>JAWHQI010000337.1:1577500-2777862 GCA_033032865.1 Dactylorhiza incarnata
TAATTTTATTCGGAGGCACCTGTCGCGGAGGGATATTGATTTCAATGAGTTCGAGCAGGGAGGTGGTGATGAGGGGGTGAGCACACAAGGGCATCAAGTAGTTTGTCCTGATACAGCAGGCGGGGTAGATGAGATGATCACGTTGCGTGAAAATATAGCGCAACAGTTGTACACTTCTAGATCTTAGATGGTGAGATAAATTATTGGTATTTATATCTATTATAGTCAGTATTATCAAGATTGTGTATTTTATGGAAAAACAATTTTTTTTTCTAAAACTCCATTTAACCCAAACAAAATTTATAAAACTTCATTTCAATAAGCACTGAAAACTTCATTTCACCCAAACAGTTTTTTAACAAAACTCAATTTCTCAGAAACAGCTCTTTTTCAAAACTCCATTTCTGATCAGCAGCTTTTCATCAGCAACAGCCCAACCAAACGGACCCTAAGAGTCGTTGCTGAAACGACTCTAACATATGGCATTGCTATCAACGGAAAATGTACATTTTACTATGCATAAAGTAGCATGATGCATTTAAATAGAAAATGGCATTGCATATCGTGTCGCCACACGATATGCATAAAGTAGCATCATGCATGACTTAGGCTCTGTTTGGCTTCACGTTTTAGCAATGGTGGACAGTTGTTTTTCGAGAAGCCGCGTCAAACAAATTTTTAAGAGGAGCAATGGCAAAATAGATTATTAAAAATAACCTGATTTTTGCATATTTTCCCACCGTGCCTCCCCCACTCACGATTGAAAATCGATTTTCATTTTTCTCTTCAGCGACTTTATGCTCCCGTGCCCCTGCTACGCTCCTGATAGGGTTCTCCTCCCACACTGACAAAGAAGAGGATCTTCTCCTCCCTCCCCAACGACCTTCTCATCCCGCGCGAAGCACGCCAACGCCTCTCTCGCCGACGAAGCACGCCAACTCCTCTCTCGCCGACGAAGCGGGCCACCTTTTCCTGCATCGTCGACGCAGATCACGTGTTCCTCCCTCACAGGCACTGGTAAACATTTCCTCCCAATCTTTCCATTTTTAGATCTGGTTATAGGCTGTTTCAGATCTGGGTTTTTCAGATTTAGCAAACGAAGAAAAAAAGATTTTTTTAGGTAGTTTCTGATTTTTTTTCCAGATCTCGCAAAAGATTTTAGATTTTAGAGTTATCTGGCAAAAGATCTGGCAAAAGATTTTTTTTTTTTAGATCAGGTTATTGTTATTACTCTCGCTGCATTACTCCCTTTGTCCACCTTTCTCAACTGATATACATTACTCCCTTTGTCCACCATTGTCTGACATTAATGTACGCATGACTGAGTTTTTGATTGGCTGGACCTTCGCTAATCTTTAGAAGAGGATTGCCTTTCGGAGTTGTAATTATGTACATATTAGCTTTAGAAGATGAATTTTTTCGGCTAGCATATATTAAAGTTTTTATACAACTAATGAGTTTATATATATATATGCATAGATTAATGGGTAGACCTAAGGAAGGAGGATTTTTCGCCAAATGGAAATCATCTCATGTCCTGCTTTATTGTGACTTGTGTATTCGAAAGATTGAGTTAAGTAAAAGACCAACAACCCACTTCAGCAAAGATGGGTGGAAGAATTTGGTAAGGAAATTCAAAGAGCGTACTGTGCTATTATATGATCGTACTCAGCTGAAAAACAAAGGGGACCAATTAAAACGAGAGTGGAAATTATGGAGGGAACTGAAAAAAGGAGAGACCGGCTTAGGTTGGGTCCCGATTAAAAAAATAAATTGATGCTTCTGATGAGTGGTGACAAAAGCGAAAAAAGGTTATTTTTCCTCTCTCTTGTTGTATGTCCACTTCAAATGAATGCTTATAATAACAAATAATAATGTCGTTAATGTAGATGATTTCGATAACAAAAAAAATCGATATTTTGGAATTGCACATGAGTTAGAAGAGAAGCTTGATAGCATGTTCAGTCAGGTTGTTGCCTCAGGGGATAATGTGTGGATTCCTGCAACTGAGTCAATGTCATCAATATTTTTGGATGAGGAAGTTGTGGTCGGGGATGAAGTTATTCTGGATGATGATAATTTTGATGACATCACCCCTGGTGGCACCAAGGATAGCCTACCTAAAAAATTAGGTAAACGAAAAAAGAAAGAGAAAGGCACGAAGCAGGAAAAACTATCACGCATGGATGAAATAGTGGAATCCTCACGATCAATTGGTAGTAGAATATCAGCAATCGTTCCTCCTAGTGTTTTCCTCATGGATGAAGCAATTGAAGAGATTGAAAAACATGTGGAGATTTGTGGCGATCCAGACTTATAAGATTTTGCTACCGTGTTTTTTTTTGTCAACTGTGAATCGAGTAATGTTCTTAAAACTACCACCACATAAAAGGGTAACTTGGTTGAAGAACCGGTACACTCAAAGCACTGGGAGTATTATTTAGAGTTGGGCTTTATTTTAGAACATGTATTGATGCACTTTTATTTGGAACAATGTTTTGATGCACAAAATTTTGGAACAATGTCTTGAGTTGGGCTTTATTTTGGAACTATGAATTGAGGCATTTTTTTGGAACAATGTTTGGATGCAATCTTATTTATAACTATGTATGATGCACTTTTATTTGTTTAGAATTTGTTTTGATGCAATCTTAATGTACTTGTTTATGTATTCAGTTTGTTGATAATGGCTGAGCCAACAAATACACAGTTAACTGATGATGAGGAATATGAGTTGATGTTGACTCATCAATTGAATAAACAACATCATTATGTGTTATGCCAATTTACTTGCTTCATCAGTTTATGTGATTCACGAGTATGTTTCATTATATTGAGACAAGCCACCACCGCGCATGACATCAAAATAAATGGGCCATAAATGGTTATGTGAACTAATTTCTAGTCACCCGGTGTGATTTCATAACATATTCCGTATGTCCAAAGAGATATTTTTTGACTTACTGAATGTATTGGAGCAATCTCATGACTTGAAAGGCTCACAACGAACACCGACAAGGGAGGTGTTAGCAATTACTTTATATATTTTGGCACACAACGAGCCGTTTCGAGTAACAAGTGAGCGCTTTCAGCATTCAACTGAAACAATTGGCAGGTTCTTCACTATGGGTCTGAAAGCAATTACTCGCTCATCATTGGAATTTATTACTCCAAAAGACAAATTATTTAGAGTTATTTCATCTCATATTTTGCATGATGAACGATATATGCCATTTTTTCGTGACTGTATTGGAGCAATCGACGGAACACATGTTGATGCATGTATTCACTTCGAAGCCTTAATGAAAGAACATTTGGGGTGTGGAAAAAAAGATGGAGTATCCTTCGAGGGATGCCACCATACAAATTCTCAAAACAATGTGTAATTGTAGTCGCAACAATGACTCTACATAACTACATTCAACGACATCCTACACGTGTTGATCTAGAGTTTGGTATATGTGATGAAGATGAAACCTAACGTAGATCCTGTTAACACTGAAGGGCCTGGTTCAACTGTTATGGTAGCGTTACGAGATTTCATAGCCGATCAAATCCAAAACTCATAGAAGGTTGTGACATACGTCAATGTTGGAGGACAAATGTATTTGGTTATACTATTTGGTTTTAATTTTGTATGTCAAAATTGCAATATTATTTTTAATATGGTTTTTTATTTGCTTTATAAAAAAAAAATTTATCACAGTTTTTTCCACCACTGTTTCTTCCAAACAGTTGAAACAGTTTTCTATTTCTGAACAACACTGAGAAATTTGCACTTCCAAACAGTTTCACAAATTTTCCCACCATTCTGCAAAAAAGCAGATTTTCTCACAACTGCTTCCCACCACTGATTCTCTCATCGCTGCAGTCGAGCCAAACAGAGCCTTACAGTCTTCAATATTTAAACACTTGGTTGAACTTTTCGAATAAATGCTTGAACTCACTCTTGAAAATGTACATTTTACAAAACATTTTAGTATTTATTCATGCTCAAAATTCATAATATTTTTGTTATTGTGTATCATTTCCTTTATGATTTATTCTCATATATTTGTACCAACAAATTTTTTTGAGAAAATTTGAGATTTATGTTATAATAATAATAATACAAGTTTTGGGGCACAAAGCAAGACAATAAAATAAGTCAACAAGCTAAAAGACACAACAACAAAATGCCTAGACTTAGTAATGCAAATCAATCTGTTCTCATTTAGTCATCATAATTTCTCAAAAATTTCATAGAAAATAAATTCCTATAAGATCTTGATTGTAGGTGTAACACCTCTATCAAGTTTAGCAATAATCAAAAGCCCGGTTGATACTCGTGATAAAAATAAACAAAGTAATGTTAATAAAACTGGTACATAGCAGGAGAAAATGAAGATAATGATCGAAAACTTACACCGAAAGTAAAGTATGAAACTATGGGTAAAAATGTACCTCAAATTCTGATTAACAGAGATAACTAGAATTGAATAAAACCACAAATCTGAAACATTGTCTGATATATTGAAAACTTTAGATAATTTTATTACATTAAGTTCATAAATAAACAATACAACAACTGAATGAAAAGACAAACAATTGTGGATGATCACGAACGTTTATCCTAAGCATATCTCCCCACCTATGATCCTTGAAAAGCAATGTCCGAAGACGGGTCAGCCAAACTGGTGAGTAAGAAAAATCATTCTTCATAGTGATACTAAAAATAACTTAAATGAAAGTTGTGTGCATGTTTTTAAACAATAGTTTATACTGAGAAAAAATATACTATATTTTTATGCATGTTTTTCTATGAAAACAGTTTAAACATAAATATCTTTTTTGTTATGATCAAAACCTTAATCATCTTTCCAATTTCGAAACCATTAGATTATAGTGATTCAAGATTTCGGTGTATTTTGGGACTTTAGATGACTTATAACTTCTTTTCTTCTTATTCTAGGTTAAGTAGAATCTTATGTGTATTCTAACGATCTGAGTACTTACTAACGAACACAGGTATTCTAGTGTCTCTCGGTCACAGACACGGACTCGCATCTAATAATCTTTTATGTGGGTGTCTGTAATATCTGTTGTTTATATAATTCAAATTAGAGTAATTAATTATAATGTTCGAGCACTAAATTGTTCAATGAAGCTGAATTTCAAAAAACAGAGTCCACAGTTAGGTTCAGAATGTCGAAAAACCTTAGAATCGATATATTATTTGTTAAAATCTGAGATTATTAGGAAAAACACGATTTTCGGCACAATCGGCATAAATTTTGAGAAACTGAGAAATTCAGCAAGAATTGTTAAGAATTTGAGAAAACCGAGACCAGATTTAAAATCAGGATGCCGAAAAATCTCAGGGTAAGTATATTCATTTTTTTACACATGGCGACGTACATGGCCACCACTTGGGGACGTACATGACCGCCACGTGGCAACACATGGCTCCGTGCATGACCGCCATGTGGCGACGTGCATGGCTGCCATGTGGAGATGTGCATGGTTGCCATATGGCGACACATGGAGACACCATTGTTGCATGACCACCCTATGGCGACACGTGTCGACACGTGTCACCTCCTGAGGGCCAGTGAAGAGCGATTTGGTTTTTTAGACTTTTCGAGAGTTCTAGAGCTCAGATTTAAGTGATTTCAGTGGCGTTTAAAAACTACTATAAATACGGATCCAATGTAATTATTCATTCATTCCATATCCATTCAAGTTTCAGGATATTAAGAGATGAGCGAGAAAGTATCAGAATTCTGTCAAACTTGTGGGGGATCTTCGGGAGAAGTTCTAGGGCTAGAGTTCGACTTCGGATTCTACTTATTTGTTGCGGAAGCACTGTCAAAACCCCTCCAAAGTAATATTCGTGGTGCTGAGTACTGCGGAAGCGCTGCCAAAATCCTGATCCAAGGAGCGAGAAGACTAAGGTAGGTGGAAAATAATGCAATATGTATATATCACGTTAGTATTCATTAATGCAATAATAATTAGCGTTCATTATGTTGAAATAATGTCGAAGTTATTACACAAATCAGTTAATATACATAAATAATGTCAAACTTCTGATAAACGTAACGAAGGGTGAATTTACGTGTATTCATGTAATAATGATGTCCCGGGTTCTCGTGCATGAATATTAACAATATGAAATTGTGTATTCTGGAAAAATAAAATTCTGAAAAACTATCGTGCAATATTGATATGACATGCACGATGTGATGAAAATACGTGTGATGCGAATAAAAATATTATATACAAGTACTTGTGATGTCAAAATTTAACTTGCGCAATTGGCGTCTATGAAAGTGGTTAGGAGTGAGTCAGTATCCCCCGAAAAGTAGGTGGTGTATAACAGTATATAGTGTGACCATTGACCTTACACTTACCTGGTCAATATGCTAGTTAAATGAGAATAACAAGTTAAACATGAAACTTAAATTAATCTAGGGACTTGGGTTTCTATGATGTGAGTACTTCAACAAATTACTCAAATATTATATACAAATAAATGATGTGTATGATTATGTTATCTCAGTATTTTGCTCACCCTACCCGAGTCCCCTGTCTACGTGAGGGGAACATCTAGGGAGTAGCGCACCCAATCCGGCAAAATTAGTCACTTGCAATCCGCCTGTGGAGTATCGAGCCCGCAGTGTTTTGTCATAGGACCCTTATATTATGGGAGTGACGCTCCTTCTGGGCTTAGCTAGACAAAAAATCTGTTTTGTGTAGCGTTCCGCCTACAAGTGAAAGAGCTCACCGGTTTGGCCGACCGGCGTACTGTAAGTGCTAAAATATTTTCGATATAAAAATAAAAGAGTTTTTATAAACAAATTAAATGAATATCTGGTGATATGCTACTTTTCTGTTTTACTTGCATTTTGCTAAAAAAATTGTGCATACATATATATGTTGTGTTATTCTTTCATGGTGAGCAAGAATGCTCATCAACCTACTTATATTTTTAGGTACTAATGTTGATATGGCGCTAGTGGACAATTGTACAACCATGTATTCGCCGAGTAGGCCCCCAGGGCCCAAGGTGTCATTAGGCCCGATATTTTTTAACACTGCCCCAGGCAAGGAGGGGGATGGGGGCAGGAGAGTTTCTGGGCAGACCCAATAAGGGGGGAGGGCGAGCGGGGGAGGCGGGCGGCCTCCCGCTCGCCCAGCCCAAGGTGGGGGCGAGCTGGGGAGGCGGGCGACCTCCGCTCGCCCAGCCCAAAGGGGGGGAGGCGGGTGGCCTCCCGCTCGCCCAGCCCAAGGTGTGTGTGTGTGTGGGGGGGGGGGGGGGGGGGGGGGGGGGGGGGGGGGGGGGGGGGGGGGGGGGCGAGCGGGGAAGCGGGCGGCCTCCCTCTCGCCCAGCCCAAGGTGGGGGCAAGCTGGGGAGGCGGGCGGCCTCCCGCTCGCCCAGCCCAAGGTGGGGGGGCGAGCTGAGGAGGCGGGCGGCCTCCCGCTCGCCCAGCCCAAGGTGGGGTGCGAGCCGGGGAAGCGGGCGGCCTCCCGCTCGCCCAGCCCAAGGCGGGGGGCGAGCTGGGGAGGCGGGCGGCCTCCCGCTTGCCCAGCCCAAGGAGGGGGCGAGCAGGGGAGGCGGGCGGCCTCCTACTCGCCCAACCCCAGTAGGGGCGAGCAAGGGAGGCGGCCTGCCCCCTCTTGCCCAGCCCCAGGAAGAGGGGGCGGTCTGCGTTTAGCGTCTCAGAATGGCGGGATTTGGCTGTTGGCAGGCCAAACCTGGGGGTATTTTCGCAATCTCCTAGGCCAGAATCTGGCTATTGGGAGACCAAGTTCAGAAATCTATAAATAGGACCAATGGACACCTTTGAAGGCAGATCACTCTCTTTGTGCTACTCTCCCCCTAGTTCTTTGGTGGGGGAAGAGTGTCTCTAAGGGTGCCCCAAGCTCAGCATTGGCTTGGGAGGGGAAGCGCTCTAAGATCTTTCGGGTGTGTGGTGGGACCTCCTTGCTGAGCCCTCGGTCCTGTTCCTAGTTCCTTAAGTCTTAGGCCTAACGCTCTCCCTTGAGAGAAGTGGGTGTGAGGTCACCCCCTCTTTTGGGGACCCCGAACTCCACAAGAGACCAAGTATTGGTTTCAACATTTATGGTGCGGTGAGCGTGGAGAGCGACCATCACAGAAAATCTCAAGTTGAGCTCTATGGCTGAAAATGAAGGAGATGGACCCGACCCGGGCCACTCGCAGCCGCTGGTGGCTGTGGTGACGATGGAGATGCTCGAAAACTTCAAGCGGGAGGTCCTGCAGACCTTGCAGCTAGCTTTTGCCATGATAAGCAAAGGCGAGAGAGGAGGCGGTCCGGAGGTCGCGCCCCAGCATATGGGCGAGTTCATTCCCGGCCAGCAATCTGGGAAGGAGGTGCCAGCGGAGGTGAGTGGAGAGGCATCCGGCCCCCACTCGCCCGGTCTCCAAAGGTGGGCGAGTGGGGAGGCGGCCTACCCCCACTCTCCCAGCCCCAAAGGGGCGAGTGGGGAGGCGTCCTGCTCCCACTCGCCCAGCCCCAAGGGGTTGAGTGGGGAGGCATCCGTCCCCCACTCGCCCAGCCCCAAAGGGGGGCGAGCGGGGAGGCATCCGGTCCCCACTCGCCCCGCCCCAGAAGGGGTCGAGCAGATGTGGGTGGGCGAGCCAGGGGGAAAAGTCCATTTTGTGAGTTGATCCTCTCGGCTCCGGTTCCAGAGGGGTTCAGGGGGGCGGAGATGTCCTACTACTCCGGCAAGGATGATCGAGTCCTGCACCAGCAGTGGTTCGAGGACATGGTCTCTATCAAGCCAATGTCAGATGTCTTCCAGTGTCGGCTCTTTGCCACCACCCTGAAGGAGAAGGCAAGGGACTGGTTTCCTGCTGCGCTTCTCGATGTCGAAGAAGAGGAAGAAGGATGCCGAGGCACTCTTTAAGATTAAGCAAGAGCCAAGAGAGTCGCTGGCTCGCTACGTTGATAGGTTCCAGGAAGAGGTCCTACTCACCCAGGAAGTGCCCGGGTTCACCCTCCAGCTCGCCTTCATAGTGGGGCTGCGGGAGGGGATCTTCAAGATGAGCTTAAAGCGGAAGACCCCCTATCCTTCGAGGAATTGATGGAAAGGGCGATTTGTAACATCCCAATTTTGAATTTCTAGGCCCCTTCGTGATTAATTGAACCGCTAGAGTCTTGTGGGCTTCATTGACACCCAAATGGTGGGTTGACACCCTATTGGGTGTTGTTGACCCAATAAGTTACTCAATTCACCCACTGGGCTACATGAATGATTTCTGACTTATACTCACGATAGATCCCTCCTAGGTGTATGAATTGACCTATTATGTCTTAGTAAGGCCAAATAATACCAAAAAGTGCACAAATACTCTAAACGAATCAAATTGACCCATTATGACACAAACTCGTCAATTTGATCAACATGAATCGCACAAAATTCAAAATACCCTAATTAGTGCAGAGGCACACCAAATTATCCGACTCGATCAAATTGTCGACTAGAGTATTAAAAGGAAAGATCGAATCTTGACCTATCTGATAAATGAGTAAGTATTGAATAGATCCGTTGCTGAATAGTCGATCTGAGTTCAGAGAAGATTGATAATTTTTCAAGCTGGAGAAGAAAATTCGTCGAACTGAAAGTTGAGTTCGTCGAACTGAGAGCTAAGTTCGTCGAACCGAGAGCTGAGTTCGTCGAACTGAATTAACTCGTTGAACACAAAGCTGAGTTTGACGAACTGAAAGTTGGAGTTCGTCGAACTGAATTAATTCGTCGAACACAAAGCTGAGTTCGTCGAACTGAAAGCTGAGTTCGTCGAACTGAATTAACTCGTTGAACACAAAGCTGAGTTCGACGAACTGAAAGCTGGAGTTCGTCGAACTGAATTAATTCGTCGAACACAAAGCTGAGTTCATCGAACTGAAAGCTGAGTTTGTCGAACTGAAAGTTGAGTTCGTCGAACTGAATTAACTCATTGAACACAAAGCTGAGTTCAATGGACTGAAAGCTGGAGTTCGTCGAACTGAATTAATTCGTCGAACGCAGAACGGATTCTGTCGAACTGAAATCTGCTGGACTGGCTGGAAAACTGAATTCGTCGAGCTGAAGAGCAAGTTCGTTGAACTGAAGCATGACGTTCGTCGAACGTAGAATGGATTTCGTCGAACGCAGATTGAAGTTCGTCGAACATAGAAACTTGAAATTTTTCCTAAGTTCTAGCTACCCGGACACACTTAGACTATATTTAAAACACCAAATAAATAAAATAGATAGAAAACAATATCAAAAAAATTATAAATTTTCTTTTATAGAATCATGAATGGCCTAAGTATGCTGCCATAATTATTTGAATTAAAAATAAAATTTAATCAGTGAAATATTTCTTTTTTTAAGCCTCATTAATGAATTTAAACCCCCCTCCCCTCATCAATACCATTAATATGCATCCATGGGAATTAATTCACATCCACTCACAATGCCTTGGGAAGGGTTTGGCCGGCTGGAATGTGAAGAGGGGGCGGATTCACCAAGGGAGGAGGCCTTAACTCCTCCCCAAACACTAAAAACAACCCTCATTTCTATATAAACCCCCTCCACCTTAGGAATTCATTTTTCCTACACCCTACCTCCCCAACCAGCAAGAAACCTAGCCCCGGTGACCTTCCGGCGAGACTCCCCCACGAACTCCGGCGAACTCCACCACTATCAATGGTCGTGCGACGGTCCCCTCGCCTAAACAGCACGAATGTAAGTTCTTATGACTCCTCCCTGCCCTTAGATCTTTTCTCGTCGACCTCCGCCGACTCCGATCACCGGAGCCGGCGATCCCGGCCTTAGAAGCTTCAGACCACCGGCTTCAATCTCCGTCACCACCACGGGCTTCAGCCTTGCATGGGACGTGTGAAGGGGAGGGAGGGTCTCCTCGACCTTCCCTCAAGGCCCTTGAGGCGAGGAGACTCGTCGGAAATCGCTCTGGCGGCCTCCTCCTTCCAAACGGAAAAAAATGAAACAATAAAAATAATATTTTCCGGCCACCGCCGGCGGCGGCCGGCCCCTGGCAGAACCTCCCCCACCAGAGCTCCCTCCCCAGGCGCGCCTAATGGAGGTGGTGGTCGGAGCAAAAGGACCTTCGACCACCTTGGGGATGCCCCGTAAAAGCTACGCATGCATGGCGTTTTGCATGTAAAAGATGACGGGATCCCCGCAATGCTGGTTGGACTCAATCTTGTCCAACTGACCTGGCACCATCGGATCTGCGCCAAGATCCGTGTGCAGGGGTTTATTTACTTAGCCAGAAATTCGGCCAGTGTTTGAAAATATTTTTCATTCTTAAAATGGATTTTTAATTATCTTACATACCGATCTAGAAAAACTTTGTGAGACAGAACATTGTAGATCTTTATCCATACTACAACTTTCAAGTTATGAAATTTCTTGTTTGGATCACATAGCTAATTTATTTTTACACCCGAAAAGTATATTTAATCGTTTTGACAATCCAGAATTCTGTTCAGATCTGAAATAGATATTTTTGGCAATCTTCAACCCCTGTTTTGGAGACCCTAGGTTATGATTTAGGGAATGCATGTGAGACACTCTATTATTCAGGGATGTTTTATAAACAACTTTCATGTTTTAATGTTTCTGATTTGAAGTCTACAGATAAATTAAATTTGGCCTTGAACATTTCAAAATGGTTCTATTTTACTGTTTTGGCTTGTAAACAGTATTTTTAGTGAACTTCAACTCATCATTTTGGAGACCTTAGGGTCTGTTCTAGACAAAGCATGTGGGAGATAATATTGTAGCTAAATATAATTACTACAACTTTTATGTTTGGTACTTTCTGATCTGAACCCTCTGAGTAATTTAAATGTAAACACTAACAGTGAAATCTAAATTTTAGAACCCTGCTTGTCCAGAAACTGTTATTTTATGCAAACTTCAACCCTCATTTTGGAGAACTTAAAGTTTGTTTTAGACAAGGCATGTGAGATATGATATTGTAGTTAAACATACTTACTACAACTTTCAACTCCAGTAGTTCCTTATTTGAAGCCTTTAAGTAATTTAAATGTAGCCCTCCACAATGCTATTTGAATTTGTTTGTTTACCTCCATAATAAAATCCAGCCACATGATTTTGGATTATGATGTGCATCATAAAGCAATTGCTCAAGTTTGAATATTGATATATATATTTGTTTCATTCATCACCTTGTGCATAAGGGCATGGGAGGTTGCATGGTTACCAAGGTGGCGGGTTCGTCGGCTTCCCCATAATATACATTATGGGAGAAGTTGTGATGACGAACTCTTTCGTTTTTGGTAGTGAAGAGGACTGGGGGCTAGCTACCCCTTCTACACAGGTCCGTCTCACACCTATTTGGTTATGTGCCGAGAGGATCTTCGCACGAGGTGAGGATGTGTTCCCACCGAGAGTACCAATTATACATAGAGGTACGAAGGCCTAGGAAGTTGGGGTGTATCCATAACCTAGAAGTGGGAGCGACTGACCCACTGTCATCGTCTGGCCACGGCGGTGAGGCCTGGGAAGTGAGCTCCTTCTCTTAACAGGTCACTATGTCGACATAGGGGAAAGTGATTGAGACACATCATTCGAGTGATAGGGAGGACAACCATGCATGTCATCATATCATATATATACATTACTTATGATCTCGCCTTGGTCCGACATCGTATAACCACCGTTAAGAAGGGTTATACGATGGCGGGTGAATTTACTACTTTAGTTGTTTCCCCTCTTTACGAATTGTTTCGGATTACTGCTTCTTTTATATAACTCTGATATATATATATATATTTGCTTCGGCTATTGTGCTAACTTTCTATGCAAGTGTTCTCCCTGGTGCCCATTATGGGGCTGGGGAGGAGCGTGGGATTTACTTGGTCCGTCTTGGCTAACGTACTCTTGTACGTTATCATTTTAGGAACCGATGCGCCTACCGACGGAGTAGGAGCGGATGAGCGAGCGTAGACATACCCGTGATGACGAGGAGTTCCCTGAGCCAGCACGGACGGTCTATGAGGATGTGAGGGTACTACTTCGGGAGAGGAAAGGATGAGAGATTTCTTTTTGACTAGATGCTTTGTCGTCATATGACTAGGATGAATATTACTGCGAGATTTTATATAACCCTTCGTGGTTTTCATTTATGATTTATTATATACATCATGCTGGGATGTACTGTGATGTTTTGCTTCCGCAAATTTTTATACTCTGTGAATGTTTTTTCGTAATGATGCAATAGCCTTACAGGGCGAATGTTCCGCCAATTGGGTCATGGGTCAGGTAAGAGGGTGAACCTCTTCAGACACGCGAACCTTTTGGGGGGACGCTCGCCCTGGGCATAAGGATCTCCTTGGTTGAAATGGGGTTCCTTACACGGCGGAAGAAATTGAGGGAGAGGAGGCCAACCCGGAGTTCGCAAAAAGGTTGGTCAAGCTAAGTGAGCCGGGGGCAAGGCAGCTGGAAGGAGGCATAGAAGATCCAAAAAAAAAAGTTTGACCAAGGAGAGGGTCACTTCCAAGGGGAGAGACCAGACCCCCCAAGGTGGAGGCAGGGACCGAGGGCACTCCCCCCACTGCCTCAACAAACCATGACGATTGGCTTGGGAAGAAGGAGGAAAGCCAGGAAAGCAGAAAGAAGAGGAAGAGGAGGGGATAGGGTGGTGTTACCCTACTGTGACTTCCACCAGGAGGAATGTCACGCGACATCCGCCTGCCCCGAGTTTTTGGAAATAAGGGAGGCAAGGGGTCCGATGCAACAGCAGCAACAACCGGAGGGGATCGAGGAAGACCATGTCTGGGAGTAGGAGACCAAGTTCTGGTTTCCATACTTAGTTTTTTCTACCCTTAAGTCCATGTAATATGAGGGTTTCTTTCAGACTTAGTTTTTTTTTCATGTAATATGATAATTAATGTTATGAAAGTTTTCAGAGTACTTAGCTCCGATGCTGGCCCGCTGACCAGGCTCCCACCAAGCTGGCAGGGTCGGGGGCCGCTCGGTGGCCGGAGGTTTTCAAAGTACTTAGCCCCGATGCTGGCCCGCTGACCAGGCTCCCACCAAGCTGGCAGGGTCGTGGACCGCTCGGTGGCCGGAGGTTTTCAAAGTACTTAGCCCCGATGCTGGCCCGCTGACCAGGCTCCCACCAAGCTGGCAGGGCCAGGAACCGCTCGGTGGCCGGAGGTTTTCAAAGTACTTAGCCTCGATGATGGCCCGCTGACCAGGCTCCCACCAAGCTGGCAGGGCCAGGGACCGCTCGGTGGCCGGAGGTTTTCAAAGTACTTAGCCCCGATGCTGGCTAGCTGACCAGGATCCCACCAAGCTAGCAGGGTCGGGGACCGCTCGGTGGCCGAAGGTTTTCAAAGTACTTAGCCCCGATGGTGGCCCGCTGACCAGGCTCCCACCAAGCTGGCAGAGCCTGGGACCGCTCGGTGGCCGGAGGTTTTCAAAGTAGTTAGCCTCGATGCTGGCCCGCTGACCAGGCTCCCACCAAGCTGGCAGGGCCGGGGACCGCTCGGTGGCCGGAGGTTTTCAAAGTACTTAGCCCCGATGCTGACCCGCTGACCAGGCTCCCACCAAGCTGGCAGAGCCAGGGACCGCTCGGTGGCCGGAGGTTTTCAAAGTACTTATCCCCAATGTTGGCCCGCTGACCAGGCTCCCACCAAGCTGGCAAGGTCGGGGAATGCTCGGTGGCCGGAGGTTTTCAAAGTACTTAGCCTCGATGCTGGCTCGCTGACCAGGCTCCCACCAAGCTGGCAGGGCCGAGAACTGCTCAGTGGCCGGAGGTTTTCAAAGTACTTAGCCCTGATGCTGGCCCGCTGACCAGGCTCCCACCAAGCTGGCAGGGCCGAGGATCGCTCGAAGGCAGGAAGATTTCAAAAGCACTGTCCCGAGATAGTCCCGCTGACCGGGCTCTCACTAGCCGTCAAGGCAGGTTGACCTCTCGGGGAGGCTATGTTATCTTTGTCCCGAGATAGTCCC
Source organism: Dactylorhiza incarnata (assembly GCA_033032865.1). Taxonomy (NCBI): domain Eukaryota; kingdom Viridiplantae; phylum Streptophyta; class Magnoliopsida; order Asparagales; family Orchidaceae; genus Dactylorhiza; species Dactylorhiza incarnata. Next base: position 1,592,495 of record JAWHQI010000337.1, read on the forward strand.
GCTGACCGGGCTCTCACTAGCCGGCAGGGCAGGTTGACCTCTCGGGGAGGCTATGTGATTTTTGTCCCGAGAAGGCCCCGCTGACCGGGCTCTCACTACCCGGAAGGGCTGGATTGGCCTCCCTGGGAGGCTAAGTAAATTTTTCCCGGGACGAGGTAGAGTCTTCTTAACTTCACTCAGCGCCAATCGCCAAATACGCAGGGTGGGATTTTTCTTTCCGAGCGTGTGACCCGCTCGAAAAGAGCGGGGATTGTGTACAACCCTGTATTTGCCGAGTAGGCCCCCGGGGCCCAAGATGTCTTTAGGCCCGGTATTTTTTAACACTGCCCCAGGCAAGGAGGGGGATGGGGACAGGAGAGTTTCTGGGAGGACCCAATAAGGGGGGCGAGCGGGGGAGGCGGGCGGCCTCCCGCTCGCCCAGCCCAAGGTGGGGGGCAAGCGAGGGAGGCGGGCGGCCTCCCGCTCGCCCAGCACAAGGAGAGGGGGGTGAGCAGGGGAGGCGGGCGGCCTCCCGCTCGCCCAACCCAAGGTGGGGGGCGAGCTGGGGAGGCGGGCGGCCTCCTGCTCGCCCAGCCCAAGGTGGGGGGGGGCGAGCTGAGGAGGCGGGCGGCCTCCCGCTCGCCCAACCCAAGGTTAGGGGGCGAGCCGGGGAGGCGGGCGGCCTCCCGCTCGCCCAACCCAAGGTGGGGGGGCGAGCCGTGGAGGCGGGCGGCCTTCTGCTCGCCTAGCCCAAGGTGGGGGGCGAGATGGGGAGGCGGGAGGCCTCCCGCTCGCCCAGCCCAAGGCGGGGGGCGAGATGGGGATGCGGGCGGCCTCCCGCTCGCACAGCCCAAGAAGGGGGCGAGCAGGGGAGGCGGGCGGCCTCCTGCTCGCCCAGCCCCAGTAGGGGGGCAAGCAAGGGAGGCGGCCTGCCCCGTCTCGCCCAGCCCCAGGAAGAGGGGGCGGTCTGCGTTTAGCGTCTCGGAATGGCGGGATTTGGCTGTTGGCAGGCCAAGCATGGGGGTATTTTCATAATCTCCTAGGCCAGAATCTGGCTATTGGCATACCAAGTTCATAAATATATAAATATGACTAAGGGGGCACCTTTGAAGGCAGATCACTCTCTTTGTGCTACTCTCCCCCTAGTTCTTTGGTGGGGGAAGAGTGCCTCCAAGGGTGCCCCAAGCTCAGCATTGGCTTGGGAGGGGAAGCGCTCTAAGATTTTTCGGGAGTGTGATAGGACCTCTTTGCTGAGCCCTCGGTCCTGTTCCTAGTTCCATAAGTCTTCGGCCTAGCTCTCTCCCTTGAGAGAAGTGGGTGTGAGGTCACCCCCTCTTTTGGGGACCCTGAACTCCACAAGAAACCAAGTATTGGTTTCAACAACAATGAGGAAGACTACTATGTTTATTTTTTACTATGCAAAAGAAAATGTTGTATCCAATCTGATGAGGAACATGTAAACTTTTGAAATATAAATATAATATGTTGGTTTTTTTGGTTTCGCTCTGGAAATGTGTAACCATACAAAGATCCTTACCTCACTTTTATTGTTCCCGACTCGTTAACTCGAGCTTACCAGGTCAGGGTGTGACAAATTGGTATCAGAGGTAGGTTACACATAAAAGAGTGTAATCAGTAAAATTAGCAGAATACTTGAACAGTAGGTATAGACCCCCTGAACATATGTTAGTAAACCTGAGTGGGGTAGACATAAATAGGAACGAAACAAGATCAGTTTACTAAAGCATTGTGCTTGTGAGATCGACGTTTAAGTTGTCTAATTGGTGTCTAGGAAAGTGGTTAGGGGTGAGTCAGTATCCCCCAAAAGGGAAGTGGTGTATAACGATACATAGTGTGACCACAGACCTTACGCTTACCTGGCCAATGGGCACCTTAAACTAAAAATTGAGAGTTAATTATGCAAGTAAAAGTAAAAGCATATGAGGTTTAATTTTCTCGTTCTAAGACGCTTAATTCCTTTTCAGAAAATGACCAATAACAATTCGCAAGTGTATGATCATACTAACGGAGGCAGTGACCAGGATAGTCATCCTCTGAGGATGCCTGTAGTACCACACAATATGGATGTTGTTACTCAACTGGCAGCAGTCCTGGCCGAAGCTCTGCAAAGAGGACAAGTTCCACCTCCGAGATCCGGATCTGATGCCACCCATGTTGAAAGATGGTTGGACATTTCCATGCGGACAGGTCCCCCAAAGTTTACAGGCTCAACGAACCCACTTGTCGTTGAAGAGTGGTTTCGTCAAGTAGAGAGAATATTCGAAGCAATTGAGTGCCCGAAAAAAAGCGGGTGACTCTTGTTGAATTCATTTTGCAAAAGGATGATGCGGCCTGGTGGAACAATCACAGACGCATCCACTTGAAGGGAAGGAAGGCGGTCAACATCGCTTGGAGTGAATTCGTAAATGAATTCCGCAAGTGGTATTGGTCTGTGTCAGGACGACAGAGGATGAAGGAGCAACTTGACCAGTTAACTCTTACGGAATATGAATCTAAATTTTTTGAATGCTTGAGCATGTCCCCGATGTTACTGGGTCATTAGACCAACAAATGTTTATGTTGCGACGAGGATTAAGAGAATCAATACAAGACTCTCTAGCCCCTTTCGACTTCTCCAACTATGAAGCACTAATCAAGGCGGCTCGTCAAGTCGAAGGAAGGCAGTGGGTAGTGCGGTCACCCTAGTCAGGAGAGAAATGGAAGAATCAAGACCTCGACCGTCAAAATCAATCGAAGCGTCGGAATTGGGGCGTCTGCACTTCAGACAAGAAGGACAACACTTGTTTCTACTGTCATCAGTCAAGCCATCTCATTAGAAATTATCCGAAAAATAAGGAGGTCGGGGGGCAGTCAACCGAAAGATCGAGGCAACAGACACTAACTAAACCTCACATCTATGGGATGAATCGAGAAGCATCCCGGGAAGCAACCGATGTGATATCAGGTATAATAATGTTTGAAAATGCCCCTTCTACTGCATTATTTGATTCTGGTGCAACGCATTCTGTCATATTCGATACAATAGCTAGTAAGTTGTCATTACATAAACAAAAATTAGAAGAAATTCGTATAAGCTTACCCAATGGTGAGATAGTCAAATTTGTTAACTATGTCCATGTCAACATAAGAATTGAGGAACGAAAGTTCGAGGTCAATCTTATTATCTTCTCTCTTGATCATTTCGATATAATTCTGGGTATGAATTGGTTAGCAAAACATCGAGCAACAATCGATTGTGCTAAGAAGAAAATCACTTTCCATCAACCATTCCAACCCATTCTCAACTTCCTAGGAGAGGGCGGAATCGTCACAATAATATCTGCTCTGAAAGCATGTAAATTTTTGAAGCAAGGATGCACGGCTTATCTAGCCAGTGTATCTGAAGTCGAAGGAGTGAAGCAAAATATCGAGATATACTCATAGTCCGAGAATACCAGGGCGTCTTTCCAAAGACCTATCTAGACTTCCTCCGCATAGGGAGATTGATTTTTCAATTGACTTACTTCCAGGAGCGGGACCCATCTCTAAAACTCTTTATCACCTAGCGATACCTAAACTGGAAGAATTAAAAGAGCAGTTACAGGATCTGTTGAACAAAGGATTCATCCGTCCAAGTACTTCTCCGTGGAGAGCCCTAATTCTGTTTGTGAAGAAAAAAATGGTAGTATGCGGATGTGCATTGATTACCGCGGACTGAACACAGTCACTATCAAGAATCGGTATCCATTACCAAAGATTGACTTATTCGACCAGCTTCAAGGCATGGTGGTTTTCTCGAAGATTGATTTGCGATCTGGTTATCATCAATTGCAAGTGAAGGATGAAGATATCCAGAAAATGACATTCTGCACAAGATATTGTCATTATGAATTTCTTGTGATGTCCTTGGGAGTCACCAATGCTCCAACGATATTATTCATGGACATGATTAACCGGGTCATGCACCCCTTTCTTGATCAGTTTGTCATAGTTTTCATTGACGATATCTTGGTGTATTCAAGAAGTAAGAATGAGCATGAAAATCATCCACATCAAGTCCTTCAAACACTAAAAGAGCATTGATTATTTGTCAAATTCTCAAAGTGTCAGTTCTGGTTGAAAGAAATAGCCTTGCTTGGCCACATCATTAGTGCTAAAGAAATCTCCGTAGATCCCGCCAAGATCTCTGCAATTATTGAATGACCTCGTCCGACTAATGCTATTGAAGTTCGAAGTTTCATGGGATTAGCATGATACTATTGAAAGTTTGTAAAAAAAAATTCAAAAATCGCGACCCCAATAACGTGATTAACTCAGAAGACGGTAAAATTTGAATGAAGTGATAAGTGTGAAGAAAGCTTTCAAAAGCTTAAGCAATTACTCTGTAGGCATTATAAGCCTATAAAACCAAACAAAAGGGTGTACGATTCGATTTCCTTTTGAGCCAAAACCACCGCGAAGCGCACCGTTCACACCCTTAGCGGAACCACACGCGCTGCCCGCCCCACGGCAGCTCGAGCAGCAGTTGATTGCAGGAAGGTTCAGGCCAAGAAAACATAGTGTCTGCATCTCTTTTCCCATAGCTTGTTGACTATTTACCATTTGAGGATCAAACCCCACATAATTCAGAATTTTATTTCCATTATTCTTCCCAATATAAACTTTATTCTTTATTATTAATGCCTCAGTTTGTTCCTCAGGGCAGATACTAATCCAAAATGGAGAGAATGCATTCAGCTATATCAGCTGCAGCATGGGGTCGCGCAGCTCTCCTTGCCTTCTCACACATTTCTTCCATCAGTTTATCATCACCTACAACAAAAATTAATTATATAAATATATATTAAAAAGAGTAAATAAGTGTATATAAGTATATATATGTATATATATATATATATGATATATGTATGTAGGGATATTTACCGGAACTTTCCCTCGAAGTTTGCCTAATTACAGCTTGCACCCCTAACTTTTGAAATTACAAAAACCTCCCCTCGATGTTTACATTTCATAACATCCAAGCACAAAAGTACACCCCCGTGGAGTAAATCATCAGAGGAGTTTTTTGGGGCATGGGTGTTGTGAAATGTAAAGATTGAGGGGGGTAATTGTAATTTCGAAAGTTAGAGGGGCGCAAGCTGTAATTACGCAAACTTCGAGGGGAGGTCCCCGTAAATAACCATATGTATGTATGTATGTATGTATGTATGTATGTATGTATGTATGTATGTATGTATGTATGTATGTATGTATGTATGTATGTATGTATGTATGCATGCATGCATGTAAATATGTAAGACTATTATGATGATCATTGTAAAGACATAATTCTCACATTATTAGAAGTATGGTCAATCAAACTCGTTTGAGTATGTCCAAGTATTGGACTAGTAAAGATTCATCTAAAAAAGATTTACTAGTAGAATCTCAATCAGAAATACATAAGTCATCATAACTTAATTGTTACGAATATTATGTCGGCAAAACAAATCTCTCTGGGAATAACGCTGCCTTAATGGCTAATTACTCAAATAATTAAAAAGAAATGTGTAAGAGCGTGAATGATGAAAAAGGAAATGACAATAAAGGTAAGCTTACCGATGAATTTTCTTTAGGAGCAAACTCTTGAGGGCGTGATTAATTTCCTTGAAATAGTTAAGTGGTGCACAACTATAGTTTGTCTCAATTTGACTGCTCAAGAGGGGTCAAACCCTCAAGTCGCGAGGCTTTATGCATGCCATAGTTATTTCTCTAAGGGAGTGAGGCTAGGCTATCCTCACCATAGTTTTCTCATATTGGAGTAAGGGTTACCTTACCATAGTTCTAGATCATGCACAAGCTAAAGAAATTTTTACTAACGACAAGGGTAAGTCTTGGGTTTTGTTTTTAAGGAAATTTATATAGAACGAATCAAAGTGAAAGGTTTCAAGATGGGATTTTCAGAATCAAAAGTCACTAATTGTAAGAACCTAGTAAGAGAATGAGAAAATCCTAGATGAAATTACGGGAAAACACAAGATCAATAATGAAATGATATCCTAAGACATTATGGAATTTTAGAGTAAGGGGGAACACTAAGAGAGTATTTTAGTCACCCTTTATTTAAGAAAAATTCAACTGCAAGACTTACAAGGTACCCTGGAGTTTCTTGATTAGCAGGAGCTAGAACAAATAATGAATGTGCATGGCGATAGCTACTATTATCGCCTCCTTATTAGCTAGTTTATTTAATCACTTTTAAAAATTTGCGGCCAGCGAGCCAATTATGCATCATGTATTATTATTTCATAAATTGATGCAAGGACTCAAAATTTTGATGATAGATAGATAGATATTTAATGTTGCATTATTAAATGGCCCATTATGTGTTCATGGGGATTGATGACACTTTGTTACCGTTGCTTATCATTGCACAATCGATCACATGTAGTCTTGTGGTTAGTTCTTATAGTTTCTTATGAAAGGTTATGTTCTAGGATCCTTAGATGTACAGCTTAGAGTTTTAGTATCAAAGTCAGGTTTGGGTCCAAGATCACGTGAACACGAAAGAGCTATAAGAATTAGTCTTTATTACCATCATCATCATAAACTCCTTTTCCAATAATGACAACTTTGTGATATTCAGGGAGCACAAGAGCATGTTATGCGAGCGTCGTCTGAGGAGAGCCCAGAATGGAGTATCAGAGTGTAGCCAGAGTGTTACTAAGAGAAGACTTTCACTCGAGGATTTGACTCAGGTCTTCACCCAGCAGAAGTCATTCCAGCAACTCATGTTCCATCTCCTGAGCCAATCGTCTCAGGAGCTACAAAAGGATTACGTATGGAGAGTTTCATCAAACAATTTCAATACTTCAAGCCGACGACTTTCCGAGGCGAAGTTCCACCAATTGAGACGAAAGAATGGATCACCCGAATCGAAAAGATCTTTGATATTATGGAGTGCCCTGCAGAGAGGAGAGTTGCATTGCAGATTTCATGCTTGAAGGAGAAACCAACAAATGATGGAAGAGACTCCTTCAAGGAAGGCTTGCTGATAGAGAAGTATCCACTATATTTTAGCAAGAGTTCGTTTATGAGTCACCCACCGGTTCATTCCCCTCTCTACAAAGAGGGAGGGGGAGATGTAGGAGAAGTTCCTAGGATTGACTCAAAGCGGCAATTCAATCCTCTAGTATGAAGAAGAGTTTTCACACCTAGAATTCTATGATGGGAATCCTATCGCTTCAGAAGAAGAAAGACGCTACCACTTTCAAAAAGGACTTCAAGACTCCATTCGCCATCCTCTAATCCCAATGTGAACCACTCGTTATGATTATTTGGTCGAGATGTCAAGAATGCTAGAGAAGGACGAGGAAAGAATTCAAAGGAAGAGAGATTTCAAGAAGAAGAAATTTTTCAACTTATCCAAGGGCAGCAAAACTCAAGGATCGGCAGGGTCCAAGTGGAAGTAACAAAAGGCCACCCAATGTCAATCACATGCGCAACCTAAAAGTAAGAATGGTCAAAAGGATGCCAGCCCAACGTTATGCAATAAATGCAACAAAAGGCACAATGTAGAATCCCTTGCAGGATCTAGTGTCTGCTACAAATGTAGGCAGCCATGGCACATGGCTAATGCCTGCACCAATGTGCCGAAAAAGAGTGATGACAACAAGTGTTGGGGCCCACCACCTCAAAGGATGTTTTGTATTGGCTCCACTAGCTATTAGGAGAAAGGGAAGAAGGCAGAGTTAGTTACCTCTCAAGCTCCTCTTGCAGACGCACAAGCACATGTTCAGTCTAGGGTATTTTCCCTTGGGCATCAGGAAGCAAAGGAAAATGACACGGTGGTCACAAATATCGCTTACATAACTTTGCATATTGCCAAAATTCTTTTCGATGTTGGTGTATCACATTCTTTTATATCCGAGAATTTTGTATAAGGGTTAACACCTTCCTAAGTTCGCCACTACTCTTAATGTAATTATGCCCAATAACACTGTCACGACAACAAACTTTAGATGTGCAGTAAAGTTATCCCTGGAAGGTCATGAACTAGATCTCGATGTAGTTAATTTGACTAGGGGAATTTAATATAAGCCTTGGAATGGATTGATTGTCTCTTAATGATACTTACATCCACTGTCAAAGAAAGGAAGTTGTCTTTAGAACTCCCAAAATTCATGAAATCATATTCAGAGGAATCACATATGCTTAAAGGTCCTTGATTCCACCATGAAGGCAATCAAACAGATTTAAAAAGGGTGTGATTTTTTTCTATAATTGATCGAAGGAGAAACAAAGACCGAAGTTAGACTCGAAGATGTGTTTGATGTATAAGAGTTTCTAGATGTCTTCCTTAAAGAACTACATAACATTCCTCTGAGTAGGGAGGTTAAGTTTTCAACTAATCTCATGCCAGGATTTCAATCAGTTGCTAGGGCACCATAGAAAATGACCACTAAAGAATTGGCAGAACTAATGATTAAACAACAAGAACTCCTCGAGAAGAAATTTATACCACCTAGCTCCTCTCCATGGGGAGACGTGGTCATATTTGTTAAGAAGAATGATGGTAGCATGCGTCTTTGTATCAACTACCGAGAGCTTAATAAATTGGCAATCAAGAACAAGTCCCTCTACTAAGAATTGATGATCTATTTGATCAATTAGAAGGATCCTAGGTATTTTCCAAGATAGATTTGAGGTCAGAATATCACCGGCTGAGAATCAAAGATGAAGACGTCTTTAAAACGGTCTTCAACACGAGATATTACTATTTTGAATTTCCAGTGGTGCCTTTTGACTTAACAAATGCATCGACAGTTTTCATTGACCTCATGAACCGAGTGTTCAAGGAATTTCTAACCAAATATGTCATTGTTTTCATTGATAACATTTTGATCTATTCTAAAAATGAAATTGAACATACAGCGCACCTTAGATCTGTTTAATAACTCTTGAAGGAGCAGAAACTTTATGTAAAAAATTTCAAATGTAACTTCTGGTTAGAATAAGTATCTTTTCTTAGGCATATTATTAACAAGGAAGGATTATCAGTGGAGCCACAAAAGGTTGAGGCGATTCAGAACTGGCCCAAGCCTACCTCCATAACAGAACTAAGGAGTTTCTTAGACTTTGCTAGCTACTATAGATGGTTTGGCGAGGGGTTTTCGAAGATAGCTTTACCAATGACGAGATTAACTCAGAAATGAGTTCGAGTTGTTTGGAATGAAGAGTGTGACAAAGCTTTCTCAGAACTTGAGACTTTAGCTCCAATCCTGATAATGTCACTGGAACTGATGGTTTCTAGATCTTCAGTAATCCATCATTGAAGGGTCTTGGGTGTGTCTTAATGCAGCATGAGAGAGTCATAGCTTATACCTACTATCTAGCTCCCAAAATAGAAACATGTTCATTTGATCTTCCATGTTTCCCAGTTGAAGAAAGTGGCGGAAAGCACCGGATCGAAGCACATCGTCCTCACGATTTAACTATTGATCATGTTATGACTTATAGGCCAGAATACAATTCTCGAACTTTGCACCTTCGATGTGCAAACACAGATGTACCATAATTACTAGTCATGGCACTTTCCAATGATGAGGTAAGTTGGTTCAATTTGGAAGATTTAACCCCCGGTTTCTTTCGTTCAACCATCAGGACACAACGCAGCCAGAACAACGCAATCCAACAAGCTAGGACCAGTCATACCTATCAATACACATTAGGACACAGCGCATCCCATTCAGGCAATCAGGCATAATAAGCTCTCTCATTCAGGTTTACACCAGGAAGAACTTAGATCCTGATAAGTTGGGAAGCTTCGAGAAGAAAACAATTACTGGGCTTCATGGAAAAAAGAAACATTATAATGAGAATAGAAGAAATATCAATTTAAGTATTCTTGACTCTTGGAAAGGGATGAGAAATAGTAACAACATTTAATGCAATGAAGGGAAGATATTAGTATTGTTAGAAGGATGTAGGAAGCCCATTTATGAAGTTATTTTCAAGAAAATCAGCCAAGAGGTGAGCAAGAAGATTTTTCATTCACTTTTCTCTTTCCCTCTTGCCACCTTCTTCACTCTAATAGATACTTTCGATACATTCATTATGCCCTTCATACCCATCTTTGAATTCTTGAGCTTAGCGGCCAAAGTGTGGCAATTAATGTCTAACCCGAACCCAATCTAACAAGGGCTCATTCACTAATATTGAACTCAAAAAATGAAACACAAAATTAAGAAAAGAAAAATAGTACTAGAATAATTGACTTATATATGATCAGTTTACCTCAGCCTTCTAAATTCTTTTTTATAATAAATACAGCCATTGCTATTTTGAGAGAATTTCACATCAATGTGAACAAAATCTACAAGAGAATAACAGAAATTATTATGATATTTAAGTATGTATTATTTTCATTATGAAGCTGGTCAGCTAACAGCTCTTGTAAATATTTTATATTAAAGCTAGACAGACATATTCATCAGCATTTTAAAGCATCAAAACGCCACAAATTTAGTAAAGAGACTGCACATACCTAGCACATTATTGATGACTGTTCTAAGACTAGTGGAATCAAGTTCATCCTCTGTTAAGACCTGTGCCCCTGCAACGTCTGCCATGGCATATGCATTCTTAGTTTGGTGATCATCTGCGGCAGTTGGTGATGGTATCTACATTAATCAAGAGGACAAATGAGTACTGAAACATTTACTAATATAACTCAAAGTACAAGCATTCACATTAAAATGTGCCATTTCGGAAACAAAGGACATTTAGGCTCCGTTTGGCGTGGCTTTTTTGCTCCGGTGAGTTTGGACAAAAATGCCACCGCCATAGAATATATGTCTGGCATGACAACGGTTATGACCACCATCAAAAAGAAAAGTAGTTTTGAACGTAAAAGTGGATGAAATTCTTTAGGAGAGGTCATGCATTCACGAACGACGGTTCATGACCACCACCGCCGCGCCAAACGGAGCCTTAAACTATATGCATTTTGAACATTGAATGGCACACATTATTGCAAAGCATAGCTGAAATCCAACATACTACCCGAGTAAATTACATTAGTAGTACTGAATAAAGTTTTAATAACTGCAGACAATAGAATTGCAAGTCCATACTTCAAACATGACATCCATTGAATGTTTCCATCCCATCTAAACTAAAGAAGGTACCCTTATAATGTAAATTAAAATCTATATTTAAATTGATAGTGCAACATTCTATACCAGAATAGAAGGCTTTCCAGCTGTTAGTATCTCTGTACAGGTCATTGCTCCGGCTCGAGAAACAACCAGGTCAGCAGAAGCGTAAGCTAATTCCATTGCATCTAAGAACCTTCAAAAAATCAACAAATTAAGGTATCATTTAGTACAAACAAATGCAGTAATTACTTAAAGCACCAGCAGTATGTGAACGTTTATGAGCATCTAAGGTAGTAACAAAGTATTACATTAATCAATAAGTTTTACATTATATTTTTTCCTCGTTGTGATACTTTTACATGTTTAATAGTTATTTTTTGTTCATCCTTCTAAGACACCTCATAAATACTACTCTCATTGTTCTTGCCCGAGTGAAGCATGGTCAAACAGTTCCTTAATTGTTTGATTCACATCTAGCTGCTTAGATAGTCACAGAAGGATGATCCACGGCGAGATGACAAGTCTGTTCCTTCCCTTTAGGATCATCAAAACAGCATTCTTCAATAATAGAAAATTCTCCTTACCTTTTAACTTCTGATAGTGAGTTGAGTAAGACGAGTGTGGACAACATTGAACACTACCTTTTGATTTGAGCTTCCTAAATTCCCTGACACTATTGTAGAGACAAACGAGACAACCACTATAATACAACCCTCAAAAAATATGAGAGAGTAACGTCAACAACAGCAGTGATCGTCAGCAGTACTTCACACAGTTTTCTTTGAAAAATACTTGTTGGAACTCCTTCGAGAGGGGCACCAAATGAACCAACTGACTGGAAAAACACAAGACTAGGCCGAGGTCAACTGGAAGCAAATGACCTTGTCATATGTCAGATGGTAGCAAACGACTACTACATAAGAAACAAATGTCGGAAGCCACAGACGAACAGAACTAACGTCGTCAAATACGATCACGAGCAACATCAACAACCGCAGTGATCGTCAACAGCAGCAGCGATCATTAACCGCACACAATATCTCATCCTTCATCGAGAGAGGAAACTGTGTCTTCGAGGAATGAATCCGAGTGGATCATCTCCTTCTAGGTTCCAATACAATGTAAATAGGGAAAATGAGAGATAACTTCCGTTCAACGACATGAGATGCTCTCACCGGCTCCAACTTCAAAAATACTATCACCATAAATTGCTCACATACATTATAGAAATATTGGATACCCTATATAATTTGAACCTAAGGTACATGCACTCACCGGGTGAGTATAACTATTCAACTTGCAACCTCACTCTTACATAGCTAAACCAGCTTGAGTTTAACTTCCCTCACAAAGAATTTATGAAACTTTTATGTGATAATCAAGTTGCAGTGCATATTGTACCAAATCTCGTGTTTCATCAAAAAACAAAGCATACTATAAGATCGACTAAATACCTTATGTTAATTCAAAAATCAGCTGGCAAATCTTATGATAAAAGCAGTACGGAATCCCAAGATCAGTTATGTAACATCTCCAATTTGTAGTCAGGGTCTAGTGGGTCACTTGACTCACTGATGTAACTCAGATGACCCAATCTGGGCCAATAACGGGTCAAGTTGGCCAATTAGATGAACTGATCTATAATAACCCAATGAAGTCGAGGCGGTTATTATGTGTCCCAATGACCCTTATGTGCTCCAAAGAGAGACAAGAACATGTCTTATAAGTCAAAATGACCATATGTTGCATCCCTGAACTCAAGCATCTGGATCATTGTATCTTGCACGATTTTGAGATCTTGGAAATCTTGATATTGATATCTTAATTCCTCAGATATTTCTTGACTCTGCTCTTTTTGTCATGCCTAAGCGATTGTGTTATTGATGCAACAAAAAAATTGAAATATATCTTACCACAAGGCATTTTCGGATGTAAGGAAACATTACCACGAGAAATCCACAAAGATGAACAAAACTTTGACGGGTGGGGCTTCAATAACATAATTAGAATTGAACAAAAATTGAAAACAAAATACAATAGGAGTATTTATAGACCTAATCCATAAAAACAAGGAATAAAATGAGAAAAGGAAGTTCTATGTGCATATCGGGACGATATCTACTTGTTCGTTGATTAGTAAAGTCACTAGTCGATGTAGACTTTCGCGTTCATCAACCGATGATTGACAAATCATTATCAAACCATGCATGTTCTTGATTGTGGGTCAACTAGATCTTGGTCAATCACGTCTTACTTGACATCGACCAGTTCCTTTGTATCCATAACATTTTGAAGATGATAATGTTTTGCCTGGAGTGGACGAGTCAGTACTCACCGATATTGCTTTCAATAATTGATAGGCGGAGATAATAAATGTAATCCGCTGCTTTGCAGTAATTATTCTTCACTTAGTTCAGAAAACTTCATGCCCGCGTGATGGATGCTGGTTGTTGCGGTGAGCATGGCACAATCACCGCTAGGAGCACAGGAGCTTCACAAATAAATTTTACCTTATATTTTCATAATAGTAGATACTTTCATTGTAACTGCCCGGTCTACTGTGGGTGCGCTACAGGTCTGCAAACCAGTGACCCCAATCCATCTTCACGGATCTGATTGGCCGCAGCCGCTAATTCCAATGCTGGGTTGTTGAGGTTGGGGCTCTAAGTAGGTGATGAGGACCAATTTAGAGCTCTCTTATCTTGGAGGTCTGGGGTTTAAGCCCCAATCTCAACAACCCGTCATTGGAATTAGCGGTTGCGGCCAATCAGATCCGTGGAGATGGGTTGGGATCACTGGTCTGTAGACCTGTAGCACACCCACAGTAGACCGGTGCGTTACATTCATTATGTGAGAGTTTGAAATACAAGAGTTTATTATTCCAAAAAACTAATCAAATTACATGAGAGCTTCTCTCTTTATATAGAGTAGAGGAGGAGGAATGCGCATTTGGATATGTGGTACTAAATACAAGGAGGAAAATACAATGAGACCTTATATGAGCTTTTAGTCTTGGGCTTTAACATTCTCCCTCAAGCTGAAACATATATATTGATCATTCCCAGCTTGCCACAACTATCCGAAAAAGATGAAGAAATTGGTTTGGTGAAGATGTCGGTCAACTCTTTATCTAAAGAAACAAACAAAGTGCAAATTTGATTTTCAATAACTTCCTCTCTGATGAAGTGACGATCAACTTCAATATGTTTTGTTCTTTTATGGAACACTGGATTATTAGATAAAGTAGATATCAGCTTAATTATCACAAAACATTAAACATCGGTAGAAAATAATCGTAGATTTCTCTCAAGTCTTTTAGAAATGTTCTCAATCACTTCAACTCACAAGCAGTCTGAGTCATACTTTTGTATTTAGCTTCGGTACTTGAATTAAGCACTACTACTTGTTTCTTATTTTTCCACGCGATCATATTTCCTCCAACATATGTGCAGAATTCAGAAGTAGATATTCAATCTCCTTTATCATCTGCATAGCTTGCATCAGAATATATTTCAATGCATAGATTGTTTATTTGAAACAATAGTCCTTTTCCTGGAGACCCTTTGATATATTCTAATATTTTAAAAGCAGCTTCTAAATGACACTCTTTGGGAGCCTGCATGAATTGACTGATTCAACCAACAACATAAGAGATAACAGGTCTGGTTATAGTAAGATAGATAAGTTTACTGATCAGACACATGTATCAAGTAATGTCTTGTAGAATAGGGGATATCTCATCCCAAAGTTTTTCAGTGCCCATAGGCATAGGATTCTGAGCAGATTTCGTGTCAAGGTGGCTGGTTTCATTGAGTAGATCTAGGGTATACTTGCGTTGGGAGAAAACTATGGAGTTATTGTGTCTTGCAATTTTAATTCCCAAGGAGTATCTTGGAGAGTCCATATTTTTGTAACAAAATGCTCCTGAAGATGTTTCTTTATTGTCTCTATTTCAGAAGAGTCATCTCCGATAAGAAGAATGTCGGCAATGCATACAGCGAGAATAACTAGGCCATGATTGGTCTTCCGTAAAAAAAGAGAGTGATCAGCATTGCATTTGGAGAAACGAATGGTAGAAACAATCTGGCTGAATTTGTCAAATCATGCTCGAGGACTTTGTTTGAGGTCATAAATAGCCTTCCAAAGTTTAAACATCTGAGACTTGCCCTGACCAACATAACTAAAAGGTTGTTTCATATATACTTCTTCGTGTAAGTCACCATAGAAGACATTTTTGGCATCAAGCTGAGACATTTGTCAATTCCTGCTGACACCAACGGAGAAGAGGACCCGGATAGTACTGATACAGGCAACCGGAGAGGTGTCAAAGAAATCAACGCCATAATTTTGGGTGAACCCCTTGGCAACGAGACGGGCCTTGTATCGATACGCAGTATTGTCTGGGAGAAATTTGATGACAAAGATCCAACGACATCCAACAACATCGCCCTCAGATGGGGTAGGGACAAGAGTCAAGGTTCCATGTAATGTCAAGGCAGAGATTTCTTCATCCATAGCTTCTTTTCAGCAAAGTATACGAAGAGCTTCCTGATATGTAGTAGGAATAGTGGTGGTAGAGAGTGCCCAAGCAAACTTGTTGCATAAATGACTGAAGTTGGCATTAAGACAACATCAGTAAGAAGATGTTGTGTACTCTCATTTACCCATTTCCGCAGAGTAATGTGAACATCCAGGTTTGAGTCTATTGCAGGGAAGGAACCTTCCGAAGAGGAGAGCATTAGCCTGGGAGCTGACGACAGGTCTCTGGAGTGGAAAGAGCAAGGATAGGTGGGGAAGCACGGCGACAACGATAATGATAAGGAAAGGATGAAATATATGTTCAGGAGTGGGTGTAACATGTGGGATATCTGGTGAATGAGCATGCATGATAGGGAATGATGGAACGGAGGTGGAAGGAGGAGAGGTGGTAGAGAGAGGAGGACAAATCTCAAGAGTAAGAATCTTGGCATCCTTGGGAAAATAAGGGGTAAAATCAAAGAAGGTAACATCAACTGAGACATACCAACGTTTGGAGATAAGGTTGAAACAACGATATCCCTTCTGAGTTAAAGAGTACCCCGCGAAGATACATTTGGAGGCGTGAATGGAGAGATTTTTGCGACCAGATGCAGGAGTGTGGACGAACGTAATACAACCAAACACATGCGGGGTAAGGGGAAAAGTGTACCAGTTGGATATAGAAGAGAAAAAAGTGTCTTAGCATTAAGAGTAGAAAAAGGTAGACGGTTAATGAGAACAAGAAATAAGAATCGTTTGGCCCCAATAGGAGCGGGAACATTCATCTGATAGAGGAGTGTCTGAGCAACCTCGAGAAGATGATGATTTTTCCTTTTCGCCACCACATTTTGTTCGGACGTATGCACGCAACTAGTTTGATAAATAATACCATTGGATGTGCAAAAATATAAAAACTGCTGGCTTATGTACTCCTTCGCATTATCGGTAAGAATAATTTGAGGGGTAAATTGAACCGAGTGCGAATTTCATTATAAAATTTTGAGAATACAAAAAAAAGTTCAGAACGTTCCTTTAAAAGATACACTGAAGTACATTTAGAGAAATCATCAATAAGAGTTACAAAGTATAGTCTACCACTACCACGGATTTGGTGGGCTAGGATCCCAGATCTCCGAATGAACAAGGTCAAAAGGACGAAAAAAACTTGTACGTAGTTTATCAGAAAAAGTAGTATAATGATGCTTGTCGTACTGGCAAGCCTCACATTCCAAAGTGGAGTCGACCTTGAAAGATAACATGAGTTGGTGGACGAGACGCAGCGGCGGATGACCAAGACGATGATGCCACTAGAGTAGAGAAGTAGAGACGTCAAATGCAGAGAAAGTAGAAAGATCACTGAGGTAGTAGAGACCACCGCGTTCAGTCCCAATAGCAATCGTACTCTGCGAGTGAAGGTCCAGAAAGAACGGAGATAGCCGATTATGTTTCTCGAGGTGAGAGAAGACGAGAGGGTTTCCAGTCATATGATTATGGCACCCGAGTCAATAAGCTACTTACCTTGAGTAGCAGCATGTGCGCTGCCTGACGAAGTGGCAATGAGGCAAATTATTTGGAGGCATTGATGAGAAACTCAATATCCGCCGAAGAGAATCAGCGGCCAAACTCTTGTGGTGGGGTGGACGATGAGGCAGAAGTCTCAGCCGCAGTAGTACTGGCATAGGCCTGAGGACGGAGGTGAGGATTCTTCAAAAAGCATTTCTCGACCAAATGGCCAAGTCATCCGCATTGGGAGCAAAGAAAGCAAGGTTCCCCCGCGATCCCCGGTGCACCCTCCACGACTGCATTGATCTCCACGACCGGACGAATGAGCAAAATTGTCAGAGGGAGGAGGGGACACAATTTAAGCTCGGTGCATAAGGTTGGTAACAACAGAAATGCGAGTGGCAATTGCATCTGAAGTGGGAGTGTCAGGTTCTCCTAAGATCCGTTGGTATATCATCTTGTAGGAGTCGGGAAGATGGAGAATATAATAAACCACCAAGAATTCCTAAAATGTTTTTGCTGAGTGGTAAGGTCAGTAGAAAAGGGTCGATGCTCGAAAAGTTCTGCACTAAGAGATTGAACTTCTTGATACGCAGTATCGGGAGAGAGTGTTGGCCGAGCAAAGAGATCAAACTGCAGGGTGTATATGCAAGAGGTTTTGCCACCCTTAGAGTAAATTGCAGCAAGGATCTCATGTTGACTTCACGGTGTTGTCATGATGGATGATGGGCAAACATGCATCAGAAATACTGTTTGCAAGCCAGGTGCAAACAAAAGTATCATTTGCAATTTTGCATCCCAATCAGCATATATGGGAGACGCGGGGTCAGGAGGAGCGTCAGTGAAATGATGACGTTTGCGATGAAAGTGCAAAAGGAAGGTAAATGAGACACTCCAATCGGGATAATTTGGTCCAGTTAATTTTGATGTCGTCTCAAGATTTCCAGAGGCACTGGAAACAATTGTGGAGGAGCAATGTTGGCGGAGTAGAAAGAAGTGGAGGATTGGCCATAGTCCGAAACAAGTAGGTTCGGTGAACACGACAGTAGAGTTGGCGAGTTCACGAAGAGAGATCGCAAAAGAACACAGAAAAATGCAGAGTTACAGGAGAATTTGGCGAGCAGCGCGTTGTCCAGGCAGTAAGTTCGGCGTAGGAGTACTCCAGGCGGCGAGTCCCATGTCTGGGAACACACAGACGACAAGTTATGTGAGTGAGGAGTCGGCGAGAGCCCACACGGAGAGATCGCGCAAACAGAGCTTGCAGACAGTCGGAGTAGCACTCGCGGGATGAAGATAGGGTTGTTCGGCGAGTTTGATGATTATGGGATGACGCTCGCAGGACGGAGAAGTCGCGGGAGGTCGCAAGCGCACACGGGTTTCAAGTGAAGTAGCAGCCTATGAATATCGGAGGGGTGTGGGGGCTGGTTTGGTCGTCGATCCCGATCGACAATAGAGTTGCGGATGGCGAGCCCTACTGCTGAGTTGCGAGCTCTACCAGGGAAGCAGTTAAATACAAGGAGGAAAATACAATGACCCATATGTGGGCTTTTAGTCTACAACTTTAACACATTGCTAGCAGCATCCTATTGGGAATGATTTAATTTGTTCCCTTTTCTCCCGCCCTCTTCTTTTCTTCCCTTATTCTTAGATATGATGTACTTAGACATTAGTGAGGCTATGATTAAAGATTCATATAGCCGACCCCACTATGGTGGGATAAAGGCTTGAGTGTTGTTGTTGTTGTTTTATTTTTCAATTCTTCATCATGGCTCCTATCTACTAAAATCTCTTTAGGCTCCGTTTGGGGGGACTTATTTTCACCGGTCAAGCGGTTACGACCGCATGAACCGGACCTTAATTTAACCGCTTGCCCGGTGAAAATAAGTCCCCCCAAACGGAGCCTATGGTCAAAATATATACAATTTTAGAACGTGCAATCCCTATAATAAATTGAAGATGCAAACAATTGAAAGAACTACTTACGGTGTAAGCAACAATCGGGGATGAACTTTGGCAATGCTTTGGACCTCTTCGAACCACTCTGACCCTGTCTGCCATATGATGAACATACTTTCGCGCTCTACCAGCATATCGTAGCAAATATCCAAGAAAGCAAGATTCATGGCATTAGCTCCGGTGGAACCCCCGAGCACAAGAACAACAACAGCTCTCTCGTCCAAATCTGTGCTGCCAGATTTGGGGAAGAAACGCAACCTAGCCTCGGCTTGGGACACGCCACCTCCGGAACCACCACTAAGCCGACGAGGGTTTCCACAAACCAAGCTCTTATCTCTGGGAAAATACTTTAAGCAGGCATTGAACGCGATGAAAATCTTCTCGGCATAGGGTGCCAGGGCACGGTTTGTGATTCCTGGGTAGCAATTTTGCTCCTGAATGACGAGCTTGATTCCGGAGATGACGGCGGCGAAGCAGATCGGGGCAGATACGTAGGCGCCGGTGCCGATAACAACTTTAGGACGGAGGCGCGAAAGGACGACGGCGCTGGCCCCGATGGAGCGGAGGAGTTGGAAGGGAAAGAGGAGGTTGAGAGGGGAGAGGAAGGGACGCGCAAGGCGAGCCTTAGGAACAGGGATGAACTCGTATCCGGCGGAAGGGACGACGTCGCTCTCCATGCCGGTGCCGGTGCCGAGGAAGACAATGCGGGCATCGGGACGGACGACGCGGAGCTCATCGGCGATGGCGAGTGCAGGGAATATATGTCCACCGGATCCACCTCCGGATACTACTATACAAAGGTCGGAAGAGTGTTGTTCTCCGGCGGCGGCTATAGCACGTGGCCTCAACCGCGGCGCATATTTCCTTAGATGAATTACGCTTCCGGGAGAAGACCGAAGCGAGTGGCACTTCGCCGATTTGGAGAAAGATAGAACTGAGGCAGCGGCGGCGGCCATCGGCGGAGTGATGGGTGGCGGGGACGGAGAAAGGCGACATCGGGCGGGATTTAGAGCGACGGCGAGGAATCTGAGAGCGAGGTTGAGGGAGGAAAGAAGGTTTTGATTTTTAAACGTGTTGCCGTACGGGCCAAGTGGAAATTATTGAAGTAGCCCTGCCCCTAATTGGGGAGCTTCACGCAGCAAAAGAGGGTATAATTGTAATTTCCATAAATAAATTATGCAATTTCAATTTGAAATATGCTGTACGAACCAAGAAGCAAGGGGGACCTGGGGGAGTAAAGTGCACTTGCTGCACTTTACGGTGCAGTGCGGCATCAAACGGATTCGGCATCCAACGGATGCGAGCTCATCTCAGTTCGCGTGGAGATGCGTGCACATCACATCTCGCTTTGAGATGTGTGCGCGCGAGCTGAGATGAGCATGCATCCGTTGGATGTCGCACTGCACCGTAAAGTGCAGCAAGTGCACTTTACTCTCCCCGATCCCGAAGCAAGGAACCTCATTTGATTTAGTGGTGAAAGTTTTTTTGATTAAAAAAAATATATAAGTTTAGGATTACTCAACCCGTCAGATCAGCCCGCAATACATCTACGCCGTGAAATAAATAGTATACATTTCATCAGAAATGAAGAGGATCCTGATTCGAGAAAAATAAGAATCGAAATCAAAAGAGAAGAAGTAAGATTGCAAATATGACTTCTCATTTGAGTGATCATTCATGATGTTTCATGTTTAAGATTTACACTAATTGATAGTAAAATCACAAAATTATTTAAAATTTACATGAATTGATTATTTAGCGTTTCGCAGTGGCAGATAGGAACAAATGTTGTCGTGCGCGGACCGTTTGGGTCGCCTTCGTTGCCGCCGTGCCGGATCCCAGACGGCGCCCCAAATAGGGGGAAAATGTGCGGCGGGCACGTCGTCCTCTGGTGAGCAAATAAATAGGAAATTCTTTATTCGGGCCCACCTTGCCAATTTCAAAAACTTCGCTCACTTCGAAAACATTTCCCCCTCTCTAGCTTAGTAGGGTTTTAGGAAAACATTTTTCCCCTCTCTCGCTTAGTAGGGTTTTAGCAAAACTATCTTCGCCGCCCAACTCAACCTTGTCGTAGCGCACTCTCTTGTTCTTCTTCCTCACCACTTTGCATCTCCTTATTGTCATTAGCAGAGCAGTTGTTCTTCCGCCTCACTTCCTCGCTGCAAATCTGTCTGAAACAAAAAAAATTACTAAATCAAAGTACATGTTTGTTCTAATTCCTTTCTAAACTTGGTGATGGAAAACTCTGTTTAATTTTCGACTGTGAATACTCAAAGTACATGTTTTTTCAGCTCTACTTTCTAATTAAAACTGTAATTTTAACATCCAGAACTCTTAGTTAAAGCTAGAATTATATTATTACAACTATAATTTTTACTAAAATCATATTTATCTCATGGACAAAAAGGAACCGTTGCTTTCCCAATTGTGCAAAGTGAGAAAGAGGCATACGCTATCTACTACAAATGCGCTCATAAAACCGAATTTAGTGTGCGGAAACAACACATTATTTATTGGACACACGAGGATTATTAAGGCGCGAGGGTGTAGCTGCTCCGAAGCTGGTCTGAAGGTTTCAAAACCGTTGAACGATGAACAAAATAAGTATCTTAAATTGGATACCTGCACTGGTTGTTTGGCCTGTATATACTTCAATGTTGATATAGAAGGTAAGAATTGGGAGGTAACGAAGTTCGTAGAGGAACATAATCACTCACTTGCTTCAGAAAATGGCACGCATTTACTGAGATCTCATCGTAGTATATATGATGTCCAAGCTAACCTTCTTTAAAATATGACCAACGTGAGTATTAGAATAGTCGATGCATATAATTTTCTCGCCGATAAAGTATGTGGTGTTTATAATGTGGGGTTCTCTAAGAATAATGCTTATAATTTTGCTCAAAGAGAAAGAAAAACTATAATAGAGAGTGTGGACGCAATAAGCTTGCTGAAAATATTGCATGAACAACAATCGGAGGACAATATCTTCTCATATGATGTCCAAACCGATGAAATGAACAAGCTTACTAGTTTTTCTTTGATCGACAGACATAGTAAAATCGATTATGATTATTTTGATTACGTTATCATATTTGATTCAACATACCGATTAAACAAGTATAATTTAGCGTGTGCGCCATTTATTGTTGTTAACCATCAATGACAGGATATTTTTGTAGGTGCAGCTTTCATAGCAGCAGAGACCATTTGATTCATTTTGTTGGTCATTTGCCTATTTGAGACTTTCTTGAGGTTTGTTGGGGGCAAACAACCTATCACAATATTTACGGATCAAGACCAGGTGATGAATGTTGCCATTGAGAGAACTTTTACCAGAAGTCGACATCATTTGTGTCAATGACACATCTTAAATAAAGCACATTCGCCTTCAATTACGATAAATGTATGTAAGATCTGTATTCTACCAATGCATGAGCAAATGTGATAATGAGTTTGAGAAGTGTTTGAGTGATGCGATAGAGAGAGAAAACTTATACGATAACAGATGGTTGCGATACTTATATAAAGTAAGAATGAAATAATCGACTACTTTCAATGAAGAGAGTTTAGATCTTGGCATAATGTCGACATAAAGAAGTGAATCGTCCAATAATATTTTACATGGTTATTCTAAAGCAACAAGTTTACTTGTTGAATGTTTTACTGAGTTGGGTAAACTGACCTCAAGTTGACGTCGATTCAAACATGATAAAGACTTTAGATGCAAAAATGGCAGGCTCTTAGAACCACTTACAACTAAATCTTTTGTTAAGGAGATTTAGAGAAACCAAATGAGATTTTGATAAGATATCTCTAACTAAAAGCCAGTTGATACAGTGGTTAAACCAATATGAGAGTCTTTTGATAATGTTGACTCAAAATCACTCCAATATCCTTTTGATAAGGCATATCTTAAACCACTGGATCTTTTGAAGAGAGATTCTCAAAACTCTATCAGTAAGTTGATATTGTAGGAAATTTGTTTCCACAAAATTGTCCTCTTCAACAAACTCCGAGGACTTGGTTCTTTGAAAGTATTGTGTAGATTGCATTGTAGCAGATTGAATTTGTTGTCGATTCCTCATGAGAGATCAGATTCAATAGAGAAAAGATTGAATCTATTGAGGAATAATATTTGATGAAGCATTTTGAATCCTTTCAAGTAATTATTTGGATTTTGGATCTAAAGAAGATGATCTTGTCGACGGTTATTCTTTTATCAGAACTTCTTGAAAAAGAGGAAGAAGGAGACAAGAGATAGTATGATGACTACTTCACAATTGCATCTATATTTTGTGTGATGTAATAGGAATGTGTGTATATATAGACTGCAAAATATATCTCTTTACTATATGTAATTCAATTAGAGAGGAGACTTTCCTTAGATTTTTAATGGTCATGATCAAATCGGAATCACTGCCTTAAACTATTCAAATTTCATTCAAAATTATTATGAATGGAAGTCGACATAAGGCTTATTGAACTTTTACATCTTGTCGACGCAAACTGATATGTACATATATACATCAATGATATCTCAAAGTATGTCTTTATACTTATACTCTATCTTCTCCTTAAAGAGATATCGACACATAGGAGTATAACTGCCAGTCTTCATGCGTTGACTATTAGTCAAAGCACAAAGTAAGCTTCATGACGTACGTCAACATCTTCTTGCATACTTCTCGATGTACGTCGACATCTTCAGTGTTATACTTGTCGACGTAAGTTGATATCTTCTCAAAGTAAATTCTTTTACTTAGTCATACTCTGAGTTCTTTAAGAGCATAGATTGTTTGCTTGGTCATTCTGAATATCTTTGAACTCCATATGCCATCTATAAATAAAGACACGTTCTTATACTTCATTAATAACCTGATATATCGTATCATACAAGGAATTTCCAACACTCCTCATTATGTATTTTTTATTTCGACAAATTACGAGTTAAACACCACCCTTGTGCCCTCACCCTCTGTGCAAGCTTAATCCAAGCTTTTTTAGGTTGGCAGCTTGTTGGGCCCTCACCCACTCCCTCCCTTATACAAATTTATTCATCAAATAATTCAACTACTCACGGAAACTCCATTTTTGGCGAAAATTTGGCTCTGTGTTCGTTTAAACATTTGTGTCCAAGAGAAGTGTCATGCTGACACGTGGTGAAGTCACATAAGTTGAGGGGAAATAAAAAAATATCTTCGCAACATCAAATTTGATTTCCGCGGAGATCAATTGATCTCCGCAGAGATCAAAATTATTCCCCCCCCCCCCCACCCCCGGAAATCAAATTTGAACTCCGTGGAGATCAATATCACTTTATAAACTAAATTTTAGCAAGAAGATTTTTTTTATCTCTCTAACTTCTCTTTTAATTTCGGCGTCGTTGGCGTTTCATTTCCGATGATTATTGCTTCCATGTCGTAGTCGCATCCATGAAGTACATCGTTGTGTACTCCGATCTTCACTCCCACGAGGTCGTAGAAGACGTTAAAGTTTGCTACAATAAGAAAAAAAAACTTTATTTTTCTAGCTTCTCTCTTGATTTCAGCCCCGCTGTCGTCTTTGTTTCCGACGATTATTGCTTCCACGACATACCCGCATCCAAGGAGCACATCGTCGTGTGATTTTCGTCTCCAATCTTCGTTCCCACGAGGCCGTATAAGGAGTCAAAGTTTGCTACATTTTGAAGGTGTATTTTCTCATGTTAGCTTTGACTTGCCTTGTTCTTGATCATTTTCTTCGAATTTTTCATTCATGAAGGATAAGGTGTAATGAATCAGTCTTCAACCAAAGTGGATTCTGGTTCATCTTTCTTATATATTCTCCACTGCAATGTTTGATATGTTTTTCTTTAATTTTCGGCCATTTTGATGTTGATTTTTTTGTTACGTGCTCTTATTTACCACTTTGGTTGTTCATTTCTAAGATAACAACCATAATTTTCAATCTCTATGGTAACTGGTTTTGATCTCCATGGAGATCAATTTCAATCGCCATGAAGAACAAGCTCGATCTCCATAAAGATTAAATTCCATCTCTATAGCGCAGTGACGAATCCAGAAAATTAGAAATGAGGGTGCATAATTTTTTTATTAAAATATAATAGTACATAACATGTTCTAAATTAATTTTGGGGGTACATAGCTGAGTTCGGTTTGCGAATAGCCAAATTTTTGTCTACTTATAACAAATCGCCAAAAAAATAGGTGCTTGTTGAAACCGTCAACCGGTCTCTGAGTTCGGACCCACAGGGGGTGTAGCCCGTGCCTACTCCCTCACCAAACTCTCCTGACCGAGGATGAAAAATCAGAAACAGACCCAAGGCTGCAGCGAGGAGGTCCCGCCACACACCCGGAAGATCTTAGAGAGTTTTCCCTCCCAAACCAATGCTCAGCCGGGCACCTTGGAGGGCACTAGCAGCCAACTCCGAAAATTGCCTGGAGGAGAGAGCTCAATAGATCCGGTCTCCTCCAATGTGCCCTTAAGGGTCTATTTATAGATTTTTTAGTCTTGGACTGCAAATAACGTAAATCCACCTTTTGGTTTTACTAATCGCACCCCAAATTGGTCTGTTAACAGCCTAACTCCGCTGTTCTGAAGGGCTATTGGCAGCCCACAAGGGGTATCTAGGTAATTTCCCCCTCAAAGCCCTCTGGGCGAGTGGTCCGTGAAGGCACCACTCGCCAGGCTCCCTGCCTATCATGGTTCGTTGGGCGAATGGTCTATGAGGCCATCACTCGCCATGTGTTCGGATCGCTTGAGGGGCGAGATCTTGGGCGCTCTCGCCTATCTGGCCTGATGCCTATGTGAATGGTCCGCGAGTGCGGGCCTCACTCGCCCTGAGACCTCTTGGACTCCTTATTCCGCTCCTTGCCCTGCCATCTGGCCCCCGGGGCCCCTTGGACCCACTCGGCGAATACGGGGTTATACACAATCCCCGCTCTTTGCTAGCGATTCCCGCCCTCAGAAAGAAAAGTCCAACCTCCGGTATTCGGCGAGTGCTTTGCTGACCTGGAGGGAATCTTCTTGGTGGGGCCCTCCACTCAGCTATAAATACGGCCCCAACTGTTATCTTTAGCTTGCCCATCTTCTAATCACCGTTCCTCGTTTTCTCTCTCGGAGCACTCGCATTTCTTACTCGCTTGAGTGCTTGAAAGCTGATGGTCGCTATCCTTAGGCCGTGACCGAGATGGTTCTGTTACGTAGTCGCGCCCCGCAAACGCGACCCTTTTCGCATTCACACGCGCCTTTTTGTAAAGACTTAGACAATTTCATTGACTCCGTCGGGAGCAAAACCGCAGTGTGGACCCGCTTCATCTCGCATACCTCCCGCGTCCTTTGGGACTACTAGCGTTTCGTCATACATTCGCCTAGCGAATACTTTTTGAGCAACCCCATCCTCGGGCGAATTCGTCTACCGCTGAGACGCAGTAGGTCCGTCGACCGCTGAGATTGAGGCAAGCCGTTCGTCGAACGTAGAGTGTCAGCCGTTCGTCGAACGCAGAGAGCCATTCGCCAAACGCAGAGAGTAAGCCGTTCGTCGAACGCAGAGTGTAAGTCGTTCGTCGAACGCAGAGAGCCATTCGCCGAACGCAGAGAGTAAGTCGTTCGTCGAACGCAGACAGCCATTCGCCGAACGCAGAGAGTCATTCGCCGAACGCAGAGCTTTAGCTTTTCCTCAAGTTCTAGCTAACCCCACGGCCCAAAACCTCGACCCTTTAGGCTATACCATGGGGTCAACTTAGTCTTAGTCAACAGATAGTGGTCCTGGGCCAAATCAGTACCAAGGTTGTTCCTTGGGATAATCCTCCTCCCTAGGTCCTTCATTTATAACCCTTCCTTCCCCTAGGCCAACCTTTGGAACTTTTGAAACCTGCCACCGAGTGAGCATTCGGCCCTGCTAGCTAGGTGAGAGCCTGGACAGTGGGTCTGCCCGGGGCCAACCTTTGGAACTTTTGGAACCTGTCACTGAGTGAGCCTTAGGCCCTGCCAGCTAAGTGAGAGCCTGGACAGCGGGTCTGCTCAGGGACAACCTTTGAAACTTTTGGAACCTACCACCGAGTGAGCCTTCGGCCCTGCCAGTTAGGTGAGAGCCTGGACAGAGGGTCTGTTCGGGGCCAACCTTTGGAACTTTTGGAACCTGCCACCGAGTGAGCCTTCGGCCCTGCCAGCTAGGTGAGAGCCTGGACAGCTGGTCTGCTCGGGGCCAACCTTTGGAACTTTTGGAACATGCCACCGAGTGAGCCTTCGGCCCTGCCAGCTAGGTGAGAGCCTGGACAATGGGTCTGCTCGGGGCCAACCTTTGGAACTTTTAGAACCTGCCACCGAGTGAGCCTTCGGCCCTACCAGCTAGGTGGGAGCCTGGACAGTGGGTCTGCTCGGGGCCAACCTTTGAAACTTTTGGAACCTGCCACCGAGTGAGCCTTCGACCATGCCAGCTAGGTGAGAGCCTGGACAGCGGGTCTGCTCGGGTCCAACCTTTGGAACTTTTGGAACCTGCCACCGAGTGAGCCTTCGGCCCTGCCAGCTAGGTTAGAGCCTGGACAGCGGGTCTGCTCGGGGCCAACCTTTGAAACTTTTGGAACCTGCCACCGAGTGAGCCTTCGGCCCTGCCAGCTAGGTGAGAGCCTGGACAGCGGGTCTGCTCGGGGCCAACCTTTGGAACTTTTGGAACCTGTCACTGAGTGAGCCTTCGGCCCTGCCAGCTAGGTGAGAGCCTGGACAGCGGGTCTGCTCAGGGCCAACCTTTGGAACTTTTGGAACCTGCCACCGAGTGAGCCTCCGGCCCTGCCAGCTAGGTGAGCGCCTGGACAGCGGGTCTGCTCGGGGCCAAATTTTGAAACTTTTGGAACCTGTCACCGAGTGAGCCTTCGGCCCTGCTAGCTAGGTGAGAGCCTGGACAACGGGTCTGCTCGGGGCCAACCTTTGAAACTTTTGGAACCTGCCACCGAGTGAGCCTTCGGCCCTGCCAGCTAGTGAGAGCCTGGACAGCGGGTCTGCTCGGGGCCAACCTTTGAAACTTTTTGCCACCTCCTTGCAAGTCATTCCTACCACACACATACAAAAATCAGGTAGTAAAGCAAAGTATTCTTTTTACATGGACTTAGGGATAAAAACGTTTTAAGTCATCACCACTCCACGTGTGATTGAGGGACTCTCCCTCCACATTTTGGAGGCGGTACCTGTAACATCCCAAAATTCATGGCCTGACCGATTGAACCCGTAGGGGACCTAACAGGTTCAATCGACCCCTTTTGGTGAGTATATTCATGACCAATGTGATCTTCTTGGTCTTGTGAACCAATTTCAATTGGTTTTCTCCAATTTTCGAGTTATAATGACTCAAACAGGATTTTTGAGCAAATGAGTTCAGAATAGACTCCCGTCATCGATGTTACACTCGTAAGACCATTACCGATCCAACGACGTTTGTTTCGTCGCATTTCGATGCTTATATATGAAGTCGACCAAAACAGTCGCCTCGAGCTACGCGACGCCTCAAATATGATTATTGTGCAAATGACCTCATAATCGACCTTAGTTGATCTTGTTAGACTCATAAAGTTGGTACCAGTCCAACGGAGTCGACTGCACTCAATTCCGGTAAGTATCGGAGAATTTGTCGTTCGGGCACGGTCTGCGAATAGCGTATTATCCACCATTGTGAAATCGAGCAAACAACCTCGCAATTGACCCCAATCAATTTTGTTAGACTCGTGAAGCCTATACGAGTTTAACAAAACTGTCCGCGCTCGATTCTGATGAGAATCGACGAAATTGTAATGTGGTCTGCGAATAACGTATTTATCCAAAATGGTGAAATATGTGAAACGACCCTGCAATTAACCACAGTCAGTCTTGTTAGACTCGTCACAATAGTATGAGTTCAACGGATTTATCCGTTTGCGATTCCGACGCCGTTTGAATGAGTTTTGACGTTTAAGTATATTAGGCCGTAAATGCTCCGACAAGCATAAAATGAGCAAACGAACTCGGAACTGACCTCAGCGTGTTTCGATGGGTGCGTATCGACGAGACGATCGTAACGAGCCCGTTCAGGATAAATTCCGAGCATTCTAGAGCATTGTGCGAGTGTTTTAAACAATAATAATAATAATAATAATCTTCTATTACTATTATTATTATTATTATACCTTTATTTATGATATTAATATATATATATACGTATGCTTAGGTTAGAAACTAAAAACCCCCGATCCCCTTTCTTCCTCCCAGCGCCGTCAACCTCCCCGCCTCCGGCGCACTACCTCGTCGGCAAGCTTCAAGTTCTCTCTCTCTCTCTCTCTCTCTCTCTCTCTCTCTCTCTCTACAACCATGGTTGAAAGCTCCTCCACCTCTGTCCATGGCCGCCCCTTTCGGATCTTCCTCCTCCTACTCCGGCGGCCACGCCTCCGCG
This sequence comes from Dactylorhiza incarnata, assembly GCA_033032865.1. NCBI lineage: Eukaryota > Viridiplantae > Streptophyta > Magnoliopsida > Asparagales > Orchidaceae > Dactylorhiza > Dactylorhiza incarnata. The sequence goes on from JAWHQI010000337.1 coordinate 1,622,009, forward strand.
AGCCCCCTCCACCTACGGCATTTCTCTCGGCTCCGGCGAGTTGCCCCTCTATCTTCACGGTAAACCCCTCTCTGTACATTTCTCCTCCACGGTAACAATCCCCTCCCTATACATTTCTTCCCCTCCCAGATCTTCCTCTCTCTATCTCTCTGTTTTCTCTTTTTTTTTATATAATCCAGAACTCACACCCCCATCTCTCTCACTCTCATTTTTCTCCCTCTCGCAGCCATCTCCAACGAGACCTCTTCGAATCGAGCTGCACCTTCTCCGACCAACTCCAAGCGGCATCACCATTTCCAAGGCCGAAAACAGCCCACTCAACAAGGTCGCCGCCTCTTCGGCAACGCTCGACGGGGTTCGGATCAACGAGATCCGACCAGACCGGGAACGACACGCAAATGCCGCATACGCGGCTATTAGGTAACATGCACGGACAACAGGTGCGTTCTTCCTCGACTCCTCCCTCCCGCATAGATCTTAAGTATCAATTGTAGAAACCTTCTCGCAAAGGCCCCGTTTTTCCGGCGACCCGCGGACTCCCGAGCGTAGTCGTGCTCGGCGTGGTCGCAGATCATTTTGAGTGGGTCCTTGCGACCCCTCTCCGCGAGTCTCGGGGTGCGACACGACGATGAATAAATATTATTGCGTGCGCGGTCGAAACAACGATGATCGCGGGGCGGTCAATAATATTGTTGCGCGCGCGGTCAAAACAACGACGATCGCGCGACGGTAAATAATGTCGATGCGCGCGGTAAAAATAACAACGCTCGCACGTCCAGAATTAATATTAAATTGTGCGGTGAGATCGGCGGTAGATCTCGCGATGAACTCGTGTTGATCGTGCGGCGGAAATCGACGAAGAAGCGTGCGTCGAAAATTAATAATGGATCCCGCAACGAAGATCAACAATACTTGCGGCAGAGACCGACGGTGGATCGCGCGACGGAAATCAACGAAGAAGCGTGCGACGAAAGTCAATAATGGATTCCGCAATGAAGATCAACAATACTTTTGGCAGAGACCGACGGTGGATCATGCGACGAACTCAACGGAGAACCGCGCAATGGAAATAAATGGTGAAGCATTCGGAGGGGACTGATGTCGAAGATGAGATCAAGTATGTTGTCATGTGATTCAGATTTAGGGTAGAATCGTCGAACCAAGGGAGCATCGTCGATTGCAATATTATTTAGCCAACGACATGATACCTTCCAAGGGTATTACCGTAACTGCTGATATTTGATGTCTATGAGCGGATAGTCCAAATCCTGGTTTATGATTGAGGTTATTGATCCTTGGAATGCTTATACGAGTCTGATGACAAGAACATATAATGAACTTAGACTTGAAGAATTAGGAGGTTTAAGCCTATTATGATGAAACCAGGACCGAGGATGAAATGATGATCGCAGTCTCGATGCTATGAATCTATAAGATGATTTCAGTGAGAGTAGACGCGAGTACGTCACGAACCCTAAATGTAGGATGTGATTAATGACCTAGACTAGATCTCGTGGGTTGATCCAGTCTTGAAGAGTATAACCTTATATTGAAAATGAATCAAGTCTTGAATCCTCAATAAGTATGTTTGAAGTCAATAGTGACAATCCTGACCTGATGAGGGTAAGATGAACTGTGTGATTGAATGAGAATATAGATTGAGGATCGAATAATATTGTGTAAAACTGTAGGTTATTAATCTAAAGTATAAGAGCTGATGAATTGTAACTGTTGATGACCTTGGATATGATAGGGTGTTCATTTCCCCTAAGTGATGAGGAGTGGTTTGAGACTCTCATCAAGGAGATCTATAACGTCCACCTGTAATGCAGAGAGTGCTAGGGTGGGACGATACACAAGCTGAGTGTCTTTCCCTCATGTGCGATGATTAGTAGGGTGTTCTTTCCCCTAAGTGATTGTTTGTATGTTTGCATGTGTATGATGTGGCGGGTCGCTGGCTCTCCCGGTGGCACACTCCGGAGGGTTCGTACAGCGACTCTAGGGTAGCCTCATGGTCGAACAACAACGTGCGCCCTAGCCTAGTTTGTTGTTTGTGTAGGTGTTAGCCACCTGGAGTTCGACCTGAGCTATGCCTCGGTTCTTTTGTTTGTTCCGCCAGTATGGGCGATGACTGAGTACGGGCTCGGACAGCCGTACGTAAGGCCTAGGGGTGATAGTGCATAAACACTCTAGAAGTGGCCAGGACGTGCCACTGCCACTGTTTGGCCACGATGGTGGTGCCTGTGGGATTAGCTACCCCACGAATAAGTGTCTCAGTCGTTAGTTTGTACTTGATTTCGATCAAGTGCTTGCGTCTCGACATTGTGTGTTTGTTAAGTTTATGTTGACATAGATTTCATGTGCATTTGTGATGATGATGTTAATCCCGGTTGGGTTTATACTTTTACTTATACTGCTCTTAGATGATAATACGTTTCATACTGTTTAGCTTAGCCTTCGTTGGGTGTGTGAGTGTGGACACCGCTAGGTTCGAAACAATAGAACTTATACTTTCATGTTCTTTATACACTGCTTACTCATATACTCATAATTGATAGGTTGCTAATTTACTCACTATATATTATACTACTCGTCTGTTATACTATTGCATATTATACTGCCTGTCACTTCCTGCAGCGTGGTATTTCCCTCCCTTGAGCGTTAGGGCTTTGGGGGGAGCGGGAAGAACCACTCAGTCTAGTTTGACTGACGCGTTCGCGCTTATCATTTTTAGGCGGAGACTCCGTTGATGGCAACGCAACCATGGGTGTTTCTAAAGCTATGACGTGGACTCGACGTGGACTTGGCGTGAAGATAGAAGACAAAAGGATGATCGTTGCTACCCTTAACAACATCATCTATCATATAGTTAGTCATTAGGTTTACATATTTACTGCACTTATATATTATCTTTCATCCGGCTTGGCATGTTACTTGTGAGCCCCCGGATTTTCTATAGACTGTTGTACTTGGACTGTGGGGCCATCGTGTCGTTGTTGTGGCTATTTCTGTCTTGTTCTATATACTCTTATATTTCTGTGCTCTACTACGTGGCTGCTAGTCTTCCGCTAGTGTTACTTCCGCTACTGCTCATAGTGAACCCTAGTTGGGGTGTGATGGTTGTTCGCTTAACACCGTCGTCGGTTCGTAGCTTAGAAGAGAATGATGGGAGATGGTTGAGACGTTCATACCTCTACTCTACCGTTATTCCCTTCTTTGTTGCGGATTGGCGGTGGTGTGCGATAAGATCCCCTGTTCGTGCCAGTTTTCGAAGGGGGGTCTTACAGTACCCTCCTGATTTCAATGCTTCTTCTACGACATAGGGGCCTTCCCAATTTGGATGGAGTTTCCCTACTGCGGCTGACCTTCCGGCCGCGTCGACCTTTTTCAACACGAGGTCACCCTTCTCGAATTGTTTGATCTTGACATGCTTGTCGAAGTATTTGGCCATACGCCTCTTTACTTCTTCTTGTCGAATGACGGCTAGATCTCGGACTTCCTCGATCAGATCCAAGGAGAGTCGCAGCTCCTCCTCGTTTCATGTCCTCCCTTCTTCATCACCATCTGATGCGGCCCTTACCCGCGGCGTCTTGACTTCAAATTCCACAGGAATGACGACCTCGCAACCATGAGAGAGCTTGAAAGGGGTCTCACCAGTGGCGGTGTTGTGGGTAGTCCTTAGAGCCCATAGGACCGAGGGGAGTTGCTCCACCCAATTACCTTTCAAGTTTTCCACCTTTTTCTTGAGTAGATTCACTATGACCTTATTCGCCGCCTCTACCTGTCCGTTGCTCCTGGGGTGATGGACAGATGCAAACCTGAGGTCCATCCCCAGCTGGCTGTAGAAACTAATAAACTCCTCGCTGGCGAACTGCGGACCATTATCTATGACTATGGCTTGAGGGAGCCCATGTCGACAGATAATCTCTCCCCATACGAAGTTGCGGACTACCTGGGAGGTGACTTTTGCCAAAGCCTTGACCTCCAACCATTTCGAAAAGTAATCGATCATAACCAAGAGAAATCTTCTTTGTCCACTAGCCTGGGGGAAAAGTCCCACCAGATCCATTCCCCATATGGTGAAGGGCCAGGGCGCGGTGATGCTCCTTAACCTCTGAGCTGACAAAAGTTGAAGTGGGGCGAATAGACGGCACTTTCGACATTGTTTGGCGAATGCCGCTGCATCTCTGCTCAGGGTCGGCCAAAAATATCCTTGCCTCATTATCCTTGCCTCCAACGTCCTGCTCCCCGAGTGACTGCCACATTCGCCGGAATGAACTTCCTCCAGGACCTTTGGGGCTTCTTCCTCCGAGACGCATCGCGCCAAGAGTCCGGAGAGGGTCTTCCGATATAAGTCTCCTTCATGAAGCACGTAGTAGGCGGACTTGTATCGAAAGCGTCTTTGATCTGGTACCTCTTCTGGGAACCTTCCCATTGCCAGAAAGATTATGAAAGGATCCTTCCACGAGCGGTGCTGCTCTATGTCCATGAGCTCCCCTTCCTTAATCGAAGGATGAAAAAGATCTGTCAAAGTCCCTCCGACCCGAGGGCCGGACTTGGCCAGCCGATCTGCTTGGACGCTTTATTCCCTTGGTATGTGCCTAATGGAGAAGGTCTTGAATGCTCCAATGAAAGCCCTTACTTTGGCTAAATATCTCATGAGTGTGGGCTCCCTTGCCTCGAACTCACCTTTGATTTGTGAGGCTATCACCATCGAGTCCGTGAGAACTTCCACGTCATGAACCCCCAACTCCTGAGCCAGATGTTGGCCGGCGATTACTGCCTCGTATTCCGCCTGGTTGTTGGTGATGGGAAAATGTTTTACCAGCGTTTGCTCAATTTTCATCCCCTGGGGGCTCTCCAACACCACCCCTCCTCCTACGGAATTCCTGCCTGATACCCCATCGACCAACAACTTCCAAGGGATGTGACGAAGAGCTTGACCATCTTCCATTTCAATTGCGTAGTCCGCCATGAAGTCTGCGACCGCTTGAGCCTTCATCGACAATCGGGGAACAAAGGAGATGTCGAACTCACTCAACTCCACCGATCACTTTGCAAGCCTTCCCGAGTGCTCCACCCCCTCGAAGATTTTGCGAAGGGGATGGTCCGTCACAACCTGGATCGAGTGGGCCTGGAAATACGGCCTGAGCTTCCTGGCCGAGATGACCAGAGCAAAGGCCAGCTTCTCTAGAATCGGGTATCGGAGTTCTGCCTTCTTCAAGACCCTGTTTACATAGTAAACGGGCAGCTGCTTCTTGCCCTCTTCCCGGACCAAGAAGGATCTTACGACTTCAGCCCCGACCCCTAGATACAAAGATAGGTTTTCTCCCTCCTTAGGACCTTGGAGTAGCGGAGCTTTGGTGAGCTGACTCTTCAGGGCCTGGAAGGCCTCCTCACATTCTCCCGTCCATTCGAACTTCTAGTTACCTCACAACACCTTGAAGAAGGGGGAGCATTTTTCTTCGGCCCGGGAGAGAAACCTACTCAACCCTGCGAGCTTCCCAGTTAGACGTTGAACTTCCTTAGCATTTCGCGGCGATTTCAACTCCATTATAGCTTTGACCTTGTCCGGATTCGGTTCTACCCCCGCCTGGGTAAGGAGATGTCCTAGAAACTTCCCCTTGCTGGCTCCGAATACGCACTTCAGGGGGTTTAACCGCATTTTATACTTGCGCAGAGTGGCAAAGGTCTCCTCGAGATCGTTGGGGTGAGAGCTCACACTCTTACTCTTGACCATGAGGTCATCTACATAAACCTCCAGGTTTCTCCCTCTTTGCTCCCGGAAGACCCGGTCCATCATTCGTTGGTAAGTCGCTCCTGCATTCTTTAGCCCGAACGGCATCATCTTATAGCTATAACACCCTTCCCTTGTGATGAAGGAGACGTCCTTGACGTCCGGGGGGTGCATCCTGATTTGATGATAACCTGAAAAAGCATCTAAGAAAGACATTACAGAAAAACCGACGACGGAGTCAACCAGCACGTCGATTCGAGGCAGAGGATAACAATCCTTAGGGCATGCCTTATTTAATAAAGAAAAATCGATACACATACGCCAGCGACCATCACTTTTCTTTACCATAACGACATTAGAGACCCAGCCTGGATACTGGATCTCTGATACGAAACCGGCCTGGAGGAGCTTCTCTACCTCTTCTGCCTGATAGGGCGGGTTCTTGGCTCAAGGTTGAGGCGGTGGCAAGCCACGTCTGCATCGATGCTCGACATGTCCGCCACACTCCATGCAAAGATGTCCACGTTCCTCTGGATGCATTCCAGCATCCTCTTCCTGTCCTCCGGGCCAAGACCCCCGCTGATCCGCACCCTCTCCCCTCTTCCCCCCTGGGTGGTGACCTCCATCTGACCACTTCTTCAGCCGCCTCAAGACGGGCCGGCTCTTCCCATTTACTCTTCTCCTCCCTCCCCTCGGGCAGGGTCTTCTCTTCCTCCGGATCCTCTTCCTCCATCGGCTCGACACGCTACTCCGGAGCCACTTTCTCCTCCCCTCCTGGGATGTTGTTCTCTCATCTCCTTCCCTCTTATCTCCACCTAGCCCCTCCGGCCCCTTCATCTCCCCATCCACCTTTTCTGCCTCCGTCATCCAAGAGATAGTGCTAACGACAGTCACATAGCACTGCCTCGCCACCTTTGCATCCCCTCAGATCCGGACTTGAACTCCCCCGCTGCGGAACTTCAAGCATTGATGGAAGGATGAGGGAACGCACTGGAAGGTGCTGATGAGAGGGCGTCCAAATATGGCGTTATAGCTGCTCGGAGCGTCAACAATGACGAACCGGCAGTTCCTGGGGACCCCTCCCAATGTCACCTGCAGGCCGACTCCTCCCTCGACTTCTTTCCTCTCCCCCGAGAACCTGAACAGGGGTCTATCTGAGGCTTGCACTCTCTTTGCTTCCACCTCCAGCGCGTCAAAGGCCTTCTTGAAGATAACATTTACCGAACTCCCGTTGTCGACCAAGATTCGAGAGACGGTGAAGTTTTCGATTGCCGTCTGGATCACCAAAGCGTCACAGAACGGGTCTTCAAAGTCTGGCATGTCCTCTACCAAGAAGGTGAGCTTCTCCGAAGGGGGTGGGGTTTGGGAGGTCGACGCGACGCTTCTCCTGAACATCGCTTGAAAGCTTCTCTTGCGAGTCGCTTCTATTCCTACCCCACCGTGGATCACTCCGACCCCTCCCCTGGCTCCCACAACCGCCCTGTCTTCACATTTATCATCTTCATCTCCTGGTAGCACCTCTTCGATCCTTACAGGCCGCTGCTGCTGCTGGCCTTTCCCCCTTACTTCCAGAAATTCCGGGCAGGTGGCCGTCGCGTGACCTTCTTCCTGATGGAAGTCACAGTAAGGCAACACCACCCTGCCCCCTCTTCCACCTCTTCCTCGGCCTACCACCATGGCTTGCTCTCGAGGGGGTGAGGTGGTCTGGGACCTTGCCTCCATCCCGGATGATTGACTCTCCCCTCCCCCCTTCGTTGGTGATCGCTTTCCTGACCTCTCACCAGTCCTTCTTGGGGCCTCCAAGCCAGCCGGTTATTGGGCTCCTGATACCCCCAATCCCGTTGCTGCCCCCGAAACCCCTGACCTCTGGGTTCTTCCCTTCTTCTTCCCTCCTGGTGCCTTTCCTCTGGCTCGCTCAGCCTAGCCAATCTCTTTGCAAACTCTGGATTGGCGGCCTCTCCCTCGATCTCTTCTGTTGCCCGCTCCATCAACTCCTCAAAGGACAGAGAGGGCTTCCACTTCAGGTCCATCTTGAAGAACCCTTCCGGCAACCCCACTATGAAGGCTAGCTGGAGGGTGAACCCTGACACCTCCTGGACTTGCAGGACCTCTTCTTGGAACCTATCCACATAATGAGCCAACGACTCCCCGGACCCTTGCTTGATTTTAAAGAGCGCCTTCGCGTCCTTCTTCCTCTTTTTTGATGTTGAGAAGCGCAACCTGAAGCTCCGACGCAAGTCCTCGAAGGCGTAGATGGAACCTACTGGGAGCTGGTGGAACCAGTCCCTCGCCTTCTCCTTCAGAGTGGTGGCAAAGAGCCGACACTGGAAAACATCTGTCATCGGGAGGATTGATACCATGTCCTCAAACCACTGCAGGTGTAGGACTGAGTCATCTTTGCCGGTATAGTAGGACATCTCCGGTCCTTTGAACCCCTCTGGCACCGGGTCCGAGAGGATCAACTTGCAGAGGGGACTCTCTTCCCCAGCTCGGCGAGTGGTCCTCTCGCGCGGAGTCAACTCGCACACCTTTGCACTCGCCGGGCAGCTGAACAGCTGCCGCCCGGGGAGATCTCGCGCACTCGCTTCCGCCGCGACCTCCTTCCCAAGCCTTTGGCCCGGAGCATTCTCGCCAATCTGCTGGGGCGGAACCACCGGAACCACGGGCGTCTCGCACTCGCCTCTTCCCGCGAAAGCTACATGCACCACCTGCATGACCTCTCGCTTGAACTTCTCAAACATCTCCAACCACTCCATTGCTGCTGGCGGCTGCGAGTGGCCTGGATCGGAACCATTTCCTTCCTCTCCTGTCATCGAGCTCAACTTGGGATTTTCTTGCACTGGCTACGGTTCACGCTCACCGCACCAAAAATGTTGAAACCGTCAACCGGTCTCTGAGTTCGGACCCACGGGGGGTGTAGCCCGTGCCTACTTCTCTCTCACCAAACTCTCCTGACCGAGGATGAAAAATCAGAAACAGACCCAAGGCTGCAGCGAGGAGGTCCCACCACACACCCGAAAGATCTTAGAGAGCTTCCCCTCCCAAACCAATGCTCAGCCGGGCACCTTGGAGGGCACTAACAGCCAACTCCGAAAATTGCCTGGAGGAGAGAGCTCAAAAGATCCGGTCTCCTTCAACGTGCCCTTAAGAGTCTATTTATAGATTTTTTTAGTCTTGGACTGCAAATAGCGTAAATCCTCTTTTGGTTTTACTAATCGCACCCCAAATTGGTCTGCTAACAACCTAACTCCACTGTTCTGAAGGGCTATTGGCAGCCCACAAGGGTTATCTAGGTAATTTCCCCCTCAAAGCCCTCTGGGCGAGTGGTCCGTGAAGGCACCACTCGCCAGGCTCCCTGCCTATCATGGTTCGCCGGGCGAATGGTCTATGAGGCCATCACTCGCCATTTGTTCGGCTCGCTTGAGGGGCGAGATCTTGGGCGCTCTCGCCTATCTGGCCTGATGCCTATGTGAATGGTCCGCGAGTGCGGGCCTCACTCGCCCTGAGACCTCTTGGACTCCTTATTCCGCTCCTTGCCCTGCCATCTGGCCCCCGGGGCCCCTTGGACCCACTCAGCGAATACGGGGTTGTACAGTGCCAGTGTCCCTTTGGCCCCCCTCTAAATCCGCCCCTGCCATGGCGGTTGAATTCGTTATCGATCTCGATAGAGAAAATAAGAAATTAAATATATTTTTTTTGCATAACTTTTATAGTTCAGGTTCCACATTTCAATTCTGATATGCCACGTGTCACAATCTAGTTACTCACTTACGAAAATTTACATGCGGGACCCATATTCAAAAATTTCCCCCAATTTGACCTCTCACTTTCTCTAATAATCAGATTGACAGCCGTAAAAGTCATCATGTACTAATATAGCTTCTCGATCTCGATGAGCACGAGCACTGCCCGGCCTGGGTTCTAGATGAGCTTCCGGCCGCCGGAGGTCGATGGATTCGCTTCTGCTATACGGCGAATCGTTGCCGCCCGACGACGACGCCTCCGCCGCTCGATACGCAGACAACGTGAAGGGCCTACTCCTCGCCGTTCTATCCAGCTCTTTCATCGGAGCCAGCTTCATAGTCAAGAAAAAGGGCCTTCGCCGCGCCGGCACCTCCGGTTCCAGAGCAGGTGAGTGTTTACCCTCGAAACCTCACCCTAATCCCAAGCTCGTTTTAGTCGTCCTCGTGAATGTTTGATTCTTCAGCTTTGATCTCTTATAGGGTCCGGCGGGTACCGGTATCTTCTGGAGCCTCTTTGGTGGGTTGGGATGGTGACGAGTAAGTTTTTCTTTTGTTGTTGCTTGAATCAATATTGATTTGGAAAACTCAGCTGCTTCTAAAATTTTCCAGTGCTTGTTGGTGAAATTGCGAACTTCGTAGCGTATATCTTTGCCCCCGCGGTTCTTGTGACTCCCCTCGGCGCTTTAAGTATTATCGTAAGGTATGAGCTAAAAAACTGCACCTACGTTGTTAACACATCATTTTTACTAGTTTTTGATGTCACGTTGGGGTGATTTGTAACGGTCAAGATGAGTAAAATCTTATGGAAAGAAGACTAATAGAGAAGAAGTGCTCAGGTGGGGGGAGCCATGGAGAAAGAGAGAAGAAACTGGAAGAAGATGAAGAGGAGAGAGACTAGGAGCTCGTTTGGCACGGCGGTGGCGGTCGTGAACGCGGTGGTTGCGAACTGTCATTAGTGAATGCCCGACCTCACCTAAGGAACTCCATTCATTTTTATGTTCAAAATTAGTTTTTTCCTTGGTGAGGTCATAACCATTGTCATGCCAAACACATATTTTATGACGGTAGAGTTCTTGTCCAAACTCACCGGAGCAAAAAAGCCGTGCCAAACTAGCCCTAGAACTAAGAGCACTAAAAGACTTAGTTTTCATTTCATATCTCAATTACAACCCGAAGGCACTATTTATAGCTGTTTACATCTAATGTGCAAAGATAAAATTTAACTAATTACATCAAATACACTTATTTGTGTTACATATTCTAATGTACTGCCATCACATAGCCCTAGAACTAAGAGCATTACAAGACTTAGTTTTCATTTCATATCTCAATTACAACCCGAAGGCACTATTTATAGCTGTTTACATCTAATGTGCAAAGATAAAATTTAACTAATTACATCAAATACACTTGTTTGTGTTACATATTCTAATGTACTGCCATCACATAGTGCTGTCCTTGCGCACTTCATCCTGAAGGAGAGACTGCAGAGAATGGGGGTGTTGGGCTGTGTGCTATGCATCGTGGGCTCTACTGTAATTGTGCTCCATGCGCCGGAGGAGAGAAATCCAAGCTCAGTGGAGCAGATATGGTACTTGGCTACCCAGCCAGGTTGGCTTTCTTCCTTTTTGTGTGTTTTAATGTCTTTTTTCTGATTTGAGATGCCATATTTACTGATTAACTTATGTTTTCAGCATTTCTTTCCTATGCGGCATCGGCTGTGGCGGTGTCGCTGGTATTGATATTGCATTGTTCTCCACGGTATGGGCAAACAAACATAATGGTCTATTTGGGTATATGCTCAGTTGTTGGATCTTTGACGGTAATACTTTTTGAGTGTTTCTGATGATTCATTAGTCTCAATGCACAGATTTTTAGTTCTAAATGGTTTTGGATTTTTTCTTATATGTTGTTAGGTAATGAGCATAAAGGCTGTTGGTATTTCTATCACCCTGACTTTGGAGGGGATAAACCAGGCTAGATACTTTCAGACATGGGTGTTTGCTTTGGTTTCTCTTACGTGTATCATGATTCAGTTAAACTATTTAAATAAGGTAAATGTTTTAGAGGGTGCTTATACTTTTATCCCTCATTAATCTCTAAATAGTTTATTGATTTGAACAGCTTATGATTTTTCACATTCCTTATCAACAAATTTCTTTGCAATGACTTGTTACTTGTAATGAATATTATGCTTTGCAACCATATGTGATTTTATTTAGTTTGATTATTTCATATTACAACTTGTGTATGTTGCCGCAACAGCTCAGCAATTACAATACCAAATACAGCCTCGAGCATGAATTGATGAGAGAAGGATGATTGATAAACAAAATTCCAAGTAGTTTGGATAAGGTTGATGTTGGTGATGTTAGGCTTGTTAGCTATCGCGCTTTCAAAGCTCTATTGTCTACTTCGTTAAAAGTTAGAATACACTTCTGTACAACCCGTATTCGGCGAGTAGACCAGTAGGTGCTCGGCGAGTAGACCGGCACTTCTTGGCGAGTAGACCAACGACGGTCCTACCCGCCCAAGGCAGGTAAAGCGAGTACGCCCCTCCCTGCCATAGTCTCTTATCGACATCACCGCGCATAGGCGTGATTCCTCTCGACGACTTAAACAGCCCGTCTCGGCGACGAAGCTCCTCCTCGCCTAGGGCGAGGCGAGTAAGACACGTCTCAGTCGCCTCAGCCGCACTCGCTCAAGGAGGGAGCGAGGCGAGTACGGGTGATGCGGAGCATTGGCGTGGACGAGCTTTTGGCCCATTCGGGGCTGATTTGGCGGCTTACCATATATGGCGCGCCCGGATCGACGATCTGACTCCGCGGTTGCGTCCGGAATATCGATGGGAGTCAAAATCATATATAGTTTTATTTATTTTGATGTATTTTTAACATGTTTTTGAATATTTCCCCCGCGGCCAATCATAGCCGTCGGTTGGGATGCCCTAGTCTTTATTTTAATTATAAATAGGATGCTAGGGGGCTGAATGAGGGGATTGCTGAATTTTGGAAGAGATTTTCGGAGTTCCAGCGATCCTCCCCGGTGCCTATGCCGTGGAACCCTAGGTGGTGATTCCTAGGTGCTCTCCTCCCTCCCCAAGGTATATACCATCCATAGCCACCTTCCCCCACCTCCACTAGCCCTAGCCGCCCCCTCCTTGCCCCTCCAAACCGCTGCTACAGTACCGCCGCTACAGTAAACCGTTGCTACAATCGCTGCTACAGCAACCACTCCTACAGCCCGCTGCTACAGTACCCCCCCCCCCCCCCCCCCCCCCCCCTTCAGCCCTCTTTCCCGGCCTGCAGCCCCTTCCCCACATCCAACCGTTCCCTCCTACTCTTCCCCACCTTCAACCGCCCAAACCGCCCCCTCCTCTACTTGCCCTCCGTGGATCCACCTCCGCCTAGCCTAAAATTCCAGATTTATCCCGATCTGAAATTCCCACCCCGATCCGTTATTTCCACCACCCGATCTCCTTTCCTAGGCCCGATCCGCCCTTTACAAAGCGGATCTAGCCACCCTTTGCCCGGATCCTTCTCATAGTAGCCGGATCTACACATTCCCGGCCCGATCTTGCCTTCCGACGCCGAGGACAGCCACTTCCACTTTTTCCACCCACCGGAGACGCGTTTGATCGCCGATCTACTATTCCGGATCCAAAATCTACATCGCCTCGGTAAAGCCCTCTACTCTTGAGTATTTTGTAGTATTGTGGATTGTGATTTGATATTATTCATTTGGTAGCCCTCTATTTGTTTGGTATTATTTTGGTGGGTTGCTTGTTGCATACGAATATCAATTGCAGGTGGGACGCACTCGCTGCGCATTCGCTTAAGGCCCTCCGAGCGGAGGAAAGCCTCGCTTAATTGCCAAATTGAATTTTGCTTCGTTTCTATTTATTGCGCGTGGTGTTAAACAAAATTTATATTGATCATTATTAAATTCCATCGTACTAATCGTTGCATCATCTTTAGAGTTGGATTAGCGGGTCGCATCTCACACCCACCTAGAGTCTAGGTTTCGTGCACCCACAGCCTACCCCTACATCATTTTGGTATCAGAGCCAGGTTGGGCCCTTTGCATGCTCCGTAGAGGTAGGATATAATTTTTTTTGAAGCATGGTAGATCCGTCAGGGAGACCTTCACATTACTACGACAGTTATCCTCGATCGCAGCACACCACTTTGAGAGATCGTGTTGACCCACCGACACGACCCTACTACACTAGAGGCGATCAGTATGATGATTGTCGTCGTTCTTATCCGTACACGCGAGCGGATCGTGTCGATCCCTCGACACGACCCAGTTACCTTAAGGATGACTATTATGAGGGTCGTCACCTTGAGAGAGATCTTGAGAGTCAGTTTCGTACGGCTGCCCCTTCCTTTGACGGCTCATCGAGTCCCGAGTCTTTCAGTTATTGGCTCGTGGATATGGAGTATTATCTCGATCATTTTGAGTTGTTCGGTGAGCGTCGGATGAAGTTTGCGAAACTTAGACTCTTAGATCAGGCGAGAGCATATTGGTCTAGCGTTGAGAGGACCCGTGAGCGAGAGCGTCTTCATCGCATCACTAGTTGGGTGGATATGAAGCGTATATTGTGTCAGAGGTATATGTCTTCGTCATATCGGAGTCGCTTGCTCGACCAATTATTTTCCCTTCAGCAAGGATCCATGTCCGTCGCTGAGTACAGGGATCGCTTTGATGAGTTAGTTGTGAGGAGCGATATCCGAGAGGACTCAGCCATGGCCACTTGCAGATTTCGGTCTGGCCTTCGATCAGACATTCGTACGAAGGTGGTTTATCATAGCTCGAAGTCCCTCGAGCAGACATATCAGCTTGCCCTTCGTTACGAACAGTCTTTGAGATCCGCAAGAGCTGGTCGGTTGGAACCTCACTCTGACCTCCGCAGTACGAGCTCCTCCCACACCGAGGACACCACTTTGCCTACCATTGTTCTGTCAGACATGGCAGAAGTGATACCTGATACGGATTGCTCTCACCCCAGTGAGGTGCTTAGCCCAGTGAGTGACCTATCTCTTGATTCTGACCCGTCTCTCGTGACCTCGACTGAGAGTGAGCCTGAGCGACCTATTGAGTCTGTAGTACTGTGTCCCTCACCCGCACCTCCACTTCTGACGTATCCTGGTTTGATTAGCGCCCCTACCCTAGACTCGTTTTCTGACATCGCGCCCACGGATTCCTTTTTGAGCGTAGGCCTGTGTCGCTCTCCCATTGTCATTTCCATGAGCCACATCACGACCGAGAGCTCTGAGTCTTATGTTGATCCCGTAGTGGCCATGCCACCCAGTCATGAGGACACTACTTCCCACGAGGGTACTCATATGGTGGATCATGACCCTAGTTGCGGGTTCTTTGACGACCCTCCTGTTGAGCCTCCAGACGAGCCACCACATTCCGGTGAGGATGCGATTCAGGTGAGCCGCTCATCTATGAGTTTCGAGTTATTAGCTCCTCTTCCTTTATCATCCCTGGCCTGGCCCCAGAGGATGAATGTCGTGTGGACTATTAAGTATTTAGGGCATCACCTGTTGTTACATCACACCTTCGATGAGTTTTGGGACACACCACCCGCTGACCCACCCGATGAGTTCTTTCTTGTCAGGGACACGCACCACATTTTAGAGCCTCGTCCTCTAGTCAGCATACACGATTTACACTCAGGTGGGCGTCTTCTTCGCGATGACTTTTCGTATGCACCTCCTGGTGAGCCCCCTGATGTGCTACGTCCCCCGAGAGACGTTTGCTTCTATACGAGCTCGTATTTGGGCTTAGTTGTATCTCACGGTCATCTGAACACTTGTCTCACATGGGATGAATTTTTCTACACTCCACCGAGAGAGCCCCCTGATAGGCCACCACATTTTAGAGACTTCCCGGTTGTTATTAGACTTTCCCCTAGCAGGTATGTCGTGCATTTTGTGTTTCATTCGCATTATTTGTGTGTGTTCGTTGGGTCATTTGTCCTTCATTTGCATGTTCTGGTTGAGTCTTTCGCACAACATTTGCATGAGTTACATGAGTCAGTACGACGAAAAATAATTATGAGCAACGAGAATTATAAAACACATGCAGGTAAACATAGGCGAGAGCAAATATTTAATGTTGGTGAGAGAGTGATGGTGCGAATCCGACCGGAGAGGCTCCCCTCGGGGCCTGCCAAAAAGTTGAGCGCTAGGCGAATGGGCCCCTACTCTATTGTGAGCCGTATTGGGACAAACACCTACCGACTTGATATCCCGGCAAGTATGGGGATTCACCCAGTGTTTAATGTCGAAGATCTGACACCATACTATGAACCTCAAGCGTATCTGGACCCGAGCGGTGGGGATGCCCAGCCTTTTCCTCCACCACTCCCCTTACCCTCCACCACTAATACCCCACCTACGACCGACACCCATGACAGTCCACCCCCTGCTGACACCCACCCACTCGGGGATTTGTCGTCTAGAGATTCGTCCTCTATGGTTTCACCTTCGACCACTAATACCCCACCTACGACCGACACCCATGACAGTCCACCCCCTGTTGACACCCACCCACTCGGGGATTTGTCGTCTAGAGATTCGTCCTCCATGGTTTCACCTTCGGCACCACCGATCGCTTTGGATTCCACCACTCGAGAGTTGAGAGATGAGAGTATTACTGAGATCAGATCCCACCAGTTCGTGACTACTACAGATGGGCCGCGCTGCCGATACTTGGTACACTGGCGGGGCCGCCCCGATGCTGACGACGCTTGGATATTGCCCGCGGTGCTTGATCAACTCGCCCCTGGACTTCGACTTCTGTACGACCGTCTCCATTCATCGGAGATGGAAGCTTTCAGTCCAGAGGAGTTGATTGGCGTGGACACTTCTTCAGAGATGATAGATGGACGACCTCGCGGTGAGAGAATTCGGATCTCCATTCATCGGGAGATGAATTCTTTCAAGCCGGGGGGATTGATGCGGAGCATTGGCGTGGACGAGCTTTTGGCCCATTCGGGGCTGATTTGGCGGCTTACCATATATGGCGCGCCCGGATCGACGATCCGACTCCGCGGTTGCGTCCGGAATATCGATGGGAGTCAAAATCATATATAGTTTTATTTATTTTGATGTATTTTTAACATGTTTTTGAATATTTCCCCCGCGGCCAATCATAGCCGTCGGTTGGGATGCCCTAGTCTTTATTTTAATTATAAATAGGATGCTAGGGGGCTGAATGAGGGGATTGCTGAATTTTGGAAGAGATTTTCGGAGTTCCAGCGATCCTCCCCGGTGCCGATGCCGTGGAACCCTAGGTGGTGATTCCTAGGTGCTCTCCTCCCTCCCCAAGGTACATACCATCCATAGCCACCTTCCTCCACTAGCCCTAGCCGCCCCCTCCTTGCCCCTCTAAACCGCTGCTACAGTACCGCCGCTACAGTAAACCGCTGCTACAATCGCTGCTACAACAACCACTCCTACAGCCCGCTGCTACAGTAACCCCCCCCCCCCCTTTCATCCCTCTTTCCCGGCCTGCAACCCCTTCCCCACATCCAACCGTTCCCTCCTACTCTTCCCCACCTTCAACCGCCCAAACCGCCCCCTCCTCTACTTGCCCTCCGTGGATCCACCTCCGCCTAGCCTAAAATTCCAGATTTATCCCGTTCTGAAATTCCCACCCCGATCCGTTATTTCCACCACCCGATCTCCTTTCCTAGGCCCGATCCGCCCTTTACAAAGCGGATCTAGCCACCCTTTGCCCGGATCCTTCTCCTAGTAGCCGGATCTACACATTCCCGGCCCGATCTTGCCTTCCGACGCCGAGGACAGCCACTTCCACTTTTGCCACGCCACCGGAGACGCGTTTGATCGCCGATCTACTATTCCGGATCCAAAATCTACATCGCCTCGGTAAAGCCCTCTACTCTTGAATATTTTGTAGTATTGTGGATTGTGATTTGATATTATTCATTTGGTAGCCCTCTATTTGTTTGGTATTATTTTGGTGGGTTGCTTGTTGCATACGAATATCAATTGCAGGTGGGACTCACTCGCCGCACATTCGCTTAAGGCCCTCCGAGCGGAGGAAAGCCTCGCTTAATTGCCAAATTGAATTTTGCTTCGTTTCTGTTTATTGCGCGTGGTGTTAAACAAAATTTATATTGCTCATTATTAAATTCCATCGTACTAATCGTTGCATCATCTTTAGAGTTGGATTAGCGGGTCGCATCTCACACCCACCTAGAGTCTAGGTTTCGTGCACCCACAGCCTACCCCTACATCAACGGGTCAACCCGACTCATCAGTCCCCCTTCGCTATCCGCAGACTAGCAGGGGCTGCGGTTAGTATATTCAAAAAGGCGCGAGGAGCTGTTCGCAGACCAGTTGGGTCTGCATTTAGTAATTTGGTTAAGGCGGAGGACGCTATCTGCAGGCCATCTAGACCATTTTGCCCCTGGGAAGTTTTTGCCTATAAATAGGACCCATTATGTCTCAGATCAGCACAGATCCACCCCTCTTGAGAGCCTGTGCTTTCTTCCTTGTGCTGTCTGAGACAGGCTCAACCTCTGGTTTTTGGGAGGGGAAATCGAGTGAGATTTTCAGGTTAGTGGCGGGACCTCCTCGCTGCAGCCAGTGAGTTCATTTTCAGGCAACCATCTACCAACCGTGAGGGCCAGTTCTCAGCTCGAAATACTTAGACCTAAGGATTTGACGAAGAGAGAAGTAACTCAAGCTACTCCCCAAGTCTCGAACATAATTGGACCGGTATCCGGGTTCCAACAACTCCTTTTTTTACATGCAGGCCTACCACTATTATGGCCCAATTTTCTTTTGATGGGGAGCAGCCTGCCCGACCCGTTCGGGTCTACTCATGATGACATCGTGCACAATGACGATCGGGACCGCTCATCTTGAGCGGGTCGCCGATCATAGCGTTAATTGTTCTTTGTATTTTTTTTTCGAGTTGTAATTTTATTTATATTGGGATCGCAACGATCGGCCAATCATAGATGTTCATTGTCCCCCCTATTGTCTATATATTGAGGGTGAAGACTCTCATTTAGGGGTATTGAAGAATTGAGTGTTGAAGCCAATCCTTTGGTCATATTCGGTGCCGAAGCCGACCCCTGGGTGTGAAGCCTGGGATCCTCCTCCCCATTGCCGTGAATTCCATTCCCCCCTCTCCATTCTCCTTGGCCGGCTACAACAGCCCCCACCTCCTCCTTACAGTTATCCCCTACAGTAGCCCACTGCCGCCCCCTCCTTCCTCCCTCCAACACCTCCCCCCATAGCAGTCAGGCACTCTCCCTCCCTACCATCCCATTGCCGACCCAATTCCCCCTTCCAGATCTCCTCCCCACAGTAGCCGGACCCCATTTCCCTCTCCCACCTCCCTGCCGACCTCCACAAATCCATCCCCCTCAAATCCCATAGCCACCGGCCACTACATACACATCTTCCCCCCATCAAATTTCCCAAATCAGCCCCAAATTCCCCTCATTTCCACCTCCGGCAATCACCGAAGAACGTCTCTGGCTAACTTCGGTGATCCACCACCATTTGCCCATCATTTCACTTCATTTTAGTTTTTCCGGCGATCGCCGAAAAACATCTCCGACCACCTCCACCACCACCACCAACCACCTCCAGTCAGCCACCTCCACCACCACCCATAACCGCCCATAATCACCCTCCAACCTCCCCCACTTCCCTAAATCTTAGGAACCTCTTCTAAGATTTAGCTTACACTCCCTCTCTCTACAGCCACATGTGTAACCACAATTACTCCCCTAACTGAACCCCCATCTCACGTCCACCTCCAACCAGCCCAGTTTCCCCTCTCGGCCCAGTCCTGGAGGGCAGTTTCAGCCTTCCAGGCTTTCACCTCTCAGCCCCACGCCTCCACCAGTCCACTTCCCCCTCTTGGCCCTGTCCTGGAAGGCAGTTACCGCCTTCCAGGCCTTCACCTCTCAGCTCCTACACCTCCGGGATTCTCAGCCGTCTGCCGGGACTGCTCCTCCAGCCGCCCAAGTCACTACCTGATCCTCCAGTCCCCTATAGCCTGCTGCCAGCTCCCCAACAAACCAGCCAGCACTTGCAATCCCCCCATTTTCCGGCTGCCAGGAACTGTCCAGCAACTGTGTGCTGCTTCCATCCCTCCCCTTACTATATTGCGAGTCCATGGTGCGTATGTTGTTTCTTTACTGTTGAAACGTGTGTTTAATCTCTACTCGAAGAGATTTAGTTTGTAAGTCTTGATTTCAGTTGTTTTAAGTCTTTGTATTTTCTCATTTAATTAGTCGTTTGATTTCGCGCACTCTTGCGTTTGTACTCCTCTTTTGTTATCTTCATTTAAAACACTTGTTCTTTTGTGGAAAAGAAAATCAAATCAATTTGTTTTATTAAATATTTTATTGCGAGTTGACTTCGTCGAAAATTGCATATGTATCTCGTCGCAGTGTCCTTAGGGCCTTACCCTGCGTCACATTTTAGGTCACAATGTTTATTTTAATCTTACTTTGGCACTATTTGTCATCCTTTGTTCGCACATTTTTAAGATTGTGGTATCTAATACTTACATTTTGAACCTTAATTTTTAGTTACATCTCATGTTACTGTGCAACTTTTTTGAGTAACATGTACCTCTTATTACCGTATCCTCTGTGTTAATCAATCATGCAATTTATATTTAATTGATTTTTGTTGAAGGAAATAGAAAGGGAAAGCATAATGCAATCTTATTCATCCACATATGGGTATATTTAAAGCATTACAAGGACTCTTAAAGACGGAAAGACAATGTGAGATAAATACCCACTCACACATAAATATTAATATAATAATAATATTAATAATCTCAACACTCTCCCTCAAGCTGAAGGGGGAACCTTCAGCTTGGATATCATAAAAAAGAAAGATAATGGTGATAAGCTAAGTGGGACAAAATAACATGCGAGCCACCGGGGGAAATTCCAAACCGGGGAATCAAGTTGGGGACATAGCCACACACGACGTAGACCCACACACAACGCATGCCTCACACATGACGTGGACTCGCTGGAAAGAAATAAACAAACGGGTGACCGGGGATACTCCCACACGATACAACTCACTGGATAGGAAAGACCATACAACACCTACCAAACAACGAAGAAAAATTGGTGAGGCACAAACAACATACAACATAAGTCTGGAGGCCATGTGTGACTAAGACGAGGGTCGGGAAAAAGTTATCCGAGTCGCCTTCGTCACAAGCACTCCCTCTCACGTGAAACATGTGTATGGAGGCTTGAAATTAAGACATTTAACGAACACTAACAGTTAAAAATAAAGACACATAAAACAATAACAAAAACATCTCGAAGCATTTATCACCGGCGAGAGGGAAACACCCCAGATGGGGTAGCAACAACTGGTAATGCCATAAGCTCAAGGGGTAGAGGCCGAAAGTGGTTGGAGTTGACCAAATAATAGAGGGGCAGCGACTAAAGACGGCTGGAATCGTTCAGAGCAAGAAGGACAATTGCCAAAATCGACCGAGGGAAGCTTGAGCACAGATCTGGAGGCCAGAGTATGATACTCCTAGACACCTGACTGAATGATGTTCTAGTTATCTTAGTTTGAGCACATATCTCACATTTGTCAAATTTGGTTTTAGTGTCCAAGGGGATGTTATGAGTTCTAGCTAGCAGGAGTAGTTTTCTATAATTGACATGTCCTAGTCTTGCGTGTAAAGTCTTAGGATCTATCAAAGTAGAACTAACTTGATTGACTACTTCGTTTGCTAGACTCAACCGATACATTCCGTTGACCACGTACGCACAACCAAAATAATGTGAGTTAACCATTAAGGTCACCCTACCACCACTAATGTTAAAGGACATACCCGCATCGCTTAACAAACTAATCGAGATTAAATTAGCAGCTAATGTAGGAATGTATTTAACAGAGTACGCCAAAGGATGAGAACACGCCGTGGAAGGAGGCAACCAGTAGGCTTCCATGGAAGAAGCGACATAATCGGTAGAGGAAGCCATCGTCAGCAACAAGGAGAAATGAAAGCCAGATCTGGAGTAAATCTGGAGCAGCGGGGAGGGATCGTCGATGGCCAAACCACTGCGGAGGCGGGATCCATGGAGGCAGAAGCAAGAGAGATCCATCGAGAGAAGAAGCTCCATCGGGAATGGCAGAGGAGAACATCAACGACATAGAAGCGCGACGACGGAAGAGAAGCATCGTTTACGAGAGCAGCAGCAGTCGTCGCCTGGATCCACAGACGAGCAGAGGACGGAAGAAAATGCCATCGTCCACAAGAGCAGTAATGAGATCGACCATCGACAGGCTCGACGGGATCAACGGTCGGGGTTGATGAGAGCAGCAGCCGTGGGGGTCGATGTCGAGAGCAGCAGCCAGGCGACATGACATCGACGATTTGCGACAGGAACACAATCGAAGAGCAGCTGCGGAGGGGACGACATCGGGAGGAGAAGAAGCCTAGACACTCGGCAGGAATGAGAAGAAGAACGCGTCGACGGGATCGTCGAGACAGAAGATGCTTCCGACGATGGAAGCAATCGTCGTCGAAGGATCGACGTCGGAAGCGGCAGCAGCAAGCGAGCGGGAAGAAGACCCGGACGAAGTCGATGGGAGATGGGATCAAAAGAAACATCGACTCCTCACAAAGAAAGCCCTAGGGCGCTCACGGAGGAAACATTTTAACCTACCTCTGATACCATGTTGAAGGAAATAGAAAGGGAAAACATAATGCAAGATATATCTTATTCATCCACATATGGGTATTTAAAACATTACAAGAGACTCTTAAAGACGGACAGACAATGTGAGACAAATACCCACTCACACATTAATATTAATATAATGACAATACTAATAATCTCAACAATTTCCTTTTTCTTTGTGAAACTTGATATTAATCTACCTTATGTTCTTACAAGATTTGATATCCTAACTTAGTTGTACTTTTACCTTCTTATTTAAGCTACCGTCCAAGTCTTTTCTTCAAAACAAAAAATAAAATTATATCATTCACATGGAAATTTGTATCACATGACACTTTAAGCAATTTAACCCTCACTTTCAATTTATATTACTACTTGGTGAAGCATCATGACATGCTAGGCACCTTATTCCATCATTGTTGATCCAAATTTAATCCCTTATCATCAGGGTGAATCGAACGATAATGTAATAGTTGGGGCAAAATGATTATTGAATTTTTTCAAAATCTTGGTCTAGAATTTAACCCCAATGTTAACTCTATGTTCCTTGTTCCATAAATGTCATGAAATTTTTGATGAAGTAAGATGGATTCTTAGAAGTCGTCAACAACCCCTTTTCTTTTGTCTCTCCCTCTAGAAATCGGACCCTTTTATTACTTATTGGTGGCAACATCGAATCCCTGAGTCCCCGACGACAACAAATTACAAATAATGTAAAGGGACGTGGTCGAAGATCAACGAGAGAATAGGCGATCATTATGGTTGACAACTTAGGGGAATTTTGCCTCATTTTTTATCGATGGACTAGAAGAGATTCAAGGTCTACAAGTAGGGTTAGAAGAGAACTAGAGAGGAATGACCTTTAAATAAGCCAAATGCAGCAACTTGTAACACAACTAATATACTCTTTTGACATCTAGTCATGCAACATAGTATTAAGTTGCAAACTTAGCAAAATATACATAATAAAAGGACTACACTACTATTTCCGATCAATATTATTTCGTTGGGTTGGTGTGTCAGCTGCAAGTTCGAAATTCGATGATCCATATTTCTCATCCATTGATTTGATCTTCAATTGATGGAATGAAGATTGTCAAAGGAATAAGATAATTGATTATTCCAAGAGTAAAGAGTCCACATAGTCGATGTAGAAAAAACTACAAAAGCAAAAAAAATGTACATATATCTGATTAACACTAACTCCCCCCCTCAAGGTGAAGCATGTCTATCCTTTGTTGCATGAAAATATAAAATGCGATATGATAATACAAATGTGAGATTCACGATTTGCAAAGATCCTAACATATGGGATGTATTTTTGATTTTTTTAATTATTTAAATATAAATATAAACTAATACGAAGACGTGTGAGATTCACATCTTTTTCATTTTTCAAATTTTGTATTTTACATATTATATATTAAATGAAGATATGATTTATCTGTGCCACAAAAACATATCATAGATAAGAATCGTGAATGTAAGTATGTAATCAATTGACTAACACACTTGTTATCTAACACTTTCGCTTTCACATGTTTTTCTTCATACCATCATCATCATCATCATCATCACAATTACATGATTTTTGAGTGTTTTCGACTATCCTCAGACATATTTGTGAGTATCCAAGATTTTTTAAATTTAAATTTAAAAATAAAAGAGTTTCTTAAAGTTTCAGGGATGAGTTTTTTAGAGTTTACCAACTTAGAAACATTTTTGATATGACGTAAGATCGTTGCAGATATTCATGCTTTTTAGTATATATCGATCATAAATACATTTGTACATATGTCAAAAGGTCGCAAGAAGAGGTGTCGTGAAGATGTGTGCATGCTTCTTGTTAGAAGTAACAAACAGAGTGCACTCACGCCTATTGATTATCTTTTCTCTGATAAAGTGACAATCATCTCTATATGCTTGGTGTAAATGGAACACCGAGTTCTTGCATTATAAATAGCAATTTTATTGTCATGGTGCATAAACAAATGTGCAATGTATGTCTCATTAAGATCCTTCAAAAGGTTTAATGATTTATATGCCACTTCAGTTCACAAGCCGTCTCTGACTCTCTGTCATACCTTCTTTGCTTCAACATTGGATGCTAGAGACAACAATTTGTTTCTTGCTTCTCCATGTGACCAAGTTGCCTCCAAAGAATATGCAATAACCTGATGTATACTTCATATCATCTTTGTCATCCACTTAACTAACATTCATATAGATGACCATTTATTCTGAACAATAGACCCTTTCCAGAGGATCCTTTAATATATTATAATATCTTCATGTTTGTACCATATGACACTTTCTAATACATAGATTGGCTAACTTGTCAATGTATACAATATTAAGTCTTCTTACAGTAACGTAAATGATATTGTCAACTAAGCACCTATAACAAGTAACATCCTCAAGAAGCCGATATTCTCATCTTAAAAATTGCTGATGCGCATAGGCATAGGTCAACAACAACAACACAAGCCTTTATCCCACCATAATGAGGTCGGCTATATGGATTATTTGTCGGCATTGCGGTCGCCATTGCGCCGTATCTTTGGTCATAATCTCACTAATGCCTAAGTACATCATGTCTTTCCTTATAGTTTCATTCCAAGTCTTTTTTCGTCTGCCCCTCCCCCGTTTAACATGCCTAATAGCTAAACTCTAACAACGCATAACATGTGCCTCTAATCGAGCTTCTCGCATCTTCTCACATGGTGTCACTCCTGTCTTATCCCCGATACATTCATTCCTAATTTTATCCGGTCTCGTGTGTCCACAAATTCACCTAACATTCTCATCTCCGCAACTCCCATTTTTTGCTCATGTACATAATTCATTGCCCAACACTCAGAACTATAGAGCATCGCTGGTCTAATTGCAGTACAGTAAAACTTGCCTTTAAATTTTAAGGGTACTTTACGATCACATAAGATCCCAGACGCGCCTTTCCACTTCAACCAACCTGCTTGGATTCTATGAATCACATCATTATCTACACCTCTATCTTTTTGAACCATCGATCCCAGATATTTAAAGCACTAACTGCAGGAAATATCTTGCTCAACCAACTTAATGACCTCATCCGTCCTTCTTGCACTACTAAATTTAAGCTCCGTATACTCTATTTTGTCATGCTTAACCTAAAACCCTTCTTTTCTAAAGTGTCTCGTCAAGATTCAAGTTTCTCGTTTACACCCCTGCGCATCCCATCAACCAAAACAATATCATATGCAAACAATAAACACCAAGGTATTGCTTGTTGGATATGTCTGGTGAGCTCATCTAAGACGAAGGTATATAGATATGAGCTTAAAACTGACCCTTGATGTAAGCCAATAGTGTAGACAATTCTTGTGTTAATCCTCCAGATGTCCTCACCCTCGACATATATTTGATTACGTCAATGTATGATACATTTACACCTTTCTTTTGTAAGACTATCTATAAGACCTCTCTTGGAACCCTATCATAATCCTTCTCAAGATCGATAAACAACATATGCAAATCTTGTTTTTTTTCCTAATAGTTGTCAATGAGTCTCCTCCAGAGGTGTATAGCTTCCATGGTCGACCGCCCTGACATAAATCCAAATTGATTATCCGAGATGTTAGTCTTTTGTCTTACTCTTCTCTCTATTGCTCGTTTTCATAGTTTCATGATACGACTCATTAATTTAATTCCTCTGTAATTAACATAATTTTGTATATCTCTTTTGTTCTTATACAATGGTACCAAGATACTTTCTCTCTATTGGTCTGACATCCTCTTTGTCTTCAGTAGTTTATTAAAAAAACATGTAAACCACACAATTTCTTCCACCATAGACATTTCCATACTTCGATTGGTATCTCGTCTGACCCAACCGTCTTTACATTTTTCATCTTTTTCAGGACATCGCTTACCTCCGATGTTTGAGTTTTACGATAAAAAAGTTATGTTCCTATACTCCTCCGATCTACTTATCTCTTTCAAGCTCAGTTCATTGTCTTTTTCTTTATTGTAGTGTTGATAAAAATATTTTTTTCATCGCTCCTTAATAGCCACATCCGTGAAAACTGTACCTTTTTCATCCTTTATACATTTAACTTGGCTTAAATCCTTTGTCTTCCTCTCTCTAACTCGAGCAATTTTATAAATATTACGCTCTCCATTTTTAGTATCATAAACTTGACTTCTTGCTTTATTTACTGTCTTTTTAGCTTCTTTCTTGGTGACTTTATACCTTGCAAAGTTTTCACCATTCCTACAAGCGTTGAGTGCTTTATAGCTAGTCATCTTTACTCTCACTTTGTCTTGCACTTTCTCTTTCCACTACTAAGATTCGTTATGTGTGGGCGCACGATCTTTTGACTCTCCAAATACGTTCTTTCAACTTATCCTTAAATGTGAAGACATAATTTCTCATATGACACTAGTATCAACATTAGGATCATCAATTAGTTGTTCCATAATGGCTGTGTTGAAAGCAACCAGTTTTTCCGTCTTCAAGTTCCACTACCACCGAATTTTTGGCAACACTTTTGTCTATCTCTTAAATTTACTATATTTAATTTGCACATCCAACACCACTAACCTGTGTTGCATTGTCAAATTTTCTCCTTGTATGACTTTGCAATTCTTATAAATCTTTTTATTCATTTTATGAGTCATAAAATAGTCAATTTGTGACTTATTTGGTCCACTCTTAAACGTAATTAAATCTTCTTCCCTCTTCATGAAGAACGTATTTGTCACAATTAGCTCATGTGTTATGACAGTCTAAAAATGGTTATTTCTTCTTCATTTATTTCTCCATACCCAAATACTCCATGAAAGTCTGTATAATCCATATTTTTCTTCCCTATATGTTAATTTAAGTCTCCTCCCATGAAAATCTTCTCGTTTCGTAAGATTTCTCTTACCAAATAAGTCTTCCCAAAATTGCACTTTAATAACTTCGCTTAATCCCAAAATTGCACTTTAATAGTTTCTTTTCCTACAATCAATTTACAAGCAAAGATTTTATCGCATTTTCTACTTACCCCAACTTCATTCCTCCAAGTAGTATTCATAATAATATCTACTCCATTGTTTTTTTTCCTACGTACCATAATTTAAAACTTGAATTGTCTATAAATTTAGCTTTTTTACTCACCCATTTAGTCTCTTGCAGACATAAAATATTTATCTTTCTCCCAATCATTGTATCCACTACTTCCATCGTTTTTCCCGTTTGAGTACATATATTCCAACTTCAAAACCTAAGTCGGTCACAAATCCTACGATCTACTTTCCTAGGATGCCTAATATGTGAGGACTCTTGCATATTTAACACTACACCCATATCCTCTTTGTCACGACCCGTCTCGACAAAAGTCAGAGTGCGCTTCGGGGCGGGCTGTGATGCCACATGCATGGGCAAAAAGGAATCCATGCCTGCTAAGGCGGAAACAGAAATAATACAAAATAGCTACTTTTGAGTAAAATATGTTGATTTATTACGGAAGCTTTAAAATATGATAGCTTGAAACAGGTGCACATGCATTTTAGTAAAACCTCATGATACAAGTTCTGATACAGATCGAAATGCAATGACAACTCAGAGAAATGAGCATGCAAATCATGTCAAATTCTAGTGCATATATGATTTAGCCTAGCAGTTGTCATGAAACAGGAGAAAATGGCTGATCGTAATTATTACATAACAAAATATTCGACAGATAAAGAAATGAAACATAAACACAAAACCTGAAGTTTGACGCAGATCGGCTCAGAAAGCAGACGACGCAGACACGAACGCTAAGGCAAATTCCAAAACAAGAAGGAAAAGCCTCAGAACATTGAAATAAACAGCAGCAAAGTAAATTAAAATACGAGCAGGGAAAACAAAATATTTTTTTACCATTTTTCAAGAAGCAAAACTAACAAGACAGGTAAGCAAGTGAGACAAACAGAAATGTCTATAATTATTAAACTAGTCCGAAGTAAAGCATGTAAAGATGATTCATGTAATAACATAAGTTGTACAAGTGAAAGTGTAAGTGTTTTTGTTTGACGCGCATGATTCATGATTCATGATTCAGACAGATTCAAGTACGGATTCAAGAGATTCAAAAATTTATGCTCGCTATGACCGGTCCTTTGTTCCCATTAGGGATTCAAGAGGGAACCCAAGTCAAGGAGTTGCGTCAATTAAAACCCTACCGTTCAATTGTTTACATGTGTTATTAATGAAATAATTCATGAGTGAGTAATTCTAGTATATCAAGACATGTTACCAAATACTGATTCAGATGTACAAGAGCAGATTTTATAAACGTAAACAGAGGTGCATAACATTAGATAATTTAACAGATTCATAGATTGGTGATTCTAATTGGAACACTCACACCATGGTGGTTGCACTACATACATAACCCTTATGTCCAAACTCTCTCACAAAATCACACATCCGTAAAATAGGTAAAGGTCTTGATGATCCTACACCAATGGACTTAAAGAATTTTATTGTTCGGCTATAAGTCGAGAATTCTTTAAGTCAGAATTATAATTGACAATTCTTCACTCATCCGCGGGCTTCACCGAGTAGAACAAAAAAAGTCGCCCCACCGAGTCGAACAGAAAAGTCTACAAAACTCACTAAAACCATCTAATGCATCCAATTATTATTGCACAATAAAGGGAACAAGTTAAATTAATCCCCCAAAGAACTTCCATTAAATTAAGCTCAATAGAATTAAGCATAATTAATTCTACTTATTAAATTTAGACACAATGACAGTCAGAAGTAAGAGGGACGACTGACAATATGCATAAATAATATTTTAAGAATAAAATTGTATAAAATCACGGTTCCCATGCCCAGCCACAATGGAAAGAAGAATGTGAAGTGCAATATAAATCTTTTGATTTTTGGTGCATGAGATTGTATGTGAAGAAGGCACTGCAGTAAGTCATCAAATGCTCCTAAATCAACAATCCGCAGTAACTATGTAGCTTTTTTACAGAGATGCGACATGGATGAACCCTAAAAGCCTAAACCCGATATATCGACGAATAATATCCGCTATCTGCCGATATATTCGTCGATATATCGATCGATATATCCCGACGTTATATCTGCTGATTTATTTCAATTTATTTTATTTTAGTATGGAAATGCTTAGGGAGAGAAGGAATTGTATGGCTTACAAGTTTCTTCAATAAGATACTGAAGATAAATAAGATGCCAGACCAATGGAGAGAAAGTATTTTGGTACCTTTGTATAAGAACAAAGGAGATATACAAAATTGTGTCAATTACAGTGGAATTAAATTAATGAGTCATACTATGAAACTATGAGAACGAGTAATAGAGAGAAGAGTTAGACGAGAGACTAACATCTCGAAGAATTAATTTGGATTCATGCCAGGGAGGTCAACCATGGAAGCTATACATCTCTTGAGGAGACTCATTGACAACTATCGGGAAAGACAAAAAGATTTGCATATGTTGTTTATCGATCGGGAGAAGGCTTATGATAGGGTTCCAAGAGAGGTCTTGTGGAGAGTCTTAGAAAAGAAAGGTGTAAATGTATCATACATTGATGTAATCAAAGATATGTATGCAAATTCAGTGACCAGGGTGAGGACTTCTGGAGGATTAACACAGGAATTCCCTATCGCTGTTGACTTACATCAAGGGTCAGCTATAAACCCTTATCTCTTTACCCTTATCTTAGATGAGCTCACCGGACATATCCAACAAGCAATACCTTGTTGTTTATTATTTGCAGATGATATTGTTTTGGTCGATGAGACGCGCGAGGGTGTAAACGCGAAACTTGAATCTTGACAAGACACTTTAGAAAAGAAGGGTTTTAGGTTGAGCATGACAAAGACGGAGTATATAGAGCTTAAATTTAGTAGTGCAAGAAGGTCGGATGACTCCGTCATTAAATTGGGTGACCAAGATATTTCCCGCAGTGAGTGCCATAAATATCTGGGATCAATAATTCAAAAAGATGGAGGTGTAGATAAAGATGTGATACATAGAATCCAAGCAGGTTGGTTGAAGTGGAGAGGCGCGTCTGGGATCTTATGTGATCGTAAAGTACCATTATAACTTAAAGGCAAGTTTTACTGTACTGCAATTAGGCCAGCAATGCTCTACGATTCTGAGTGTTGGGCAGTGAATGGTGTACATGAGCAAAAAATGGGAGTTGCGGAGATGAGAATGCTTAGGTGGATGTGTGGTCACGCGAGACTGGATAAAATTAGGAATGAATGTATCAGGGATAAGACAGGAGTGACACCAATTGTAGAGAAGATGTGAGAAGCTCGATTAAGATGATTCAGACATGTACATAGGAGACCATTAGAGGCACCTGTTAGGCGTTGTGAAAAAGACTTGGAATGAAACTATAAGGAAAGATATGATGTACTTGGGCATTAGTGATGCTATGATTAAAGATAGGGCGCAATGGTGACAAAGGATCCATATTGCCGACCCCACTATAGTGGGATAAAGACTTGAGTGTTGTTGTTGTTGTTGTAGTGTCTATGATTACAATTGAAGGGGAGCCTTGGCGCACCGGTTAAGGTGTCGTCGTGTGACCTTGAGATCACTGTTTCGAGTCCTGGAAGCAGCCTCTTGCAAAATTGCAGGGTAAGGTTTGCCTACATATCACCCTTGTGGTGGGACCCTTCCCCAGACCCTCGCTGCGCGGGGATGCTTTATGCACCGGGCTGCCCTTAGTGTCTATGGTTACAATAAACCGAAATTATTTCGTTGTTAGGTTGCTTTGTGCCCTTCCTCTCACTTTTTTCCTTGTGCCCACCTGTCATTGACTTCAATTCTACTTAGCCTTTGGATTTTAAACTGATGGTTCCTGATCTTCCCTCATAATCGATGACTTCCTGACTTTCTCATGTTTTTTTTCATGCGTTATATTGCTATTAATTGCATAACATAAAATGTTTATGCTAGTTTGGTAGGTTTAGAGTTCAATAAATGTTAAATTATTAATACATTAATATATATAAATTTAAAAAAAAATGATTACATTTATATATAATTATGTATATAAGTAATTAATTATTAAAACGCGACATGAAATATTCCCGATATATCCCCCAACATATTAAAACCGACATAAAAAACTTAAACCGACGTGTCCCCGACATCCGACATCTGCAACATTGACATCAATCATGACATCTTGACCTTAGTCAGCATTGAAAGATAACACACCAAAGAGGGAGAGATATTTAGGTACGGGTAACGCACGGTGATCATAATAGATCACCATGCGGGAGCAGATATAGCCGTATGATCCGTGATTTCAGCGGTGTAGATTATTTGCGAAAATATACGGCCGTATTTGTGTAATACGGTCGTATTGAAAAGTGATCGTATTTTAGATAATCATGCGCGAAAATTCGTGCTGGCGGAAATACACGGCGGGATCAGGGATCGCGCACGGTGATCTAAGGTGCGTTACACCAAGAAGCCTTCCCTGATTTTGAATGTTAACCGCAGATTGATATTAGAGAAGTGGTAGTCAATAGATACCAACTAAAGTGCTTGAGCTCAGATACCTGATAACGAAATAGACAAAGCTGCATATGATCATAACTAAATCTTTTCCCGGTTGGTAAATCACTTTTATAGAGTTACATGATCAGTAATTAGGAAACAAAAACTTAAATCTCTTTTCACATGAAGTAAATTACACATCGTTGCGTATTTTGGATTTGCAAGAAGAAGAAGAAGAAAAAAATAATTAGGGTCAGTTCGTTTGGACGACATTGGTATTTAAGAATTAGCTTTGAGGATTAAAAAATCAATTCTGTTGTTCGGATGAACAGTTTATGGTGGAGTTTACTTTTGGGTCCAAAGTCATCGATAGGCCAGCAATGCTCTACGGCTTCACTGAGTGCATGTTTTTTCGCCCGGGTGCGTGTTTATCGTTCGGGCGCGCGTTATTTACTAGGGCAAATGCTTTTTTTGCCAGAGCATGCATTTTCAGAGCGGTGCCACGTTTTTTGCCTGGGCGTGCATTTTTTCGCCTCGGCGCGCGTTTCTTCGCTTGGGAGCGCATTTTTTGCCCGGGCGCTCATTTTTCGCCCAGACGCGCGTTTTTTGCCCGAGCGCGCATTTTTCCCCCGGGCACACGTTTTTCGCTTGGGCCCGTTTTTTTCGCCAGAGCGTGTTTTTTTTCCTGGGCGCGCTTTTTCACCCGAACGCACATTTTTCGTCCGGTCGCCTTTTTTTCGCTTGGGCGCATGTTTTTCGCCCAAGAGAGTTTTTTTCATCCGGACGCGCTTTTTTTGCTCAAGCGAGATTTTTTTCGTCATAGCGCGCTTTTTTCGCCAATACAAAAGTGCCTCGGTGACCTTTTTTCGTGCAGACGAGCTTTTTTCATCGAGGTTTTATTTTTTTAGGGTTTTCTTTCCATTCAATTCTTGAACGTCAATGTCTTCAATCCGAACAAACAAAAGTGGCAAATGTCAATTCCTGTGATGAAAAATCATTATGCGGCGAACAATAAAATCATTATGCATGTATTGACATTGGATTGAAAGTCAATTTTTGAAAACCAATGTCTTCCATCCGAACTCACCCTTAGCTATTTTAGATTGTCGGGTCTCTTTTTGCCGCTAGTGCTATTAATGGCCTCTTCTAAGCCCCAAAGAACATACTAAAACGTTATCCAGTATTCTTGTTTCTTCTAATTGCATATTGAAATAGCAACAGCTGTTTATTTATTAGTTTTTTTTTTGGTGAAATTGCATAGTTCATGTTTTCAGGCATTGGATACCTTCAATACAGCAGTTGTTTCACCTGTGTACTATGCAATGTTCACAATTCTGACAATTTTGGCAAGTGCCATTATGTTCAAGGTATTTAGTATTCCCATTACTATGTTTGATCTTATTATTTCATGCCAACATTGACTTTGTTTTTTTTTTTTAAATCTAGGACTGGTCTGGGCAGAGTGCAAGTGATATATCATCTGAGATTTGTGGATTCATCACTGTTCTTTCAGGAACTGTGGTATTGCATTCGACTAAAGAGCGCGATCCATCTACTAATTCTGGTAAAGCTTAATGTCTTGTTTGCTTTTACTTCAACCAGTTATTGAAGGTAGGATTATTAAGGCTCCAAAACGGTGGCGGTCGTGAACGCGCGCGGTGGTAAAATCGTCATTCGTGAACGGGCACCTAAGGAACTTCATTCACTTTTATGTTCAAGTGGATGAAGTTTCTTAGGTGGGCGTTCATGAATGATGGTTTTACCACCGCGTTCATGACCGCCACCACTGTACCAAACGGAGCCTAAGTTAGTTGATTGGTGGCTGTATGCTTTCAGCTGTTCTTTGACTACTTGTTAGGATTTTAACTGAACTTCAAATGGTTGAGATAAAGGGTAATTGATGGTGATGCCAATGCTTACCTGCCTTCCCTATATGCTGAAGACTCTGTTTGGTATTCCATTTTTGCTCCAGTGCCATTTTTGATTCATCTCACGGAAGAAACGAAATGAAACTGTTTGTGTAACGTCTACTTTTGCGCTCCCGTGCTACGAGAAAGGCTAAAATCTCCATTTTAGTGGGAGCAACAGGCTTTGTTTGGGGGCGCCGGTGGGGATCCATTGTATTGGGAAAGGAGCCCCACTGGAGATTTTTTCCTTTCCCTTCGGAGGCTAAATACAGAGCTTCAACTACTGGGGCGACCGCTCTGATGGGAAAAGGAGCCCCACCAATGCCCCAAACATAGCCTCATTGTCACCGGAGCTCCATTTTTCATGGCTGCACCGCACCGCTCTCCCAAATGAGGCCACATGTATGACATTTTCATTCAGCCCATAAGATGGAAATCACACCCGGTGATTTGGATAACACAGCGGTTATTATAACGCCCCAATCCACTATGGGTGCGCTGCAGGTCTGCAAACCAGTGACCCCAACCCATCTCCACGGATCTGATCGGCCGCAACCGCTAATTCCAATGGCGGGTTGTTGAAGCTGGGGCTTGAACCCCAAACCTCCTGGATAAGGGAGCTCTAAACTGGTCATCATCACCAGCTGAGCTGCAACTATACATTTGTTAGTGTCATTGAAATGTAGAGTTTTCTTTCTGTCTGGCGTTACAGTTATCGTCTCTTCGGCACGTAGTCATATGAAAATTTAGCAAACAATACGGAAAGCATCCAGCTATACATTTGTTAGTGTCGTTGAAATGTAGAGCTGTCTTTCTGATTTCAGAACTCTTTAGAAAACATGCTCATTTTGATCTCTTCATCTATGACTGTCTTTTTGCCCGAGTTCCTTAGGCCGCGGATGGTTTGTGGAATTTGCAGATCTATATATGCCGATCCCGCCCAGGATATCTTGGCAAGTTCGAGGCAACGGTGAGCTCGGCAAGCACAGGAACGATGATTTGCTGGCCGCGGATTTTGTCACATTGGTTCGGCAAGATTACTTCACTTAGGAAAATGTATGTTATCCAACTCATATTTCACCTTGATGTCTTCTAGTTGATGCCAATTTAGGGTGAATTATGAGCAGTCAGAGCTGGTCAGGAAGGAAGTGATGATGAATTGGTAGCTGAAGGGCTTCAGTCTGTGTGTATACATCACAATGTTTTCTTTTTCAATAAATATTTTTAATGATTTTTTTTTCTTTTTGGGGGTGTACAGTAGGAATTTCACAAATATATATATATATATATATAGGAATAATTACCAAAACTTCCCCTGGAAGATAGCATAATTACAAATTGCACCCTCTAATTACTGAAATTACGAAAACCTCCCCTCAATGTTACAAAACATAACATTTACCTCCTCTGAAGTTCACATTTCATAACATTCATGCACAAAAATACCCCTTTCGGAGTACATTTTGAGGGGGATATTTTGTCCACGGATGTTATGAAATATGAACTTCAGAGGAGGTAAATGCTATGTTTTATAACATTCAGGGGAGGTTTTTGTAATTTCAATAATAAGAGGGATGCAATCCGTAATTATGCTATCTTCGAGGGGAAGTTTTGGTAATTCTTCCTCTCTCTCTATATATATATACAGGAATTTATTGTTGCTGCTTGTAATTGTGTTTCAGCTGAATGATTAGGATGTGTATCAGTGTCCATGATTTATAATGTGACGATTCAAGAATATTTCGTGTGGGAAAAGTGTTTGGTTTGGTGTTATTCACTATTTAAGCGCTGTTTTAAGTCGGCATTGCTCTCTGTTCGTAGAGCGGATAACTAACACCTTACACATCATTGATCTGATAACTATATTTTGTGTAACTATAGGGCCATTTGTCGGGACATCTTTCGTAAGTATGCTAAATTGCAGGTTGCACCTTTTAACTTTTGAAATTACAAATACCTCCCTTCTGAGTTTGTTTTACATAACATCTATGTATGAAAATACCCCTCAGAGTGGGACTTTGTGTGGTGTGTGTGTGCGCGTGTGTGTGCGTGTGTGTGTGGGGGAGGGGGGGGGGGGGGGGGGGGGGGGGGGGGGGATTTTGCTCTCTGTTCATCATCATAGAATGCATGTTTCGCAAGACAGTGGTTATGACTGACACCAAGAAAATAAAACTAGTTTTGAACATAAAAGTGGATGAAGTTCCAACGCGTTCACAACTGCCACAACCGTGTCAAATGAAGCCTAAAACACTAGAATGTTTTTTAATGATCTTTTGAATCAACTACACACTGCTGGTCACATTAGCGCTTTGCATCTCACTTTCGTCTTCAAACGCGCACATAATTACTCTACTTATGTTTGCAAAGGATAAATAAGTTCTAGAATCAAGGCACACATAAATTGACTAGCCCGATCTACCTAGCTTGGCTCAACGAGGTCAGACATGACCTAAAGGATGCACGCTTCGATTGACCAATTGGACTTAAGATGACCTTAGCCCTATTATGTCCCGTTCAACCTAAACGGTCACAATTAAACCCAAGGACCCTTCCTTGCCCCCATTAGGACACCCACGGGGTTGACTTTGATCAACACAATTCAAAAGAGATCTTAAGAGGTCTGATTGGCCATACCAACCCATGTCTAATCAAACCCTAACCCTAATGTGCCCCTGTGATCCACTAACCAAGGTGGATTGAAAGCCTCATTGGATTGGATTTGGATCCAATAAGAGCCTTCTCCACAAATCCACCCAAATTCTCCACTCACAACCCACCTCCCCCACAAACTGACATTTCTCTATGCTCAAAGTATAGAGGATGTACTTCCTAGCCAACTGCTCCTCCCCTGGTGGCAAGCAATGTCAAAACAAGAGGGAGGGTGAAGAACCATTGTCAGCAGTTGTAGCTCCTTAGGTGTCGAACTAGTCTTTACCAAATCCGACGAAGTGCGTTTCTTACTCTATACCCACAATAGATCCCCTCCCGCGTTGCATGGGAGCTCCGGACATCGAAGCTCCATTCTGGACACCCTAGAGAACTCAGACTATCGTTAGTGGCAAAGAATCCACAGACCGTTCTCGACTCACTAGGGACCTCTACAAGGCTGGAGTGGTCATTACAAACCCCTCTGAGGGCCCTTGAGGCGGTGCCACCACAGAGAAATAGAGTCCCGACAACAATGAAGTGTGGGCACTGCTTATTTATTTCCAGCGATCACCGGTACACCAAGTCGCCGGGATGCCGCTGGAAGGACCCCTTGCTTATGACAAACACAATGTAGGTAGTAACTCGGTCATTGAATGGCCAGCTGGCGAGGAGGAGGCCTGAAATCTTCAGTTCGCCGCCGACATC
Source organism: Dactylorhiza incarnata (assembly GCA_033032865.1). Classification (NCBI taxonomy): domain Eukaryota; kingdom Viridiplantae; phylum Streptophyta; class Magnoliopsida; order Asparagales; family Orchidaceae; genus Dactylorhiza; species Dactylorhiza incarnata. The sequence goes on from JAWHQI010000337.1 coordinate 1,658,988, forward strand.
TAGATTTCATTGGATCTCGTGATCAAGATCTAACGACTCTAATAATCTTAATCTATTCGAAGCAATGATTGACTCCATAATGGATCCATGCTCCATAATCTTAATCTGTCCAGCTAGATCTCAACCGCGGGATCAACTTTGAGATACTATCTAGGGTGCATATAACCACTTTGAACTAGAAACTTTGATGAATTAGTTAAATGTCCCAATGAACTTTGATTTTTAAGTGCCTTATATGAAAATTGTAGAAAATTTCATAAGCTTTTTAAATTGTAGTTTTTAAAATTTTCTTGATTTCATTTGGTTAGTCAAATCAATAAACAATGTATTATAGAAGGATTTAATTATTATTTTTTTGCTTCCAAAAATTCATAAAAACACTGGGTGCATTTCTAGTCTTTGCCCCCTAGATATAAAATGTTTGCCTTGGGACAAAGAGGGTTGGATAAAAATATAAAAATTATTTGGCTTACAATTTAAAAGTTGAGTTTTTCTTAAACCCTAAGATTAAAACCCATAGTGTAAAAGCATAAGCATGCCTTGGAGAGTCTTACTTCTTAGACCTCAAAGAATCAATAATGGGAAGGAAATAACATATAATTATGCGCATATCATTGCATGCATTTACCTAGCGAATTGAAAATATCAGCGTGATAACAGAGCGCAAAATCTCGAGATCCATGGATGTGGGCCCATGATGAGGCTACAACAACGATATCTAACAAGCCTTTAACCCACCATAGTGGGGTCGGCTATATGGATCCTTAATCTCCATTGTGCCATATCTTTAATCATAGCCTCACTAATGCCTAAGTACATCGTATCTTTCCTTATAGTTTCATTCCAAGTCTTTTTTTGATTTACCCCATCCCCGTTTAACATGTCTTGTAACTAAACTCTCACAACGCCTAACATGTGGCTCTAATGGTCTCTTATGTACATGTCTGAACCATCTTAAACGAGCTTCTCGTATCTTCTCTACAAATGGTGACACTCCTGCCTTATCCCTGATACATTCATTCTTAATTTTATCCAGCCTCGTGTGACCACACATTCACCTAAGCATTCTCATCTCCGCAACTCCCATTTTTTGCTCATGTACACCATTCACTGCCCAACACTCAGAACCGTAGAGCATTGCTGGCCCATGATGAGGATACAAGGAAAACAATTTATCTTCAATAACCAATCAAGCAATGAAAATCTCATTGATTTCATGTTGAGAATGAATGTAGAGCTAATGGAATTATGTCAAGCACTCATTGTTCTAGTAGCATCAAAAGGGGGATTCAACATAGTAGAGGGTTGTAGCTAGTAATTCCATAATATTTGTTTCCATCATATCCACCATCTTGTGATTGCTAGAGAATGCGAATTGCATCAATCCTGCAAGCAAACTTCCGCTAATAATATTCATCACCGTTGTTTCTCAATCTTTTCCTCTCTTAAAATGCGAGGAGGAAGGTGGTGGAGCAGTGCTCAACCCTAACCCTAACCTTAGATGGAAAGAAGGAAAAAAGCTATTTTATTGGATTATGCTCATTCATGATCTTAAGGGTCTATAAATAAAATTACAAAATGACATACTCATAATAAGTCCAAACATGTGGGATAGTATAAGATACTCGCTATAAAAAACACGTAACGACTCCTGACATAAGTACTTATTACAACATTCCTAAAATATTTAAAGGAAACTTGTCGTGTGGGACCATAGCAACCACCAACCGCCCAATGCCATGCAATCCAACCGAATGTTGGACGCACAAAATCTGCGGAACCGGAAATTTCAGGGAGACTGCAATGGTGTTCAGCAGGCGGGCATGACAAAATCGGCGGACATTAGTCGCCGCAACATCTGCAGGAAATTACATTCATAAAACAAATGTCATCTTTATTACAAAAAAAAGTTCAAAATAGTAAATAGCATACAAAATGTAATAGGTAACACTGACATCTACATAGCACGGCATCTAACACGGATTTTGGCAATTTAGGATAACCACATCTTGCGCATATCGTGCAACTGACTGAAACGACTGGATTTGAGGGACGTGCGGTACATCTCCCTCAGCTTTCCGCTATCCCAGACTCGGGCGGCGGGCGCTGAAAGCGAAGAAGACAGCATGATTTTCAACAGCGACTGTAGCTGATTCCAGAATTTTGATTTGATCTGCGAGTCCTTTTCGAATTCACAATCTTTATCTACTATTTGGCGTCCATCGAGTAGGTGGAGAAGAGCAGCTTCAAGCATCTGCACAGAAATGAAAGTCTTAGAAGGGAAGCTGAATACATGAATGTTGCTACATTTCTTTATAGGAATATTTATCAAAACTTTCCAGAAAATTAGCACAATTACAGGTTGCACCCCTCTTTCTTTTGAAATTATAAAAACCTCTCATGTAAGTTTACATTTTTATGAACTTATAAAAACCCCCCTTGAGTAAAATTTTAGGGGTTTTTTTTGTGCATGGATGTTAAGAAATGCAAACTTACAGGAGAGTTTTTTGTAATTCCAAAAGTGGGGTGCAATCTGTAATTTAGCAAACTTTGCGGGGAAGTCCCGGTAAATGCCCCCTTTTATAGGGCCGCATACCGGGACCTCCCATGTAAATTTGCTACAGCTTGCACCCCTCTATCTTTTGTAATTACAAAAACCTCCCCTTTAAGTTCATATTTCATAAAATGCATGCACAAAAATACCCTAAAATGCAAATTCAGAGAGGAGGTATATGTAATTTCTAGGGGTGCAACTCGGATCGATTCAGTTCCACCCGAAACCAAGAACTGACACATATAGCTTCGGTTCCAAAGTTTTGGAATCAGAACCGACCCATGGTTCTAAATTATGGAACCGGATCCGAACCGTTCAGTTCGGGTCGGTTCCGGTTCAATTCTCGATTCTACCCATATTTTTTAATTATTGCAATCATGTCTAAGTCTTACTTCATTCCAAGCAAAATACTATTAATACTAACAATATCAAAGCGTTATTTAATACTAACATAGTAACATTAATACTATTCATGCAATCAGGCCAAATTTGCAATGATTGATATTAATATTAATGCTGTTAATACAAACCTGCTTAATACTAAGATTAATACAACCTGCTTAATACTAAGATTAATACTAACATTAATACAAAGCATTAGAACTACATTAATACTAACATTAACAGGAACCTTAATGCGTTAAAAGTTAAAACCTTAATGAATTAATATGTTGTGTTGTTAGACTGTTATGAAGTTAATAAGTTATGATATATCCGAGAGACCGAGACTGTACAGGGCCTACAAGCTGTAATCATGTTATTAGATGTTATATTATTATTTAATATTTATTAATGTTAAAATACCTGACTGTAGGAACCGAAAACTGACCCGAATCGCCGGTTCTCTTATTCCTGGATCCAGACCCGAACCGATCAGCACAGGAGCCGACCCGACCCGACCCGACCAATTCGGTTTGGTTTCGGTTCAGTTCTGGGTTCTTCGGTTCCTTTTGCACACCCCTAGTAATTTCAAAAGATAGAGGGGTGCAACCTATAATTATGCTAACTCTCAAGGGAAATTTGTTTGGGCAATTAATAATTTCTTTATAGGGCATTTACCGGGACCTCCCCTCTAAGTTTGAAAAGTTACAGATTGCACCCCTCTTATTATTGAAATTACAAAACCTCCCCCTGAATGTTACAAAACATAACGTTTACCTCCCCTGAAGTTCACATTTCATAACATCCATGCACAAAAATACCCCCCTCAGAGTACATTTTCAGGGGTGGTATTTTGTGCATGGATGTTATGAAATGTGAACTTCAGGGGAGATAAATGTTATGTTTTGTAACATTCATGGGAGGTTTTTATAATTTCAATAATAAGAGGGGTGCAATCTGTAATTATGCTAACTTCCAGGGGAAGTTTTGGTAATTATTCGTTTCTTTATATGCAGTGTTACTTACACAATTGGAGGTTTGGGCCATAGGTTGCGTATAAGTCACTGAATCTCATGACAAAAGAACAACTAACAAACAAACAAAGATGCACTTTTCTATTGTGAAGTAAGCATATTAACTTTTCACCTTTTTAAAGGAGTCATGACCCACATCCATCTAAGAGAAGGAAACTTGCGCAAAGCCCGAACTTACCATGAAATAAGCACTAAATCGATTTCCAAACTTCAAAAGGAATCTGTCCAAAAGCTTTTTTACAACTTCAAAAACACAATAAAATAAAATGGCTCAAGACAATCTCTTGAGTTTGCTCCAGCTCCATAAGTCACTCTTTCCCCTTTGCCTTTTTTCCCATTATAAACTGGCATATTCTTTCAACTTTAGTACAACAATCATGCATCTCTTCTCATCATAAGAGTCCTTGTAATAAAAAATTCAATCAAGGACTTGCGTCACGAAGTGATGAACTTTCTCTGAACTCTGATATATGATATGAAGATGACTCCCCAGGCCAGCCACACGTCCCCCAATCTACCTATGTAGCCTTAAGGTATTTCCGAAATTATGTATGTCCCACTCCCAGCTATATAAGGGAGTGGTAGTGTCTTTTGAGAGATCTTAAATCGTTGTTTTGTTTAGGCTCTCATAGGAGAGAAGAGCTCTTAAAGGGATCTTGCGCTCAAGAGTTGGATATCAAGTATATCTCGAGGTCGCTCCGCACGTCACCAAACTATCCCCTGACCATTATCTTGGGTACTTACTCGTGGCCCCATAGCCCCACATCTGGGAGCGCTTTCATGTCCACAACCCGGCTATTCTTTCTCGCACCATGGAGCAAGCTCGTTTACTTGACGAGAAACTCTATGCAGCCCAGTCGTCCTCATCAACTCGGACACCCCACCAGCCGCTGACTCCTACACCTCAACCACCTCTTCATCTCCTAGATCACCTGCCTCTCCCGTCGTTGCCGCTGGTTCTACTGATCCTGCCTCTGTCGGTACCCCAACCACCCCATCACTTATATCACTAGGAGTACCTTGAGCTTCGCCGCAAGGTCCTAAGTTTTCGCTGCCACTACCCATACTCGCCTAACCACAAATGCTCTCTCAAGGACTTGTGCTTGTTGATCGGCATTGAAGACAACGATCTCAACTTCGCTGACTTGGATCCTTTGACGCTCATTGTTGACCCCAACGGGCCTCGACCTTGAGGACAAGGTCAATTTTCACGTGCGTCCCGGGGGTGGGGTGGGGGGGGGGGTGATATACTGATATACACAAGACCTTCTGGGCCAGCCCCTTACGACACTTCCATAACTATGTATGCCCCACTCTCACCTATAGAAGGAAGTGACAATGAGTCTGTTGGGCGATCTTAAATCCTTGTCTTGTTTAGGCTCTCATAAGAGAGATAAGCTCTTAGAGGGATCCTGCCCTCGAGAGTTGGCTATCAAATATACCTTGATATAATGTATCTTGATTTCAACTGACCTCTTCTTATTTGGTTTGACGATAACAAGCGTCTATCAGTATCTCAATCAACAAATAATCTTGATGCCTGCTTTGGTTCTTGCTCACCTCCCTAAGTCCAGCAGTAGCCCAAAACTTCTATTCTAGCAGTTGGGCTTAATTCCAGCAGGCCAGAACTTCCATTCCAGCAGTTGGGACTCCACTACCGGCCAACTACCCAGCTCCCTCTCCTACCTGCTGCTAGCCCCATCCAGCAACCCCCTTTGCCTCTTCCACAGAGCCAGCAGCCCCCTACGGACTTGTTTGCCTTTAGCATTATTTTCCATCGATGTCCCTACAACATACCATGATGCTCTCTAGATGAATAGGCATTTGCCTTGAAATCACGACATACTTGGACTATTGCTCCTACCCTACCCGGAGCTGATATTGTTGACTGTCGATGGGTCTTCACCATCAATTGTTTGCCTGACAGCACAGTGGATAGATATAGAACTTGTCTGGTTGCTAAGGATTCACCAAGATATATGGTGTTCATTTCTTTGGCATGTTTTCTCTCGTTACCCTTATCAACACTACATAAGTACTTTTCTTTGTTGCTGTCAATTGGGATTAGAAATGTTACATCCGAATGACAAAAATTTCTTCTTATATAACGATCTACACAAAACAGTCTATATGGAGCAACCTCCAGGTTATGTTGCCTAGGGGAGTCACAAATATGCAAATTGTATGCCATATATGGCCAAAACAAAGCCCCATGGCATGGTTTGACAAGTTCAGTCATGTCATATGTACCATTGGTTTTTGCATAAGCAATGCCGATCATTTTATCTTCATTCGAAAGAACGACAAGGGTCTTGTTATTTTTGATGTATGTGTACGAAATTCTTCTCACTGGTGATGGCTCCTCTGGAATAAAAACAACAAAGAAACATCTTCAGGAATATTTATGACCAAAGATATGGATGCTACTCAATATCATTTGGTGATTGAAAATGCAAGATGCAACAAAGACGTGGTTCTTTCACAACAAAAGTATGTCATGAATCTTCTTGAAGAAAGAGATCTTCTAGGCACCAAGCATACCCGAAATCGAATACCTATGGAAGCAGACAAACTTTGGGATAAGACATCCCCTCTTAAAGTGTTACTTCTTACATGTGACTGGTAGGGAAGCTTATATATCTCACTGTGGCCAGACCTGACATATCCTTCCATGCTGGCAGAGTTTTAAAGCTATATTAAAGATATTATAATATATCAAAGGATCTCCAGGTAAAAGATTTCTAATTAGAATAAATGGTCACGTATGCATTGAAGTTTATTCAAGCGTATGCCATGCAAATGATAAAGGAGACGATCAATTTCAAGATATTGCACTTATGTAAGAGGAAATCTCATCACTTGGAGAAGCAAGAAAAAAGCGTTGGTGTGCAGGTCAAGTGCGAAGCTGCATACAGAAGTATGACTCAGACTGTTTGTGAACTAAAATGGTTGCAGACACTCCTAAAATACTTTAGTGAAATCTACAACTATCATCTCACTGTGGCTAGACCTGACATATCCTTCCATGCTGGCAGAGTTTTAAAGCTATATTAAAGATATTATAATATATCAAAGGATCTCCAGGTAAAAGATTTCTAATTAGAATAAATGGTCACGTATGCATTGAAGTTTATTCAAGCGTATGCCATGCAAATGATAAAGGAGACGATCAATTTCAAGATATTGCACTTATGTAAGAGAAAATCTCGTCACTTGGAGAAGCAAGAAAAAAGCATTGGTGTGCAGGTCAAGTGCGAAGCTGCATGCAGAAGTATGACTCAGACTGTTTGTGAACTAAAATGGTTGCGGACACTCCTAAAATACTTTAGTGAAATCTACAACTATCATCTACCGATGTTTTGTGATAATAAGGCTGTCATTCACATATTCAGAAATTATGTGTTATATGAAAGGACAACATATAGAAGTGAACTATCAGCTCATTAGAGAGAGAAGTGACGCAAAACGAATGTCGTGAGTGTGTATGTGCCCTAACGAAACTCTAGTGAAGTGATGTTAGCGAAATGATGTTAGTGTCTATTATGATGTAATGCACATGTGATTGCCCCACATTTAAATAGCAATAAATTTTGAATTTAATAAAGAAGTCTGCAAGCACCCACAATTGATATTAGAGTATTAAATAAACAAGCAATTGTTAGCCGAATTAAAGTTAAGAATGCTTCGATTAAATGGTAAGCAAATAAGTCTTGCAAGTAGAACAATTAATGACAAACTAGTACAAATTAATATCCCAAGTAATTCTGTGCAAATTCTAACTGCTGAATGGAGTTCTGCAACAATTAGGAGGGCTAGGGTAGCGGTATAAGGCTGGTTAGGGTGAGGGAAAGTAGGGGCTGTTGTTGGTGGAATTTTGAAGGGATTAATGGTGCAATCAGATTGCTGGGAGAGGGGAATTGGGCTGATACGCTGTGCAGGGGGATATGGAAGGAGGAAAGGTTTTGTCTGCAGGAAACTAGAGATTAGGGAGGATTTGGAGTGATCTGTTTACTGGTAGGGTGGAGCATGAGCAATTGACAAGGCTTGGAATAGATGGGGGACTGTAGGCATTAAGATTTCAGGAGCCAGGAAAGTGTTATGAATCTAATTGAGATAAAAGACACGTAACTACTGTAGCATGAAAATTGCAGGGAAGTGGTGAACTGCAGTAGATTGGGAGTTGGCAGCGGCATTAAGACAGGGGAAGGGGGTGGGTTTGGCTGTTGACGTGGACGCTTGGTGGATTTGGGAAGGGAACGGGTAGTTACTGCAGGGGAAAAGGTAGTTGCTGCTGGAAACTGGGAAAAACAGCGGTTATGAGTAATTTTTGAGTGGTAAAATGGTGGTTATGAGTGGGATAGGTAGTTACTAGTGGTTATAAGTAGAGGGAAAGTAGTTATTGGAAGTTGGGGTGATTATGAAGTGGTTAATAGGTAGTTATGGTGGTTTTGGGAGAGGGGCTGCAGCGGTTATGGTAAGTTTTTGGTAGTTACTTTGTAGTTATGAAGTGGTGGAAGCGAGGTATGGGCGGTTATGGATGGGAGGGTAGTTATAGGTAGTAGGAAGGTAGTTACCTTGGCTTCGGCACCAAGGATCCACATAATCGGTACTGTGAAGAGACTCCAAGAGCCCGGAAAATCTGTCCAAATCTTCGATGTCTAAAAATCAGCTCCTATAATCCTATTTATAAACTTGAACCCACTACGGACGGCTACGATCGTCCGAATAAAATCATTAAATATACATGAAATAAATTTACAAAAATACATAAAAATGTGTCGCCGTCATTCTAAACACGACTACCTGCTTGGATCATCCATCTGACGATCCTAACTCCGTCTCCTGTGTAAGTAGACTCGGGTGAGTTCTGGTAAGGGTCAGCCTGCCCGTGATATGTGATCCCCATCAGGAATCCATTGGCAGACGCATATGTACTCAGTTTATGATATCAAATAAAGAACTGGTCGACATATTCACCAAACCTATTTTTTCATCTGTTTTCTGATATTTGTAATAAGATGAGAATAAATGATGCTCCAACTTGAGAGAAAGTGTTAAGCTGAAATATATAAGCACATTGTATATTCCTCCTTGTATTTAGTCCTACTCTATATAGAGATGAGAGTTTCAATATAATAAGTTAGTCATCTTGAAATAATACATTTCATATTTCAAACTCTCACAATCTCTATGAGGCAATTGTGAGATTCAACACTTTTAATCTATGCGACAATTGTGAGATGCAACCTTTGATATAAGGTTATGAGTAATTTCAAAATGGACATGAGAAGACCAAGAGTCGTCATGGAGATATCAGATCAAGAGATTTGTGTTGTGGTCTTTACTACTGTAGAAAAAATTGAACAAGCCCATGTATAAGCCCACTTTTCTCATGTATAGTTTAGTCTCACATCTTGTTTTGGAGTTGAGTTTTCACTCCTCCTTCCTATATATATGTACAAATTCTCCGATTATGAATATATGAGTGACGAATAAGATTATTTTCTACTCCACATTCGGATCTTCTACATGGTATCAGAGTCACTCGATTCCTTTAATAGGTCTCTCTCCGATTGAATTCCCGTTCTCGCCGATTGAGCTGTTTTCTTCCGCCATTATTTTTTAAGGTACCCACCGCCTACTACTAGGTACTCGCTCGAGCTTAGCGCCTGGACCCACCTCTGTATTTTATAGGCCAATCAGAAGCACGAGAACTCGCTGCCTTTCATCTGTATTTGCGGACCACACACCTGTTCGAGCGCTCGTCTCCTTTCACAAGTCCCGCAATGCCTCTCCAGCCTCGACGCGACTTCTTCCGTTGTTTGTGCTCGTGTACGATCGTCTCATTTGCCTCGAAGGGTAATCGCTTGGGCTTCGGTTTCGGCACTCGCTGGCTCTTGCCTCTCCGAACTCGCAGCCTCTAAGTTTTTGCACTCGCGGTTACCTGTCATCCAGAACTAGAGCCATCTTCATTCCTGAAGTCGTTGCTCCTCTTCTCAGAGTTCGTCGCTGAGTTCGTTGCTACCCTCCTTCCAACTGTTGACGCCACATTCCTTCCCGAAGTCGCAACTATCCTCTTTCCGGAAGTCGCTGCTTTTCTTTTCCGCACTTGCAGCTGCCTCTTCGACTCTGAGCTCACCGCTCTGCCATCACGAGCTCGTCACTCATTCCCGAAGCTGTTGCATCTCCATCACCGGGACTCGCAGACGTTAGCACCCAAGAGTGGCAGATCCTAAGTTCCAGTGCTTAACGGACTAAGCTCGCTCTTGAATTTGCTTCACCTCCTGTCCAGAGCTCGCTGCAGCTCCTTGCCACATTCACTGCACCTGCTATCTGAGTACTCGCCGCCCCTTCTGTCCAGAACTCGATAAGAGCTTGTTGTAGCTCATTGTCGATTACTTCCTCCAATGCTAGCAAACACCTACAACTGTTGTTGATTCCTTCCAGCAACGCCTACTCCAGAGGGAACGAATGGTGCATTCGCTTTCTCCACTCTTACGACACTCGCTTTGGCCCCTCTCCCTGATGTTCGGGACGAACTGTGAATTACCACTATCTCCCTCACTAGGAAGAAGAATTTTGTAGAGTGGGTACACTAAGTGCGCCGGTTCCTCCAGACCAAAGAACTGTTTCATCATGTCACTCGCGACACACCTGTTGAGTCTACCGAGAAATATATTCGGGATGACGGTTGCATACAATCATGGATTCTCAACTCCATGGACAGTGAGTCATATTGCATGGTTATGCATCAGGAAACTGCGAAGGCTACGTGTGATGAACTAAAATCCTTATACTTTGGCAGGGCAACCTTCAACATTTTTTCGATCTCTTTCGGTACATCCAGACCGTCGAATCTGGTCTGGACGGTGACTTGACATCCTTTGTGGTCCAATACAAGACACCCATCGAGACCTGGTTTCAGCACTAGCCTCAGACGTTGGATCCTGCTACCCAACGTTTTCAGAAGGAGTCTGCATACATAACTCTCATGATGGTGCGACTACCCCCTCATCTATATAGTGTTTGTGTGAACATCTTATCATCTCCCAATATTCTGTCTCTCTTTGATGTGGGTCCATGATTTAGAAGGTGATTCAGTCCACCAATGTTTCGCTACCTCTATATCCTGCCCTACTCAAACATTCTCCAAACACTCTCCTTCCACATACCGGGTAACATGGAGGTCTCCATGAATCTCAGGGCGATGGGCACGATGACCACAATCGCTCCAAGGGACAAAATACTCCCACGTGCCCATTGTGGCTGAATGAATCATACTGAGGCCACCTTTTACAAAAAATATGAGTTCCCGCCCTAACCCTCCAACTCTTAGCACCACGCTTCTCCTGCGATGGATGTTCCCACCACCTCCCGTTCCGACATTGACACCTTGCGCGAGGAACTCCAGCATCTTAGAGGGTTGATTACTCGGACGTCCGACTCCGTCGTCTATATCTCTAACGAAGGTATATCATGTTTTCCCACGGTCCCTCTTGGATAATGGACTTTGGGTCAACAAATCACATTGCCCCGCAAAAGACTTATCGGTACACTGACTTTGCTTGTCCTAAGTTTATCAAGATGGTCAATGAGGACACCACCCCGGTTTGTGGCTCTGGAGATGTGTCTCTCACTCTGTCCCTCTCTCTTCACTCTGTTTTTCATGTTTCTGGCTCTCAATTTAATCTTCTTTTCGTTAGTCGTCTCACTCATGATCATGACTCCTCCATCAAATTTTCTTCTTCTTCTTTTGTGGTGCAGGATCGACGGACGTAGAATATCATTGATAGAGGACGACTGACAAATGGACTCTACACTTTGGAACTTCCCACCTAGGTTATCTCCTATGTCACCTCTGTTGATTGGCATCGGCGCATCGGCTACACTCCTCATCCTATCCTACAGAATGCTCTTCCCGATTTTTCTTTTTCTGAATTTACTTGTGAATCATGTACCTACGGGAAACAATATCGCTCTACCTTATCTCCTCATTTTACTCGACGCTCTGCTCCATTTGATTTAGTGCATTCAGACATTTGGGACCCGTATAAGACTGCTAATTTATCTGGATATTGTTATTTTCTTATATTTATTGATGATCACTATCGTATGGCGTGGTTGTATTTGTTGTACGATCGCTCTATATTACTACGTGTCTTTCGCTCCTTTATTGTTGAGACTCGTACTTAATTCTCACATTCAATTAAAATACTTCGAACCGATAATGCGCGCGAATATACAAGTCACACCTTTCAGGAAACTTGCACTACGTTGGGTATTATCCATCAACATCTTGTACCCATACACAACAAAAATGATGTGGCCAAGCGAAAGAATCACCACCTCCTCGAGGTTACCCGCTCCCTTATGTTTCAAATGCAGGTCCCCAAAATCTATTGACACTTTGTCGTCTCCACCGCATGTTATTTAATTAATCGCATGCCCTTTTCCATTCTCAACTCTGCGATACCATTCTCCATCTTCTTTCCTTCCACGCCCCTCTTCCCCTTGATTCTGCGCATCTTTGACAGTGTTTGCTTTGTCCATCTTCTTGGCCATGTCATTGACAAACTAGCCCAACGTGCTACCGAGTATATGGTTGTTGGGTGCTCTCGTACACAGAAAGGTTGTGTGTTACTTTTCCACTGGCCGAAAACTTGTTACATTCGTTGATGTCACTTTCCTTGAAGATCAACCCTTTTACTCCTCGACTCATATTGAGAGCTTTCAACCTGCTGTTATGTGGAGGTCGTATGAAGATCTAAAACAAAGAACATGAACTTGCATTGCATGAAATAAAAGATACAATGGGGATACAAGCTCCCGCCAAGCACCCGGAGGCTGGGTTCTCCAAAACACTCCCCTCGCCAAAGAGAGATCAAAAGACTAACACTCAAAGATAATCTCTCACAATCTAAGGAGATCCTTATATAGATGGATAGTCTGCTACAAGACAAAATAAATAAAGACGTGTGTATCAATACACCCGTCCTGAAAAGCGACCTTGTCCCCAAGGTCGAGTCGGGAAGGGCCCCATGGGAGCATCGGCGATACTCGGGCAGAGCCTCTGGTGGGTGGATTAGGTGAAATATCAGAAGCTTAGAGGCATCGTGGCGGCCTGGTTGCTACAGATCTGTGATACAGGTAACTGAAACGGGCATAGAACTCGACATGAGACTACCCGAGAAGTGAAACAATGGCATGCCCTCTCTGGAGATGTACTTTTCACTGTCCCTCTCTCTTCACTTTATTTTTCATGTTTATGGCTCTCAATTTAATCTCCTTTCCGTTGATTGACAGGGTTTAGGGTCGTCTCACTCATGATCATGACTCCTCCATCACCTTTTCTTCTTCTTTTGTGGTGCAGGATCGACGGACGCAGAATATCATTGATAGAGGACGACTGACAAATGGGCTCTACACTTTGGACCTTCTCACCTAGGTTCTCTCCTATGTCACCTCTGTTGATTGACATCGGCGCATCGCCATGCTCCTCTCCCTATCCTGCAGAAGGCTCTTCCCGATTTTTCTTTTTCTGAATTTACTTGTGAATCATGTATCTACGAGAAATAATATCGCTCTACCTTCTCTCCTCATTTTACTCGGCGCTTTGCTCTATTTGATTTAGTGCATTCAGACATTTGTAGCCCGTATAAGACTGCTAGTTTATCTAGATATTATTATTTTCTTACATTTATTGATGACCACTCTCGTATGACGTGGTTGTATTGGTTGTGCGATCGCTCTGAATTACTACGTGTCTTTCGCTCCTTTATCGTTGAGACTCGTACTCAATTCTCACGCTCAATTAAAATACTTGCGATAATACGTACGATATACAAGTCACACCTTTCAGGAAACTTGCACTACGTTGGGTATTATCCATCAACATCTTGTGCGCATACACAACTAAATGGTGTGGTCGAGCGAAAGAATCGTCACCTCCTCGAGGTTGCTCACTCTCTTATGTTTCAAATGCAGGTCCCCAGAATCTATTGACACTTTGTCGTCTCCACCGCATGTTATTTAATTAATCACATGCCCTTTTCCATTCTCAACTTTGCGACAACATTCTACATCCTCTTTCCTTCCACGCCCCTATTCCCCTTGATTATGTGTATCTTCGACAGTGTTTGTTTTATCCATCTTCTTGGCCATTTCATGGACAAACTAGCCCAACGTGCTACCAAGTATATGTTTGTTGGGTACTCTTGCACACAGAAAGGTTGTGTGTTACTTTTCCACTGACTAGAAACTTGTTACATTCGCTGATGTCACTTTCCTTGAAGATCAACCATTCTACTCGACTCCTATTGAGAGCTTCCAACCTGTTGTTATGTGGAGGTCGTATGAAGATCTAAAACAAAGAACATTAGCTTGCATTGCATGAAATAAAAGATACAATCAGAATACAAGCTCCCGCTAAGCACCCGGAGGCTGGGTCCTCCAAAACACTCCCCTCGCCAAAGAGAGACTAAAAGACTAACACTTAAAGATAATCTCTCACAATCTAAGGGGATCCTTATATAGATGGAAACCCCACTACAGGACAAAATAAATAAAGACATGCGCGTATCAATACATATACACCCGTCATGAAAAGCGACTCTGTCCCCAAGGTCGAGCCGGGAAGGGTCCCATGGGAGCGTCGGCGATACTCGGGCGGCTTCTCTGGTGGGCGGATTAGGTGAAACATCAGAAGCTTAGAGATATCGTGGCGGGCTGGTTGCTACAGATCTGGTACAAGTAACTGAAATGGGCGTAAAACTCGACATGAGACTGCCAAAGAGGTGAAGCAATGTCATGCCCCCTCTGGAGATGTGCCTCTCACTCTGTCCCTCTATCTTCACTCTGTTTTTCATGTTTCTGTCTCTCAATTTAATCTCCTTTATGTTAGTCGTCTCACTCATGATCATGACTCCATCACCTTTTCTTCTTCTTTTGTGGTGCAGGATCGACAGACACAGAATATCATTGGTAGAGGACGACTGAAAAATGGGCTCTACACTTTGGACCTTCCCACCTAGGTTCTCTCCTATGTCATCTATGTTGATTGACATCGACGCATCGGCCATGCTCCTCTCCCTATCATGCATAAGGCTCTTCCCGATTTTTCTTTTTCTGAATTTACTTGCGAATCATGTATCTATGGGAAACAATATCGCTCTACCTTCTCTCCTCATTTTACTTGGCGCTCTGCTCCATTTGATTTAGTGCTCAGACATTTGGGGCACGTATAAGACTGCTAGTTTATCTGGATATTGTCATTTTCTTATATTTATTGATGATCACTCTCGTATGACGTGGTTGTATTTGTTGTGCGATCGCTCTGAATTACTACATGTCTTTCGCTCCTTTATTGCCTGTGGAATCAGCAGACTCGGGCGAAGTCGCTCGAAGCAGACTCTGGAATCGAATGGAGAAGAAGAGTAGCGGGCTGGAATCGGCGGAGGGGCGGAGGTCGCTGGAATCGGCGGACTCGGGCGAAGCTGCACGAAGCAGAAAGTGAGTAGACGAGCGCTGGAAACGGTGGAAGGCTCAGACGATGCAGTCGACGGTGAGGGAGTCGTCGAAGGATCAGAAGAAGTGAGGGAGCCGAGTAGTGGAAGGCAATGTTGATGAAGATGTCGTTGAAGTCAATGTAGTCGTCGCAAGCGATGCAGATTTCATTGACAGTTTAGCCATCAAAGGCGATGGTACGGAAGACGAGCGAACGGTGTGCTGGAAGCCTGGAAACAACGACGGGTCTCGGAACAAACAGGTTATCCAATTAGGGTTTCGGTCGAAAGCCTAAATTAGCGGCAGGTCGGACAAATTGCTACGCGGGCGTTGTATCAAGATCTAGAACAAAGAATGTGAACTTGCATTGCATGAAATAAAAGATACAGTCAGGAGACAAGCTCTCGCCAAGCACCCGGAGGCTAGGTCCTCCAAGGCACCCCCCTCTCCAAAGAGACACCAAAAGACTAACACTCAAAGATAATCTCTCACAACCTAAGGGGCTCCTTATATAGATTGAAGACCCCGCTACAAGACAAAATACATAAAGACACATGCATATCACCTGCTATCCCACGTCTTAATGTCCCTATCAACACCAAACACCTCTTCTTCCCACACCATCTCTTGTGCTCCCAACACCACCACCTCCTCTTCATGTGTATACTCGTTATCGTCCTTGGTCTAATGCTCTAAGATAGTTGCCCCCTACTGATGACGCTCCCTGTCTAGTTGATCCACCACTAACACCTACTGCTCATCCTCTCTAATTATGTCTCATTACATCGCTTATCTCCTGATCTTCACAGGTTTGCGACTTCCTTTACTTCTATTTCCACCCCACCCCCACCCCCACCCTCATCACCTGTGCAGGAAGCTCTTCAGCATCCAGGGTGGCAGGTTGCAATGGATGAAGAAATGGATGCCCTTTGGGACAATCAGACCTTGTTCCCCTTCCTCCTGGACAATTCCGTGTAGGATGTAAATGAGTCTTCACTATGAAGCATCGTCCTGATGGGACCATTGAGCGTCTCAAAGCTCGTCTTGTGGTCGCAGTTTCACCTAATAATATGCCCTTGACTATGAAGAGACATTCTCTTCCCTCGCTAAACTGAATACCATTCAGGTCTTGCTCTCCTTGGCCGACCATTGTCATTGTCCGTTGCATCAACTCGACATCAATAATGCCCTCCTTAATGGTGATCTAGTTGAGAATATCTACATGCAGTAGCCTCCTGGTTATGAAACCACGGGGGAGTCCCATGTCTGAAATCTCTATATGGCCTCAAGCAGTCTCATCGGGCTTGATTTGATAAGTTCAGTCAGGTCATTCGAGATTTTGGCTTCACTCAGAGCTCGGCAGACTTCTCCTAATTTACTCATCGACGTCCGACAGGCATGATGATGCTTCTTGTTTATGGTGATGATATTCTCATCACGGACGGTGATCTGAACAGTATTTCGATGATCAAGAAGCACTTGGTCTCACATTTTTAGACCAAAGATTTGGGCCACCTCCGATATTTCTTGGGTATCGAGGTAGCGCTCGTCGACCCGATGGACTCGTCTTTTCTCAACGGAAGCACTGTCTCGATCTTCTTCACGACGCAGGCTACTTAGGATGCAAGCCTGCTGACACTCCAATGGATGCCAACCACAAGCTTTGTGCTCATGCATCTGATCCTGGTCTACTTCTCCCTAATCTGGGTACTATAACTGCTTTGCTTTGTTGACAAACTCATCTATCTAACTGTAACACAACTCGATATATCCTTTGTTGTTGGGGTGGTCAACAACTACTAAAGGAAGTCCTTAAATATATCTACGAAGATGACTTGTCGGGACATTAAGTCGTGAACACCTTTGCCAAGATGTTGGAGCAAGAACTCCTTTCAATATATTTTTAATAAAGGGAGACTCGTTTTCTTAAAGACTCAGACAGGTTTGCTATTCTACTTTATTTAAGTGCTTATGACGAACATCAACATCAATAATTTTTGTTTTGTTAGGTAGGTGATAAATATTTTTAAGCATTTATTATGTAGTTACTCATGCATTGATACGAGGAGCCCACTGTACTATAAATACTACAAGGAAATAGAAACCCAACATGAATGACATGGTTTCTAACTTGGTTTGTGTGTTGTTAGATCTTAGTGGAAGGCATATATGAGTGCTGTGTTATGTGGTAGGAAAACACCATGTTAAGGCAGCGTTAAATGGAGTGGATTGAAAGATTACATTGTCCCCCAAGCCCAATGACTCGCGGAGGAACAATTCCTTAAAACCGTGTGTCGTCAAAAATAAATGGTTCTAAGTCATGAGTGGTAAAAGGGACTACAACAAACATCATTAGTCAATAAATGGTCGAAAGTTGTCGGTTACATAGCAGAGGTGTATCCCATCCCATACTCCATTGGGTGACCGAATGGAGTATCAACAATTCATCATATATGAAGATGAGACCTAATGTGATGTTATTGACGATCTTGACAACTGCAACATGTTGGGCAATCTTGACAATATGACGTAGGCGCTATGTAAAATGGATGGTTCGGTAGCTACCGCATTAGGGGATGACGTTCACACTTATGTACACAACCCGAAAAGGATACTCTGACTAATTGCATACAAAAGGAATGAGGTTCTCATCCCGCTTAAGGGGCTTCGAAGAAGAAGGTTAGAAAGAGAATGAATCGTCATGTCAAGTGCAAAATTGGGAGCACGAGAAGGTTGAATAGAACTCGGGCAGAAATCTAATTATCGAAGAAACACTTGTCAAGGAGTAGTGTGTCAATCAATAATACACCTTTTTGAATAATCTAAGGAATCTCATAGTGTGTCAATCAATAATACAAATGATGAAAAACTACAGAGGGAGAGCTTCGGTGCAACTTCGACCAACCTTGAGTATTTTGGCAAACGTACTCATCTAAGATTCG
This sequence comes from Dactylorhiza incarnata, assembly GCA_033032865.1. NCBI lineage: Eukaryota > Viridiplantae > Streptophyta > Magnoliopsida > Asparagales > Orchidaceae > Dactylorhiza > Dactylorhiza incarnata. The sequence continues at coordinate 1,677,401 of JAWHQI010000337.1, forward strand.
TTTACTCTCGAAGTTGAATGAAGACCTGGGATACAAATAAAATATCACATGAAGAAGCGACCGAATACATGATGACAACATCGAAAATGTAACAGATACAATGAACAAAGGAGTCAAGAGGATAAGGCCATCAAATCACATGAGTAAGCAACCAAATACAAGACAACAACATCGACAACACCACATGTACAATAAATAGAGGAGACAAGAGAATAAGTCCGTCACAACGAGATCTTATGTCCATGGTATGTTTAAATGGCGATGCTCAGAAAAGACCTCCATTGAAACTTGATGTCAAGTTCTTCATAAAAAGAGAGACTAATGTGGGAGAGAGCATCTGAATGACAATCGCGACTACGATTCGAGTTGAGTTCTCCCACAAGAATGGTCTAACACAGAAGATGGCATGGGTGACTTTAGCATGGACGATGCATCATGTAGGAGATGCGAGAGTAGATTCTATGAACTTGCCCCCAAGAGGCTTTACTACTAAAACCAACTGTTGACAAGTGTGTATGTCGAATAGCACATTCAATATGACTTGTCAAGACCTCAATAGGAAACATATTTACCGAGATCTTGTACCGAGAACTCCTGTTAAGATCTTTCGAACAAAGGTTCATAGACAATTTATAAACTACATCCATGGGATCATCTCCTTTCCCTAAAGACTCTAAGACTCATCATTACTCTATTTTAGGAAAGAGCGCATATGATGAGCATCAATAGCTTTTGTTTATTAAGTATGTGGTAGATACTCTTTAAGCATACATTATGAGGAGCCCTCTTGTGCTACAAACACAACATAGTAACAGAAAAGTAGAGATGAATTCCTTTGAATCGTAAGCTTATTGTCTGTGCCTGTGCGTGGTGACTATGGTTTCTAACCTAGTTAGTGTGGATAAATGAATGTCAGAGACTAATGTTTTCAAATTTGCATCAATAAATTAAAAATGAAATAGAAGTATTAAGATAATCTGAAATACTTGAAGAAATAAAACAATACTAGAATCACTATTTTAAATATCCTCCAACACGTACGGCATGTCTGTCGACATCTCATTTTTGCAGGAAAAATAAGATTTTTTCTGTAAAAAAAATTATGTGCAATATTAAAACTTGGCCGATATATCCTTTTTTCCCTATATTTCGAACGACACGACTTTTGTCTACTTTTTTTTTATATTATGTTAGCAGACTAACAATATATATATATTACTTATATGTATTATATTATGTATGCTTAAATCAATTAGACTTAGTGTTTCGTTCTCTTTAATATGTATTCTTACAATCAATTTTGTATAATTATTTCACATTATATTTTTCTCATAATAAAAAAATGTTAAAGTGTTCAACACATTTATTAGTTTATTATTTTTATGTTTTAAACATAAATTTATTAAGCTTGGAAAGACTTAAAATCAATTGAGAATATTGAGTTTTTAAATCTTCTTTATTTACTATAAAATTGTGTATCAAAATAAAATTATTGTATAATATTAATTATATTTTATAATGTATCTATACTTAATAATACTTTATTCTGGATATTCTTCAAATTTATTTTGGGATATACATGATTTATTGTTTGTCTACTTGTTATGTTAAATTTTTTAAAACTTTTATAACATATAATTACAGTTAGTATGCATACAAATAATTTTTTATTTATAAGATATGAAAAATCTGATATTTTAAAATATTTTGACATGTCTCTGACTTCCGATATTTACAACCTTGCCTAAAATAGATCAAATAAAATTTAAGTATTGTTGATTCATGTCTTGCCGAACATCAATACCATTCACCAAGAAATTACCCATTCTTTCTCAACAGCATCATGAAAAGCATTACATTCATTATTGTGCCAAAAACTTGGTTGAATAGGCAAAAGATCTTTAGGCATACATGATACAACGCATCTTCACTACAAGATAACTACAACGATCCAGAAAAGCTAATAAACAAGCCTCATGCTGGCAAAGAACAAAAAACAACATTGAAATTTCACAAATACATAATTGTGAAAAGTAAGATACCAATAAGATAAGATAGAATATGATGACTATTAAAGCATAATTAATCCAATAAGATTAGCAATCCTAAGGCTACAAGCAAGTTCATGGAAACATACTGTATTTGAATGGAATGCGTTTGAGAGGTCCACAGAAAGGGCTGCTTGCTCCAAGATGATGTTAAGGTACATGAAAGGATGTGTCATAGGGCCATAGAAATCTATAGCCTTCTTCCAGTGCTTATCAGCTAAAGAAGCATACCACTTGGCCTTTGCATGTTTCTTCTCTCCTTTTGTACAACGATATTGTTTCTGTTCCAAAGCCATAAGTTCCAAGCAATTATCTCTATGGAAGTTGGCAAGTTGGTAGTGCGCAAAAGCAGCTTCCTTTTTCCGCAGCACACCAAGAGATTCATACATGGAAAGTGCCTCCCTAAAAGCATCGCTTGCTGAAATTGTCCTTTTTAGTTGAGCTCTTGTCCTTGCATCAGTAGGATAGAGTTTATGACTAGCACTTGCATGGCCCTTTACTGAAATGCCTTCTTTCGCCAGAAGCATTCCGAGTCTTAAATATGTATGACCAAACTGTGTATACACTTCATTGTATAACGAAGTATCACCGGTTCCATCGACATTCATTAGTTCCATTTTTGCGGCACCATAATGTTTTAGTGATTCATAATATTCCATTTTTGCAATATTAATGGCCTGTTCATATGCATTTTGAAGGACATCATATTCAACAAGCTCATCTAACTTGGATACCAGTTCTTCAGCTAAAGATCTTCTCCCATGACCAAGATTACAATATATAAGTATGATATTAATATGATCAGAAACTTCTTTGAATGCCTGAATTGCATCCGCAAATGCAATTTCAGCAGAACTCAAGTCCTTTTTATCAAGTCTATAGCGGCCTAGTTCATTAGAAACCCATCCTTTCTTCTTTAGTAAAGACGTGAATTCTTCTGAACTGGGAGGAAAGCCTTTCATTGATTTACTTGCAGCATTATAACAGTATATAGCAATTGACAAATTGTACTCTGCATTATTTGGTTTAGGACCTCCAAGAAAACTGAAAATACATCCATTTCCAACTTTAGATGCATCTGGGGCACTTGATCTAGAGCAATCTGTTTTCGTAGATGATATGTTACCCAATGCATTCACATTGTTGTCCAAGTTACCCATGTATGAGTATGCATTAGATGGTCTTGTGGGAACCTCATGTTCAATTTCCTCATTGTTGTTCTCGAAATGCTCATTTTCAGAAGCATTGAAATTGTATGACTGCAAGGAACTGCTAGTATCAGTACTGTTTCGAAGGTGAGAAACAGAAGTCCTGGAGCTTGATTTTATGTTATGTTTTCTGCTATAATTTGGGGGAGAATTCCCGCTACTACTTGCACTGATTCCACTGCTTGCCCTATCACTTTGACAGCTACAGTTCATCAGTGAACAGGAGCAGCAGTTCTGCTTATATTGTCCTAGCTTTTTCTTGAGACGCATAACCTCCCTCACAATGTCATTTGATACCCTAAGTTCATTTTTTGAATTTCTGTCATCTTCTCTTCCCTGAACTTCTTTAAATACAGTCCTATGATACTCCACAAATACATCCCCAATAAGAGACCATGCCTTAGGCCAGAATAAGTAGGAAGGAGATTCATGTTCAAAAAGATAACCTTCCTTAAACAGATTGAAATTTAGGTCTTCTTTGGTATCTCTTAAAAAAAGGGGGGTAACATCACCTTCTTTCAACTTAAGCTGATATGATTTTCCACTGTCCATAGATGAGATGAATCGAGCATCATCGAGTTGTTGTGGCATTGATCCATAAACTAAACAAGCTAATTCAACAACCTTAAGAACTCGATGCAATTGCCCATCCTCCTTGTAAGCATCCCCAAGAGCCAGATATGACTCACCTAGTAATAACACAAGATTCCACATTTTCTGGTCCATTTTAGCTTTTGGAAGCCATTCCCTGATATCACAGATTTCAATACAGTTGATATCACCGCATACACAGAGTGACAGATTGACTGTTGATGATCTTTCTTTATATCTGTTTGCAATGTCCGCAAAATCACCTTGAGCATTTTGCAGTTGCCGTTTCCATCTAAGGGATTTAATTGCTTGTGTAACATGGTGTATTGCGGCCAGCTTGGCGGAGATTGGATCTGAAACTGTTATAGGTAGACTGGTGGAAGAAGAAGAAGAAGAGGTCTGGCACATATCTAATACATCATTTATTTGGGAACTAGCTATAGTTTGTGAGAAGTCCCTTGCTTCTGGTGCGGGACACAAGGAAACATTTTCAGTAGTCTGTAAATTGACTTCCCCTGAGTTATGCATCAGAGATACATCTATTGATGCACCTGATATTCCTTTTGCAGCTGTATCATCAAAAAGTTCAGAAATCCCTGTGTCTTGCACAGTTGAACCAAACATAGAGGAAGAAAATTCTGAACTTTCTTCTTCCAAATTAGTCACTCTAACCTCAGCTTCCACGAGAAGAGTGTCAGATGCTAGCTCCAATTCATCATAGCATTTCAAGATGAGCCGAGCAAATTGTTCATGAGCATACGCGCGGATCACCTAGAAATAAAAGAAAATATTGATCCAATTTAGAAATCTACAGTTCACACAAGTCATAGCAAGCAAAGTGTAGGAAGTGTTAAAATGCATCACTACAGAAACAGTGAAATACCATATGGTCCTGTTCATGAAGAAAGTCCAAACATTTTTTGAAGAATTTTGCACACTTTATCAGATTACTAGGAACCTGTGTGAATCATATATCAATTAGAACATATATAAAAAAATTCATTGTCATTTTTTTAATTAGAACATATATATTCCACTAAAATAAAATTCATTATTTTTCCTGCTTTTACGAACCTTTGAGAGTGACAGCCTATGAGCAACACGGTAAAGAAGAGTCCCCAGGGAGAACATGATATCTCGTCTTCCTTTTTGCATAAGGGATGATAGAGAACTGGGGGACATATCATGATCACCATCTGGATGGTTCTTAGGAAGGGCAGATAGATCAAAGAGTTGTATTACATCCTCCCCAGATCCTTTGTAGAGCTAAGATATTAACACAAGATAAACAAATCCATGAACTAACACTATTCTATGTACTTATAAAACCACGGATGTAAGTTGCATAAAAGAAAAGTATTTACACGGACAAAAGATAAACAAATCCATGAACTAACACTAATCTACCTATTTATAAAACTAGTGTCATATAAAAGAAAAAAACATTTCCATAGACAAAAATGAGCTGAAGTATCAATTTGGTAGAAAACTAGTGGATGTAAGTTATATAAAAGAAAAACATTTATATAGAAAAAAATGAGCTGAAGTATTAATATGGTAGAAAACTAGAGGATATAAAAGAAAAAAATTTGCATAGACAAAAATGTGTTGAAGTGTCAATATGGTAGCTATAGGAGATAAAATAGAAATCCATACCCAATATGCACCAGGATCTTGTTTACAGTTCTCTTGAAGGAACCTTAACACTGAAAGGCCATTCTGTTGCACAACTTGTGGGTGGAATGCAGGAATTCCATCCTCGGATACTCCCTTAAGTAGAAAAATGTCATCTGTTTTTAGAAGTTCGTAACCTTGAACAACGCCATTTTGATGATAACAGATGGCTAATTCAGGCACACTTGCCATGATGTTGTCTAGCCAAGCTTCAAGCCATGTTAACGGCGTGACCTGCTAGAATGAACTAGGTGACAATGTAACTCATAAAATCAAATATATGATTCAGGATTAATTTTGGGCTTACCTGCCTTGTAACATCCCACAGGTGCAAGCTCACTGCTACATATTTATCATTGCTAAATAGAAGTATATCACTACCCAAAAGCATTCGAAAATTGTGAAATTGCCAAAATAGAACCCTCTGAAAGCCATTATTACCAAGCCTCCTGCGTTGCTCAGATTCTTGAATAGGTTGCCTAGAATTTTCACCGATTTGAGAAGCTCCTTTGACGGAATCCGACCTCCTACCTTTTTTTTTACTCATCTTGTTATCCCAAAAGTAATTACCATTATCGGACTGGCTCTTTTTACTGATATTAGAATTCTGATCCAGAATTTGGGACTTGCTCGTGCAAGAGGTGGAAGATACGCACAAATCCTCCATGAGTCCAAAGTTCAACGGCAGGCTCGGGGAGGTAGCCCCATTCTGTGATGAAGGTTCGTGAGTAGGAGGGCAATCACAAGCCTCTGCTCGGACTGAGTGCATCGCGAAATTTAAAAAGATTGAAGGGTCAGAAGATTTAGATTGGTTGTTTTGTCTTCTGAAATGCTTTTCCTCCTCTTCAACATTGGGGCTACATTTAAAAAAAACAGTCAGAAATTTATAAACCATCATGTTTAATCTGTGTTGAAAAGCATACCCTGCATTTAGAATGAGAGTATCTCCAATCCGCTGAACAGCAATAGATAGTTGGGCCTTAGAGTAAGGTATCTTAAAAATCTGCTTCAAGATGTCGGTCGGTGCGACAACATCTATTTCATCCCCATATTCCGTCAAACCAGATACAGCAAGTGCTTCACATTTTTTAAAAAGATTTTGACAAAGTGCACCACTATCCCATTGTAGACCTGGGAGAGAAGTTCAAATGAAAATAGTCATTATTGAGAACAATTGACAAAACATTAACAAGGTGCAATTTTGAGACACCACACATTAGTGGAATTATATGGTCACACACCACAATATGGAAGTAATTTTAAGAAGCTAAATGCATGAGGTAAGATTTTGAAGAACCTCTAAGTAAATGTTCTCAACATTTTATTGGGGAGGAAAAGATACAGTTAATACACCACTAAACAAAGTTAAGCACAGATTACAATGTTGGTATAAATCAATGTTGTAGATATTGGCCGACATGTCCGATATGTCGGCCGACATAAAGGTTTGGGACCTAAAACGCCACGTAACCGTTTTATATTTTGGGTAAAATGTTTTGAAAAAAATGGGCCGATATATCGGTTATAACAGATATATCGGTCCCAAAAAACGGTAAAAAACCGATATTTTAGTTTTATATTTTATTTATTTATTTGGCCGATCTACTTACTTCCCCCCACCCACCCGGTTCATTTCCTTACGCCGCTCCTGCCCTAGCTCCCCTCACACTCTCCGCTGGTTCTCTCCCCCGCGCTCTCTGCTGGTGCTCTCCCTCGCGCTCTCCGCTGGTGCTCTCCCGCGACTCTCCCGCGCTCGCTGGTTATTATCTCTCTTGTGCGCTCTCGACACTCTAGCTCGCGGGTTGTTCTCTCTGGTTCTTTCTTTTCCCCGACGGTTCTCCCTGGTGCTTTCGATTCCTTTGGCTGGTGTTCTCACTCTGGTTGTTCTCTTTTCTCTTTGGCGCTCTCAATCTCGCTGGCTCTCGACTCTCCCGGTTGGTGCATTCTTCTCCCTACCTCCCCTCTCATTCTCTCGCTCTGCATATTTCGTTCTTTTTTTTTCTGGACGGCTTGTTGGTTTTCGTTGCCCTACTGCCCTGCTACCTTGTTGCCTTATTGGCACTCTTCCTCGCATGGTGGCTGTTAGAATATGTTGCCCTTTGCTGCATTCCCTCGACTGGTGCTCTCACGCCGGTTGTGGGTTCTGTAGCGTGGTGGTTGTTTGCTACTTATTGCCTTGTTTGCTACTTTGCTGCATTGACAGTTGGTTGTTGCCCTACTGCCCTACTACCTTGTTTGCTATTTGCTGCCTTGTAGATTGGTGTTTGCATTGCTTCTTGCTTGGTGGTTGTTTGTTAGTCAACAAATGATTTGAGATACCGCTATTACTAGTTATTTATCCAACTTCATTTTGCAATCGATGATGCATGTATATCCAACTTCATTCTCTAGTTCCCTTGCTGCTTTGTGCTTTTTGATAAACAAAATGTTGGATGCTTTGTTCTGATACAAAATGTTGGATGCTTTGAATGATAATTGAGTAATAGCCTACGTGGACGCTTTGTTGGATACTTTGAATGATAGTTATAACTTTGTGTACTATAACTTCTGATGATGCAAAATGTCGTTGGATAAATAAATGTTGTGTGGATAATTTGAAAGAAGACTGGAGATCTAACGATCTAATGAAGTTATGGGGATTTTCTGATGTTGATTTTTTTCAACTAATCAAGTAATTTTGTATTGTATGTTAATTTTGTATTGTTGATTTTGTATTTTTGATTTTGTATTGTTAATTTTGTATTGTTAAAACTAATCAAATAATTTTGTATTGTTAAATTTGTAATTTCTGCATGTAATTTTGTATTGTTGATTTTCTGATGGTTATAACTTTGTATTGTATGTTAAATGTTACATTTAACTTTTAATATTTAGTAGTTCAATAGGTTGTAAAATAGATAGTATTGTGACATGTATAAAAAAATAACATTTAATTACATATATAATTAATTAAATATTAAAACCCGATATATGAAATATCCCCAATATATCCCCCGATATATAGAAAACCGACATGAAAACTCAAACCGACGTGTCACCGAAATATAAATAAAATAAGAATATTACAAAACATGTGACATACGAATAAAAATATTAATTGTGCATCCACTAAATAATATTTACCTGTAATTAGTTGATATGTTAAACATAGTAATATGGTAGCGAATGATTAAAGCATATACGATCTTTTATTGAACAATTTACCTTGAGGGAGATGTGGAAAATGTAGCATATCGTCAGACAATGCGCGCGCGAAGATACGACTATCATGAGCGGATCCTTCCCACCCAGCCAATGCAAATGTGAAGCACATATTAAAATCGCAAACATCCATCACATTTTGAGTTGTTGTACCATGACGTCCAATATATCTAACTTGATCATCAACGGGTATTCTCGCATCTACATGTGCACCGTCAATTGCACCAATGCAGTCCTTAAAGAATGGCATGTAACGGGCATCATACCTTATTTTCGCAGGTATTTCTCTAAATTGACGATCAATTAGTTTTATAACATCAACTGACAATAGCAATAGTGATTTAAGACCTTTCGAAAAAAAATCTACTTATAATTTCAGTTGAGTGTTGAAATCGCTCTTTTGTTAATCTCATAGAGCCTCCATGTGCTAGGATGTACAATGTAATTCCTAGGATTTCTCTTGAGGTTGTGCGTAGTGATCCTTTTAATTAATGATCGCTTTCTAGCTTTCGAAGCAAATCAATAAATATTCTCTTTGACATTCTAAATGCGTCATGAATTCTATCTGGGTGCCCTTCAAGCAACTCTTTCAACCATTTCTCCCATGTTTGAGTAGACGTCATGCATGATCTCTTCTCCCGTATGCAATTATTTATCTCATCAATAGTTGAGATAACTATATTACAGTATTCAACATATTGCACCCGTTTTGGAGAAAGACAAGTAGAATCTCCAGAATCTTCACTCGTAGAGTCATGCACTTTCGTTACCTAAAAGAGCAAAAAAATGACATCATATCAAATTTTTAAGTGGCACAAAACATATTTGATAAAATAGAGAACACAAAACACGAATTTAGTTTCATCAAAAATAGAAACATCACATAATAGTCTTAATAAAATAGAAACATCACAAAACACAACACGTAGTCGTCTGAATAAAATAAAAACAACACATAACACGACACACAACTGCCTAAAATGACCCAATCACTACTGTATGTTCTCAAAAGCACTTTTGATCCACCATACCCTATTCTCCTCTGAAATGTAAATGAAAATTTCTCTGTTGTTTTTGTCCTTGTTATGGTTCAAAGCAAAGTAATATAAACTCAAATCAACACGTATCTTTTGCATCTTGCAGATCAACTCCACTGCCTCCTTGATTGTGACAATTAGTGGTGGCTTCTCCGCTAGTGCAGATGCATGTAACTCATTCATATAGGAAAGAGCCACTCTTTTATTCTTTCCCATTCTTCTTCGTTTACTAGTGGAGGTATTGCCAATATTGGTTGATGAATTAAGTCGCGGAACCTCCAAGTTTTCTACTGCATTGTCTTCTTCCTCAGAAATGTGCTCCATATCAGGTGGTACGCTGCCGATTGATGATGCCCAAGAATCTTCACCAGTAGCAACAACTTGACTGAGCATAATATTCCGTTTCTCCTCTAACTCGGGCGCAATACCAGCATATCAAATTTTTTTGGCAGCAGGAACAACCTATACATAACAATTATAATAATATAAGAAAATATTAAAAAACATATAATTTTGTTTAAATTTATTGATTTTTAGGTTACCTTGATTTTACCCTCCCACCACTGATCAGATGCTGCAATGGTTCTCTTTTCCTGGTCTCATCCCAAACCGGTCTCTCCATGTTTTAGTTCTTTCCACAACTTCCAGTCTTTCTTGAGATGGTCCCACTTATTCTTCAATTGCATTCGATCGTAGTTTTTTCCAGTACGCTGTTTAAAAGACTCAATCAAATTTTTCCAACCATCCTTGCTAAAGTGGGTGGTAGGCCGATTTCCCAACCCGATCTCGCAGAAGATCAAAACTTCATTTGACTCCCAGGTTGCTGAACTTCCTCCAACCTTTGGGTTTCCCATAAAATTGTATACCCAAAACACAAACAATCATTCAAACATACACAAACACAAACAATCATTCAAACATACACAAACACAAACAATCATTCAAACATACACAAACACAAACAATCATTCAAACATACACAAACACAAACAATCATTCAAGCATACACAAACACAAACAATCATTCAAACATACACAAACACAAACAATCATTCAAACATACACAAACACAAACAATCATTCAAACATACACAAACACAAACAATCATTCAAACATACACAAACACAAACAATCATTCAAACATACACAAACACACACATACACTCATTCAAACATACACACACTCATCCACACACGCACATCCATACACACACAAACACTCATTCAAACACACTCAAACACTCATTCAAACACAAGCACACTAAAAAAATACATGCATACCACACACACACACACTCATCCACACACACATCCATACACACACAAACACCCATTACAACACATACATAATAAACACAATAAACAAATACTCATCCAATAAAAAAAACATACACAGACTTTGTACATGAAAAGAACACACAAACACAAATTCATAATAAACACACACAGACACAATAAACGAACATACATACTCAAGAAAACACACACACACATACATAATAAACACTCATTCCAAAAAAAAAAATTTAAACACAAACACAGTAAAAAAAATACATACATACCACGCACACACACTCATCCACACACACACACATCCATGCACACACAAACACCCATTCAAACACACACACACAAACACACATCCAAAAATTAACACAAACACATATACACACATACACAATAAACAAACATACACACTCAAACACACATACAAACACAGACACTCATACACACACATACACACATATGCACATCCACACAAACACATATGCACTTCCACACAAACACTCATTCCAAAAATAAAAATAAACACAAAAACACATACACAATATACAAACATGCACACTAAAAAAAACACATACACACTTATACACTCACTCAACCACACAAAAACACATTCAAATCTTCAATCCCAGGTGATGCAGGACGTCGGGGCCACGCCGCACCCCGTGACATCACACCAGCTAGCGGACCACGGCCAAGCACGCCTGCCAGAAGGACTGCAGTCCAGGCACCCCAACCCGTCTCCGCGCCTGTTCTCAGCGCGGCGGGTTGTTGAGGCCGGGGCTCAATCCCCAGACCTCCTTGCTAAGAACCACTCCTAACAGGCCTTATCACCAACTGACCTGCATAAGCAGTGTGTTCTTGAAAAAACTCTTGATGGCCTGGATAAGCAGTGTGTTCTTGTTGCGGTGGAAGAGAGGACATGCCCAGGGTTTTGGGGAACCATTATAAAAAATTTGTCGTCTGTGATGTTCTTATTATTTCTTCATTTTTCTTTTTCTTATTTTCTTTCTCTGATTACATGAGCTCATGTGATTCATGAAGATATTGCTTTTCTTTCTCTTTTGGCTATTATGGAAAAAATTTAGTTCCCAACCCGACCTTTCAAGTGGCATCAGAGTGAGATTCACCTCTAATGGTTAAAAACTTGGTGAAGAGATCCAGTCGGAACAAAATATTATTTCTTCAAACTCTTCTTGAATCACACATTGTTTCTAAGCGAAGGTTATATATGTTACTGCCTTCTCTTTAACAAAAAATGCTCTTGAGTCTAATCTTGTGACTACTGATACTGGAAACAGAGGTTCTCTAAAAAGCAGACTTGGATCTTTGGTAAAAGACACCAGAGGTCTTTCAAAACAAATTGATCGTCCAACTTTTAAGCAAGCAGTCTGAGACCTAAAGAAGAACTCTGTAGGAGATACAAAGAAGAAGTCTCTGAAGGCCTCCCTAAGAGGGTTAACGAAAACAGGGGGAGCAAACACAATAGTTGGAACTACTTGTCTTGAAAGTTCCTTGATCAATCTTGTTTTGTTCTCATCAATATGGGGAGATTGTTAAGAATATCTCTGGATTGATGGTACAAAACCATACATGCATGATGAAAAAAACTGATAGTACTTCCTAAAGGACTTCAAGGGATTCTACTCTGAAGCTGAAGAAAGTGGCCCAAAGGAGGCCAGACAGGAGCCGAGAAGAAATGACATGACTTGCTAAGGAGGGATTGGAGATCATCCCTCGCCGACCGCTGTTCGCCGATCGAGCCTTGTCTCTCGAGCGCTCATCGTAGGAAGACTTTGAAACAGTTGATCAACGACCAGAGCTCAACGATCGTCGACTGACCAAAGATCAGCATTCGGTGAGCGAGCGAAGATTTGCCGGAAGTCAAAATAGAGTCGTTGCAACAGTCAAAAAGGCTAAATCTATCTCTAGGCTCCTATCTCCTTGGAACTCGAGGAGATACTAGGGACTCAGAGATACTAGGGACTCAGAGAAGGTAAGGAAGAATATAAGGAGCCCTATCCCGACATTTCTCATCCGCTCCCATTCATGCTATGTAGCCCGAGATTCTTCCTCCAGTGCTGTTGGTATTCATCGCCTCCTCCTCCATATAGTCCGCCTAGTTCTTCATCTTCTCCCTCTTCTTATTCTTCTCTCGCTTGGCCAAGACCATCATTCATGCACTGTCCTTCTCCTACTAAGGTTTCTTCTCATATTTGCAGATCTCATCCCTCGCCAAGCTCGTCACTGCGACCACCATACCATCATCCAAGCTTTGGGAAGACATTGTTATTTGTATTAGTTGTTTATAGATTATTTCTATGTATTTGAGATTATATTTTGTGAATTGCAATTTTTATCAAAATTTGGTTAAGTTCTAAACATTGCAAAATTTTAATTCCTGTGATTGAATTTCATCTTGCGGCCAAACATCATTATTGATCAATTTCAATTTTGTTGTTAGAATTACATCCTGCATCAGAACAATAAAATTGGAATTCAGCACAATGCCAACTCTTGCATAAATTGTTATTCGCTGGAAAGTCAATTCCGAAAAGTCAATTCTGAAAAGTTAATTCCCTGCATCTGAACAGACCCAAACAGATTCAAAGATGTTTGATGGTTTATTTTGTATGCTTGCATCTAAATTATGAAAGGTGCGCCTGAGGCGCCGGGCGCACCAAGCGCACTGGGCCTCGCCTCTACAAGGCAGAGGCGAGCGAGGTGCCCCAAGCGTGCGCCTAACTAAACCTCTAGGCGCGCCAAAGGCGCGCCTTGAGGTTTCAAGGCCCAGTTCAGTGAACTGGGCCCCAGTTCATTCAGTGAACTGGGGGCCCGGTTCACTGAAATGGGCTCAGACTCCAAGTGAACTGGATTGGGGGCCCAGTTTACTGAATTCACGGGGCTTCCTTAGGACCCTTATGACCTCCATTAAATTGAGTTTTTGGGGGGCTACAATGAACACGATCTCTACGAACAAGAGGCGGGGGAAAAAGATAATCTACATGCAGGTGCAAAGGTTTCTCCTGAGGATCCTTCTGGGGTCAAGTATATAAACGGCTCCAGATCCACTAATGGAAGAGAAGGTTGATAAAGATGATTTAGATAGTGGTACAGAGAGCACCTCTAAGGATCACTCTAGGGGCTAGCATAAGCAAACTCAGTCTCCTCTAATGGTGGTGGGTGGACCTCAAATCGAAGGATGCTAATAGGAATCGTCATCGATCGTCAAAACCATAAGTCTCTCCTAACTGCTCAGGGGGGATCTAGGTAGAGTCTCGTCAAAGAGTAGTGGCGCGACTCGAACTCCTAGAGGCATCTAAATCATCGACTTTAGTAGTCAATGTTCTCATCTATGTGTTAAGGTCATATAAGTGAGTGTCCATCTAATCTAATCAAGTGACTATTAAACCAATTTAATTCAATATAATAGAAAATTTTGTAAGGATTGCAAAATCATACCATAAAAAAGTTTGACAACACAACACAGGCTAATGGTGTTGGATGTGCAAATTAAATATAGTAAATTCAAGAGAAGAATAAAAATAGTGTCAAAACTTCGGTGGTGGAACTTGAAGATGAAAAATAAGTTGTTTTTAAGGAAGTTGTTATGGAACAACTAGTTGATGATCCTTATGTAGTGTCACATGAGAAGTTATGTTTTCATATTTAAGGATAAGTGGAAAGAACGTACTTAAAGAGTCAAAAGGTTGTGCATCCACACATAAAGAATCTTGGTAGTGGAAAGAGGAGGTGCAACAAAGAGATGGCAAATGGGGTTAGCTATAAAACACTCTACGCTTTTAGGAATGATAAAAACTTGGCAAGGTATAAAGTCGTCAAGAAAGAATCTAAAAAAACAGTAAGTAAAACAAGAAGTCAAGTTTATAAAAAGAAATTACAAGCGAATAGATACAAAAGATGGAGAGCGTGATATATATAAAATTGCTCAAGCTAGAGAGAGGAAGACAAGGGATTTAAGCCAAGTTAAATGCATACATGATGAAACATATACAATTTTAACGGATAATGTGGCTAATAAGGAGCGATGAAAAATATACTTTTATCAATTCTACATGAAAAAAGACAATAAACTGAGCTTAAAAGAGTTAAGTAAATCGAAGGAGTATACGAACATAACTTTTTATCATAAAATTTAAGCATCAGAGATAAATTAAGTTTTGAAGATGAAAATGAAAAGGCGGTTGGCTCGGACGTTATACCCATCGAAGTGTGAAAATGTGTAGGGAATGAAGGGATTTTGGGGTTTACATGTTTCTTCAATAAGATACTGAAGGCAAAGAGGATTTCAGACCAATTGAGAGAAAGTATTTTGGTACTTTTGTTTAAGAACAAATGAGATAAACAAAATTGTGTCAATTACAGAAGAATTAAATTAATGAATCATACCATGAAACTATAGGAACTAGTAATAGAGAGAAGAGTAAGATGAGAGACTAGCATCTCAGAGAATCAATTTGGATTCATGCTGGGGCGATCGACTATGGAAGTTATACAGCTATTGAGGAGACTCGTTGACAACTATCGGGAAAAAATAAGATTTGCATATGTTGTTTATCGATCTTGAGAAAGCTTATGATATGGTTCCAAGAGAGGTCTTATGGAGAGTCTTAGAAAGAAAGGTGTAAATGTATCATACATTAACATAATCAAAGACATGTATACAAATTCAGAGACGATGGTGAAGACATCTGGAGCATTAACACGGAAATTCTCAATCAATGTTGGCTTACATCAAGGGTCAACTTTAAGCCCTTATCTTTTTACCCTTGTCTTAGATAGCTCAACGGACATATCCAACAAGCAATACCTTGGTGTTTATTGTTTGCAAATGATATTGTTTTGGTCGATGAGAAGCACAGGGGTGTAAACGTGAAACTTGAATCTGGGCGAGACACTTTAGAAAAGAAGAATTTTTAATTGAGCAATACAACAGAACATGTAGAGCTTAAATTTAGTAGTGTAGGACGGACAAATGATTTCGTCATTAAGTTCGGTGACCAAGATATTTCTCGTAGTGAGTGCTTTAAATATCTGAGATCAATAGTTCAAAAAGATAGAGGTGTAGATAAAGATGTGATACATAGAATCCAAGCAGGTTGGTTGAAGTGGAGAGGCGCGTCTGGGATCTTATGTGATTGTAAAGTATCATTAAAACTTAAAGACAAGTTTTTATCGTACTGCAATTAGACCAGCGGTGCTCTACGGTTCTGAGTGTTGGGCATTGAATTATGTGCAAGAGCAAAAAATGGGAGTTGCGGAGATGAGAATGCTTAGGTGGATGTGTGAACACACGAGACTGGATAAAATTAGGAATAAATGTATAAGGAATAAGACAAGAGTGTCACCAATTGTAGAGAAGATGTGAGAAGCTTGATTAGGCTGGTTCGGACACGTACAAAGGAGAACATTATAGGCACATGTTAGGCGTTGTGAGAGATTAGCCGGTAAGCATGTTAAAAGGAGGGAGGGTAGACCAAAAAAGACTTGGAATGAAACTATATGGAAAGACATGATGTACTTAGGCATTACTGAGATTATGACTAAAGATAGGGCGCAATGGCGGCAAAGGATCCATATAGCCGACCCCAATATGGTGGGGATAAAGACTTGAATGTTGTTGTTGTACTAGAAGTTTTTGAATTGTCAGTTTTGTATTTAAGCTAGTGCTTGGGTTGCTGAGCTGTTATAAAAATAACCGCTACGCAACATAGACTAAGACCTAAAACTGGAGACCTCATACCACTTAACACAAGATTAGGCTACAGGATTCGATAATGACCTAATTTTATATGAATGCAGGAGGCCATACAATCAATGATTAACATTAACACTTATCCTAATACTGATGTTATGTAACTACATGACTATGGTAATAACGTCTGACACCTGATTGCATTAATTAATTGGCTTTAAAATTAGAAAAAAAAATAATTAATCGCAAAGTTCATCATTTAGGGCTACAAGTAATAATTGAAAAACAAAGAGAGCACAATTAAATTAACTACTGAGCGAATAAAAAATACACGTTCAATCAACCAAAAAGGGCATTTAATATAGCTTTATATCGCTAAAATGATAAAGGAATGTCCATACAAAATAGAAAAAAATGAAAATAACTAAAAACTCAACGAGTACAAGAGCGGGACAGAATAAGAATCGGGAGAAGTCAAAAGAAGGGGAAGAGGGATCGACTGATGTGTTTTCGGGTAGGGAGGGAGTGCAGTGTGTCGGCGGGTGGGGAAGGTTTGATGGTAGAGGAAGGGGCTCAGGAATGAGTGATGAAGGTCAAATGGGGATTGGGGATGGAGCAGACTAAGATGTTTGTGGGCCCCAGAGCGACTGGGAAGAGAGAAGCGGAGGTCGAAGGGGCGGGAAAAGACCTCGTGGTGGAGATGGTGGCTCAAAATAACAAGGGGGATTTTTGGCTAGGGAAGGTGTGGCCTGCTAGGGCAGTGAGCAGGAGAGCCAACTAGAGATGATGCAAGAAGGGTCATCATGGATACTAATGGAGGTTGATGGTGGTGGTCATGGCGTCGAGGCATGGGCGGAGTCAGAGGCTTTGGCACCTCCGAGAGAGGCATCACGCTCAACTTCGCACCGTGTGGGCTCCCCTTGGACCAAGCGACTTCAGATGAAATCAAACACCTGATGCCTCAAGCCCTAATAATATGTGCATATAAATAAAGGATGGTAAATGTTAAATGTATCTAATGATTTAGATTGACCGATCAGCTTATTTAACCTAAACCTCAAAATATCACTCGAAAAATAACAAAAATACAAAAAAATGGATCGAACGCAATGATAGGTACTGATCATTTAGATGGCGATCTTATAGTATACACCAATAAGAATGGACCCTGAAGGGGCCCTAATACTCAGTGCCCTGCTTGAAATAGCTGATCCACATCAATAACTAAAATTAGTTGATGAGTCTTCAAGTACAAAAAAAATGTCAATTGATGGTTCCTCTAGGATCAATGGACCACCAAAACTAGTGGAACTATGTTTTTAACAGTTGTGAAAACATAAAAATCTGAAGATTTAGGACTAAATGAGCTCTTGGATGTTGCAATATCGTAATGCATTTCTATATAGGGGACCCCATTCACGAGTTATAATAGTTACATATTACAAAAATATTCAATTGGTAATAGATTACTATTGGTTCAGCATAGCTTCTGTGTGGCGTGAGTCTCAACCCTAATGTTATGTCATGCATGTATATTAACGGTATTTTGACATTTTTATGCCGCCATTCAATGGTAGGATAACAACTAACAAGATAACTGAGGATAAGTAATTCGACAGTTACAACAAGAATTTACTATTTATCATCTAATAATACTCACTGCTCTCAAGGAAGTACAAAGTATGCCAACTTGAGTGGAGATGTCACTGATGGAGATTGATGTTGTGGCAAGTACATAATGTTGATTGAGAAGATGCGGCTTGGGAAAACAAATAAGGTAGAGGTTTAGCTCATGGGAGGAGGTTCAATAACATGAAAGTAGAGCTGTAGAGCCAATATCATGAGAGAGAGAATCAGCAACCTGAGAAAAAAGTCGTGTAACTTTCTTCTATATTCTAAGGGTATAGTGAGTGACTTGAATGAATCGATCTTTCCAATGGGTCCACAAAATTTCTCATCCATTTTATTCAAGTTGAACAGAGAATGATGTTTAGTAACATGACTACATGGGACAAGGGTTATGTAACTAGAGAGCAAGGTTGACTTCATGAGAGAAAGGTTATGTATCTAAGAGTAAGTTTGATAACCTGAGAAGAGCTAAAATTACAAGAACCAAATCTGGGTAGGTAAAGTATCTTTTTTGGCAAAAGCACAATAGAACGAGTCAGTGATGGGTTAACACTCCAGCATAAACTTTGTGTGTTGATTGTTGGGGAGTTATGGGTAATGGATTTGAGCCCACGCGATAGAGAGCGATGAGATAAAGGTATTAAGGTTGGAAAAAATGAGCATAACTATGAATGTTGCTAGTGTTGGGCAAATGTATGTAGCGCGACCAAGACTATGGAATTCGGAAGAGCAAAATATGCTTAATTGAGGTTGAGAGCAAATGTACACAAGCTTTTCTTAGTTTAGAAAGCATGCGACAGAGTGAGATGACGACCATCAACGATGATAACCTCTCTAAGGTTCACCTCTTTGCTCATAGTCGGACTCGATGAGGTCGAGAGAAAAGGTCTTGGAGACTGAGATAGTGAAGCAATCGGGACGGATTAGACGATCGAGGATGAGAGTGTGGAAGCCCGTGGGGGGATAATGGTGAGTAAGATAAAGGCCAATATGAAGTCCAATATTGGTCTTGAAGGAGCGGAACTGGTCATTGGGGTTGTAAATGGAGGAGAATATCTTTGGTTGTTGGAGATGAGTAAATCTAGATAGTACAGCCAAACTGCCAAAGACAAGGAATTCGGGATATTGAAGAAATGTGCTAAAAACAAGTTTTTCTTAGTTTAGGAAGCATGAGGTAGAGAGAGGGAAAAACATGCAATATTTAATATAGAAATCAACTATACATAATATAGGTATAGGTGTGAACAAGAAATGAATGATTAACATTACACCATGAAAAAGTAATCTGACGGTTACAGTAAGAATTCTTTATTTACTAAACAAACTAACTCCTCGGGGATGATACAATTACAATGGGTAATCTTTAACGGGTTGGGGCTATATTTTCATAGTAGAATTTATAGAGGTCTTTCTAGTTAACTCTTTGCTCATGTATATTAATTGTTAATATCAAAGACTGAAATTTATTAAGGTAGATCACTCCTCTATATACACTAATACTACCTCTCAAATTGGGCATGTTATACAATTCATACCCGACTTGCTAATTAAGCTACAAAAACTATTTTCACTTAAACCATTAGTAAGAACATCGGCAAGTTGTCTTTCTAATGAAATGAACGGAATGCGGATGAGCCCCTTTGCAATATACTCTTTGAATAAATATCTATCCACTTCAACATATTTTGTGTGGTCATGTCATACGGAATTATGAGCAATACTGGTAGTTGTCTTGTTGTCACGATATATTATTATCGGATTGTCTTCAAGAACTCCGATTTCTAACAGTAATGTGTGAAGCCAGATTCCTTCGCATAATCAACTTTCATTAACAAGGTGCTACAAGTCTTACCATGTGATTTGTTATATGACGTTGTGTGCATCCCATGAAGTTTAAGATTAAATATTTGTGGATCAATGTGTCAATTGATGACTCGTTTGCATTTTCGTCAATGCCTCCTGCCTTTGACATGATCCAGGGCTTATTTTTCCCTTCTAATGAGGTGAAAAAAAATCACAAACATTGCATCCTATGATTTATTGGCTTAGTTGGACATTTGAATTGCTCGTAAAAGTGGTATGCAACCTCTTCAGTGTATTATTGCATGCCAATAGTCGGAAGGTTAGTATTTATGTATGTCCATCCATGAACATGCACATATATTAGATGATGTAATGGAACACAGTACCAAGTTTGATTATATACACATGGATATCACATGCTTAATGGAACATCATATCGAGCTTTATACTATAATTGTATCATAATAATATCGCATTACATGTCGGGCCTACACATTATAAGGTGGCAGACTCCGAAAGCATGCTGCAAAAAACTTTATGAATTCACAACAGAGCAAGCTTGCCCTCACTATTTAATGTAATCGACAATTATGATGGAGGAAAATATGTGGTCAATTTAGAGTCTCAATGCAGAATTCCACTATAGTTCACATAAGCAGTAAATGGCCAGGAAAGTTATCGTGTATTTCACTTTGTACTTTCTTTGAATTTTGAAGTATATATGGCAGATGTTTCACCCTCTTCTGTCCAGTGGATTGACATTTAAAGAACCAGATTAATGGAAGCGCAACAGTTAAATTGTTCAATCAAAATACCAAAATAATACCGAAGATAAAAATTGAGGTTTCATCGAGCCTAGTCATCAGAGTCATGGTATAAAAACAAAGATGAAGTTGAATTGTCCGCACACCCCCTAGATTGTAGTGCGATTCTACTAGATTTCTAGAAGGAAATCGCTATCATGCAACCATGGCCAAAGAGATGATACATCCGTAACATAATCAAACGAGAACCAAGGTAAGAGTAAGGAGCGCAGAATGCACCTTCACTTGTCTTAGACGCCGCAGAGAAGACTTTTTCGGGGACATTGGAGAGCAGTGGAAGAGTATTGAGGTCGGTCTCCGCAGGAAGCATTTGATACCGCGGAGCACCGGTTCTGAAATAAGGAAAAGCACGAGTTAGGGCAGAAATCGAGAAAGAAGGAAAGGGGGAGTGGCGGAGGCGAGACGATTACGTGTGAGGAGAGGGGATGATGGCGGAACGGAAAGAGGAGAAGGTGGAATCAGTTGGGACGGGGAGAGTCCCGCAGAGGAAGCCAACAGGTTTAGGTTTGACGATCTCCAGCTTTCCGACGCACTGAAGCTGCCCCGCTTCCTCCATGATTCGTGTCCAATTTCTTCTCCACCCGCAGGTCGTGGCTTCGGTAAGTCGCCGGAGGTTGAGGGTTCTCAGGGGAGAAAGTTATGCTGCTGAGTTTACATCAATAAGTTAGGCTTCATTTGGTTTAGCGGTTGCGGTTGTAAAAGGAGTTGTTGTAAAAGGAGGTTTGTAAATGGAGCTAGTGGAAACTGGTTACTGGAAACGGAGATCTGTTTGGGTAGTCAGTGTTTGCAGAGCTGTTCAGAACTGAGATCCGTTTGAAAAAACTCCGGTAGCGTTTTATAAATTTTTTTAATTATTAAATATTATTACAATAAATTTCAGAAAGTAAATTTTTTATATTTATTACTTTTTTTATTACAATATGTATATTATTACATTTTTATTATATATATAAAAATTTCAGAAAGTACATAAACCAAATGTTGACCGGCAACGCCAAACGAATAATAAATAATATTACACTATGTATATTATTACATTTTTATTATATATATAAAAATTTCAGAAAGTATATAAAACCCAAATGTTGACCGGCAACGCCAAACGAATAATAAATATTTCATTTTTTATATTTTGCCGCGCCAAACGCTGCAAACTGGAGGTCCTGCCGCCGGTGCAAAGATGCAAAATTAACGAATGACGGAAACGCCGGCGGGTGGAAACGAGCGCGGAAAAACAAATGGAAGAGTGGAGCGGCGGTTGCGTTTCATCAAAACGCGCGGCTCGAAAATTCAAACCAAATGAGGCGTTAATCTATATACAGTCATGAATTTTAGATCTAAGTTGAGTTGAGCCCGCTCATAAATTTGATCAGCAGCTCCAAAAGTGCTCGAACTCAAATATTATTGTTCTATCAGTTTATGTATTATCTCTTGAGCTTTTTATTTATGCATTTAAAAATTTGATCAGCAGTTCTGCCCTAATCGTAATTATAGCATATTTTTGACGAATTTTTGAAAATACGTCTTGTATGTTGACGCCAGGAAAATCCTGACCTCAAGATTCGGACCTTTGCAGCCGGAGGCTACTTGCCCAGCTGTCCGACGAGAAGATCAAGTTGGCGACTATGAGGAAGCTAGGAGAGCAACAACAGGACCCCAGATGCTGCGGCAGGGAGGTCCCACCACGTACCCGGAAGCTCGAAGGAGTCTTCCCCTCCACAACCAAGAATGGCCGAGCAGGATACGAGGAAGGCACCGACTTGGCTAACAAGCAGGGGTGACGGGCTCGAGAATTCGAAAATCGGGATCCAGAAGCTCAAGCACAGGTGCCAATCCAAGTACCCATGAGGTCCTATTTATAGGCAACCAAGGGGTAGGGGGGTTTTATAGCCCAGCCCTAACCTGGCGACATGCGGGATACTCGGCATGTATCCCCGACCATAGTCGCCCATCTGGCGAGTATTAGTTGCTGCTCGCACAAGCCGGGCCAATACTCGCGCAGGTCTTCTGTGGCTTGTCGGACGCCTGGGGCGATATATGGGATACTCGGCACGTATCTTCGACCATAGTCGCCCCTATGGCGAGTATTAGCCAATACTCGTCAAGCCTTCTTTGGCTCCTACTGGCTGATTTGCCTTGTGTTTTGGACTGCTGGTCTCTGCGCTGACCCTTTGACTTCTGCCTACTTGGCCTTGAGTGGGTCCTACCCTCGGAGAATAAGGGTTGTACACAATCCCCGCTCTTTGCGAGTAACATAGTTGCTCGGAAAGAAACATCCAACCTTTATTCGACGAGCTTCTGTCTGGGCGAGTTTTGGGAAATACTCGGAATCTTGTCGGCCGACGTCTGGGCTCTATATATAGGGGGGGGGGGGGGGGGGGGGGGGGGGTCTCCGACGAATCCGTCCTCTGCACTCGCACATAATGTCGCTAGCTTTTTCCGAGGCTGCCAAAAAGGCCAAGGCTGATCTCGCGAATTTGATCGGCGTTCCAGCTCGTTCTTCCCGTGATGCCGAACTCGATGCCTTCCTCGCCACTAAGAAGAGAAAAAGGAATGCTAAGAAGAAGAAGAAAGGGAAGAAGCAGGAGGTGACTACAGAGAACGTCGCCGACCCTTTGGGCGAGCGACGCCAGCAGCTGCTGGACGACTTGGGTCTCTCCCATGAGGGGAACTCGCCTGCTTCCGCTCCTCCTCCTCTTTCGGTAGAGGTCGCCCCGGAGGCGAGTAGGGTTGGGGCCCAAACTCAAGCCCAACCGGACCTTCCTCCTGCACGAGGTGAGCTCTTTTTCTGAAGACTATGCTGCTATAATAACCACTTCTGGCGAGATTTCTGACGCTGTTTTGCATCTTCTTTCAGGTCCGCCGAGTACCGAGGTTCGGGAGGAACCTTCGGATGCTCTGCCGCTGCGATCATCCTCGCTGATCTCTCCTGAGGGTGGATCTCGAGGTGGTCGCGCGGTGAGGATCCTCCACAGTTCATCCGTGGAGAAGAGGCCGACGAGCGAGCATGGGGCTCCTCTGTCGAGCATCAATCCTCCTCCGCCACCCCCTGACTCGCGACCAGAGCTGGCGAGCAGCTCGCATCTGCCTGGGGTTGTGCTGTCGCCGCCTCCTCCTGGACTTCCGCCCTCATTGGCTCCTCCGGGCGATCAGCGCCCTTCTATTTCAACTGGTCCCTCTATCCACCAAGGGGAGTCCTCGCGCAGAGGCGGGACTGGAGGGTCTTCGGCCTTCTTCGCTCCAAGGGGTGGAGGGTGCACAAGAGATGGTCGCGGTCGGGGGAGCACGCCCCATAACCGGGATCATCCTGGCGGCCACTCTTCTCGTCGAGATGGCGTCCATCACAGCCTCTCCCCGCATCGAGGAAGGGTCTCTCCTCGTTGGCGATCTCGCAGCCCTGGTCGCCGACGTTCCCGCAGTCCTCGGCCAGGTACTTTGGTCGCTGCCTTTGGATAATTGCCACCGCTCTTTTGATTTCTGCGGGAGTTCTGACTCTTCATACGCTCTTCTGCAGGTCGCGCTAATACTCCCGTGGGAGCATTGATCGACGCCGTCGGGCTTCCCCCTCGCGAGTACCAGGAGAAGGCTACTCGCGCTATCTTGGATTTGGAGTCCAGGATAGAGCGGCTATCGATCTGCGAGCCTCATCGTCGTTTGACTGATGTGGAGTCGCGGGTTGAGCGCCTAGCGGCCAGTGACCCTCATCGTCGCCTGACTGATTTGGAGGCGCGAGTATCTCGGCTGGAGGAGTTTGATACTCGCCTGTCGAGTACTGAAGCTCGCCTCCAGTCTATCAGCGACTTGGAGCGCAGGGTGGCGCGGATTGAGCACCGGCAGCAGCTGCATCATGACGAGCTGGTCGGGATGCGTGCGAGCATGGGCTCGGTGGGGAGGCTGGTGAGGATCGAGGACCAGCTGCGACAAGGCGAGGACGCAATGTCCGTGGCCTCCGAGCATTTCAAGCGTGCTCGCAGCATGGGCTGGGTCGGGCGACATCCTCAGCCCCAGGATACCCAGGCGAACATCCAAGCACAACCCTAGCTGTTGCCTTTTCTTCAGTTTCTTCTTCTTTGTATCTTGTAGCTCCTGGCGAGCATGCTTTGTATCTCTGAACAGCTTATTATTTGAAGTAGTATTGATTTGCCGAGTAATTGAATACTCGCCTTTCATTCTTGTCTTGCTTTACTTTATCTGTTGTTGTTTGGATTTTTTCTATCTTCTTTTTGTTGTTTGCCGAGCATATGTTTGAATGTCGCCTGCATCCTGGCGAGTTTCTTTGTGTTTCTGTGGTGTAGGTACTCGCTAGCTGAAGGTCGGCATTTTGACGTGCTCTGAGCCTTTGGCGATTTACTTCGATACTCGTCACCCCTAGTCGTGCTCACGGAGTCGTGTTCGACAAGCCAGGTTATCCGACTACTATAAATAGGGGGGGTGAGTCTTAAATACGCTTTCGGCGATCTCTTGCTCCTTGAGCGACTACCTTACGGACTTCTTCTCTTCGCTCCTCTTCCATACTCGCTCCCTTTTTTTCTTTCCCAAAATGTCTGACAAGGCGACCATCAGGCGGGCTAACCATGCTAAGAATTTCGAGGAGAACTTTTTCAAGAAGCCGATTACCCAGCATAAGAACTTGGATGACTTCAACGCCAAGTTCGCGGCTCTGGGGTATGTCGCCAGGCTTCCTCGCCAGTCTGAGCGACTAAACACTTCCTCGCCCTTGGCGATGATCTTTCCCATCCGTCACTTCGAGGTCGGTCTTCGACTTCCCTTGTGGCCGGAGTTCCGTCAGATACTCGGCTTCTTCGGGATAGTCCCCGCCCAGATTAATCCCAATGGAGTGGCGATTATCGTGGGATTCTTGTGCTTCCTGCGAGAACAGAATATTGTCTTTGACCTTGCGGTCTTTAGGCGAGTATTCTCCATCATGGCGACCGGCGAGGGCGTCATCTTCCTGTGTAGCCATGTCTGCACTCTGGCGGGTACTTCAAACAAGAATCACCACTGGGTGGAGCGACTAGTCGCCATCGAGGGCGACTTCGCGGGCATCTCCAGTTCGCCCATCCAGCCATCGGAGAATGTCTTCACGGTCCCCTTCCCGAGGGAGAGTCGGGAGAAGCTGCTCGACTCCTTCAGGCATCATCGCTTTGACGTGGTGTTCTAGAGGAGGCGAGTAGACGAGCTGACGGAAGTTCGCCTAGGAGAAGGTACTTTTTGCGCGAGCATCATCCATACTCACCCTTGGGCCTTGACCAGGCGACTAATCTTTGGTTTTCTTGTTTGCAGGCGTGCAAACTCTTCCGCGCGACGCTCTTCCTCATGCGTTGAAGGCGACGACTGCCACCCAAGGGGGTGTGGGAACCTCGGCGCGCGAGGTTGGGGGCTCCTCCCCAATCGCCTTGTCGCCAGGAGGCGATGGTCTAAATGTCGCCGGTGGTGGGGCCGGGACCTCGAAGAAACGAACGGGCAAGGCTAAGGCCTCTGAGCCCAAGAGACAGAAGAAGGAGGTCGCCCACAGGGATTTGGGCAGGAAGGCGGATCCCTCGGAGGCTGGCGAGCCGAGCGACCATCCGCTCTTCAACGAGGGCACCCGTAGCGAGGATGCCTATGTCGCCCATTGGTGACCTGGGCTGAGCACGCCCACGAGGTGACCCTTAGTTCCAACCTCCCCGCCTGGTCGGATGAGTGGGAGAACAAGGGGGAGGCCTTCGACGTGACCTACGCCCTCTATGGTCGCGCGGACGCCGAAGTCCTGCAGGACACAACTACCGAGGATCTGGCTCACCAGACCTCGCGCTCCCTCTTGCGGTCAGCCGAGCTGGCTCATGCAACAGCAAGGCGACTGCTCGAGTATGAGCAGACGATCAAGGTGCAGGGTCCGAAGATGATCGCCATGGCGAACAGGATTAAGGAGTTCGAGGTACTCACCCTTGCGACTTTACTCGCTTTTTGGGATACTTGCTACCTTGCAAACTTGTTTAAACTAACCTTCTTCTTTTCGCTCGCTGCAGGCTGCCGAGCTGGAGTCGGCAAAGAGGCTGTCCCAGGCTGAGAAGGAGCCGGAGGATACTCGCTCGGCCCTGGAGGTCGCCCAGATCCGTATCGCCGAGTTGGAAACTCGGCCTGCCGAGCAGCAATCGGCAGAGGCGGCCATTCCTAGGGGCAAGCGCATAAGGATGCACGGCGACGACATGCCGTATATTCGCCAGGAGATCGCGCGAGCAACGGGGGAGGTCATCCTGAACCAGCTGAAGGCAGACGATCTTCTGAAGTCGGAAGCTATGGGATTGACAGTGGGGGACATCATTCCGGCGCTGCTCGCCGAAGAGTCCACCTCCCCCTTGCGAGCATCCTCGCCGCAGCCCAGCGATGCCGAGGATGAAGATGATGAGGACGACGATGACGATGATGATGATGATGATGATGATGCTGACGTAGATATAGAAGGCGAGGATGTCGTCTAGTCGCCTGGGCTCCCTTTTTGCTCGTCCGGCGACCTTTTTGTGCAGTTCTTTAATATACCTGTAACTTGATGTATACAAGATTTTTTGCAGAAAGGAAAGGAATTTGTGGACAAGTCTTACTCGCCTCTTTCTTTATGTATTTACTTCCTTGCTTGTATATCGCTTAGGCTCCTAGGCTCGAGGCGAGGTTGAGTGCTCACTAGGCTTTTTGGGATTTTGATGAGGATGTACGCTCGCACCTGTATACTTGTAATGCATGCTCGCACCATCATACTTGCACCTGTAGATTTGCTCCTGAGGCCTTGACTTGCACCTAATGAAGAGCGGCGTCAGCATTTTAAGCAAGAATCAAAGGAGCTCTTTATGGGAAGGAAGAAAATAGAGTTTAGTAGTCGGGGAGGCCCGGGGGGACTTATCATCCCGAGGCCTCCCTTCTACTTGAAAACCTGATGTCGACGGAAAATGACGTCAAGTAAGGAATGGCAGACGGGCAGGTCCCTCAGGGACACATCGTCCCGTGGTTTCCTTTTCCTTGGATGTTTTGATGCCTTCGAAGGACGATGTTAAGTATGGGATGGCAGCCGGGCAGGTCCCCCAGGGACTCACATTCCCAGGGCCTCCGTTGACTTGGATGCTTGTTGTCTTCGAAGGATGACGTCAAGTATGGGATGGCAGCCGGGCAGGTCCCCTAGGGACACACATTCCCGGGGCCTCTGTTGACTTGGATGCTTGCTGTCTTCGTCTTTTGGTTGGTCAAATCGGTCACCTGCTTTTCCAAGTCGGGATATCGGCGTCCGGACTTCTTCCTGGTAATCCCTCCAGTCGAATGAGAAGCGCAGTCGATACGAACCGTGGCCAACATGCAAGGGGGGAGCTGATCTCGACCGTTAGTGCAGAGGCTTGGTCTTAGAGGGTTGCTGAATCGAGGCACTGTCCCATCATCCGTTCCGGGGTTTTACGAGGTTCAAGTCGGAGGCTCATTTCCCAACTGGAGGTGACGGATATCGACGAGCAGATCGTCCGGTAGTGAATGACAGTCGGGGGAGTTCCATGCGAACATACCTTCCCGAGGTCTCTTCCTACTTGGATGATGAATGCCGACCAAACCTGTTTCCTGCTGCTCAACAATTTTAAGGGGAGTTTAAGCATATTCAAGCACATTAACTCACACAATCAGAGGAATGCTGGAAATAAGACGCTTTGAAGTGAGCTGGTTTCAATTGATCACTTCTTTGCCCGATTGGAAGGTCGGCGTCCAGACTTCTTCCCGGTAATCTCTCCAGTCGAATGAGAAGAGCAATCGATACGAACCATGGCCAACATGCAAGGGGGGAGCTGATCTCGACCGTCAATGCAGAGGCTTGGTCTTAGAGGGTTGCTGAACCGAGGCACTGTCCCACCATCCGTTCTGGGGTTTTACGAGGATTAAGTCGGAGATTCATTTTTCAACCTAGCATGCTCTTTGCTGAAGATTTTTGTTGTGATAGAAAAAAAAGCTTCCCAGTCCCGTGTTTCAGGGAGAGGAAGGATTTTATTTAGAAATCAATAGGGATTACAAGGGTGGGACATACACATTCCCCCTTAGGGGTAGAACCTTTTCAGGTCATCACCGCTCCAAGTATTCCCAAGCGGCTCTCCTTCCTGGTTCTGCAGACGGTATCCTCCGGTTAGGAGTGACTCGTGGATGATGAAGGGCCCTTCCCAGTTTGGATGGAGCTTTCCTATGGCCGCTGATCGTCCCGCCGCGTCTACCTTCTTCAGGACCAGGTCATCTTCTTGGAAGTGTTTGAGGCGAGCATTTTTATCGAAATGCCTCGCCATTCGTCGCTTGATCTCCTCTTGTCTGGCGGAAGCTAAATCTCTAAGTTCTTCAATGTAGTCGAGAGATAGCTTCTGAGCTTCCTCATTCTCTAGTCGTCATCCCTCACTTCCGCCCTCGGCGGCGATCACCCTTGGACTTCTGACTTCAAACTCTACTGGGATGAGAGCTTCCGATCCGTGAGAGAGCTTGAACGGTGTCTCCCCGGTGGCTGAGCTAGGAGTGGTCCTCAAAGCCCATAGAACCGAGGAGAGCTGGTCCGCCCAGTTGCCTCGCAGGTTCTCCACCTTTTTCTTCAGCAGGTTGATGATCAGCTTGTTGGCGGCCTCGACTTAGCCATTGCTCCTCGGGTGATGTACAGAGGCGAATCGAAGATCAGTTCCCAGTTGTCTGCAGAAATCTTCCAGCTCCAAGCTGGCAAACTGAGGACCGTTGTCAGTGACGATGGCGAGAGGAATCCCAAACCTACAGACGATCTCCCCCCAGATGAAGTTCTTCACGACTTGAGAGGTGGTCTTCGCCAAAGCTTTGGCCTCGATCCACTTGGAGAAGTAGTCGATCATGACGAGAATGAACTTCCTCTGACCACTAGCTAGGGGGAAAGGGCCAATCAAATCCATCCCCCAAATGGCGAACGGCCATGGGGCGGTGATTGAACGGAGCTGCTGGGCTGGCTGCAACTGGAGGGGGGCGAAGAGCTGGCACTTCTGGCACTTTTTCGAGAAGAGCTCAGCATCCTTCCGGATAGTAGGCCAGAAGTAACCATGCCTTAAGACCCTCTGTTCTAAAGTGCGAGTCCCAGAATGACTTCCACACTCTCCCGAGTGGATCTCTTCCAACACCCGGGGTACTTCGTCTTCAGAGATACACCTGGCTAGGGGGCCCGAGATGGTTTTACGGTACAACTCCCCATCCTGCAAAAGATAGTACGCCGCTTTGTACCGAAACCTTCTCTGATCCCCTTCACTTACTGGAAGCTGGCCGGTGGCAAGGAATGTCACAAAAGGATTCGTCCATGAGGGGCGCTGCTCGAGCTCCATCATCTCCCCTTCTTCGATGGACGACCGGAATAGCTCGGTGATGGTTCCCCCAGCTCTTGGCCCATACTTGGCCAAACGGTCCGCCGCCGTGTTTTCCTCTCTCAGGACGTGCTCGACGAAGAATGACTGGAAGCCTCCAATCAATCCCTTGACCTTCACCAAGTACTTCTGTAGGATGGTGTCGCGTACTTCGAATTCTCCTTTGATCTGTGATGCGACCACCATTGAATCCGTGAAGGCCCGAACATCACGGATCCCTAGTTCCTTGGCGAGGCGCAGGCCTGGCACTATGGCCTCATACTCTGCCTGATTGTTTGTGACGGGAAAGAGGATCTCGACGGCTTGCTCGATCCTCGTTCCCTGTGGGCTGACAAGAACGATGCCCACTCCCACAGAGCTTCTTCCCGAGGCTCCGTCAACAAACATCATCCAAGGGATTGGATCGAACATCTCTTCCCCTGGCTTTGCTTCTGCCGAGAAGTCTGCCAAGAAGTCTGCTACCGCTTGGGCCTTGATCGCTACCCGGGGTGAGAAGGAAATGTCGAACTCGCTGAGCTCCACCGACCATTTCGCTACTCTCCCTGAATGCTCCAATCCTTCCAAGATGTTTCAGAGAGGATGATCGGTCACTACTCGGATGGAGTGAGCCTGAAAAATAAGGCTGGAGTTTCCGCGCTGACACCACCAAGGCGAAGGCAAGCTTCTCCAGGATCGGATACTTCAGCTCCGCCTTCTTTAATACCCGACTAACGTAGTAGATGGGTAGTTGCTTTTTCCTCTCTTCTCGGACTAGCACAGAGCTCACAGCCTCTGCCCCTACTCCCAGGTAGATGAGCAGGTCTTCGCCTTCTTTTGGACTCTGAAGGAGAGGTGTCTGAGTCAACTGCTCCTTCAGTTTTACGAATGCCTTCTCGCACACTTCGAACCACTCAAAATTCTCCGTTTTGCGGAGTGTTCTGAAGAATGGAGAGCACTTCTCCCCGGCCTTTGACAGGAAGCGGCTAAGACCTGCCAACCTTCCAGTCAACCTCTGCACCTCCTTCATTGTCTTCGGGGAAGACATCTCCAGGATCGCCTTAACCTTGTTGGGGTTAGGCTCTACTCCCTCCGGGGTAAGGAGATGCCCCAGGAACTTGCCTCTTCCTGCTCCAAAGACGCACTTCGCAGGATTCAACCTCATTTTGAACCTCCTTAGAGTCACAAAGGTCTCCACCAGATCCACAAGGTGTTCCTGGACGCTCTTGCTTTTAATCAAGAGGTCGTCCACATACACCTCCAGATTCCTCCCCTTTTGCTCTTTGAAAATGTGATCCATCATCCGCTGATAGGTAGCTCCGGCATTCTTCAGCCCAAAGGGCATCATTTTGTAGCTGTAGCAGCCATCATCAGTGATGAATGACACATCGCGACAATCAGGGGGATGCATCCGGATCTGATGATATCCTGAAAACGCATCAAGAAAGCTCATTACAGAAAAACCGACGGCTGAATCAACCAGCGCGTCGATTCGAGGCAAGGGATAACAATCCTTCGGACAGCTTTTATTCATTAAAGAAAAATCTACACACATTCGCCAGCTGCCCCCTACTTTCTTAACCATTACAACATTTGAGACCCAGCCTGGATACTGGATCTCTGATACAAAGCCTGCGTCTAGTAGCTTCTTCACCTCCTGCCGGATTGGCTCGGCCTGGATATTGACATTTGTCCTCTTTTTCTGGCGGACGGGCTGGGCCGCGGGATCCAAATTGAGGTGATGACAAGCGACCTCAGGATCGATCCCCGGCATCTCTGCTGCGCTCCAAGCAAAGATGTCGACGTTCTCTTGAAGACACGCCGCCATCCTTATCTTCTCCTCGATCTTCAGGGACTCGCCGATCTTCACCAGCCCGAATGCTCCTGCTGCGGAGAGCACCTCGATCTCCTCGACATCCTCGGCTACCTCCAGCCTAGCTGGGCTCTCCAACACCCTTCCGAATTCTTCTGCGTCAGCCATCCAGCTGATGGTACTGACGGCGCTGAGGTAGCACTCTCTGGCGGCTCTTGGATCGCTCCTGATCCTCACCTGAACATCCCCCTGGCAGTACTTCAAGCACTGATGGTAGGTGGAAGGGACGGCCTTGAAGGCGTTGAGAAGTGGCCTCCCGAAGATAGCTTTGTAACAGCTCGGGGCGTCGACGATTACGCATCGATAGTTGATGGAGGTACCACCG
Organism: Dactylorhiza incarnata; assembly: GCA_033032865.1. NCBI lineage: Eukaryota > Viridiplantae > Streptophyta > Magnoliopsida > Asparagales > Orchidaceae > Dactylorhiza > Dactylorhiza incarnata. The sequence goes on from JAWHQI010000337.1 coordinate 1,709,950, forward strand.
AGGGTTACAAGGAGATCTGCTCCTCCTTCCACCTCCTTCTTCTCTCCGGAGAAGCCAAAGAGGGGACCATCTGATGCTCAAACTCTGTCGGGTCTGACTCCCAGTCCATCGAACGTCCCCTTGAAGATGACGTTCACGGAGCTACCGTTGTCGACCAGAATTCGATCAACGGTGAAGTCTTCCACCGCTGCCTGGATGACGAGGGCATCATGGAAGGGATTCTCATTCCCTAGCATGTCCTCCTCGGAGAAGGTGATCTCCTCCAATGGGGGCGGGGCTTGCGAGGTCGAAGCGACGCTCCGACGGTAGATCTGATGGAGGCTCCACTTTCGAGAAGCTCCCAGCCCGGCTCCCCCATGGATCACTCCAACTCCTCCTCCCCCTCGACTCCCTTGGCCAAGCTCTCCACGGCCTCCGCGGTCGACGCGATCCTCGTTCCTCCTTTGAACGACGGCAGCCTGCCCTGCCTGCGGCTCGGCAGGGGTCTCGATCCTCCGTTGCTCTCCCCCATCTTCCCCTGCGGCTAGCTTCCTTCTGGCCTCCCAAAAAGCTGGGCAGGCCATCATGGCATGCCCCTCCGCCTGGTGGAAGTCGCAGTAGAGCGGAACCTCTTCCATCTGCTCCTTCCTTGGCTGCTTCTTCTTCTTCTTCTTGCCCTGAGGGTGCCCAGGCCTGGCAACCGTCATGGCTTCATCTCTCCTTCCCTCTCGCCTTCCCTGCTGGTGGTAAGGCCTCCTCTCGGGGGATCTCCCCCTCTGATCCTGACGCTGGTGCCGTCCAGCCGGCCTCCAGGGCGGCCGGTTGTCCGGAACCTGATAGCGCCTCTCCTCTTCTCGACGCTCCGGAACCACGACGGGTCGCCTCTCGTCGTTCCTACTTGGTTCCTCCATTCTCCTCTCTTCTCGCCGCTCTGGCTTCTTCCTCTCTGCCCTCGGGGGCTCTTCCTTCTTCCTCTTCTCTGAGACCTTCTCTCTCCCTTCCTCTGCTGCCTTGGTCACCTCCGCTAGGTTGGCCAAGAAGTCCCGGTTGGAAGCCTCCCCCTGAACGAACTTGTTGGCCCTCACGATGAGGTTGTCGTAGGAGTAGGGAGGGTTCCTGCCGAGCTCGAGCTTGAAGAGGCCTTGCCCTATCCCGAACGTCAAGGCCAGCTGCAGGATGGTGCGATCCACCTCCTCGATATGCAGCACCTCCTCCTGGAAACGCTCGACATAGGCCCCCAACGGCTCATCCGGCCTCTGGGTCACAAGGAACAGAGCTGTCGCCTCCTTCTTCAGCTTTTGGGCCGTGGCGAACCGGGTCGTTACTCCACGGCACAGATCTTCGAAACAGTAGATCGAGCCCAGGGGCAACTGGTGGAACCAATCCCTGGCTTTCCCTGTAAAAGTGATGGCGAACAGCCGCCACTTGAACGCATCCGACATGGTTCGGATAGAGAGAATATCCTCAAACCACTGGATGTGACGAACAGGGTCGTCCCTCCCGGTGTAGTATTTCAACACAGGATCCCTGAATCCTTCCGGCACGGGCGCGGCAAGGATGTCTTCACTGAATGGGCTCCTCCCACTCGCTGGACGACGGTCTTCAAGCTGGCGAGTATCATGGCCATACTCGCCATAAGGCCGAGTATCCTGACATCTCGCCTGCTCTTCCACCTCGCGGAAGCGAATTCCTTGCGAGGATTGCGAGAAGGGCTGCGACCTCCTTGGTCGCTCGGTCTCCGGATTGACGTGCTCCTTGCCTGCGCGCTGGGTGCGCTCCTCGCCCTCGGTCAGCACCGGGCGATTAGGCGAGGTCGCCGTGCCCTCCGCACCCTGCTGGAACACTGCTCGCATAACCCCTTCCATGCGCTGGGCGAATGCTTCAAAAACTTCAATCGTCACGAACCTGCCAGTTCCTGACGGGTTGCCGACTACTTCCTCGTGGTCGCCTTCTACGACCATCTTGTCTTCCTATTAGGTTTTCTCCCTCTGGCTGCGATCCACGCTCACCGCACCAAAGTGTTGACGCCAGGAAAATCCTGACCTCAAGATTCGGACCTTTGCAGCCGGAGGGTACTTGCCCAGCTGTCCGACGAGAAGATCAAGCTGACGACTATGAGGAAGCTAGGAGAGCAACAACAGGACCCCAGATGCTGCGGCAGGGAGGTCCCACCACGTACCCGGACGCTAGAAGGAGTCTTCCCCTCCACAACCAAGAATGACCGAGCAGGATACGAGGAAGGCACCGACTTGGCTAACAAGCAGGGGTGACGGGCTCGAGAATTCGGAAATCGGGATCCAGAAGCTCAAGCACAGGTGTCAATCCAAGTACCCCTGGGGTCCTATTTATAGGCAACCAAGGGGTGGGTGGGTGGGGGGGGGGGGGGGGTTATAGCCCAGCCCTAACCTGGCGACATGCGGGATACTCGACATGTATCCCCGACCATAGTCGCCCATCTGGCGAGTATTAGTTGCTGCTCGCACAAGCCGGGCCAATACTCGCGCAGGTCTTCTGTGGCTTGCCGGACGCCTGGGGCGATATATGGGATACTCGGCACGTATCTTCGACCATAGTCGCCCCTATGACGAGTATTAGCCAATACTCGCTGAGCCTTCTTTGGCTCCTGCTGGCTGATTTGCCTTGTGTTTTGGACTGCTGGTCTCTGCGCTGACCCTTTGACTTCTGCCTACGTGGCCTTGAGTGGGTCATACCCTCGGAGAATAAGGGTTGTACATTGTACATGCATTTTTAGGAAAATTTGTTCAACACGAAAGTTGTAGATCTTGATGAGATCTACAATTTTCTTGTTGAGCACTTTTCCTAAATGTGCATGTATAATGCATATTTTCAAAAGACGCGTTATAACTCATAGAAATTGGTGTGCCAATAGCCAAATAGGGGCTGTCAATATAAATACTCTAATTTTATTGTCTGACATGGGCCGAACTATTCTTATTAGTTCGTTTTGCCGAAATACTCTTGATATTTAAGCATACGGTGCAAAGTGTCAAATTTTAAAATTAAAAATTGCAAAGTACAAATTTAAGATTTTTGAGGTGCAAAATCAGAAAACAGTAAAATTCGGGGGGGGGGGGCTAAATGTCAATTATCCCTTTACTCTATATCTCTGGTCTCTCTCATCAGTCTATTCCCCACTCTTGTCTTTCCTGCTTCGAGGAGAAGCAACACTCGATCCAGCTGACGATGCCTTTTGCTTAGAGAAGCTTCATTGAGCCTTCATCTTCTTCCTCCCGCCGAGTCTTCTCCTTCCTTCTTCTTTACCGAAACCGCTGTAGGTATTATGCCTGTGAACCTCATCTGCTGGCTCAAAACCCTTCTCTTGGCCTATTTCCTTCTCACATCTCCCTTACCCAGCCGGTCTCCTTCCTCCGCCTCCATCGGCTATCGGCGGCGGTCCCAGAACGCCGCTCCGACTTCCTTCCCTCTATTCATCGCGCTTCTCCTCATCGAGCTACGCATCCGAGCGGCGAGCGTCTGGCCGATCCTGCGACGTTCCCTCCACCCTCTTCACCGCCTCCTCGACCGACGCCTCCGCCGGATCCGAGATCTCTCCATCAGATTGGAGCCCATCGTTGCTTGACGCCTTCTCGCGTCACCCATTCTTCGCATTGTTTTCGGTTCATGGGGTGCCTGAAACCTCGGTGGTTGAGGGGCGGTTTCAAGGCCTGGAATTCTCTGCAATGGATGCCCTGCCATGAGTTTCTTCTGTCCCATTGTTCGCCTTCTTTTCCGTGCTCAAAACCGGAGGCTGCGAAGCTCGTAGATGGAAAGGGGAGCTTGGTGCGTTTTCTACGGAGCTGGTGGCCGGATTACGATGGGCTTAAGAATCTGCTGGCCCTGCTGTTGATATTCACAATGTTTGCGGAGATGCGGTTCATTGCATCAGCCTCCATGTTCCCTACTCTTCACGTCGGAGATCGCATTCTTGCCGAGAAGGTACGGGATCTAGGTTTTCGCAGTTAAACTTCCCTCGTAGTTTCTTATTTAGCGGTTTTAATTGAGAGTTGATATTAGCAGTCAGAAACTGGCTATTCGCAGTCCATCGCTATTTGTAGTCCATAAATTTTATTTGTTGTCCAAAATTATATTTGCACCCCACTCCCATCCCAAATAAGCGAAACACGTTGCTGATTTATTAAGAGAGTTGATATTAAGAGCCAATTCTTGCTATTCGCACCCCAAAAAATGTAATAATACTAATTATATTCGCAGTCCAATTCTCGCTAATTGCACCCTCATCAAATAACCACCTCTTCTCCATCTCTCTCCTCCCGTTGCCTAAACCCTAGCCGTAGTTCTATCGGTCGCGTGTCTTTTCCCCTCTTAGATTCACCTTCTTCAAAAACGAAGGAAATTATTTAGCTAAAATCCCAAAAAAGTATGGGATCTAGGTTTTCTCGGTTAAACTTCCCTCACAGTTTCTTATTTAGGGATTTTAATTGAGAGTTGATATTAGCTGTCCGAAACTGGCTATTCGCAGTCCATCTACTATTTGTAGTCCATAAATTTTATGGTGATTGTTAACCGCAACCTGATTTTGGCTTGTGGCACCCCAATGTTAACCGCAACCCAGAAATTTGAAATTTTTTAACCGCAACCCGATATTTGGCTCGCCGCAACCCTAATTTTAATATGAAGAAGATTATTATTGAGGTTTTTATTGCTAACGTAATATGTAGAATGAGATTTCTACATAGCCGACTATATAAAAAGAGATAAATCTCATTCTACATAGCGAGAGCTAGAGTTTTAAGATCTGGGTTGCGGCTAAACAAAAAAATAATTTGTGTTTATTAAAATTTTGGGGGTGCGAATAGCCATATACGGGTTGCGGTTAACAATCGCCAATTTTATTTGTAGTCCAAAATTATATTTGCACCCCACTCCCATCCCAAATAAACGATGATTTATTAAGCAGCAGAAGCCTAGAAAAATATCTTAAAAACTCTAAAATAATTTAAAAACCTAGCAGGAAAACAAGTTAAATGACATGCATAGATGAATTAACTCTAAAACAAGTTAAATGACATGCAAACTTTCCTCTAACTAGAAAACTGACTACTTTTTTGGGATTTTCGCAAGATAATTTCCTTCGTTTTTAAAGAAGGTGAGTCTAAGAGGGGGAAAGACACGCGACCGATAGAACTACAACTAGGGTTTAGGCAACGGGAGGAGAGAGATGGAGAGGAGGTGGTTATTTGATGGGGTGCGATTAGCAAGAATTGGGCTGCGAATATAATTAGTATTATTACAGTTTTTTGGGGTACGAATAGCAAGAGTTGAACTGCTAATATCAACTCTCTTTTAATTTTGTTGTTGAGTATGTATCAGTTCAGTTTCAGCCGGTGTGCCTGCAGAGGCAGAGGTTTAACTGCTGTATCACTTTGTTTTTTAATCTTTTGCAGGTTACATACTATTTTAGGAACCCTTGTGTGAATGACATTGTGCTTTTCAAAGCATCTACTCTATTACAGGCATGTCGATTCCATGAATTGTTCTACTTTCTCTTTTGATCTGCGCATGAAGCTTTGAATCTCACTTATTTTGCTTCCGTTTGTAGGATCATGGACTAAAGCAGAGTACAGTTTTCGTCAAAAGGATAGTGGCAAATGCTGGGGACTGTGTTGAGGTACTAATTTTATTTTTTGAATGGAGGAGGCTTACCTTTCTTTCTGCTCGCTGAATGAGCCCCGTGTGTAGTTCCTGACCAGCTCTAGGCCATCACATGTGTTCACCGTGCAGTGTTTGAAGACCTCAATACATTTATCCATGACACTTTTTATCCCTCTTTAGATGGAGCAGAAGTAACAACAACGACAGACCCCCCGGAGACAAAAATAAAGGCCTCGATATCTGCTTGAGTCACCTACCAGTGTCTGATGTAGAGGTAGTATGACCTTGCGATGTGTTGCCAAGATCAATATTGCAAATATGAACCGTGAGCGAAGATGATTGTGCTTAGCAAAACAATGATCATTTGGGTGGACAATTTTGCCACAATGAGAGCAAATGGGACGTCTTTCGCCACGTCCTCCAGTGCGTCCTCCATTGCTATGTGCTCTCCCTGGTTTATCTGCATGAGCAAAGCTCCCAGGAGGTGTTGGTATAATAGGTGCAGTTCGGCTCAGAAGATGAGTTACAAGGCAGATGTGAGTAGCAGTGGTTTTCAGTTTGAGTATCGTGGGTTCTCCTAAAATTTGTTTTCAGAACATCTTGTAGGAGTCTGGAAGGCGTTGAAGATATCACATGATAAATAGTTCTTCAGAGTGCCTCTGCTGAGTCACAATATCAATTGAAAACATGTGATGTTGTAGAAGTTCAACTCCCAGTGTCTGGACTTCCTGATATGTAGCTTTAGGTTGCAAAGTAGGACATGCAAAGAGATCGAAATAGAGTGTAAATCTGGGAAGTATTGTCTCCTTTTGTGTAAAATGCAACAGGATGATATCATGCCGCCTTTACAATCATCATGAGGAATGATAGAGAGGTATGCATATGAAAGATTGTTTGCTAACTATTTGCGAACGAGAGCATCGTTGGCATCGCAAGCACTCATACCACCTTTACAATCTCATCATGACGAATGATAGATTGGTAGGCATCTGCAAGACTGTTCGCTAACTATTTGCGAACGAGAGCATCGTTGGCATCGAAGCAATATACTTTGGAAACTTTAGGGCAATATACTTTGGGCCCACACAAGGAGAAGAAGACATTCCAATCAACATTAGGGCCGGTTAACTTGGACGTTGCCCAGATGCATGCAGGGGGGGGGGGGGGGGGGTCTCTAGTGTTCTTAAAATAACATGAGCATCTCACTCACGGAAGAGAAACTACGACATCGAGGAGTCTGCAAGTATGTTGTCAGGAAGAAACTATCTTAGGAGTTAGATACTGCGAGAGACATTATAGAGAAAAAAGGGAATGTCCAACAAGGTTAAGAGAGCTCCGATGCATGGATTTTGGACGAATTAATCCATGCCCAGAGGACACAGAGAGAGCTAGGAGAGGGCACACTTTTGTACTTATTTAGGGCAGTGCGAGATCAGCGCACGACGAGTGCAGCTGTCCGAGAGCAGGCTGTGGAGGGATTGGAGAGCAAGAGCTCGGCAAGCGAGACTCCGTGTGCGAAAGTAGTTCTGTTTGGTCGATGGTGAGTTCTACGAAATCGATCGAGTAAGACGAACAACATGCACCGGTTAGCGGGAGCTTGCTGAGCTAATGATGTGATTCTGCTGCAGGATCGCAACAGGAGCAGTTCGTGCTGCAGGACGCTAGGCTAAAGAGCAGGAGTTTTCCCCACTCTGATACTACGTTGAGGAACTGAAAATCCAATTCAGTTTATTATGAGAGGACCCCTCTATATATAGAAGAGAGGATACAAGTTACCTCTAACAATGTGGGACTAATCAAGCTAGATAATTGATGGGCTCTGCTAATGAGCTTCTATAATGGGCTTTAACAGATAGACTACAAGTCTACAAATACTAATTGGTCTAAAATCACTGAAATAGGTTGGATTGCAAACCTTGAGGATGAGTGAAATCATTATAGAAATGTAAGAAAAATTAAGCCACCAGTGAAGAAATCATAACAACACAATAATATCCTTTTTTGATAATGTTACAACCAGTTTGATAAAAATGCCCCTACTGAATCTGTCTCAGATAGAAGCATTTCTCTAGCTAACAAGAATAACACATTTGATAAAAAAAACCATGATGGAAGAGAGGAGATTGATGTATAAATCAGTGAGCAAAGGGGGTATGCTTTTCATGAGATAAGAGTTAAAGTTGGTTTTCTCAGAGAGATAAGAGCTTTATGGAACTGGAGCATACCAACTTTTTTGATTTCAGCATGGGTGGAGATGGTACTTTGATTATTGTTTTTGATAGAGCTGGTGAAGCGGTTTTTCATTTTGGCCATTGGACATAACTGAAGCATGAAAGAAGTGTTTCTATCCTTTTCCTGTATCACTTTATCTGTAGCGTTTGTTTTAAAAAAAACTTCTTCCTGGAGGAGAGTGAGTTTGTAAAATTCTGCAGAAGTATTTAGGATTGACTTATTAGCATCAGTGGGGTTAAGGTTCCATTGCAATTTAGCCTGATCAACATAATTTTAGGCACCCTTTACATTTGCATGAATATTACCAAAAAATATCCTAGTTCCATTATTGTAATGCCTTATAATGTTCCTGAGCTTTTGTAGTAGTTTGATGAGAGGGTTGGATTCAGCCATAATGACATTCCGATTTTCTCCAATCAAACTGTGGAAATTAGGATGGGTGGTCCATATGTATTTTTAACCTGAATGAGTTTCTTATAGGATGGGTAGTGAAAAAATTGAAGATGCCAGTTCATGATAATTTTTGATGTTCGACATTGAGGTTTTTCCTCCCCACCTTTTCATCTGTTAAGTGGTACCGTTGAAATCCAATGGCATCCCAAGGAATAAAGTGACTATTAACAAAATTTTCCATTTCAGATCATTGCTCTATTTTTGTGATATAATTGTTGCTAGCATAGATGAAGGACAATATGCAAGTGACATCAATCATGGTGATAGATGTGTGTACAATTTGATCAGTGGCTGAAAGAGTGGTATGATAAATATGAAGAGGGAAGCTGAGAAATTGAATTAAGGCCTCCATGTTGGCTGGAGGGAGAAAGGGATTTACAATAACAATGAGTTTATGATTGTAGATAGAAGTGAGAGAGCAAAGCCTAGTCATGGTAATATGGTATTAGGGTTTCCTACTCATCTAATATTCCAAATGAAATATGGTTATTTAGAGCTTTATCTTTGGCATTGAACCTAAATTTGGAGCCATGCCCATTATAGCATTGGCCGTAGAGTGACTGGGAGTAATGAAGCTCTGGTTATCTCTGTATAAAGTGGATTTAGAATTGTTGTATAGGATTATGTCTAAGGCATTTGATGGAATGCATTGAGATGGATTGTCTGGGATAGTTTTAGGTGTGTCTGGAGTTGAGAAGTCTGAATTATGGACGTTGGATGGGTTACCAGTTGTATCTGGAGGAGTGTTGGCAGCTTGCATGATGTGCTCCAAGGTGTGAACTAGGGTGATGGGGATCATCCCACACGACCCGTGAGGGTCTACTCGCACCGAGCACGGTCCCAATGACGATCGGGATCGCTCAGGACAAGTGGATTACTGGTCGTAGTATATTATATTTTATTTATATTCATTTTCTGTGTATTTTGGGGATTACAACGTACGGAGAATCTTGACCGTTCGTTGTCACTCCTAGTCTATAAATATGAGCAGAAGACCTCATGTAAGGGGTATTGAAAGTTTGGGTGAGAGTTCTCCTTTTATCACCCGATGCCGAAGTCGGAACCCCTTTGCGAAGCTTGGGAGTTGTCCTTTTCCCCTCCTCCATCAACCGACCTCCCCTCCTCACATCTCCATCCAGCTCGCCACCCACAATCCTCTACCCCTCCTGACATTTCCATCCAGCCGGCCACCCACATAACCCTCTCTTCCTCCTCACATCTCCATCTCGCTGGCCACCCACATAACCCCTCCTCTTCACACCCCATCCAACCAGCCACCCACAGAGCCCCTAGACCTCCTCTAACAATCACCCAGCCGGCCATCCCATATCCCATCTCCCATCTCCTCTCCAATATTCCACCACCACCTCCTCCATCTAACCCCTCCACCGTTTCAGCATTTCGGCGATCTCCGACACCACCTCCGACCACCACCACCATCACCACCTTCGTTTATCATTTTAGGCGATCCTTGGCCGGTCACCACTCTCCCACAACCATCCCAACTCTCAAGCCTCCTCACCACTACCCCACTCATAATCACCTCCTAAAAAAGTGGTCCACTCATCCTAAAATTACTCCCACCACTCATTTCCTCACTCTTCCTTAATCCCCTCCCTTCCTTTGCCTACTGCCCCCACTTCTAACCCACGCCCACTCTCAAACCCCTCTGTTTCCAACCCCATCCATGCTAAATCATCATTTCCAAGTTCTGTCCCAATTCCAGAACCCCCCATTATCATCCTGACAGTTATTCTCATCTTCCCCCACTACAAATCTCACGTCAACTTCTTCTTGGAAGCCGATCCTCCTCACACTTCTAAATTCCTTAACCAAGCCACGATATCACTCCATCATCTTCTTGTTCAGCCACATCCCCCCTAAACCCCTCAGAATCACCTGTAACATTCCGTAAATCCTAAAAACTGGGTTCTGGAATACCCTTCCAACACCTAGATTTTATTATTTCTGTTGTAAGTCCCTCCTAGCAGCCCGTCAGCCACTGGGAACTCCTCAATACAACCCATCATCCCTCTCCTCTGTCTCTACATCCTCCCAGGACTTCATGTAGCCACTAGAGAGTCCCTCCCTGTAGCCGTTACCCTTCCCATTGCCCCACATCCCTCCAGGACATCACTCCCATCATCGACCACCTTCCAACAAGCTTTCCGCTCCTCATCCATCCCCTGCCAACCCTTTCCAGCAGCTGTTTCCTCTCATTCTGCTCTGCAGCGGCCTAACCCAGCAATCTGAGTTCTCCTCAGAGACCCTGAACAAACCTATTGCCTCATCCCCGACCACCTGAGACTTGTTGGATACCCGCCAAGCCCCTTACTCCATAGTTTTGTAAGTTTTGAGCTTGTTGTCATTTATTGTGTGTTGAATTAGCATCTATTCACTGCTCTAGTTATATTTACTTTGTAATCACCGTTGTCAAACTTTTGTAACATTGTATTTTCCTATTTGCTTGAGTAATTTGATTGCGTGCTCTCTCGCACTTATACAAGAATTCTTGTTTTCCCATTTGTTAAGCTTCATCAATTGTGATCTGTCTAGTATAATTTGATTTAAAATCTTATTATTGCAAGTTAGTGGTCGGATTAGTGTCTGCACTTGGAGATCATTCATTAGCCCTCGACAGAACTTACCTTGCGTCATAGGGGTAGTAATATTAGATGATCATTCTGGATAAAATCAATAACAAGTTTGACAACAGCAAAAAGATTTGTGTTGACAACCAAGTTAGTTCCTTCAGTCCCTTTAATGCCATATGTTCTCCTGCATGAGACAATTTATGTAAAGTCTTTGTCACTATTGCATAGCTTGTCCGAGGAATGCTTCTTAAAGTGATGAGCAGTCTGTTATGGGCTTCGTGCCCAGTTATTATGTGTCGTTATATTTATGTCGCGTCGTTTTTTTATGTTGTATCGTTATATTTATGTCGCGTCGTTGTATTTTATGTCGAGACCAAGGTTGGGGTACGTAATTACATCTATTCCCCTTGTATCTCTTATTTAAAGGCTCCTTGGGCTAGTGGAATGATATGTCAAGAGTTAGTTCTATTTCCTTGCCCCTTTAATGAGATTGGCTCCCTCTCTGAGCACACCATGTCTAGGCAGCTGCAGTTCTGACTCCATTGTATCCTTCGTCACCGTCATCCCTGTCTCCGTCCACTCCTCTGGGGTCGCTACTGAAGTTATGGGGGAAGCATGTAACAACTTCGGTATCAGAGCAGGTTCCTCTCCCACACATCTTCCGTCCTCTGTTGATCACGAAACATGATCTCGTCTTATTCTGTAGGTCCAGGCATTCTAAGAAAACAGACACCGCACGCAAGTAGGAGCACAAACAATCAGAAGTCACACACCATACCAGAGCTACCGCCTGATCCCTCCACTGGTCTCCAAGGTAACCGTGCTTACACCGAGCATCCCTTATCTAATTACGTGACTTATGACTCGTTGTCGTCCGTGCATAGAGCCTTTGTCACTTCTCTGTTTTTCATATCCATCCTTTCCTCTTGGAAGGAAGCTCTGGGGCATCATAAGTGGAAAGAAGCTATGCTGGAAGAAATGATGACTCTTGAGAATAATTGCACATGAGATCTTGTTTATCTTCCTCAAGGCAAGACCGTTGTTGGGTGTAAGTGGATTTTTTCGGTGAAACAAAACTCCCAAGGCCTTGTGGACCGTTACAAGGCTAGGCTGGTGGCCAGAGGATACACCCAGACTGTTGGGATTGACTATCAGGAAACCTTCGCTCTGGTTGCAAAGATGAATTCCATCCGAATTCTGCTCTCTTGTTGCCTGCAAAGGGTGAAGTCTCAGCCAGTTAAACGTAAAAAATGTCTTCCTCCATGAGGATTTAGAAGAGGAAGTATATATGTCTCTACCGCCAGGTTTTACCTCTGAAGGCTCTGAGGGAAAGATATGCAGACTGAAGAAGGCTATATACGGCCTTAAACAATCTCTGAGGGCCTGGTTTGGAAGGTTCCAAAGAGCCATGATGAAATTCGGGTATACTCAGAGCAATGCCGATCATACCCTACTTGTAAAACACAGGCAAGGAAAATTGACCCCTTTGATTGTCTATGTGGATGATATTGTCATAACTGGGGATGACATGGAGGAGATCCAAAATCTGAAAACAAGATTGGCTAGGGAATTCGAGGTAAAGGATCTTGGGAATCTCAAGTATTTCCTTGACATTGAAGTAGAAAGATTCAGGCACGATATCTTTATCTCTCAGAGGAAGTACATCCTTGACCTGTTTGAGACAACGAGGATGAGTGAGTGTAGACCAACGGACACCCTTATTGAAGCTAACCATAGATTGGGGAGGGATGGTGGAGAAGTTGTTGCAGTTATCAATGGTTTTCAACGGATGATAGAGAGGCTCATCTACCTATCCCATACTCGCTCTGATATCTCTTATGTAGTTGGAGTCATCAGTCAATATGCATTCACCCAAGTCTCACCTTAGATGCTGCCCACCGGATTATTCGATATCTCAAAACCTCACCTGGGCGTGGTATCTTGTTTACTCCCAACAAAGAATTAACCATTGAAGTTTTCACTGATGCTGACTGAGCTGGATCTATTGATGATCGTAGATCCACTTCTGAATATTGTACCCTGGTTGGGGGAATCTGGTAACCTGGAAAAGTAAAAAACATGTTGCCAGGTCTAGTACCGAAGCTGAATTCAGAGCTATGACCCATGGAATATGTGAAGGAATGTGGATTCAGTCCCTTTTGTCAGAACTTGGTATCGAAGCAAGGGTCCCATCCTGCTTTATTGTGATAATAAGACGGTCATTAGCATCGCTCACAATCCTGTTCAGCATGACCGCACTAAACATGTGGAAGTTAACAGACATTTCATCAAAGAGAACATAGTGAAGGGAGTTGTGAGCACACCATTTGTCACCTTCGATCAACAGCTGGCTGATGTTCTTACCAAGGGGTTGAGTCATAGAGTTTTTGGAAACATATCATCCAAGTTGGGTTTGATAGACATCACAAGCCCAACTTGAGGGGAAGTGTTAGTGTTTCCGGGTTATTAGTTTTCTTTTTTGTTCTATATTTTGTTCCTCCTTGTCACTCCTATATATATATAAAGGACTGACCCATGTTTAACTAATTATTCAATTCATTTCAGCCAACCATCTGTTTACCTTATCATTGCATCATGTCACAATATTCTTTTGTTCACCAATTCATCAGCAGTCAATGCACCGCTGTGTTAGTCTTACAAATTGGTTACTGTAGCCCCTTTTGCTTCTTGCGCTCTTAGTTATATGAGACTGAAATAATCGCTTTGATGATGATACGATCTTTGTCTTGATAATAAAATTTTCTTCGTGAAGGTTCATCACGGTTTACTTTTCATAAACGGAATTGCGAGGAAGGAAGATTTCATTTCAGAGGAACCAGAGTACAGGATTAGAGCTACTGTATGTTATTTCTAATAGTTTTTTTTTGCCTTCTTTGCTTTAAATTTCTATGCATTGATGTACTGCGAGAGGAGGATGTTGCCCTTGAACAGCATGGGGTTTTCACTGCCAGGGGATTTCAACATGCAGCATTCTTTATGTTTGAAGAGCTGATGAGGTTATTGGAGAAAAAAAGCTTTAGATGATATGGAAGTAGATCTGGCTTGCTCCATGCTGTTGACTTCTTGTGTCTCTGTGAAGCATTTCACAGAGCCTCAGATGGTGCATAATCCGCCCGATCTTTGTTTCGCACATTACTTCTTCCGATCGTTACGAACTTCACGCGTAGGTGCGTGCCCACCGTATATGCTCTAGAATAACAAAATGATGGCACAAAATATTATATTTTACTTTTTATGGCAGCTTAGTCATTTTGGCTCCGTTTGGTACAGTGGTGGCGGTCATGAACGCGGTGGTAAAACCGTCATTCATGAACGCCTACCTAAGGAACTTCATCCACTTGAACATAAAAGTGGATGAAGTTTCTTAGGTGTCCGTTCACCGATGACGGTTTTACCACCGCGTTCACGACCGCCACCATCGTAATTGTTGAAAAACTAACAGAAAAATATTTGTGTAGTCCCTTTATGTTAAAACATGACCAAACTGTCATAGAAAATAAGAATTCAATGATAAATTGGATTTTATTTGTGTGATAACTTCAAATATATTCTTTTGTGGTGATTTAGAGTTGAACCGATTTAAAAAGATAATTTAAGTAAATTTTATAAATTCATGTAGTTTTTAAGGGGTGTAGGGGAGCCGCCTTGGCGCACCGGTTAAGGTGGTCACGGGTTCGAGTCCTGGAAGCAGCCTCTTGCAAAAAATGCAGGGTAAGGTTTGCTTACATTTCACCCTTGTGGTGGGACCCTTCCCCGGACTCTCGCTGCGCGGGATGCTTTGTGCACCGGGTTGCCCTTCTTTTAAAGTAGTTTAAGGGGTGAAAATGAAAATTCAGATTAAAATAAGTTGAAATTAAAATCTATATATTGTTTAAATAAAAATTATTCTCATTTGATTAATTTTTTTGGAAAAGAGGAGTTTCAAATGCAACTTTTTTTTTAATTATTAGAATAAATTTTAGATCACTTTCCTAGTACTTTACTACTTTACCCTATGAGAAATGATAAACCTGCCCGGAAAACTCACAAAAATAACAGTGACTGATGGCTGCAGAGCTGTTGAAATGGAGGGCAAGTTTGTCTTTCTACAGCACCACGCCCCTATTCGGTGCATTGATTATTATTGCTCTAACGAAAGTTTTTGGAAATCGTCGCATTTATTATTATCTCTTGTGTTTGCAGCGCGTTCCTCATGGCCACGTGTACGTGCTGGGCGACAATCGGAACAACAGTCATGATTCTCATGTTTGGTGAGCACTTCATTGTTCATTATTTGATAGAATAATTATCAAAATTTCAACTAGAAGTTATAGCATAATTACAAATCGCGTCTCTTATTTTTGAAATTACAAAAACCTCACCTGTAAGTTATGAAATGTAAACTCTCAGGGGTGTTTTTTGTAATTTCAAAAGTAAGAGGGGGCTCAATATGCAATTTAGCAAAACTTGGGGGGGGGGGGGGGGGGGGGGGGGGGGGGGGGGGGGGGGGGGGGGGGGGGGGGGGGGGGGGGGGGGGGGGGGTCAATGGCCCTTTTCTGATGTTTTGGTTCATCTGACCAGCAGAAATTTTGCTGTTAATAGTTGCTTGTTTGTTTGGATTTTTTTTCGTACGTTACTCACCTACGATCACCGTGCGTTGGGCGCTATCAGACCGTCGGTTCTTGCAAAAAATTGTGATTGATCGAAATACGATCGAATGTCAATAAATGCTCCGCTGTAAGATCACACATCGGACGGCTGATTTGCTCCCGCACGCTGATCTATTATGATCGCCGTGCGTTACACGTACCTAAATATTTCTCGTTTGTTTGGGATGCGCAGGGGGCCTCTGCCTATTGCTGATATTGTTGGGAGGTGCGCGATGCGTTATTCCAGCCCTCCCTATTGACAGCTGGCTATGCTGAAGAAGATTGTGACCTTGTTAAATGGATTTCAGAACTGTGCTGCCATCAGTGTTTTTTTCTCTCTGCTTGTTTTATGAGCTTGTATAAATCTTGCATGAGCATGAACCAGGTTTTCTGATCATTTTATCTTAATTTAGGGCTTTATTCCTTGGTATATAGGGTTAATTACCTGAATCTAACCAGGCTTTCTGATCATTTTATCTTAATTTAGGGCTTTATTCCTTGTTATATAGGGTTAATTACCTGAATCTCCCCTGGGAGTTTGCATAATTACAGGTTGCACCCTTCTATCTTTTGAAATTACATTTACCCCCCCCCCCCCCCCCCCCCCCCCCCCCTCTAAGTTTCCTCCTTTACAAAAATGTGCCATAAAATCAGCCAAATTATTTTATGATAGTCGATTTTACCCTTTGTAATGACTACATTAAAAGGTGTTACATTTTTTAAAATTCCCATTTCTGATCATTTTATCTTAATTTAGGGCTTTATCCTTTGTTATATAGGGTTAATTACCGGAATCTTTCCTGGGAGTTTGCATAATTACAGGTTGCACCCTTCTATTTTTTGAAATTACATTTCTCTCCTCTAAGTTTCCTCTGTTTACAAAAATGTCCCTTCCGTTAGAAATCTGGATGAAAGTGATAAAATCAGCCAAAATTATTTTATGATATTCAATTTTATCCTTTGTAATGACTCTACATTAGAAGGTGTGGCATTTTTTAAAATTCCCATTTCTGATCATTTTATCTTAATTTAGGGCTTTATCCTTTTTTATATAGGGTTAATTACCGGAATCTCCCCTGGAAGTTTGCATAATTACAGGTTGAACCTCTCTATCTTTTGAAAATACATTTACCTCCCCCCTCTAAGTTTCCTCAATTTACAAAACGGTTTCTTCCGTTAAAAATATGAATGAAAAATGATAAAATCAGTCTTATGATATTCAATTTATTTTTGTAATGACTCTATATTGAAAGATGTGGTCATTTATTATCCTATTAGTCCATTAGTTATAAATTTTTTTGCAATGATAACAAGATAATTTATTTATTATAAAATACATGCAGATTGACGTCTGTTAAATCAAATAATGGAAGATTATTTTTTTAAATGTTATAAAGACGACACCTATGTTTTTATGCGCAACAAGTTCAAATTCTTTATTAGGTGTAGAAAGTCTTATAAATATTAATAATAATTTAGGTTTAGACATAATTTTTATGGATTCTGATATTACAAGTATTTCAAATTTTAATTCTGTTTTTATTGAGTTTTATAATTATTATGATCAAATATATTACTCGTGACCTCGAGAAGAAAATACGCAACCTTAAATAAAGGACAATTAAAAAAAAAAACGATTTATGAATTAGCTTCTAGATAAAAAATCACAAATAACAAGTACTTTTAAAGAATTATGATTATATACTAAAACTCATTTCGAGAATTTATAAATATTTTACAATTGTGAAAACGTAATGTGAACGCATATCCTATGATGACATTCATGACTTGTGATTTACTAACAATCCAAACCAATACGACATCTTTAGAGATTGCGTTTTCTTTGAGTGATAGAATTTTGAACGAGCGAAAGAGTTGGCTGAATGACGAGGCACTGGAAATCTGAATATGCTACAAGGATCATTCAGATGCTCTGAAGAAGATACATCATATTTTATCCATTGCAAATAGCTCATCAGAAGTACCTAATACGGGTAAAATCCGATTGATGGTGCCCAATACGGGTAAAGTCCGATTACCTAATTAGACCTCACCTATCTACCATACACTTCTACTCCCCCACATCATGCATTAGTCATGACCTAATTAGATCATTTGACCTAGATTTTAAGGAATCCAAATGAAAGGGCATGAAAACCTCATATAAAGAAGATCCCAATAGGGAAAATTTACATCAGGGCCTAATTTTCATTATTCCAAAGATGGGTCTCTGGTGGGACTTGATTGAGTCCTAAAGAAGAGGTAATTAGATTGCCAAAAACCAATTCCTTCCTACAAAACCTACCAAATGAACGAAGCCTCAGGGAATACGGGTAAGGACAAGTTTGCGAGTTATCTCTACTGTCCTCGCCCTCTCGCCTATGGCAGACCTTTTTTCCCATAGATCCTACGCATGCAGAATCTACAAACCTAACTACCTCGGGCGAAAACTCATCAATCCATGAATACGCGACGCCATGGCATAAGGCAGCAGAAGAAAAGCATAAATATAAAGCCCCAGTACTAAAAGCAAGAGCAGGACATACATAATAATAGCAGTAATTTGTAAAAAACACTCATCATCACTGGTTCAACCAACAAAATATACATTACAAACTTTGCATTTTTAACAAGAAATAATGGGGGAAAAAGGGTTCCAAATTGATAAATGTGATAAATAACAAACCGTTCCGGCCGACCTCAACGAGCTCGTCGTTGAATCAGTGGAAATACAGGCAAAAAACAACCCACCGAAGCGCGCAAGACGAGCATTTCGAGAAACCGGCATAATCGGGAAAAACCTCCAATCAGCAGGACTGCCAATCAAACTAAACCATGCAGACCATAAATATCGACCTGATTTTCTCTGTTGGTATACATCAGTAACCCCTCTTCAAGTTTTTTTAATGGACCCGTTCTATGCGAGACGAAGCCACAACACCAGGTAAGAATTAGAATAATCATGCCTGAAAGTTGGAATATCCGTGGTCGCAACTCGGACCGCCGCTCACGCAAACACGGAGAGTTTGCGCCGCAAAAACTGACAACGGGGAGTGCCTCGACTACACGTGGTATCTCGACAACTGCTGTGCCACGGGAGGCTCTAATTTGGCGAGGAGCTGCTCCCACGACCCGCTTCCGAGCATCTATAACAAGCAAATTTGAATTAGTGAAATGTTTACCTACAACAAAATTTCATTCCTTCACTTCTAATTGAAGAGTACCTGTTTGTATCCATTTAGGACTTGGATGATTTCATTGACTAAATCTTTGCTTCTTATTTCCTAAAAGGGTGAGGATTATTAAAGTAAATTGAAGTGACTTGTAAGGAATGAAGAAGTCTTAAGTTAAACTTGAATTGTTCCAACTCACATGCCAACTAGCAATAGCCCTGCACATGTAGGCCAGCGAGCTCACGCCGCCAGGAGGATTTGTTCTCACCTTTGGAATTTTATAAGAAATTTGTTAAAATGTGAAGCAAGGAGTCTAGTGCTGCAAAAAACTAAGAGAAATAGTGAACATACCATCGCACAAAGACCTCGGAATGCATCTTCTTTTTCAAAATCATCGCGTATCCTGCACAGCGAAATGGCTGAGATTCAAAACCCATTTGTTCTGCATTTATCGTGCTTGGCTTGTTGGAACAGCACAAGCATGGATGATGCATGCACAAGGAAGCAGTTTTATTACTTCCAGCAACCCAGTAAAACGTTAAATAATACATGCCAACTTGCCAAGGTTCTAATAGTCTTCAGCAAGACAATATGTTGGGAAATGATGAGCCAGGACAAACGAATTCATACTTGATTTGAGCATAACCTGAACATAATCCCACAGTTTACTACTACACAACATAACTACGATACTAGGAATTTAATTAGGTTGGTAATAGCGGTTAAGGCATATACGGTGTTGGTGCTGTTTTTTTAGTTTAATATATTCCTTTGTATCAGGAAGGGGCATCGAGGGGGGGGGGGGGGGGGGGGGGGGGGGGGGGGGGGCGTCTGCTTATAAAATGGACATGTTTACATTAGTTCAGAATAAGAGAAACTGGAAGTACACTGAAAAAGAGTTCGTGAGAGGATTTTCAATAATCCGTGTTCTGATACAAGCACAGACCAGAAATAAAAATACAAATGAACTGGCCTACAACATAGTAAAATTTAGTTTGTGGCACATAGATAAGCAAACTATACGCAAATGAAATGCTAGGAAAAATTAGAATGAGAGACTGAAACTACTTACATGCACAAGGCAGCACACCAAGACTGCATGAAATGTTCCATATGTGGTGCTACTAGTTCCGGGCATACCCATCCTAACCTCCCGAGCGTAATGGTGCTATTCTCTATCAATGATTTATTGAGACCCTGCTAAAGAAACAAGCATAAGCCTATTGGAATAGTACAAAACATACAAATTATAGGGTGACTCACCTCTGGGTTTTGAAGAATAGGGACAAGATATGATATGACTTTCATCACCACAGGAGAAATTTCATGACGAACCTGGATTTCAATTATATAGACAGAATTGAGAATGTGCAGCTTGGGAGAAGATAACAAAGCATAAGACTAAAGAAGGAAGAATGCAAATCTTTGACATTCATATCACAAAGTCTGAAATAGCATTACAGAATGGCTTGAAGATGTTAAAACGCCAGCATAATCAACCTGCCTACTCTTTCATAATCGAAATGGCAGTATGATACAGAAAAGAGCACCAAGCTAAAACAATGAAAATAGAAACGGAAACATTTGCCAAAAGCAGTAATAATTTCAAACTTGTGCTCTTATCTTGCTTTCATCATCCAAAAGCAAAGTCAAAAACTCGCATCATTTGGCTTCAATTTCAGTGAACTGTGACTCTAAAAGATTATATTGCAATTAATTCAAAACAAAAATAATGTCAAATAATAAAGCTCAGTTCCTATGCCAGAAACTTATCCCAGTTTTCTATTCGCGTGACGTAAGACCAAAGTCCTCCAGACATAGTGTTTTATTACATATGATAATTCTAATTGGAATACCTTTAAGGTACTAATGTCGCCAAATGTGCAAGTCAAAGGAGAGTGAAGCATTTATCTTGCACAGGAGAGTGAAGCATTTATCTTGCCCATTGTAAATGAGATTCATTATTTTCCGTTGACTAAATCTACATCAGAAGCCTAGAACTTCTCAAATAATTAAAAGCAGGGAGTTTGACAAGTTGGGCACACCAATATAATATAAAAATTCATCTAACCTATCATCATAATCCTGATTTTGCAAATGATCAAAACTCACAAGACTTGAACAACAATTTAACCTCCAAAGAGAAATCACAACACCATCATTAGCCTTATCACAAAAATCTATGGTTGCCTTTATGAATCCTTAATTACTGTTAGAGAATATAGGAAAACATGTGTAAAAGCCCATTTATTAGGCCCATTTATTCTCCTCTCTTTTAGTCCCACATCTCCTGTATAGGGTTTCTTTCTCCTCTCTCTTCCTATATATATGTATCCATACTTGTATTTACCTTTCAAGTGAATATACTACAAGGTTTTATACCTTTTCTCTACATGGTATCAGAGCACTCGGTCCAGAATTTGCGGTCTCCCATTCTTTGACCGCCACCCCCCCTCCCTCTCCTTTTTTTTCGAGCTCTCGCGGTCTCAATTTTTGAGACCGCTCCTCCCTGCTGCCAACTCTGCTTCTCCCAACTTCCTCTCCTCTTTGGCTCTCTTATATAGCCCTCTCCTTCCTGACACGTGGGATCCACCTCTCTCCAGCTCTCTTTACCCCAAGCGGTCTCCTCGCGATCTCACTGCGACTGCTCGCTGCTCGCCCGTTCTCGCGGTCTCTTCTGCTGCTCTGCTCTACAAAAGCTCGTGCGATCTCCCGCTCTGCGATCTCATGCATCGTCCAGCTCCGCAATCTTCTTCCCGCGAGCTCTTCCTGCGGTCTCCCGTGCTTCGCAAAGGTTCTCTCGAACTCAAGCCCTGCGATCTCCTCTGCTCGCTGCTCGAACGATCTCGCGCGGTCTCGTCTAGCCGTGCGATCCCTGTAGTGCAAACAGCGATCTCTGTTCGCGAAGGTCCTATCGGTCTCTTCAGCGGTCTCTGCCTTGTCCGGAACGATCTGCCTCCAGCTCCTCCAGACCGCTGCTCCAGCTCTCTGCGATCTTCTTAGCGATCTCTGCGATCTCCTCAAGCTCTGCTCCTGATCGCTTGCTGCGCTCTGCCAGACCGCAATTCCGCTGCCGCTCAAGATCGCTCCCGACCGCTGCTGCTCCAATGGCCCTCGACGATTCCTCCTCCACTGCCATTCCGTCGCCTGCTCCGCCGGCTGCACCGACCTCAGATGCTCGTGATGAACTTCGAATTACCACTATCTCTCTTACCGGAAAGCGTAACTTTGTGGAATGGGTGCACTCGGTGCGTCGAGTCTTACAGACCAAAGGGCTCCTTTCTCACTTAACCCAGGTTACTACTGAGCCTTCTGCTGACTGGCTTAAGAATGATGGTCGTGTCCAAACATGGCTTCTCAACTCCATGGACTCGGAGCCGTATAGGATGGCTATGTATCATGACACCGCTAAAGCCATGTGGGATGAACTTCATGCCTTTTACTCTGGGCAGAACAGTCTCCAACATCTGTATGACATCATATCTGATCTTCAAAACCTTAAGCCTGGTGCGCCCGATGACATGCTCTCTCATGTCGCCAAGGCAAAGACTCTTCATGAGGCTTGGCTTCAGCATCAGCCCCCCACTCCAGATCTCGCTATTCAGCGATCACAGAAAGAGGCAGTGACCGTTGCTTTGCTACTCTCTAGCGTACCTCCTCATCTACATAGCGTTCGCGCTCAAATACTCTCCTCTACTACAACACCGTCTCTGTCTGCTGTCTGCTCAATGCTTATCAAGGTTACACCTCCATCTGAGGCCCCGCACAATTCTTCTCCGGCTCTTCTCCAACAGCCGCTCCTTCCAACACCTACTCTTGGTTCCCCTGCCCGAGGTGGCCGCCCCCGTCTCGGGGACGAGGACGTGGTGGCCGACCTCCTTTAAAGTGTACTTACTGTGGTCGTGACGGTCATCGTGAAACAACTTGCTACCGAAAGCATGGTCTACCTCCTCACCTTGCTGCTTCTTCGGCACCTCCTGTTGCTTCTTCACCAGCCGATCAGCTTGGTCCTACCCGACAGGAATATGATGACCTACGCTCTCAGTTCCAACAGCTTCAGGGCAGTCTTGGCCGTTCTCCTGGATCCGTTGCTTCTTTCTCTACTGAAGGTATAACCTGCCTATCTCACTGTTCTCATTGGATCGTAGATTCTGGAGCAACGCATCACATCACCTCCCAGAAACCACCTCAGTATATACAGACGTCTCACCCTCCGTCTATAGTTGTTGCAAATGGTGCTACTACCCCGGTTGCTGGTGCTGCTGATCTGCACCTCACTCCCACTATAAAGCTCTCCTTTCAACTTACTCTCTGTGAGTCGTTTGATACAGGATCTTGATTGTTGTGTAGCCTTCTCTCCCTCTTCTTTTGTTTTTCAGGATCGCCGCACACGGAGTATCATTGGTAGCGGTCGGCTGCTGAACGGGCTCTATCTCTTGGATCTCCCACCTACCGCTCTCCTGTCTGTCTCCACAGTTGACTGGCATCGCCGACTTGGGCATGCTCCTCTTCCCGTTCTCCGCAAAGCTCTCCCTGATGTACCTCTTCACGAGTTTACCTGCGAAGCCTGCATCTACGGCAAGCACCATCGCTCCTCCTTTTCCCCTTCTTGTACCCGGAGCACGACTCCGTTATCTTTAGTACATTCTGATGTATGGGGCCCTTATAAGGTCCCAAGTATTAATGGCTATCGTTATTTTGTCACTTTTATTGATGATTATTCCCGTGTTACCTGGTTATATTTACTTCATGATCGCTCTGAGCTACCATCTGTGTTTCGTGCCTTTGTAACTGAATCACGGACACAATTCTCCACTACACTTAAAATAATTCGAACTGACAACGCTTGCGAGTACACTGGCCGCTCCTTTTCCACTCTCTGCACAGAGTTTGGCATAATTCACCAAACCTCTTGTGCCTATACCCCCCAACAAAATGGCGTTGCCGAACGGAAAAACCGTCACCTTCTGGATGTTGCTCGGGCACTCATGGTTCAAATGCGGGTTCCTACGGAATACTGGAACTTTGCCGTCTCCACTGCTTGCCATCTCATTAACCGCATGCCCTCCTCTGTTCTTAACTTTGCCACTCCCATGACACTACTCTTCCCCTCCACTCCTCTTTTTCCTATTCCACCTCGCATTTTCGGTTGCGTCTGCTACGTCCACCTTCTCGGTCCCCCTATCGATAAACTTGCCCCCCGAGCTGCCAAGTATATGTTTGTCGGCTATTCTCGGACCCAAAAAGGATATGTGTGCTACTCTCCAACAACCGGCAAGACCGTTGTCTCACCTGATGTTATGTTCTGT
This sequence comes from Dactylorhiza incarnata, assembly GCA_033032865.1. Taxonomy (NCBI): domain Eukaryota; kingdom Viridiplantae; phylum Streptophyta; class Magnoliopsida; order Asparagales; family Orchidaceae; genus Dactylorhiza; species Dactylorhiza incarnata. The sequence goes on from JAWHQI010000337.1 coordinate 1,733,973, forward strand.
GAAGATCAATCATTCCACTCTCCCTCCGTTACAAGCACATTACCTTCCACTCCTGTTCGTCCTTTTGTTTCGCCGGACGCTACACACTCACCATCTCCGCCACCTACGGTACCTTCACCATCTCCATCTCCTGCACAACCTCCTCCCGTTATTCAAGTATACTCTCGTCGTAAGTCTAAGGATGGTCCCCGTCAGACGCCCTCGGCTACCGATGCCTCTCCATCAGCGGTTGATCCGGCCTCCGCCTTTACAGCTCATCCGATGGCAAACCATGTGTCTCTCCACCGGCTATCTCCACCTCTGCACCGGTTTGCTACCTCTCTTTCTTCCATTTCCCTCCCTAACTCTGTGCAGGAAGCGCTACAGCATCCAGGGTGGCGTGCTGCGATGGAAGAAGAGATGGTCGCTCTCCGCGCTAATCACACTTGGGAGCTGGTACCTCTTCCTCCTGGCCAACACTGTGTCAACTGCAAATGGGTCTTCACGGTCAAACAAAATGCCGATGGGACCCTTGATCGCTTAAAGGCTCGTCTCGTTGCCCGCAGTTTTACTCAACAACAGGGCTTGGACTACGATGAAACCTTCTCCCCTGTAGCCAAGTTGAACACCGTTCGTGTGGTGATCTCCGTTGCTGTCCACCGCCGTTGGCCTCTTCTTCAGTTAGATATCAAGAACGCCTTCTTGAACGGTGATCTACAGGAACCAGTGTATATGTACCAACCTCCCGGGTTTGAGACCACGGGGGAGTCTCGTGCTGCCTATGTTTGCCGCCTTCTGAAATCTCTCTATGGCCTCAAACAATCTCCGAGAGCTTGGTTTGAAAAATTCTGCAAAGTCCTACTGGCACTTGGTTTTCGGCGAAGCTCTGCTGATTTCTCGCTATTCATCAAAGAAGGACACACGGGAACTGTGATCCTCCTGGTGTATGTTGATGATATCTTTATCACTGGGGACGACATCTCTGGGATACAACAACTCAAGGAGCATCTGAACTCGGCATTTCAAACAAAGGATCTTGGCAATCTTAGATACTTCCTCGGAATTGAAGTCGCTCGTCGACCCGATGGGTTAGTCCTGTCCCAACGAAAATACTGCATTGACTTACTTCAAGAGGCAGGTTTCTCTGGCTGTAAACCTGCAAATACCCCTATGGATTCAAACCAAAAATTATGTGCAGCTGGTTCTGAGATTGATCAACTCCTTGAGAATCCAGAGTACTACCGTCGTTTGGTTGGGAAGCTGATTTACCTTACAGTTACTCGACCAGATATTTCGTTTGCCGTCAGTGTTGTAAGTCGCTTCATGCACACTCCGAGGACGTCTCATCTCCAAGCTGTTGAGCGCATTCTCCGATACTTGAAAACTGCTCCTGGACAAGGCCTTGTCTACAAACCATCCACCTCGCCATCTCTTCTTGCTTACTCGGATGCTGACTATGCTGGCTCTCCAGATGACAGGCGTTCCACGACTGGTTTTTGTACGTACTTTGGTGGACATCTTATAACATGGCGTAGCAAGAAACAGGTTGTGGTTGCTCGCTCCTCTGCTGAGGCTGAATATAGAGCTATGGCTGCTGTCGCATCTGAATTAACCTGGCTTGAAGGACTTTTGGGAGATTTAGGTGTCAAACTCTTCTCTCCGGCAACTCTTCTTTGTGACAGTCAGACTGCTATTCATATTGCCAAGAATCCTGTGTTTCATGAGCGGACAAAGCATATTGAAGTTGATTGTCATTTCATCCGGGAAAAGGTTCAGTCAAAGAAGATAGAATTGGAACATGTCCCAGCTGCAAAACAAGTTGCTGACATCATGACTAAAGCTCTTCCTCGGCCACTATACCATCAGTTCTTATCCAAGCTGGGTGCCTACGACTTGTACGCTCCAGCTTGCGGGGGAGTGTTAGAGAATATAGGAAAACATGTGTAAAGGCCCATTTATTAGGCCCATTTATTCTCCTCTCTTTTAGTCCCACATCTCCTGTATAGGGTTTCTTTCTCCTCTCTCTTCCTATATATATGTATCCATACTTGTATTTACCTTTCAAGTGAATATACTACAAGGTTTTATACCTTTTCTCTACAATTACATTCTTTCCAGTAAAATGTTGTCTGAGGTGTCAAACCTAGTGTGTGTTTGAACAGGTTTTTTATAGTTTTGTTTTTCTAATCATAGAAAAAAATTCAGATCAGAACATTTGATTAAACAACTATTTCCTGTTTTTTTTGTAACATTGAGGCGCAAGGTGTTTTTTTATAACCACTTAAACATAGTTATTACAAGAGTCAGTGTAGCTCACTCATTCTTTGCCCGAGATCCAACTGTGAATGAAGTCTTTACAAGTCGATCTTGGCAGAAGCTCTTCACACTTAGCAACCCGAAGTTGGATTTCACTTCTATCTATGATCCGCAGCCGGATAGACAAACAAAAATTGCGAATAAGACAATTGAGATGTACTTGCGGCTTTGTAGGGGATAACCAAAGTCGTGGGTTGCACAGTTGACATGGGCTGAGTATTGCTACGACACAACTTACCGTTCTTCCTTACAAACGCTGGGTGATGCACGACATAGACCAACAACTCATTCTCTCGTACGAGCCATGTTTGGCCAAGGTTGAAGGCATGGATCATGCTTTGAAAAATCAGGATGAAAATTTGTATGACTACGTGAGAACATCCAATGCAAGCTAAAGTGAGGATGGGGAAATATTATGATGGGATAATGGGAAGCATACCTAGGTTGATCTACAATGAACTCATGTGTTTGGTTGAAATTGGGCCAGTTATATCTGTTAGATGTTTGTGCCTCTATTGAGGTATCAAGTCTTCCAAAACCTATCTAACATGGTATCAGAGAATTGTTAGGGTTTATTTCTCTCGTGCGCCGCTTCCGCCTCCCGATTCCATCGTCTCTGCTCTCGATCAACAACAAAGACTCGCCTGGAGTAGACGAAGCCACTCCTCTGAAGCCTCGCCTGGGATTGATAAAGCCAACTCTCTGATCGTCAATCAAAGCCTCTCTTGAAGACGTCGTACCAGGTTCCTTCCCGCTCCATGCGGTGACGCGGCTTGACCCCGATCCTTCCTCTTTGATCAGTGGCTCCGTTCCTCTGCTTGATTCTCTCTCCATGAGCTGCTGATGTCGTGATCTACTTCGACAATCTACCTTGGTAATCTGTTGCTGCTACTTCTGCTTCGATGATCTGCCTTGTCGTGATCTGCTTCATGATCTATTGCTAATTCTCCCTGGATTGCCGTCTCCCATAATGTTGCCGCCATTTGCTGCTGTTGCCGCTTCTTTATTCTGCCATCTATTTGTTGCCATCTAGCTATCGCTACAACAGCTAGCTCTTATGGAACTCTGTCGCCGAGGTGCTTTCAACTAGGTCATGGGTTCCTCCGTTACGAGCACCACTCTAACGACCGTTCCCCCAGGGGATTCTAACAATACATTTCCTCCTAATGCGAGGCTTGCTACTACTATACTTACCTCCTCCAACTTCCAGTTGTGGAAAAAGGGGGTTACTATGTCCCTATCGGGAATACACCGTATGCACCGCCTTACACGACTCCCAACTCATGACGTGGGAAGTTCAAAATATGAGGATTGGTACAGTGATGAGTGATGACTGCCGCATTTTTGCTCTCCTACTGAGCTCCATAGACCCCTCCGTTCAACAAATGTGCAAGAATTGTGAAAGCACTAAGGAGCTATGAGACACTTTACATATGATGTTCTCCTAGGTGAACAACCTCACACGTCTTGGTGAACTCTTTCCCAAGATGCCTGATCTGCGACAAGGGGCTCGTCCAGTGACTGAGTACTTCGCTGAATGGAAGGTCCTTGCTGATGAGATCTTGGATCTATGGGAGATCCCCTTTACCAAGGAGAAGCATCAGACTCAACGTGAGTACCTCGTATTACCGTAGCTACTGAATGGCCTTGAATCTGAACTTCTCGACAACAAAGACTGAAATGCTAGTGAGTTCGTCTACCCTGAAGACTGCGAGTGTGTATCATCGTCTAACCAAAGCCGGAACAGCCAGTACCCCTGCTCCATCTGCTATGCATATTTCTTCTGGAGAGTCTATGGCTCTTGCTTCTCGTGGAAGGGGGAGTAACTGTGGAGGCATTGTGGGCGTCGAGGCCACACGAAGGAAACTTGTTAGGTTGTTCATGGGAAGCCTGACTGGGCCTCCAAACCTTCTTCATCTTCTTGCTCTGCGCACCTTGCTAATTCCACTTATGTATCTGGGACTCTGAGAACAGTGGAAATATCTGAGTATTGTCGTCTACAAGCCCTTCAGATTGATTCTCCGACTCATAGTGCTGCTGTGGCACAAACCATTCAGCCAGTGTGCACTTCTCAGCGTCCTGTTTGGTGGCTGGCTGATTCAGGCGTTTCTGATCACCTTACTAGTACCTCAGGTATCTTACACTCATACAAACCTCATAGCGGGTCTTCGATTACAGTTGTAGATGAATCGAAAGTACCCATTGTTGGGTTTGGTAGATGTGATGTGACACCAGACATGACTCTGTCTTCGGTTGCTCACGTTCCCCAAGTTGCTTACAACCTATTGTCGATTAGTAAGCTTACTAGTGATTTAAATTGTATTGCTATTTTCACATCTTCTGGTTGTATTTTTCAGGAACATTCGACGAGCCGTATTATTGGTAGAGGGAAGTTGTGTGGTGGCGTGCACGTTCTGAATGATGTTTCACCACTTGCTTGTTCTGTTGCCTCCACCAAGTTTTTGGATCTCCATTGTCGTCATGGTCACCCGTCTGTGTATGTTATGCGTCGTTTTATCCTGAGTTTGGGAAAGTTTCTCATCTCAACTGTGAGTCTTGTTTGTTTGCTAAACTCCACATAGTTCGCTATGTCCCTTGTCTTGATGTTCGTGCTACTGCACTGTTTGAAAAATCGTTCCAAGCTACCTTCTATTTTTCAAACCTTGTGTAATGAAATATTTACTCAATTCCCTGTTCGTCTTAAGTGTCTTCGCACTGATAATGATAGAGAGTATTTATCTCAGTCTATGTCTACCTTTCTCTCTGACAAAGGTATTCTACATCAAACAAGTTGTCCTGATACCCCCCAACAAAACAGTGTTGCTGAAAGGAGAAATCACCATCTCCTTGAGGTCACACGTGTCATTCTTCATCATAAACACGTACACAATCACTTTTGGGGTGATGGAGTTCTTACCGCTGCACATCTTATCAATCGTCTTCTCACTCACATCCCTCAAGGGGAAACACCCTACCATGCCCTTTATCCACACCACTATGGTCTCTCCCTTTCATTACGTGTCTTTGGGTGTGTTTGCTACGTTCGAGATGCTCGTCCCTCTGTCTCCAAACTTGATCCTCGCTCCTTAAAATGTATATTCCTCGGATATTCACGTACTACTAAGGGATATCGATGTTATTCTACTGACTTGCACAAATACATTATATCGGTGGAAGTTGTCTTTCTTGAATTTGACTCTTACCTTCCTCGTGGATCCACACCTCCTGACCCTTCACTTGATTACATCTTGGTTCCTCGTCCTCAACCTGCTGTCCTCTCTCCGGATGACCTCCTGAGTCCTCTTTGGGGACAGGTTTACACTCGTCGCCCGGGATTACCTTCTGAGCCTTATGATAGTACATTAGCGCAACCACCTCCGACTCCCTCTTCCCATGATCGTCTGCCGACTGTTCCCCGGGAAGACTCTGCTAGTATGCTTGGGGATCCTTTGTCTTCCAACCAGGAACTTCCCATTGCAGATCGGAAAGGAAGCCGGATTTGCCGGAACAAATCTCTATTTGTTAACACTTACCAGGGATTATTGGCTTCTCACACTGCTCTGCACACCACTCTGGATCAATATCATCTTTCATCTACTGTCACTGAGGCCAAAGCTCATCCTGGCTGGGCAGCTGCTATGCAAGATGAGTTGAAGGCCCTTCAACTTAATGTCTTAATCACACGTGGGACTTGGTCCCTTTGCCCACTAGCAAGCGGGCTATTGGATGCAAATGGATTTACTCCATTAAGGTCAATGCAGATGGTTCTCTTGATCGCTTGAACGCCCGCTTAGTTGTCAAAGGGTACGCCCAGACTTATGGGGTTGATTATGATGAAACTTTTGCCCCAGTCACCAAAATGTCCTCCATCCGTATCCTACTCTCTCTTGCAGCCTCTCACCAGTGGCCCATGCACCAACTGGACATCAAGAATGTCTTTCTTCACGGGTCCTTGGACGAAGAGGTGTTCATGGAACAATCACCTGGGTACGTTGCTGAGGGGGAGAGAACCAATGTATGCCACCTCAAGAAGTCGTTATATGGATTGAAGCAATCCCCCCGAGCTTCGTTTGTTCGTTTTCGATCTGTCGTCACTCAATTCAGTCTTACTAAGAGTACGAAAGACTCGTCTCTCTTTTAACAGAACTCCCTGGTAGACACCGTCCTATTAGTGGTATATGTTGATGATATTGTTATAACAGACAGTGAATCTGAAGGGATATTGAATCTCAAGACATTTTTACACTCCAATTTCCAAACCAAGGATCTGGGCTCACTGCGGTACTTCCTAGGCAATGAAGTTGCCGACTATGTTAACACCATCTTTATTTGTCAGCAGAAATATGCTCTCGATCTTTTATCTGTCCTTCAGATGTCTAACTGTGGTCATATGGACTCTCCACTTGAACTAGGGGAAAAGGGTCTTCATGTTGAAGGCAAACTATTTGATTCATCAGAAAAGTATCGAAGAGTAGTTGGAAAATTGAACTACCTTACCATGACTCATCCCGACATTGCATGTGCAGTAAGTAAGGTCAGTCAGTTCATGACGGCTCTAACTATCTCTCAGTGAGAATCTGTACTCCGGATTATCAGGTACATAAAGACAGATCTTGGAATCGGGATATCGTACAAGAATCGAGGTCATTCTAATATAGAAGCGTATTGTGACTCTGATTGGGCAGGCTTCTTAGCCACTCGTAAGTCAACCACAGGGTTCACTATCTTTATTGGTGGTAATCTTGTCTCTTGGAAGAGCAAGAGACAAATCACGGTTGCCAGATCTAGTGCAGAAGCGAAATATCGGGCCATGTCACACAATGTTGTTAAGATCATATGGATTAGACATACTCTTTGTGAAATCAGGTATCCAGTTCAAGATCTCACTCCTCTATGGTACGATAATCAAGCCGCGATACAGATAACTACTAATCCTATGTTTCATGAACGCACAAAACACATTGAGGTCGATTGTCATTTTGTGAGGGAGAAATATGAAGGTCTTATTTCTCTGAGTCATGTGAAGACCAGAGATCAAGATGCATATATTCTTACTAAGGGAGTTACAGGTGTTAGAATGAAATTTACATGTAACAAGTTAGGTCTGAGTAGCTCCCATGACAACTTGAGTGGGAGTGTTAGATGTATTAGTCCCACATCATAAAATGTCGTATGTATGGTTGCCTCCTTACTATATAAATAAATGTTTGTGCCTCTATTGAGGTATCAAGTCTTCCAAAACCTATCTAACAATATCAAATAACTATCACCAGGCATTTGAAAAATAAGTTATCTGCCCTTCCAAGTCACATAATGGATTAATCGGCAAACTATCATTTGGCACCGACCGTTCATATGAAGATCAAGATGAGTTCCATGCATCTCTTTTGAAGAAATTTGTGGGTGAGCCTTCTCCCGAGATTCCCACTTTTCTCCACTGATGGAAAAACGATTGTACCTAAGCCAATGAATGCCTTCAAGACCCGCATCAAATGGAGTATATGAAGCTATCCCGGCTTCAAGCTTGAGGACAAGCTCGATTTGAACTAGTGGCACATTCGTTGCTCGGGCATATACTAAAGTGAAGGAGGTTGGACAGGCTTACGTGCACATAGTGCCACAAGCCATCTTTAAGAGTGTAATTTTTATTATCTATCTATTAGTATTTTCATGTGTTTCCATTTATGATGGGCTGAAGCAATTTTGTTATTTCATTTAACCGTGGATTCAAAACATCGTATTTACGCCATGAATTACTTTGGCCCAAGGCATGCTAGTTTAGGCATATAATTCAAGAAGAGGTTTATGACTCCCACTACAGGAACCATATGATTCTTGCAGCCGCCAATTTTGTTTTCTCCATCCCTCGAAGACCACGTCTAGGAAGTTGTGGCAAGACTCCACCTTTTTGTATCACCATAGATAATCCGAGGGGATTGAGGGGAAATAATTGATCCAAGAACCCCCTTACCCGAGTTCTATCAATCTCTTACTCGGTGGCTCGATCTTATGCAATGGACAGTGCCATTAATCAACTACTATTTAAAATAACCCCTCTTACTTCCACGTGTCCCCTCCACGAAAACCCCTCCCCTTTCCTCTACTTCACGCTCCCTTGTTAAATGGTCGAGGGTGGCCGAATTCAAACTCCTACCCGTATGTCTTTGCACACCCCAAAGAATCGAAAAAGGAAACGTCTCATCTTATGCAGATTTCACGTCCACCTAACTTCTCGTTCGAGCCTTCTCACTCCCACGCTCAAGAAACAAGCCCTCCTACCTCGATCTTCTGCATTCTCCATTGTGCCGCACCTACTCTAGGGCATCATTGATGTGTTTCCTCCGTCTTCGACTTCGATCAATTTTCAAAATCAAGGTACCTTCCCAAATCTCCAACCTTTGCACATCGACTCATTTCCTTCGGCATCCCCAAGCTCTGCGCCGACCTAGACCACGCTCTGCGCCGACCTAGACCACGCTCCGCGCCAACCTAGATCAGGCTTCGTGTCGACCTACACATCCTACTTCTGTTCATTGTCTCCAACCCTTGCATCAGAGGCAGAAAGTCGATTCCCGTCATCGTACACATCTCCTTCTCGCGTCTCCCATCGCAAGGCGTGGTTTCAATATGCACATCTTTTGAGCATCAACCACGGCTTGGATTCACGATTTTGACTTCCTACAAAGAAGAAGCATCACAGATGCAAAGCCTGGACCAAAACTCTACCTATAAATTAAAAAAATTTACGTCTCCAGGCTCTGCATCCGTGCTGCTAGACTTCACAGAAATCTCGAAGATCTCAAAGAAGATGCTTTGCGTCCGTTCGGCCTCTATTCCAGCAACAATCCTGAAGCTCGCAGTAGTTTACAATGATCGTGCATGAGGCTTCACACGATCGACGATCGATAGGAAATGAGGTTTCAGATCTATGGCCACGGGGCTTCTATTATTCACGGTAACCATAGTTCGTCTTGATCTTTCCTACAAGCTTTTCCAACACCTCAATATTCCATTGATTTTTCTTACAAACCGGCTGTCTTAGTTCTTCGGAGTGCATCAATGATGCGGATTCTAACTCTATTGGTGCAGTGAAGGTTAAAGATCTAGGATTATACTACCGTTCAATATTCTAATCTTTAGTCCAGCTGTGCATAAATTCAGAGATTTATATTATCACTTTTATGAGTTATAAGAAAAATATTCTGATGCTAATGTTGAAATTATTTGTTGGAATGTTCTAACAAATTAACTTCAGTTAATCTCTAAGAAACATCAGTTCAGTTTGAATGTCCTATCACTTTCATGTGTTAATGTTGAATTTATTGGTTGGACTAATTATTTTTATCAGACTTCTTGAATGCCCTGTAGCTACAAATATTGTAACTGTCTGCTCTTTTGTAATCTGTATTTTTTTCTAAATTTATGATAGAAGTACTTTAACCGTCTCCCCGATACATATGTTTGAGCATAATCCATGAGACTTTCATAATCTTCATAATTACAACTTTTAATATTGGGTCGTTGGAATTTGCTCTGGTTGAGAGATAACATGATTTTTGTCTTTTAAAGATCGCAAGAACAAATTAAAAGAACTTGCAAATTATTGATATTATTTTGCTATATATTGCACGTGGATGTCTGTTGTACTGTCTTCATTTTCTCGCAATGCAACGAAAAGAGCAGCCGGACACAAGTGTAGCCTGTTCGCAAACCACGGTAGGGTGGAGCCCGTTCGCAACCCACGGAAGGGCGGAGCCCGTTCACAATCCATGGATGGGCATAGACTGTTTGCAACTCACCGGCAGACGCAGTCCATTTGCAAGAGCAATCGAGCGCGAGCATAGCCCTGTTATGTTTATTTAGATGGAACTTGGATGTATATGAAACTGTAACCCAAAAAATGAAGTTGAACTAAAATCATCAACTATCCACTGCTAGTGTTGACCATAACCGTTTTTTCATATAGTTAAGCATTTTAAGCCGAGCAGATAAGTGGTGTGTATTTTACCTGGATGAATAGGTAACGAAGAGATGACTACTTCTAAATCATCTATCACAATAAAAATTTATTTAAGTCTACATCTAAATCATTCAGCACAATAAAAAACATTAAAATCTACTTCTAAATCATCTATCACAGTAAAAAATCATTAAAGAATGAATATTTCTGTCGAAAGAACAATCTTAAATCTGAAAATGATATCACTGAAAGAACAAGCTATGATAATAATTGGTTTTAATCATCTTTCTCTGGATAAAATGAAATCCAGAAACAAACTTGTAGTGGTTAAATAACAAAGTAGGGCGATTGATTTTGATTATACATGATGCTTTGTACAGCTACTAATAAATCTTTATTAAAAGAATAACTGTTAAAATATACAAAACATCAGAGAAAGTTAAGAGCATACTGAATTAACATCCAATTAAGATTTAAAGCAATTGCAGAGAAATAGATAAAGAAAAACATAGATCTCTCAGCAGAAGTAATTCACAAACCTTCACTGCTAATTCTCCAAGCGCCCAGCAAGCATTATTTGCTACAGATACAGCCTCCTTCACCCGAGTAACACTCTACTAACAAAAAACACGTGTTACTGGTATACCATGAAACTTGGATTTATCAGAGAAGAAATGAGTACCAGTTGCTCTGTTGCAATGTTGAGAAAGTCCAAAAGACGAGCATGAAGATGTATAGGGCAGACCTGGCACCATCCAAAAACTTAAAGTTGATCCACTAGTAAATGCATAAGATTGATAAACAATGCAGACAATTTTGAAACTGATGCTTTCCACTCACCCTTGCAAGATCCCCAACAAGAGCAAGGGCACTTTGCCGAATATCAGTAGCATCATCCATGCAACATTGCACAAGTAAATCTCTCAAATTACTTTTGGCAACCTACAAATTAATTGCAAAATATCAGAGTAGAATTCCCTAGCATGACAAACGACAAGGCTGAAAAGAAAAGACATTGCATGGTTGTCTATGTTGCACGTGACACGAGATACGATTCAGACATTGAATAAAAGTATATAATCAACTGAATCCTACCACTTATCAATCAACACTTTTTCTTTCGCATGTTTTCATGTTATCATCACAAAACACATAATTTTCAGACATTTTCAAGCATACTCAAGCATATCAAGTAAAATTTGAAAGTAATTGTGATGGGGATCAGCTGAGATCAGACCAACACTTGGCGGGGCCCGCTTATGTGTACTAGCGCAGATGGCATTGAACAGATCAACGTACAATGGCCCCCTTTCCGGCAACCGCCACAATTTAACATTTTCATTTCATTTAATGTATCATTAGAGGCACAAGGTAAAAACATTTAGCGTGCATATAAATATTCATTTCATGGTAAAGTACTAAAAGAAAAATGGAGGACAAAATATAAATTATGATTTGGAAATAAAATATCATCCAGGAAAAAAAACAATGTTGTAGCTGATGCGTTAAGAAGAAAAAGTGTTGCGTCAATTAGAACTGTAACGGTTCGGTTTGATTTTTAAGCAAAACCACAAACCAAACCACCCTTATGTGGTTCCAAAAATTTAGAACAGAACCATGCAAACCATTGGAACCAAACCAAACCGAGAAGAGTTGGTGAGTGACTCTCAAATCAGAAGCTCCTGGGGGACCGCCCCGTGGGATACGGAATGGCTTGGTTTGGTTCGGTTTTGGTGGTTTAAGAAAAGAAATATGAATACATAATCTTAGAGAAAATTTTAAAAACATAGTTGCATACTTGCATACATGATGTTTATCACCGTGACTCGCATGAGAAGAGAAGCAATGCGTGACTCCAGTTAATAATTTAATGTAACAAAAATTAAATTTTGTTAAACTGCTACAGTGTCAACCGTGATGCCAAAATAAATCAAACATATTATGATACTAAATTACTAATGTTAATGTAAGTGCTAATATGGTTTGGTTCGGTTCGACTCGGTTCGGTTTGACATTCAAAACGGTGAACAGAACCAAACCACCCAGTTTTTCAAAAATTGGAACCGTGACCGAACCACAACCTACTAAAACCGAACCGAACCGTGCGGTTTGGTTTGGTTTGGTTAGGCAGCTCGGTTGGTTCTGACTTACATCCCTAGCGTCAATGATAGTGAAGCTTACTGATTAGAAGTCGTTGATACGAGTTGCGAAAGTTAGACGCTCTCACGATTGCAACTACTCACCAAACTCAAGGTCAAATTGATGCAGGACGAATCTATAGGTGGCGGATAAGCAATGCCTTAACCGTACATGCACTGTGAAAATTCATGCAACGATTGCAATAAACCTAAACACCGTCTAATGAAGAGTTGGACACGTGGGTGTGCGACTAACAAACAACCCTAAGTGAGGTACAAATACATGTAATGTAAACCGGACGCAACGGAGGGATCAAAATATAATAATAAATGATTAAAATCACACGCATATATTTTAAGCAAGGCAAAATAATTCTTTAGGCAAGAGGGTTTAGGCTTTTCTCCGCGTGGAGGGCCAAAGCAAAGCGCGCGGCGAATGATTCCCTCCTGCAAATCACAAGTAAACCTAGAACAAAATTTCACGATGCTATATATCCAAACTAATATGAAATCACAACACCATATTTCAATATAGAAAACAAAGATCCATACAACAATAGTAATAATACTCACAAAATACGGAAGTAGTCGTGGGAGGGAAGATCCGAGGACAGCGACGCGGTAGAGACGTTCCGGGAAGGAGTTCAGTGGCGGAGATAGGGGCTAGATCTGGGCGATTGCTGGATCTGAGTGAAGGGGGATTGGGGGAGGGGATTTGGGATAGCAGGAGGGCTGGAAGGAGGGGATTAGGGTTGTAACAACAAGATCTGGGCTTCCTGGAGGGGAAATCGGCTTAGATCTGTTGTAGCAGGTTGGGGATGCTGAGGAGGAAGTCTGTGTGTGGAATTTTATGGCTTGGACAATTATTATTTAAGCGGGGAATGGATCGGCTGGCTGGGGGGAAGTTTAGGTATGGTCGATTGAAGGGATCTGGGTTGTAGCAGGGGGTTGGGTTGTGAAATAATAAGAAGCTTGTTGTTTGAAAAGTTGGTTGTAGGAAAACAGTGAAGGGGAAGGTTTAGAGGGAGTAGTCGGCTAGGGCTTGGGAGGGGAAAGATGATGGTTATGGATGGGGGATACCTTTGGGATGTGGGAAACCATCTAGGAGTCGTCACCTAGGGCCTCACGGAGTCGTCACCATGAGAGGATCACCGGATTTCGGGAATAGAATTCTCCAAAAATCTGCAATAGCTCTGACGGCTGCCCCTACCCTCTTATTTATAGTAAAACATGACTTATGACAACCATCTTGGGCAGATATGATTGACCGTACACGATGGTTGTTCAATCTCACTAAATAAAACAAATACATGAAAATTATCAAAACGTCGATCTGAACGCATCCACAGAGTCAGATTCGGAGACGCCATATATGGCAGGTGGCCAATCGGTGATGAACGGGCCCAAAACTCGTGCTCCACAGCCGGTCCGCGCGTCTGACCCCCATCACAAATGTACCATATAAAGATTGAATACCAAATCAAGGAAAAAAATAAGACAACATTAGAAAAACACCCAATTTTAGTCAAACTACTCGAGAAAGTAAGACAATATCAAACAACTGATTTTATAGAAGATGATGGATTGTTGTACATTAATAGCCGATTATGTGTTACAGATGACAAGTATTTTTCCCACAATCCTTTTAGATCAAGCACTACCATTCTCAATAGGTCTTTTAACATTTGAATTTTTCGTTCTGTTGGAACATAGGTCTGCGGGTGGAAAGCAATATTGTATAACAATTTCGTCCCCAACCGTTTATGTACCAGCTTCCAAGTATCAGACGTAAACTGTTCATCTCTATCGGATATGACAGCGATTCGAGAACACGAGCGCGTCCAAAGTGCCATTTTCATATTTTTATGTATTCTCTTTTATTTTTTAACATTATTTAGTAGTAATCAAACATCGGGTGAAACGGTCAATCATGGTCGTTCACATCATGTGTCCTCTTTTATTATAAATAAGGGGTGATGAAAGTCATTGTAAGATACTATTAGTCTTGTCAAAAAATCCAAAACCGATAATGTGCGACGTCGCGAGACCCTGAGGTGCGACGTTCCAGCTTATGTTTTGTTTCTGCCCTAATTTCCCCTTCCCGTAGTCCTATTCACGCAAGCAACAAACCTCCATCTCTCTCACATGCCGCACGGTATAAAAATCCATCTCACACTCCCGTTGCAAGCCGCAAACCCTATCCTCAAGCCATATTGCAAGTTGCGGCTCCTTCTTCTGTCCCGATAACAAGCCACACGACCCTCCCTACAGCCTTTCGCAAACCGTACGACTCCTTCAAATCCTTGCCGCAGAACAACAATTTCCTTCCATGTTTCCAGCAGCGCCACCGCTTCTCCCTGTTATTGGCTGCAAAACTGCATTGCCCCTCCCTACCGGAAAGCCACGACTCCACCTCCTCTACCCTAATTCCTGCAGCAAAATTGTCGCTCCTCTCCTCTGTTCCAAACCGCAGAACAACCCACCCCTCCCAGATTTCCCACCCCAGTGTTGTCGCTGTCTTCTACAAGCTGCAACCACTCACCGTCATTTCCCGGCCACCGACCCTTGTTGTTTATGAGTATCTTGTGTTGTTTCTTATCTCTGATTAAATATTGGATTAATCTCAAATATTTGTTGGGAGTGTTGAATTGTTGGCGTTTTTTGTTTTGTTTCTTGTTTCCAATAATAACCTGTACGTGCAAGTTTCAGTTGAACGCACTTCTTGCGAAGGAAAACTTGCATTGCTTGCATAACTGAAGATTGTTGTGAGTTGTGGGTAAACTCGCAATAAAACAAAGTCGGTGTGACCATTTAATTTTCTTCCGAGAAATCAGAAGTTTATCATTTTGGAGTACATAATGAAGTAGTTGAAAGCTCTTCCCGCGAAGGAAAACTTGTCTTGTTTGCTTAACTGAAGATTGTTGGAGTTGTGGGTAAACTCACAATAAAACAAAGTCGGTGTGACCAATTGATTTTCTTCCGAGAAATCGTAAGTTTATCATTTTGGAGAAGTACAACTGTTGATGTCATAATGAAGTGGTTGTAGTGAAATAGAAATGGGAGTCTGTAAGGCTCACTTGTAGTGACATGACAGTGAGGTCAAAACTAAAACGTGAACGCTCTAAGCAGAGTGAGATGGGCCCATAAAATACGCCAATTACAAGTGTAGTGTTACAAGTTGTTGAGGTTATCTAATTTATTCCTTAATGTAATTATAGATTAGTTTAAACATACACGCATCATATCGATTAGGTTTGTTAGAGTCCTCTCGGCACCACTTGCATAGGCATGCACTAGTGTTAGTCCACCTCCGCAGCATACCCTGCATCAAATTTGGTGTCAGAGCCCTAGGTTAGGGCTACTTGCATTGACCCTAGGCTGTGGAAAATGCCGACGCTAATGATAGTCTATCTGAGCGGTGTCGGGTGACTCAAACAAAGCTAAACTACATGATGCATGCTTGATTAAATTGATCTGGAATCAATAGAGTAGTAAATTTTTAAGAGGTTAAACAACCAAAGTAACATTCACATCAATTTTCAGTTAGGCAATCAAGGCAGAATTTTTCTTCGCACGAAGTGCTTTCCACTACAACAGTTACACAAGGATTATTATAGGGAAACAAGAAACAAAACGAATGCATTAGCAATCAACACTTCCAAACACACATATGATATGAATCTGATATTCAGTAAAGTAGAAGAAACAAAGTACAAAAATACTCACAAGCACAAAAATCTGGCAATAAGGCTGGCATCGAGTAGTCTTCCTTGTGACGAAGGGCTGCAGGAAGATCCGGTTGGGCTGGCTTGCGATTGGACAGCCGTAAGAGTACGTTGTTGGGGAAGGAGGGCTTGTGGTTTGAAGGGGAAGGTGGCCTGGCCGTGAGATACACAGGAAGTCACTGTTGTTGGGTGGTCGAGGGAGGGGATTTGCTGCTGCCGGAAGGAGAAAGCAGGGAAGGATGTCGGAAGTGGAGGAGGGAGGAGCTCACGGCATGATGGGACGGCTAGATTGTTGTTGCGGAAAAACTGGAGCATCAACTGGACTGTGTTGACGGGAGGAGGACTGCGTGGAAGGGAAGTCGTCGGTAGGGGCTGGAGATGTAGGAGGAAGGGTAGATGTGTGTGGGGCAGGTGGCGGTTTGGGCTTGCGGCGAGGCTGAACGGGGGATAGCAGAAGATCGATGGAAACAGGCGGTTGATGAATCGTGGATTAAATCGTGCGGCAGAGAGGTTTACGAAAATAGGAGACAGGCTACAGAAAAATGAAATGGAAAAACCAAAATGAACTAGGACGTCGCACCCCGAGATCTCGCAGCGTCGCACCGCGATATGATTGTCGGCTCTGAAAAGTGCTCCTTTCTGACTGATTCTGTGCACTTTCTTGGGTTTATCGTATCTGTGACAGGTGTGCCTGTTGACCCAGACAAAGTCAATTCCATTCGTAAGTGGCTTGTTCCATCCACCATCACCGAGGCTCATATCTTTCACGGACAAGTCACCTTTTATAGGAGGTTTATCCGAGGTTTTAGTACCATCATGACCCCCATCACGAGTTGTCTCCAAAAGGGAATTTTTAGTAGATAGAAGCGGCCACATGAGCTTTCAAAGAGATCAAGAAGAGACTGGCGACTTCCCCGGTTCTGAGATTGAATAATTTGTCTAAGGCATTTGAGGTGGCCTGGGAGGCATATGGAGTTAACATTAGCAGAGTACTGACCCAGGAGGGTCAACCAGTTTCTTACTTCGGTGAAAAGCTGAACGAGGCCCGATAGAAGTACTCCAACTACGATGGGGAGTTTTACACGATTGTGCAACCACTTAAATATTGGAGGCACATCTCCATCGGGAGTTTGTCCTATACTTCAACCATCAGGCACTACGATATCTTAACTCACAAAGAAAGTTGGGGCATAGGCATGCCAAGTGGGTCGAACACTTGCAGGATTTCCACTACGTTCTCAAACGTCGCGTTGGTGTTGAGAACAAGCTTGCTGACACCCTTAATTGTCATATCACCCTCCTCTGAACATTGAGCGTTGGCAAGACTAGTTTTGAACGACTGCCTAGGGATTACCCTACCTGCACTGACTTCGACGAGATTTATTATGGATTCCCGAGAGATACCTCTGAGCCCACTGGGAGTTTCTGAGAGTTTCTGATTTGGAAGATGCTCGCGAGTGTGGCCACTTCGGTAGAGGCAAGGAGATCGCTTTGGTCGAGGAATGTTTCTATTTGCTCGTCTTGAAGAAGAATATGAAATGGGTCGTACGTCACTGTGGCACCTGCCAGGCTGCGAAGGGTTCAAAACAAAACACCGAACTCTATACCCCCTTCCAGTCCCACACCAGCCTTGGGTCGATATTAGCGTAGATTTCTTAATGGGACTTCCTCGCACTATGAGGAAGTATGACTCCATTTTTGTGGTGGTAGACCGGTTTTCGGAGATAGCTCATTTTGTTGTCTGCCGCAAGATCGCAGACGCGACCCACATGACAACCCTTTTCATGCAAGACATCTTTCGGTTACACGGGTTACCCAAGTCCGTAGTGTCCGACCGTGACACGTGTTTTATGAGTTATTTCTAGAGGACATTATGACATAAGACAGGTACAACACTGATGTTTCAACGGCTTATCACCCTCAAAACGCGAGATCGAGGTCGTGAATAAAAGTTTATGGAATCTATTACGGTGACTAGTTGGTAAGCACCCTTCGGTTTGGGATTTTGTGTTACCGGTCACTGAGTTCGTATAAAATGACTCTGTCAATAGGTCTATTGGCATGTCCATTTCATATAGTGTTAGGATATGAGCCTAGAAAGCCTATTGACCTAGCCTATGTTCCCCTAGAGTCGCGTCCCGGTGAGTCCAATGAGTCTTTCATCCATCACAAACATAAATTGCATGAATTAATTCGGAAGAAAATTGTTAGTAGTAACCAATTATATAAGGCACAAGCAGACGTGCACAGGCGCGATCAACATTTTCAGATGGGCGAGTAGGCTGTGGTCAAGATTCATGGAGGGCTCCCAAAAGGAGCCGCTAAAAGGTTAAAATTTAAACGAATGGGCCCATATAAGATTATAAAGAAAATTGGAACAAATGCTCATGATTTCGGTCCCCTTGTCGATATGGGTATTCATCACGCATTTAATACGAAAGATTTGACACATTACTTTAAGCCCCTCGATCCTAGGGACCCTTACCTTAAGCCCCTCATATGTCTTCCCAGTTACAGCCTGATCCTTCTCCTGGACATTTGGGACGAGCACCTACAGACTCACTCACATCCTCTATGATTCCACTGGTTCTTTTAGATCCTCACCAACACGAGAGGTGAGAGTTGAGAGTATTGTTGACATTGGGACACATGACTGCACCACCACTCCAGATGGTCATGCTTGTCGTTACTTGGTGCACTAGATAGGACGGCACATGGAAATCGTAGACTGAGCTTAATAAACTCGCTCATTATCCGGAGATGAATGCTTTTCAATCCGGAGGAAGGGTGGAGTTGATTGGGATCAGCCACAAGATCGACAGTGGAGATCGGGCCACCACTTGGCGGGGCCCGCTTATGTGCACTCGTGCAGAAGGTGCTGATCGGATACGTGATCTGAGACCACGAGCACATCCGGAGGACCGTTTTCCTGTTGTATGTATTTTATTTTACTTTTTTTTAACATTATTTAGTAATAATCGTACATCGGGCATAAAGACCAATAATAACCATTCATGACGGGTGCTCAAGTCCTCTTTTATTATAAATAAGGGATGATGTGTAATACCTCAACCTAGTTTTACCACAAATCAGCAGTCCGGCCGGGCCCCGTGAGAAGAAGTAAACCAAGTAGTGGTAATAAAATTGGTACATAGCAGACATAAATGAAAAGTGCTAAATGAAAATTTACAGCCGAAGTAGTAAGAGAAGCTAAGGGTAAAAGTGTACCTCAAATTCAAAATTCACAGAGCCAACTAGAAATGAAAAGAACTGAACATCTGATATACTGAAATTAAATAATGTCTGATGCATATAAAGTCTTAAACATTAAAATTACACTGAGTTTCTGAAGGAAAATAATGCAACAACTAGAAGGAAAAAGAACTGAACAAGAAACAAACTATATATGGAGATCGACAAACGCTTATCCTAGGCGCAACACCCCACCTGTGACCCTTGTAATATTAAGCTCAAAAATGGGTCAGCCCAACTAGAGAGTAAGAAAGACCATTCTTCCTAGTGACACTAAAATATTTTGAAATAACATGAGTGCATGTTTTTGAAATATTATTTTTTACTGAGAAATATATGTTGCTATGATATGCATGTTTTTCTAACAAAATACTATAAACATAAATGTCGGTTCTAGTTGATTCATCATATATGTTTTCGTTCAAGATTCGAAATCGCTAAACTATAGAAATTTCCAGATTTCGGCATGTACTCGTATTCTAGGTGTTTTAACAATATTCCCTTTTCCTGTTCAAAATTAGATAATTTCTTACGTGCATTCTAACGATCCGAGTCTCTACTAACAAACGCAGGTGTTCTAGTGTCTCACGGACACGGACTCGCATCTACTAATTTTCTAGGTGGGGTATAGTCTCCCCAAGTTTGAGGCTTATATGGACTGTTATGCCCTATGAGTGAGATAGTGCGCATCTATCTATCATGAGAGAACGTCTCAATCGTGTCTCCTAATCATTTTTCATTAACTGTTGGATTGCAAGCTTATTCATCTGAATTCCTTAGGTCAAGCCTCTTACTAATTAATTAACTTGTATACATATTTGTATATTCCTTGCATTCTAAAGGTCTACGTGACTATGTATAGTGTATGTTGTACAACTTCATGGCGAACTAACTGAAATGAATATACAACAATTATGATCTATTTGTGTTAATAGCTCGCTTAAAGAGTTTAGCATTTCTTACAACGATCAATTTTATAATTCGATAGACGGCTTTTACTGTTACATGCATTCTGTTAATGTTAAAGGAAAAACATTATATGCAATACTATCTGGTATGTCTATCCAAAAAGAATTAGAATTTCTTACCGCTGTATTGTGGCGCTCGTACACAAAGCGCAGCGGCATGTTCCCTTCTAGGTTATTTTGGAAGAGCCCGATTTCCTTTTCCTCCCACATTTTCGTAACCGATACCTCGCACACCTCCTTACAGCGGTAAGAAATTCTAATTCTTTTTGGCTAGACATAACAGATAATATTGCATATAATTTTTTCCTTTAACATTAACAGAATGCATGTAACAGTAGAAGCCGTTTATCGAATTATTAATTGATCATTGTAAGAAATGATAAACTCTTTAAGCAAGCTATTAACACGAATAGATCATAATTGATGTATACTCATTTCAGTTAGTTTGCCATGAAGTTGTAATACATACAGTACACATAGTCACGTAGACCTTTAGAATGCAAGGAATATACGAATATGTATACAAGTTAATTAATTAGTAAGAGGCTTGACCTAAGGCATTTAGATGAATAAGCTTGCAATCCAACATTAGGAGGCATGATCGAGATGTTCTCACGTGATAGATAGAGGCACACGATCTCACTCATAGGGCATAACAATCCATATGAGCCTCAAGCTTAGGGAGACTATACCCACCTAGAAAATTAGTAGATGCGAGTCTGTGTCCGTGAGACACTAGAACACCTGCGTTCATTAGTAAGGACTCGAATCGTTATAATGCGCGTAAGAAATTATCTAATTTAGAACATGAAAAGGGAATATTGATAAAACACCTAGAATACTAGTATATGCCGAAATCTAGAAATTTCTATAGTTTAACGATTTCGAATCTTGAACGAAAACATATATTATGAATCAACTAAAACCGACATTTATCTTTATAGTATTTTGTTAGAAAAGCATGCATATCATAACAACATATACTTCTCAGTATAAAAATAATATTTCAAAAACATGCACTCATGTTCTTTCAAAATATTTTAGTATCACTAGGAAGAATGGTCTTTCTTACTCTCCAGTTGGGCTGACCTATTTTTGGGGTTAATATTTTAAGGGTCACAGATGGGGTGTTGCGCCTAAGATAAGCGTTTGCGGATCTCCATATATAGATTGTTTCTTGTTTAGTTCTTTTTCCTTCCAGTTGTTGCATTATTTTCCTTCAGAAACTCAGTGTAATTTTAATGTTTAAGACTTTCTATGTATCAGACATTATTTAATTTCAGTATATCAGATGTTCATTTCATTTTATTACTAGTTGGCTCTGTGAATTCAGAAGTTGAGGTAAACTTTTACCCTTAGCTCCTCTTACTACTTCGGCTGTAAATTTTCATTTAGCACTTTTCATTTATGCCTGTTATATACCAATTTTATTACCGCTACTTGGGTTACTTCTTATCACGGGGCCTGACCAGACTGCTGATTTGTGGTAAAACAAGGTTGGGCAGCTCAGTTGGTGATGAAGACCAGTTTAGAGCTCCCTTATCTAGGAGGTCAGGGGTTCAAGGCGTAGCCTCAACACCCTGCCATTGGAAATAGCGGTTGCGGCCAATCAGATCTGTGAAGATGGGTTGGGGTCACTGGTCTGCAGACCGGTAATGCACACACACTAGACTGGGGCTTTACATAAAAAGTGCAGTTTAGAGCTCCCTTTTCACCGGGGCGTTACATGATGGAAGCCATTGTAAGGTATTGTTATCTTTGTGAAGAAATCTAAAGCTGACATCATATCATGGTGCAACGCTGCGAGACCCCGAGGTGCAACGTCCCGGTTTATGTTGTTTCCACCCTAACTCTCCCTTCCTGTAACCACATGCACGCAAGGCGCAAACCTCCATCTCTCGTACCTACCACAGGCCACAAAAATCCATCTCCCGCTACAAGTCGTAAACCCTATCCGCAAGCCCAACTGCAAGCCGCGGCCCATTCTCCAGTCCCATCGAAAGCTGCAAGCCCTTCCCTACAGCATTTCGCAAACTGCGCGACTCCTTCCAATCCCAGTCGCAAAACCGCAATCTCCTTCCTTCCTTCCACCGCGCCACCACCTCTCCTCCATGTTACTGTCCGCAAAACTTCACCGCCCGTCCATGCCGCAAATCCATGACTCCACCTCCCATCCCCTAATTCCTGCAGTAAAACCGCCCCTCCTTTCTTCTGTTCCTAGTCGCAGAACATCCCACTTCTCCTAGATTTCCTTCCCCAACGCCGTCGCCTCCTTCGATAGGCTACAACTACTCACTGTCATTTCCCCGTCACCAACTCGTGTTGTTTGTGAGTATCTTGTGTTGTTTCTTATCTTTTATTGAATATTGGATTAATATCATATATTTGTTGAGATTGTTGAATCGTTAGCGTTTTCGTTTTGTTTCTTGTTTCCTATAATGACATGCGTGGAAGTTTTAGTTGAAAGTCCTTCGTGCGAAGAAAAAACTCGTCTTACTTGCTTAACTGAAGATTGTTGTGAATGTCGTGTCGTGTTACTGAGCTTATCTAATTCTATTATTCAATTTAATTTCTGATTAATTTAAATAATATATTCTCCACCTCCACTGCCTACCATGCGTCAACCTGTCAGTAATGCTTAAATGAAAAATATATATATATATATCTAGCACGGGGGTGGTCGGTCCATCAAAGCTGGTGCACCACAAGTTGCACCACCTTCTCTAATGCTATAAAAATTAACTGCATAAGAGACAATTAAGGAATGGATATATATATATATATCTATATATCTTTAACTACTATATCGAAGAATTTTCCTTTGGTGCAACATTTAAAATTGCCAAATATATCCTCATTCTTTTACTCCAATGACTTAACATATATTATAAAAAATGGAAATTCATAAAATATAAAAACTATTTGTGTAATTACATAGATATCCCTGTAATAAAAATAATGATGGAAATTCATAAAATCCAAAAGCTTTTTAGTAGACCTCCTAGACCTACTATGGTAGGTTATCATTAGGCCTCCAAAAACTAATTTCGAAATATAATGACTTACTTTAAAATGATTTTTTGTTAAAATATAAATGTTTTTAAAAAAAATAATTATAAAATATTGATGTATATTTTTTTACGGTCATTTTGAGTACTCATATGTATATGTTACGGGCGAAGCCCGCCAGGGGCGGACGAAGCCCGCCGTCGCCAGCCGGGTATTGTCGTATGCGGGCGCAACCCGCTCGATATATATATATTAGGGTTTTTGGAGGCCCGCTCGATATATATATACACACACACACACACGAGTGACAGGCACGGGGCTCCGCCCCTACTGCCAAGCACGACAATACCCGACCGGCGACGGTGGGCTTCGCCCCTCTTCCGGCCGGCTTCACGCGGGCTCTTGCGCCCACAACATATACATGAGTACTCAAAATGACCGCACAAAAATTTTAATTAATATTTTATAATTGTTTTTTTTTTCAAAAATATTTATATTTTAACAAAAAATTATTTTAAAACAGGTCTAATGATTACCTATCATAGTAGTTGTATGAGGTCTACTAAAAACTTTTCGATTTTATGAATTTCCATCATTATTTTTATTATAGGGATATAACATAATTACACAAATAGCAATTATATTTTGTGAATTTCCATTTCTTCATAATATATGTTAAGTCATTCGAGTAAAAGAATGAGGCTATATTTGGCAATTTTGAATGTTGCATCAAAGACAACTTCTTGTATATAGTAGTTAAAGATATATATATATATATATATATATATATATATAGGGGCATTTACCAGGACCTCCCCTCTAAGTTTGGAAAATTACAAATTGCACCCCTCTTATTATTGAAATTACAAAAACCTACCTTAATGTAACAAAACATAACATTTACCTCCCTGAAGTTCACATTTCATAACATCCATGCACAAAAATACTCGCGTCGGAGTACATTTTCAGGGGGGGGGGGGAGTATTTGTGCAGGGATGTTATGAAATGTGAACTTCAGGGGATGTAAATGTTATGTTTTGTAACATTCATGGGAGGTTTTTGTAATTTCAATAATAAGTGGTTGCAATCTGTAAATATTAGTCTCTCTCTCTCTCTCTCTCTCTATATATATATATATATATAATTTCTTCAACATACAGATAGCTCCTCTTTTTTATGGATGCTCTTCTTACATTAAAGGGCAGTTCGGTGCAGAAAGCATCCCCGTGCAGTGAGGGTCCGGGGAAGGGTCCCACCACAAGGGTGAAATGTAGGCAAACCTTATCTTGCCTTTTTGCAAGAGGCTGCTTCCAGGATGCTCACGTTGAGGGTAATAAAAACAATAAATTTATGAATATTTGCAGCAAAGCTGCCTAAACAGTATTAAAATTACACCAATTGATGCAATCTGGACTGCTTAAGAGAGAAAATATTGCAAAAATCTACCCTGCAATTTCACAAAATATACCGGGTAATTTCAACACTTTTGAAAGCAAAAAAACACAAAACAATCCCAAGTAATATAATTACTATCATTTTAATAGAAAGTCAATATTGTAATAAATTCCATCACATATTGGCATATCTGATAGAAAAGTTCAAATAGCATCAAAATCAGCTCCAAATAGTAAGCCAGAAAATCTGGACAGTAATATCAGTATTCCAAAATAGAATGAACAGACCAAATGAAGCAGAAGAATCACCCCGAGTACCATACGAAATCAACATAAGTTCAAGTAGGCATATAGCTTACACCATCAAGCAATAACCTTCCGAAATCACAAAAACAGTACCAAAAACCTGCTTCAAACAGCACTACAAAATTCAACACACCAAAAAAACCTAAGAGGAACACTAGGGTGTAAGGGAGATACTAGATCGTCACCGGAGGACCGGAGGAAGTTAGGGTTGAACCACAACCCATAATCAATACAAGTACTCCTCTAAACAGCAAGTTATCGATCTCGTTTCCTGCAACAGTACCATCCATCCACCTCTAGGTCTCACCGGCTTCATAAAAAAACAAGGAAAAAATTGCAATTCCCCAAATGGAGGTCGATCGCACTGCATTTGAGAGATTTACGAGATCGACAATTTTGGATCGTTGGATAGGCGATCGGAGACCGCCGTCGCGTTCATAGCGATTTTTTTTATTTCTCTGTATTTTTATTTTTATTTTTGGACTTGTATTTTGACATTTATGTTAAATCATCTGAGAGTGCGTTTAAGGCCGTCGAATGGTTTTAACTTAAATCCCCTCCTCTACATATGTTGGTATCATCTACTAGGGCAAGGCATCGAAGTTTTTTTTCTAGGAAAGAGAAATTTCGGCCAAGCGGTGTGTCGTCACTCGTCAATTCTGCTCGGTGCGACGCCGAGCGGTTTCCTGCTTCCACGCCGCCGTCGTTGGTGCCGAAGTCAGCCCCACCGCCCTCCACTGATTCCGATGTGTCTTCCTTGACCTCCATCCGCCTTCCAGCTAATCGCCGCTGCAAACCGCCTCCTTCCGGCGCCTCCACGCTGCAAACTGATGCCTTCCAGCCCATCCTTGCTGCAAACCACCGCCTTCCGGCGCCTCCCCGCAGCAAACCGCTGCCTTCCGGCCCATCTCCGCTGCAAACCGATGCTTCCCAGCCCATCCCCGCTGCAAACCGCTACCCCCAGCCCATCCCCGCTGCAAACCACCGCCTTCCGGCTTCTCCCCGCTCCAAACGCCGCTTCCCGGCTCCTCCCCGCTGCAAACCGCCGCCTTCCGGCTCATCTCCGTTGCAAACCGCCACTTCTCGGCTCATACCCTCTGCAAAACGCCACCTCCCAGCATTCCCTTACTACATAACACTACCTCCCAGTCTTTCCCTGCCGCAGTTACCTCCAACCAGCCCCCTTCCCTGCTGCTGCAAGCTCCCAGCACCTCTTGGCCACGCCCATCAGCCGTTTGTTACGCGCACGCGCCTCCTATTTTATTATTGCTTTTGTTTAAATGTTTTAGTTTGATGTGAGCCCCACCTCCCTATATAAGGAGGTGGTTTTGGGGAGTTAGGGCATCTTTGGATCATTAGGGATTTGGACTCTCATTTGAGAGAGGGATCATTGGAGGACCCAGCCTCCTTGATCTTGGTCGGATTTCGATCCAGATTGTATCTGTGTTTCTTCTTCGATTAATGCAACCTTCATCTTGTTCGTATTAATTGGTCCGACCTGCCGCCCCGCCCGCTAAGGAAGCCGTCGGTGTTCATTATCGCGCATCGCAGCCTGCCTCGCGTCCCGATTCCGTCGCTGCTCGGGTCCAAGGCGTCCCCGTACCGTCACCAACGCCTGTCGACCGCCAATCCAACGCCTGCTCCGCTAGGTCTTGCGCCTGCTCCGCTGATCCAACGCCTGCTCCGCCGATCCAACGCCTGCTCCGCCGATCCAACCCATGCGTCCAAGGCGTCTCTGTTTCCGTTAGGTCTTGCGCCTGCTCCGCCGATCCAACGCACGACGCCTGCTCCGCTCCTGTTCGCCTGATCCAGGGCCCGATCCTCCACCTGCTTCGCCCGACGCCTCCACATGTTCTCCAGCGTCTGCTCCGCTCTCAACCTGCCACAGCGCCAGCCGCAACCTGCTCTTCCGCAGCGACCTTCCGCTGCTCGCGCCCTTCCCCGGCTTCGGCACTCTCCTGCCAACCCCAGCTCGGCGCAGTCGTCCTCATAAGCCAAAGGGCCGGATGGAATCCCGCATCAAAGCCCTCGAACATTCCCTCGCCACCATCAACGCGCGTCTCGAGGCACAAACCGAGCAGTTCTCCTCGATTCTGACCATGCTCCAGAACATACAGCCCAGCCAGCTCTCCGGGCCTTCTGCCGCCTCTGCTGTGGGATCCCCCAGCACTACGCTCCCCGATACACCCGCAGTGGTGGAATGTTACGCGGATGCGCGTATTATTATTGTATTTCTTATTGTTTAAGGATTTTGGCATATGAGCCCCCCCCCCTCCCTATATAAGGAGGTGGTTTGGGAGTAGAAGAGATCTTTTGATCATTAAGGTTTTGTGCTCTCATTTGAGAGAGGGATCATTGGAGGACCCAACCTCCTTGATCTTGGCCGGAGTTCACTCCGGATTGTATCCGTGTTCTTGATTAATGCAATCTTGTCTCATTCTTCTTTCTTAATCGTAACAAGTGGTCCAACCTGCCCTCTTCCGGCCACGGTTTCCGCCGCCCGAACCCGATCCGGCGCCTCTTTCCCGATCCCGTACCGCTACTGTTCCGGACTCAACATCCCGCGTCTGCGACGACCTCGCCGATCCAGATCCCGCGTCCTCTTCCGCTACAGCAGCCCTGCTGCCGATCCCGTTCCGCGCCGACCTCACCGATCCAGATCCCGCGCCCTCTTCCGCTACAGCGGCCCTGCTGTTGATCCAGATCCGACCGCCCTTCGCCGCGCAGCAGCCCTTCGCCGCACAACAATCGATCCAGCCCCCTTTCGGTTTCGCCGCATAGCAGCCCGTCGCTGACCTCCATTTCCCGTTCCAGATCCGGCCGGCCTTCGCCGCACAGCTGCCCTGCTGCCGATCCAGCCCCGCCCCCCCCTTTTTGGTTTCTTGCGTGCATGCCATGCCGTTCCAGTCGTCTAATGGGCAACCCAGATCCCACGCCCTCTCACCCAACCACCGATCCCGCCATTCTTCGTCGCTTGGATGACCACGACAGTTCCATCGCGTCGCTGCAGGCCCTCATGTTACGCATGGATGCTAAGCTCGACTCCCTCCTGGCCGGCCGCCCTACCACCTCCGCCACGTCGATGGCGGATCCGCCGCCCCTCCTCGGGACTCCCCCGAAAATCTTCCATGCAACAGCCCCCCTACCCGGGGTGTGCTCACCGGGCCCTCGTTCCTTGGATGTCCCCTCTTTCAACGGCACCGATCCTATGGGATGGATTGCTCGGGCCGAACAGTTCTTCGAGATACAGCAGATCTCGGAGCCACAGAAGGTCAGCACGGCCTTGATAGGCATGGAGGGCTCCGCCCTCCACTGGGTCCGCTGGCTCCGCCAATCCTCTCCCGGCCTCACCTGGACAGCTCTCACAGAGGCCCTCATTCAGCGGTTTGATCACCGCTACCCCGGCTCCATGATCGAACGCCTTTGCGGACTCCGTCAGACCGGCCCCATTGATTCGTACGTTGATGCATTCATCGAGTTGGTCACCCGTGTTCCTGGTCTCCCACCCGGCCATTACTTGGCCTACTTCATGCACGGCTTACAACCCCACATCCGAGCCCGCCTCCGCACCCTGCAACCGTCAACTGTCCACCAAGCTATGAACCTCTCCCCACTGGTGGAAGCCGAATTCATGGCAACGTCCGGGGACCCTACCTTCACATCGCCTCCGACCAACCCCTCATACCAACCATATTTTCCTCCCCCGTCTAAACCTCCACCACTGCCACCTCCTCGACCATCCATTATGGGCCCACGTAACAACCGTCATATTCCCACTCTCCGTCTCTCCAACCAAGAGTACAATGACTTGCGGAACAAGGGTATGTGCTACCGTTGCAAGCAACCTTACTCGCCTAATCATAATTGTCATGCCAAGGAGTTCCGGGCCCTCATCGGGGACGATTTGGACGACATCGGTGCGGCTGCCTTGGACACCCTTCTGCTCAAGGATGTACCGCCAGACGGAGATCCGGGCACCTCCGCGGCGGCCCACCAGCGGGCACATTACTACTAGATGGCGGGCGGTACTTCGACCTTGGGGTCAAGGTCGATTTTTTGGCAGGATGGATTGTTACGCGGACGCGCGTATTATTATTGTATTTCTTATTGTTTTAGGATTTTGGCATGTAAGCCCCCCTCCCTATATAAGGAGGTGGTTTGGGAGTAGAAGAGATCTTTTGATCATTAAGGTTTTGGGCTCTCATTTGAGAGATGGATCATTGGAGGACTCAGCCTCCTTGATCTTGGCCGGAGTTCACTCCGGATTGTATCCGTGTTCTTGATTAATGCAATCTTGTCTCGTTCTTCTTTCTTAATCGTAACATGGAACTACCTACTCCACCGTACCGTGGACCTGACATACCTACGTTCAACGGAACTGACCCCCTTGGGTGGATTGTCCGCGCCGAACAGTTCTTCGACATCCACCAGACCCCTCCGGCGCAACGAGTCTCCACCGCACTTATCGGCATGGAAGGGTCGGCCCTCCATTGGGTCCGTTGGCTCCGCCAGACCTCTCCCGCCCTCACCTGGACAGATCTCACCGAGGCCCTGATTCAGCGGCATGACGACCGCTACTCCGGCCCCATGATCGAGCGACTTTGCGGGGTCCGTCACACCGGCTCCATTGACTCGTACATTGATGCCTTCGTGGAATTGGTCACTCATGTTTCCGGACTCCCCCAAGACCATTACTTGGGGTTCTTCATGAACGGTTTGCAACCCCACTTCCGCTCCCATCTCCGCACCCTCAAACCATTAACTGTCCACCAAGCCATCAACCTCTCCCCCCTTGTGGAGGCGGAATTCCTCGCGACGTTCGGCGACATTCTGTACCCATCACCTTCCTCCAGGCATCCCTCCCAACCTTACTTCTCGACCCATCTCAAACCTCCACCTCTGCCACCTCCCCTACCCCAGCCACCAATTATGGGCCCAACCAACACTCGACATCTCCCTACACACCGCCTGACCAACCAGGAGTACAACGACTTACGGAGCAAGGGTATGTGCTTCCGCTGCAAGCAACCCTACTCTCCTGGTCATGCGTGCTCGGTGAAGGAGTGCCGGGTCCTCATCGGCAACGACGTGGCCGCGCTCACCGCCGCCGACTTTGACGCCCTGCTGCTCTCAGACGGACTACCAGGAGACCCCCCGGGCACATCGACGACATCCCAACCGCGTGCATATCATTACTGATCGGCGGGCGGCGGGCCGACCTTGGGGTCAAGGTCGCTTTTCTGACGGGATTTATTGTTACGCACACGTGCCTCCTATTTTATTATTGCTTTTCTTTAAATGTTTTAGTTTGATGTGAGCCCCCCCCCCCCCCCCCCCCCCCCCCCCCTCCCTAAATAAGGAGGTGGTTTTGGGGAGTTAGGGCATCTTTGGATCATTAGGGATTTGGGCTCTCATTTGAGAGAGGGATCATTGGAGGACCCAGCCTCCTTAATCTTGGCCGGATTTCGATCCGGATTGTATATGTGTTTCTTCTTCGATTAATGCAACATTCATCTTGTTCGTATTACCGTTCCTCTCCAATCTCCCAATGGTCGATCCCATCTAAAGCTTCCAGCAGCCAACCCTCCCTCCAAAACCTACACCCAGCCTTCCCTCCACCTCATCTCCTCTACGAAAACAGCCAACTCCTCTCCTCATTAACCTCTGGACAGCCACCGCTACTTTGTCAGGTTGCATCCGCCACGCCGCAGGCTACTTAAGTTCCACCCCTACACCGACGACTCCTCTATTTGGTGAGATCTACATTTACTTTCATTGTTTTACACTTGTTCGTATGTATCATGTTATTTCAAGTAATATCTTGCTCAATGTAATTCGTTCTTTTTCTGTAGATGTGTAACATCTATTCGCCCGAACATAATTTCATTACAACCTCAACTTCGTGTAATTATTATTATTTGTTTGCATGACTTGAACCATTTGTGATCAACTGTAACCTTTGCGCGAAATTTTAAAGTTCTCTATTTAATTAATTCATCCGTCTGAAGCAATCTTGCGTGACTTACTCATTTGCATCACATTAGGACTGTGGTTAGCAGGTACTTTAATTATTGAATTGTGAGACGTTCACATCATTCTAGGGTTGGCCATAGGTCCATTGCAGTAGTCGCATGCTCACTTGCATTGCATGTAGGGTTAGGGCATCGCAAGTCCGCCACCTATAGATTTGTCATGCGTCAGTTGGTATCAAAGCTAGGTTCGGGATTTATTTTGATACGCAGTAGTAGAGTTTATAAATTCCTTCATGGCTAATTATCGTCGTCATCCCTCTCCTCTATTTGGGGACCCCGAGTCTATCTATACCTGATACCATAGAACCCCTCCAGAGAGATCATCATGTTATAACGATGATTATTCTCGATCGCGGCACACCACTCCCAGATATCGTGCCAACCCTCGACGTGATTCCATTATACTAGAGACGATCACTATGACGATTATCATCGTCCCTATCCCCACCCACGAGCGAACCGCGTTGAACCTTCAACACGACTTGATTATCTTAGAGACGATTACTACGATGATCATCAAATCGAGAGAGATCTCAAGTGTATGTTTCGTGATGTTTCCCCATCGTTTGACGGCTCATCGAGTCCAGACTTTTAGTTATTGACTCGTGAACATGGAATATTATCTGAACTATTTTGAACTATTTGGTGACTGTCACATTAAATTTGCGTAAACTTAGACTTCTAGATCATGCGAGAGAATATTGGTCTAGCATTGAGAGGGCCCGTGAGCGAGATCGTCTTCACCGCATCACTAGTTCGGTGGAGATGAGGCGTAGGTTATGTCAGAGGTATTTTTCTGCATCATATCAGAGTCGCTTGCTTGAGCAGTTATTTACCCTTCAGCAAGGATCCATGTTCGTCGCTGAATATAAGGATTGTTTTGTTGAGTTAGTAGTGATGAGCGGCATCCGAGAGGATCCAGTTATGACCACTTCTTGATTTCGGTTTGGACATCGATTTGAGATACGTCTTGAGTTAACATATCGCTGCTCAGAGTTCCTCGAGCAGACATACCAGCTCGCCCTTCATTATGAGCAATCTTTAACATCTGCTAGTGTTAGCCGAGTGAATTCACACGTCGACCTCCCCAGTACGAGTCCCTCCCATTCTGAGGCCACCAATTTGTGGATTATTGTCTTGTCGGACACGATAAAAGTGATACCAGATACTGATTTCTCTCACCCCAGTGAGGTACTTAGTCCGATAATTAGTCCATCATTTGATTCTGACTCATTTTATGTGGTTTCGACTGAGAGTGAGTTTGAACGTCAAAGTGACTTAGTTAGTAAAGGTGCAAGACGCACCAAGGCGCAAAGGGGTCTTGGAGCCTAGGCGCAACGCTCAAGGCGCAGGCGCGTGCCTGGCGAAGGCAAGGCGCAACCACATTCATTTTAAAAAATAAGCATCAAACATCAGTTCATCTTTTTGATCAGATTCTTCATCTATTCTACTCATTAATCGTTCATTACTATCATTTATATTTCTTTAAAAATAGAATTGTTGTGGTCACTTGCATTATTTCTTTCTTTCTTTTGGAAAAAAAAGTTTGCAACAGAAATCGCACCCAGGCGCACTTTTTATGCTCCAAAGGCGCAAAAGAGACGCACGAAGGCGCAAGCCACTGAGCCTGGTGAGCCTGGATCCTTAGGCGCGCCTTTAACATATAGTGATGTATCTTTACCCTACCCCTTGCGTTGACTTAGTTATTGCTCTGATCATAAACTCTTCCTTGCGTGCATGTTCATCTGAGTTTCCTCATATTGTGGTGACAAGTCATGTCCCCAGTGAGGGTCGAGAGCATAATATTGACTTTGTAAGGGTTGTCTCTACTGCTTTCGAGAACACTATTATTATCGATGAAACTTATCTCAAGGATCATCCTACTACGACTGAAGCCTTTGATGAGCCCCCGGTTGAGCCACCCGATAGTTAGTTCTATTTAGAAAACATTTGTCATAGTGTGAATGTCTTGGAGGTTAGCGATCATCGCATCCGTGATGAATGTTTTGGTCAACCTCCTGGTGAGCCCCCTGATGGTTCATGTCTCTTGAAAGACATCTGACATTCCAAGATATCGTATCTCATTGTTAATGTCTCGGTATCTCATTGGGGTATTATACGTACACTCGACGGTTATTTCTACACCCGCCCAAGGAACTGCTAGATAAACCACATATCTTTAGAGACTTCTATTGCTACGTAAAGTCGGCATTTAGTGAGTCTGTTGGTTTCATCATTCATCATTTGCATTTGTTGCATGATTTGCATGTGTAAAGTTATAATAAATAATGAATAATTTAAAACCTGTGTGGGCAATCACATGAGAGAGCAAATAATCAATGAAGGTGATTGGGTGATGATTTGCACATTATTTGAGAGGTTCCCATTGAGGGAAACTATGAATCTGAGTGCTAGAAGAATAGGTTAATACACTGTCACGAGAGTGTCGAGACAAATTTATTCGAGCTTGATATTATTAGGAATACTGGTGTTCATTTTGTACTTAGTGTTGAGGATTTGACTCTTAGATGTGCAACCACTAGTTTTGGACCTTCAGCCTTTCCTTTTAGCTTCAGTTTCCATCATCACTATTGCCTCTCCTATACCCCCAGCTTTCGTTACAACCTTTCCTGTCACCATTGTATCCCTACCCTTCATCCTTATGGTGTCTTGTTTGGTATGTGGGACCCTAAGGGACTTTAGCGGCACGATGACCTTTTACAGAAGCAGTTTCTGCTTGGAGAGACAGAGCGTCTTGTCAGGTTTGTCAGGAGCATGTAGTCTCCATTCACCAGAGATGAATATTTCTGGGTCGGGAAGATTGACGGAGATCGATCGCGTTGCATTTGAGAGATTGGCATTTTGGATCATCGGATTGGCAATCGGAGAATGCCATCGCGTTCGTCGTGATTTTTATATTTCAAAGTATTTTTATTTTTTTGGACTTGTATTTTGGGATTTACGTTAAATCATCTGATCTTGCGTTTAAGATCGTCAGATGGTTTTAACTTAAATCCACTATACGTATATTAGTATCTGCTGCTAGGGCAAGGCATCACAGGTTTTTTTGCTTAAAAGAGAAACTTCAGTCAAGAGGTGCGTCACCTCTTCCGCTCGGGGCGACGCGAGCGGTATCCTGCTTTATCGTTGTCGTCGCTGGTGCCTAAACCAGCCCCACCGCCCTCCAGCGCCTTCGACGTGTCTTCCCCGACCTCTCGTCGGCTTCCGGCCCATCCCCGCTGCAGACCACCGCCTTACAGCGCCTCCCCGTTGCAAACCACTTCCTTCCAACAAATCCTCGCTGCAAACTGCCGCCTTCCGGCGCCTCCCCACTGCAAACCGGTGCCTTCCGGCCCAACCCCGTTGCAAACCGCTGCCTTCCGGCCCATCCCGTTCCAAAACCGCTGCCTTCCAGTCCATCCCCGCTGCAAACTGCTACCTTCGTGCCCATCCCCGCTACAAACCGCCGCCTTTTAGCTCCTCCCCGCTGCAAACCGTCCCCTTCCAACTCATCCACGTTGCAAACCGCCGCTTCCTGGCACCTACGCTGCAAACTGCCACCTTCCGGGTTCCGGCTTATCCCCTCCGCAAACCGCCGCTTCCCGGCTCATCCCCACTGCAAACCGCCACTTCCCGGCTCATCCCTGCTACAAACTGCCACCTCCCAGTCCTCCCTCACTGCATAACACTATCTCTTAGTCCCTTCCCTGCCACCATTTCCTCCAACCAGCCCCTTTCCCTGCTACTGCAAGCACCCAGCACCCCCTGGCCGCACCCAGCAGCTGGTCCTCTCCAATCTCCTCTCCAATTAACGATGTGTAATACCTATTCGCCACACACGAGTTCCAGCAGCCTCAGAACACTACTATTATCGATGACACTTATCTCAAGGATCATCCTTTAAGCTTCCAGCAACCGACCCTCCTTTCAAAACCTACACTCGGCCTTCCCTCCACCCCATCTCCTCTACGAAAATAGCTAACTCCTCTCCAATTAACCTTTGGATAGACACCACTGTTTTGCCGGGTTTCATCCGCCACACCATAGGCCACTAGAGTTCCACCCCTACGCCGACGACTCCTCTATTTGGTGAGATCCACATTTACTTTCATTGTTTTACACTCGTTTGGATGTATCATGTTATTTCAAGTAATGTTTTGCTCAATGTAATTTGATTGTTTCTCTTTCAATAGATGTGTAACACCTATTCGCTCCATACCTAATTTCATAGCAACCTCAACTTCGTGTCATTATTATTTGCTTTCTTGACTTGAAATATTTGTAATCAACTGTGACCTTTGCGTAAAATTTTAAAAATTGCTATTTAATTAATTCCTCCGTCGGTAGCAATCTTGCGTGACTGACTCATTTGCATCACATTAGGACTGTGGTTAGCGAATACTTAAATTATTGAATTGCGTGCATGTTTCCGTGTCATTATAGGGTTGGTCATAGGTCCATTGCATTTGTCGCATGCTCGCTTGCAATGCATATAGGGTTAGGGCATAGCTAGTCCGCCACGTATAGAATCGTCCTGCGTCATCCCCTCCCCCCACTAAACTTGAAAAATTACATAAAGAATCATGAGAAGGTCTTGACATCACAAAATAAAAATATTCATGGACCGGGCAGTCCAGGAAATAACATCGCAACGACATTCATTGCCCATGGGCAGTGGATGCCTCCTCTCCCACATCTGGGAGGAACTCCATCGCTTCATCCTCCTGCCTTGATGTCTGGAAAATGCTCCTTTGGCATCGGTTTTCTCGTCTCTCAAACCTTGTTTAGTCATCCTTGACGTCACGGCAAAATGATGCATCCAGGATGCATCACCAATAGTATTCAACAAAATGAATACATTCTAAATAATAAAAGGACAATATTGGTCATCATCACAGTCTTTGTGTTTAATTCACCCCAAGAAAATGTTCTCTTATCAAACCAGATATTCATCTTCATCATAGCAGGACTTTTTGCCCCACTTGTTAAATCAAATGTGAACCATGATTCGCTGTGAAAAGTTTGCATGAGTAAAAATACATATCAAATATGCTTAGAGAATTACATTAGCATTAGTTTGAGATGTAAATGAACCACTTGCAACAAATTATGCGAATAAATCATATCTAGAAAAAGTTACCAGGCTCTCGATTCCACTTCCAAGGCCTTCAGAAATCCCTGATAGCAAGTCCAAGGAGCAGACAATGAACTCTTTATCATAATGGACGCCTGCTGCAACGTGATCAACCTGCAACCAGCTGATGATTAGATGTGCATCAAGCAATTGCAGAAAAGATATAATCACTACCTCAATTACTCTAATCAAGAAATGTCCCATTAAAGAGTCATAAATGAAAATATTATAGAACAATAAGAAAAATAGATCTTTTCAGGAGAACTACACTCCAAAAATGCATAGATCAGAACAGATAGATCATTGGATCATATAAATAAAATAGATAATGATGGTGCTATTAAAAAAGGTGATAAATTATATTGCTCTCTATGTACAATTATTTGAAGTAACATGCATTTTTCTCCAGTTAAACAGAGATTGTCCTTCTCTTAAACCAATAGTACATAACTGATTGTCTTCTACTTATTGCATATTTCACTTTTGGTGATAAACTATGTAATTCTATAACCATTAGTTCAGGTTGATACCTTGGCTGGTTTGAGCATTGTTTCTGTCTCAATTCTCTCATTGGTTCTTTGCTTTCTCTGTTGATATATTATGCAGGACCTCTATTTTCTCAACGATGATTTCATGTCTTCTTGCTCCTATGTTACTTGACCTAGTTATTTGCAAAATGAATATTTTGTGTTTTCCTAAGCATGCCTGATCTGATAATGTAAATATTTATTTACGATGGAAGTTCATCTTAAAAGTCTAGATCAAACCACATTTCCAGTTAATTATAAATTGCTTATTATTCAATGATGCTCTTTGTGATATGATGTCAAACACAGTTTCTAAAATAACTATTTCATGGAGGTAGTTACAATTTAAATATCATAATATTTGTCATTTTTAGGATTTCGGGTGTTCATTATGTGCAAGATGTGCGCTGCAGTCAACATTTGCTCTCTAGTCAACAAAAAACATTGGCTTTATATGCACATCAAACATAAAGATCTCCTTACTGTTTCATGTTTACTTGGCATTGACATAAGGGAATGGTTAAGACCTCAAAACATTTCGAACCAGTAAATACCACTATGCACATAGCTCTGAGTGAAGAGAATCAAATTACTGGCAAGCCATAAATTTTGGGAATTGCTATCGATGCACCTAAAATAGCTATTCGCAGCATTATATTTCCCGTGATAATCTGGATCGAGACTTTCCGGCTTGCATGAAGGGGATACTCGCAGAGCAGCATTCTTCCTCTCCACTTCACAGTTGATCAGCTTGCAGCTACTCGAGGCAGTGCGGCTTCATGATGGCCGGGGAAGACCTCTTCTAAATATGAATGCAGCCCCTTCTCTCTCGCTGATGGTAGTTCCCGGAACCACATCTTCCGGCCAGAGGTTTTCCGGCGCCGCCGGGAATGGTGACAGTTTACCAAGAATCCTTACTCCTCTGCCCTCATCTGGAAATACCCTACACAAACTGTGTATTTCCTTGGATATGCAGAGGTTCAGTTAATGCCCCAGCTATGTGCTTATTTTTACACCCCGCCCCCCATCCCCTCCCCCACCCCACATATGAATACAGTTGTACAGCCCTTTGAGTATCTAAGCCAGATATGCCAAATCCACTTACACACTGTTTACAATGAAAACTAGAATTTTTATTAACTTGCCAAGCATTGGAGAAGGGCACACATGTAATCTTTGTTTGCAAGTGCAGAAAATGATCAAGTTTTAGCTTCAATGTGAATAATTTTAGGAGCTATGCATCTCCTTTGTTGAGCTATGCATCTCACATAATTTAAATATGCTCATATCTCTCCTCTTTTATTGTTTAAATGTTACAATTCATTTTGAGATGAAGTCAGTTTCCCAACAGGAAAGACTTAATAGCTCGGGTTCAAAATGTTCGCAAACGTCATAGTTTTGCTGTCAACATACAAAGTATTGATGAGCTTACAAAAAGACTAAGACCTCAAATTCTCCCTGGTTGTGATAGAGCGGATGCTTATCGTTGTAACATAAGAACTTGCGGCAATTATCTTGAAGCAATATGGAAGTCGGACAAAGAGAAGCAAATGTCGATGAATGGAAAGTTGGAAGTAATACATAACCATGAGACGATTCAAGCACATCCCATGTGGGGGCAGGTTAGGTAAAACAACAACAACATCATAACCCATATAGTCCCCAATCATTGGGGGTATGGGCGGGGGAAGATTGGAAACAGACCTAACCTTTGGCACTATGCACAAAGTGGCTTCTCTCAGAGGAGAAAGACCTAACCTTTGACAATAAATGCACAAAGTGGCTGCTCACAGAGTACCACTGAAATAGTGGCCCCCTATACCGTCGCGTTTGCTGCGGAATCATGCCCTCAAATCAAAGCCAAAGACATCAGAGAGGGCAGACCCAAGAATTCATTTTGATTTATGTGCACATAACCATGCTTCCTTCATTCAGCATCCAGAGCATTGGTGAAGCACAATGGCAGGTTAGATAAAAATGAAGAAAAAATAGTCGATGTGATGTACTCCTCAGAAATAAAGCCTCGCAAAATACTATCCACCCAAAAGAAGAGGAACACTGAAAGCACCATCATGAGATCTATCTATAAACAAAGAGAAATAATGTATAAAAAGAAGTTGGATGGAAGAACCCCACTATAATTTTGGTACAAGTATATCACTTATATCGAGTACATGAGGTTGAATAGAGTAAAAAAGGGTGGAGTTTCAAATCTATTCTTGATTCAAGTTCTTTTCCACTAGTGTTTATTACAGATATAGAATTAACACTAGTGAATGCAATTAAGGTCGTGTTTCCGTTTTTAAAGTACATACTAAATCAGGTTCATATTTGTAGGAAAATTTGGTGCATTTTAAGAAGCTCTTTAGTAAAGGCAAGGAGCATAAAACATTTTTGGGTGTATTGCAACATTTAATAAAGGCACAAATGGAGATTGAATTCAAGTTAGAGTTAAATAAATTGTTAACAGATTACGCGGAAAGATGTTCACAAGTGTTCACAACTTGAACCATGAGAAGATGCTTACATATGATGAGTTATAAATTCAGTCCTGAGCGTAGCTACGCCAAATGAAATAGCCAATTTGGATGAATTATAATTTTAAGGCGTGGAAAATTCTGCATGAATTGTTACCCGTAACAAGAGCTTTTATTTTGGGTTTTTGTCTTTTTAATGGCAGGTTTTATAGTTGCATGATAAAAAAATGATGAAGCTAAATTAACTTTGATATTAACCGAGATATAAGCAAGAAGTATAAA
The DNA here is from genome assembly GCA_033032865.1 of Dactylorhiza incarnata. Classification (NCBI taxonomy): domain Eukaryota; kingdom Viridiplantae; phylum Streptophyta; class Magnoliopsida; order Asparagales; family Orchidaceae; genus Dactylorhiza; species Dactylorhiza incarnata. Next base: position 1,773,472 of record JAWHQI010000337.1, read on the forward strand.
TATAACTGCAAAATATTTATCATGCTTATTACGAGATATACCTAAACTAGATGTCTCTTTATATTTGAAGGTTTTATAGGTTCTTGATGTAATCATGAATCTGCTCAACAAGTAAATTATAATACATGACATATTTCTGCTCAACAAGTAAATTATAATGCAACTTGTGTTATAAAACAATTTTAGATAAATGCAGAAATTGTTCTGTTTTAAATTTTAACTGATTTTTTTGTACAGGTCTGAGGATAAAGCTTCTAAAATATGATGCTTGCGGATGGAAGTTTGCTTATAATAATTCCATGAATTTTTATGCCAAGGAGGAACTATTCGGATTAAAATCTATCTTCCAAGCAACGTTAAGATCGTAACAATGTAAACTTTGAATTTTTCTAAAAGAAACCCTTCCAAAAGATGTAAGCAGTAAGTGGTTAGCAGACACTACACATCTAAGATGATTTGAATTGGACATAATCAAGCATAACTATGAAGATCTTTAACAGCGCCATGCCTTCGAAGCTATTATTTTTAAGGAAATAGAAAACCCCCAAAGGGTCTTAATACAACGAAGCCAAAGTCCGATAGTTCTATCCTGGAGCTATACCACAATTGATCTGTTTTAAATTTCGACTGATTTTATTTACAGCTTTGAGGATAAAACTTTAAAATATGATGCGTGCGGATGGCAGTTTGCTTATAACAATTCCCTAAATTTTAATGCCAAGGAGAAACTATTTGGATAAAAATTTATCTTCGAAGCAGCGTTAAGAGCAGAACAATGTAAACTTCGAAATTTTCTAAAGTAAACACTTCCAGAAGAAGTAAGAGTTGTAATTAATATAGTTCTTATTTTAAGTCGTTATTTGTTAATACCCGCTTAGGGTTATTTGTGTCTTTTGTATGCCCTTACTCAAGTATACGTAAGAGTAAAGGCTTTTGTCTCATTAATAAATCATCTTTTCCCTTTCCAACTTGGTATCAGAGAAAAACCTATTCCCATGCCGCAGACGACATTGTCTACCCTGCTCTCTCTCGCGTTTTTTCTCACGCGCGCCTTCCGTGGTCCGCCTGCTAGGCTAGTTTGACGTTTCTTCCATGTTAGCCCGCAGCTCTCGCGTCGGAGGATACGCTCGTTGAAGGAGACTGCCACCCCTCATTGTGATGCTTGTTGTATCGCCGTCGACGCCCCTTAACTTCCGCTGCTAAGTCGTGTCTTCATTCACGGCCTCATCTTCGCCTTCTGCTCGATCCCGCCGGTAGTGCCCGATCTCCGATCTGCTTCGTCGACAACTTTGTCTGCTCCAGACAGATTCCTCCCGTGACTGCTTCGTCGGCGACTTCGCCAGATCTGCTTCATTCAGCTACTGCTCTAGAGACTTCAACTGCTCCAGACGGCTTCCTTCCGACCAGCCTTTTCCTGCTCCAGACAGCCTTCGACTGCTCTCGTCGACTGTTTCCAACCAGTCCTTCCTTCCAGCCCGTGACTTCCTTCAGCCGGCATATCACATGGATATTCCCACTATGCCTTCCCGGAGTTCTTGCAGCTACAGATCTGGCCTTCTATAGTTTTTTTCTTTTCATTGTGCCATCAAGGTTGACTTTTCTGCATCCTCGCCAAGTGTTGTAAAGGCCTAGATGAGTGACTCTCAGAGGATTCATGGTCACACTGGCTCACTGAAAATCACCACTGTGCCTCTGGATGGAACAAATTATCTTGACTGGTCCCGTGCTGCTCAACATGTAATTTGCAGTCATCAGATGTTCGGATATATAGATAGGATGGTCAAGGAACCACTTAAGAACGATCCTACTTGGAAGCGTTGGGATTCTGATAATTCCATTGTCGTCTCGTGGCTTCTCCATTCTGTCTCCTAAGGTATACCAGAGTTATATGCTGATGGATTCTGCGCATGAGATCTGGACTCGAGCTCGCGAAAATACTCTCAGATCGATAATTCCACCCAGATTTACGAGCTTGCGCGTCGTATTTTGGAGTTGAGACATGGATCTATGACTGTGTTCACATATTTTTCTGAGTTCGAGCATCTCTCTCAAGAATTGGATTACTTTGAACATTTTACTCCTACTTGTACTGTCGATGCAGTCTTGTTGCAGCAAAAGGAAGAACGTTTCTGTTTGCATGTCTTCCTGATGGGTTTGAACATGGACTTAGATACGGTTTGGACTAATATTCTCCGCCGCTCACTTCTCCCATCTATTCGGGAGGCATTCAGTATGGTTCTTGGTGATGAAGATCGTCGTAGGTCCCTCAGCACACTTGCTCCTCCAGATCGCTCTGTCTTTACTAGTGTTGGTCAGGGTAGTGCTAACCCCACCAACACTGTTCCTACTTGTGATTACTGTGGCCGCAGGGGCCACACTCAGGATGTATCCTTCAAACTCCATCCTCACCTTGCTCCATCAGGACCCGGACGTGGTCGTGGACCCATACGGGGGTCATCTCGACAGGGTGGTTCTCGATCTCATGATACTGCCTACTCAACGAAAGTCTATGAAGAGTCTATTTGTCAGCCTCCTGGTCATTTTATAACACATGAATTGGATGCTCTCCGTCGTCTTCTCCACTCACAGCCCGATGTTTCCCCGGGTACTTCTACTTCTTTCGCTACTGCCGCTATGCCCAGTACACATGCTGCCTCGACTCCTCCATCTGATTGGATCATTGACTCGGAAGCCACCGATCATATGCCAGGATCCTCCTCAGGTTTTGTTTCCTACTCTCCCTTGTCTGGTAAGGACAAGGTTATCTCGGCAAATGGCACTCTGTCCCTCATTGCGGGCAAGGGCCACATTTCCTGTTCTCCCTCAATTTCCCTTTCTTCTGTCCTACATGTTCCCTTTTTTCCCCGCAGTTTACTTTCAATTAGCAATATCGCTCGATCTCTAACTGTTTTGTACCCTTTTTCCCGGATTCATGTGTTTTTCAGGAACTAGGTACGAAGTGGACCATTGGCTGTGGTAGGAACTATGGTGGATTGTACCACCTGGATTCTCCGTCTCCGTCTCACGCCCTCACTTCCTCTACTGTTATTGTTGTCGATGCTCGACGCTGGCATTTGCGCCTTGGGCATCCCTCCTCTGTTTACCTTTCAAAATTGTTTCCAGCTTTGTTGGCTTTTATTAAAACTTTAACTTGTGATGTTTGTGCAATGTCAAAACATGGTAGACATTATTCGTTGCACTTATCTTCTCCCAGTAGCACTCCTTTCACTATTATACATTCTGATGTTTGTGGGTCCTCCAATATTTTATCTTTATCTGGTTTTCGTTGGTTTGTCACGTTTATCGACTGTTTTCCCGCACTACTTGGGTCTATCTGTTAAAGAAAAAAATAAATTTTTTCCTTGTTTTCAAGCGTTTCATAAAATGGTTCAGACTCGGTTCAATGGTAATATTTGTGTTCTTCGTAGTGATAATGGGGGGGGATATGATGATCGTGGAGCATTTGGTTCTTATCTAACCAGCCATGGTATTTTACATCAAACTACTTGCATTTACACCTCTCCAAAAATGGTGTTGCTAAGCAAAAAAACCGGCATCTCCTGGATGTTGCCCGATGTCTTCTCACCACTATACATCTTCCTAAATCCTATTGGGGTGATGCTGTCCTAACCGCTACTCATCTTATCAATCGTCTTCCTTCACGGGTTTTCGATTATGCTACTCCTCTATCTCGTCACTCCACTACGTCAGTTATTCATTCTTCTCATCTTCCACCCCGTGTTTTTGGGTGTGTATGTTTTGTTCACATACATCAACCTCATCGTGACAAACTTGACCCTCGGGCTCACCGTTGTCTTTATTGGCTATTCGTCCACTACGAAAGGCTATCAGTGTTATCACCCTCCATCCCGACACATTTTTTGTACCATGGATGTTACTTTCTGCGAGGAGGAATCCTACTACATGTATTCGACTCACTCCATTCGTCAGGGGGAGATTGGTGACATTACTTCTGATTCTACTGTTCCTCTCCCTCTGATTCCTCCTCCACTTTATACATCTCCTACGTCCCCTACGTCTCCTACACAATTTCCCTTGTGTCCATCTCTTATCTCTCCTTTTCCTCATGTATACCACCGTCGTCAAACAGTTGAACAGGCCACCGACGTTCTCCCACTACATGTGCCTGCTTTGGACTCAGATTCTGGTGATGACCTACATGTTTCTCTTGCATTGCTAAAAGGTAAAGCTATGTGTATGCAACACCCTATTTCTATCCATGTTGCTTATCATCACCTTACCACTACTCATCAGGGCTTTATATCGTCTTTGTCCTTCATTTCTATTCCAAAGACGTGGCAGGAAGTTGTGATTATTCCGGTATAGGCACATGCGATGGAGGAGGAAATGTCTACCTTGGACAAGAATCACACATGGGATGTCTCTTCCCTTCCTCCTAACAAGAAAGTCATTGGTTCAAGGTGGGTTTTCTCTGTTACGCAAAACCAGGATGGAAAAATTGAGTGTTAAAAGGCTCGCTTTGTGGTTCGGGTATACACCCAGACTCAAGGAGTGGACTACCTGGAGAACTTTGTTCCTGTAGCAAATATGAACTCCATTCGTGTCATATCTTGTGTTGCTTGCTTGGGCTGGGATCTCCACCAGCTGGATGTTAAAAATGTCTTCCTACATGGTGAGCTTGATGAAGAAGTGTACATGACATTCCCTCCTAGATTTGTGAAGAAGGGACAAGAAGGGCTTGTCTGTCACTTAAGGAAGTCGTTGTATGGCCTGAAACAGTCTCCCAGAGCTTGGTTTTACATGTTTCTTACAGCCATGCTCAAGTTTGGCTACAAACAGGGACAGTCTGATCACACTTTGTTTATCCGAAAATGTGAACAAAAATTGTGGTTCTTATTGCCTGCATTGATGACAATGTGATCACCGGAGATGACACAGAGGAAATCACAAATCTCAAAGTGCTTTTGTCTGCCTAGTTCGAAGTAAAGGATTTAGGGAAATTACGTTACTTCCTGGGAATTGAAGTACCCAGATCTAACCAAGGCATCTTCATCTCTCAACGTAAGTATGTTTTGGATATGTTAAAAGAGACAGATATGCTTGGTTGTGTTCCAGCTAACACTCATATGGAAGAGAATCATAGGATTGATGAAGACAGTGATGGTGACCGCACTGATGACTCGAGTTATCAGAGATTGGTTGGGAGGCTCTTATACCTATCTCACACTCGTCTTGACATCACATATGTTGTAGGGATCTTGAGTAGATATATGCATGCTCCCAGGATCAGACATCAGGATGTTGCTTATCATGTACTACGGTACTTAAAGAAGGCCCCTGATCGTGGGTTTATGTTCTCCAAGAACAACCACTTAAAGATTGAAGTCTTCACTGATGCTGATTGGGTTGGAAGACGCGACGACAGGAAATCCACAACAGGGTACTGTACCTTTGTTGGTGGAAATTTGGTGACATGCGTAGCAAGAAGCAGAATGTGGTAGTCAGGTCTAGTGTTGAAGCTGAGTAGTGGTCAATGTCTCAAGGTCTCTGTGAAGGTCTATGGCTGTGAACCGTGTTACAAGATCTGGGACTCCAGGCGAATGCCCCCTCTCCTTATACTATGATAACAGGGCAGCTATTAGTATCGCTCACAACCTGTTGAGGTCAATCAACATTCTATCAAAGACCACCTAGATAAAGGAAACGTGGACACTCCTTTCGTTCATTTTAAAGATCAACTGGCCGATGTCTTCACCAAAATCTTGGGATGCGATGTGTTTATTGATGACATACATAAACTCGGAATGACTGATATCTTCCGTCCGACTTGAGGGGGAGAGTTGTAATTAATATAATTCTTATTTCAAATCGTTATTTCTTAATACTCAAGTATATGTAAGAGAAAAAGCTTTTGTCTCATTAATGAATCATCTTTTCCATTTCCAACTGTAAGCAGTAAATGCTTAGCATACAGTACACATCTAAGATGATTTGAATTGGACATAATCAAGCAAAACTATGAAGATGAATAGTTCTATCTTGGAGTTATTCCGCAAACTTTAACAGGGCCATGCTTTCAAAGCTATTATTTTTAAGGAAATAGAAAAACCCCAAGGGTCTGAACGAAACCAAAATTGGAACTCACATAAATGCAGTATTGTATGGATGTTTAGTAGTTAATAGTTATTAATAATAACCCAACAAAGAGAAATCTTTAAAGTTTATTTTCATAATGAGGCTGATTAAATACCTTTGCCAACAGCTGATTCTGGATTATGCTAATGCACCTTTGGAATACTGGTTCAGTGAACGGGGAAAAACCTGGTCCTAGAGCCTGAAAAATACAAGAGTTGGACTTAAAAACCCAAGCTACATGAGAACGTTAAAAAAGGGAGCAATATTAAGATGCATAAAAAACAAATGATTGATCAAACTGAGTATATTCAGAATATCTTTAATAATGAAAATTAATCACAACAATATACGAAAAGATCAGAAGTGCTGAATAACCAAACTACAATGAACAAATGTACCTGTGCTATGGAAGTAAAGCACTCCAGTAACGGAAAGAGATCTTTGTCCGAATTTGATAGTTGTTGCCACTTCGAAATCAAGGGTGGCATCAGAATATCAAGATATTTTTGCTGTAAACATTAATAAATGGCTCTTTATACCAGCTAATCATCTTGAACCATTAGCGAAATCAGAATAGTAACCAGTGAAATCAAAACAAGTATCACACCTGATTTAGCTCTCCTCCTACAGCATCCGCTAAAGTACCAATAGCATCATAGACAATTCGCAGGTTTCGCCGCTGTTTGAAGAGAAGATTTGGATACAAGTAGTTAAGTTAGGATAAAAGATTAAACTATAAGACAATTTATCACAATCAACAGTAAACGGACAATCTCATCTACAGACACTATTTACTTGTGGATACAATAAGTAATGACAATGATTTGCGCAGTCCTAAAAAATTGAATATAGATACATTAAATATGCAAACACAGCACATATAATTACACCAATGCACACATAAATTAAGCATCTTACATATATAAAGACATGCTCGGGGAAATGCAAATAAAAAAAGGTATCATGCCTTCATTCCCAAAAGAATTATATGACATACATAACATACATGTATGAAAACAAAGTTGTTAAAAGTATGTAAGATACCCACAACCAAGCACTGAAATTTCAGGTCGACTTCGAAACTACCCGATCTAAAGTCATGGGTAAGGTAATTAACAAAAACAAGACACTAAATATGTGTAAACTTTGCTAGGAGGTACCTCTGTTAACTCAAGAGCGTAACTTACTCCCCCTCTGAAAACGAAGCACAAGTTTTGCAAAAAGGGAGGAGAGGGGTAAGGTAGCAGAGAACTTGCAATAATTTGATTTGCTTCATCTTACAATGGTAGTCATATTTATTGCCTGACCATCCTACCCAGCAGGCAACAAACTGCCATGATGGGCAGCCTAGAAAAACAAGTGCAGAAATATTTAGAAGACATGTGCGCTTTGTCAAGATCTTACAAAAGAATATCTCAAGAGACGATGCTTAGGTTATGCCTATATATTCACCGGTAGGGGGTGTCTAGGCAAGATCTAGCAAAACCAGACCGGATTCCCCGATGTTCTTTCTCATCTCTTCGTCTGGCTAATCTTCCATGAGGATAGCATGAAGTCTTGTGAGGAGAGCTTCATTATGCCTGCCTCTATCAAGGAGTTTGTGGAAGTCCCGCGTTGATTTCCCATTCTTCTTCCAAATGTTCATTCCCGAGGATTTCTTAGTATACATAATCCTAGTTGTTTTTCAAAGTTCCGCGAGAGCTTCGGGAAACTAATATCGTACCAAGGGGTTGATGGCCCCCTGACTCTCTATAGAATGAGGAGGGGCCTTCCCTTTAGGTCTGCTCCGCCTCTACCATATACTTTTAGCAAACCATCCATTAGAAAAATCCACTTGTCTCAATGGACCACTCTCGTCGAGCTAAAAATTTCTTAGACTTCCATGATTTGTCATCATCACTAGGATCTTGATGAAAAGATCCCAGTGAAACACACTGCTGACAAGGCCTCAGACAAACCCTGATAGAATCATGTGATTCCTCTCATTCATCCCACCGAACATGTGAAGTTGCTTTCCGAATTTTATATGTAGTTTTGCTTTAACATCTCATCCTCAATTGATTCTAAAACCAAGTGTTATAGAAGATGGAAGCGACCTCAACCTCACAAAAGGTCTCATCAACGACTACTGTGGAAAAGGAGGTGATCCATCTTGCGGACTCTAACAATCTCCATGCGGATCCTTTAGGCCGTTTTCACCATCCTTATCACTACTTGCTTCTTCATCTACCTTCCAAGGGTAGTTGACTCCTCTTCTTTCATGTAGGCATCACCGATAAACCTGTCGTTCTTTATCACATGTAGGCATCATGGCCTCAATGTTGAGCAAGGGCTTCGACAACCAAATGCGGGAGCTAGAATCATGCCACGAGACACGATTTTACGACCTAGAGCTTCACGATGCCAACTCTGGCAAGATGGTATTGTGCTTCCGATTACGAACGAGTGTGCGGTCTTGAGAGGGAGAAGCCTCGGAGATCATCATCGCAGCCATTCCTTGACCAAGCCTTCCTAGTAACTGAAGATATAGTAGGAGCCGAGCTCAACCCAGAGAGGAGGAGAGAGAGGAGCATTGCTCAACCCTAATCCTAGTTTAAGAAGATGAGAGGGGGAAGAGAAGATTCAATAGAAGACAATTAAGTTTCATTCATCATACCCATCTAAGACCACCCTCCTCACATATATATAGTGAGAGGGAAAGGTTCCACAAAATTACAAAAATGCCCTCACCCAGACTACATGAAGATGTAGGGTAGGCTCGGTGAGTACGCTCGGACACCTAAAACACAATGCTTAGTGATGGTGAGTATGCAAGGTGGACTCGTGACCAATGCGTGTGTGCACTGAAATTAAATACATCCAAGTTTTTCGTTGTTAGATTAACACTTTAAAAATGAAGCTGTAAAGACTCAAATATAGGGAAAACAAACAAGTTTAGTTCTTCCACTTGGAGTGCACAAGTAAGAATACTAAGCAAATGAACCCCACAATCCATATTGATTAATTGGAGAGGCAAACGATTACAAAATAGATTCCACTAAACAATGCAAACATACATAGTGCACAATAAAGGAACAACACAACCAAAACTATAAGAAGTATTAGGGCTGCTTTAAGGTGCTCGGTGGATGCGAAGAGGTATTCGGCGGATGTGGGGGTGAATAAAGAGGGTGGGTATGGGCTAGAAGTTGCTTGTGGAGGTGCTGAATATGGCAGATATGGAGCGGGGAAGTGACGTTGGCGGTGGGAAGGGGACGGACAACATGGTTTACCAACGGGGAGGTGTGGAGGGTATGATTTTGGAGTGGGAAGGGGTTGGAATGCTGGAATCTATGGCGAGGAAGGTCGGACCAGCTGCAGGGAGGGGCTGGGGGATGTATTTTGGAGCGGGAAGGGGCGGGAAGACTGGGATATGTGGTGGGGAGAGAAGGAGAGGCACGGGCCTAGACCGTGGAGGACTGGAGGCTTGCGGGAACGAAGTTACGGGTGGCATTTTGGAGCAGAAAGGGAAAGGGAAGCTCGTATCTGAGGTGGGGAGATGATGGGGGCGGCACATTGGTATGGGAAGAGGAGTGGCTCGGTTCGGGGCTAGGCGGAATACCAAGTAGGAGATGGTAGGAGGCGGCAGGAAGCGGGGGGAAGTCACGCCCTAGGCGACGTCACCAAGGGAGAGAGCGTCGGCTTCAGCACCCACGGGATCCACGCGAAAACTTTCGTCAAAACTTGGATAACTAACCCGCAAGCAGCCCTAATACTCATATATATATATATAAGATGGGGAATTTAGGGCTTCCATCATGGACGGCTCAGATGGCACGTCGATAATGGATGTCTTGTGACATCCTGGAAATGTAGTCACACCAGGTAAGCCCTATACGTACTAATCCACAGCATACGAATCCAATTTATTTCAAAAAGAAAATGATATATATAAATTTCCAATTTATACAAATAATGATTTCAATTTCATCTTCATTTTCATTGGGTTTATAAAAAAACAATACAAAAAATAAATACATAAAAGATTACCATTTTATTAGGATATTAAAACAAACAAAAAACTATTCTTACTAAACCCTCCTCACGTATAAACCCATCCCAGCCGGTCCAAGCCTTCACGCCAAACCCACTTCCTTTTCTCTCGGTTCACGCGTGGAAGATGCCCGATGCACTCCACCAAACCCGACGACTGCGTGGACGCATCTCCCGCTCCCTCCATCGCACGACGACGCCTGGAATCAACGGCAAGAGCGGCGGCCGAGCTTCTCCAGCCCCTTTCACGTCGATATGAGGCCTCCATCTTCTTCTTGGTAAATTCCTTTACCCAAATCAGTGAACCCTCTTTTTACCCTAGCTCTATTCCGAAGCCTCTTTGTTTTCTTCTTGCATCCAAGGCTTCTTATATGGATTTTAGGACTTATGCAAGAAAGGGGAAGACCCATATGACTAATGAGGTGAGATTCTCTTCTTGCCCTAATTTCTAAATATTTTAGGAACCTATATGAAACCTAAAATTGATACGTGCTTGCTTCTAAAGTGTTGATTCTCACCTGATAAAGAGTTTACTTTTGAAGTGTTAAGTTCTATATTAGGGTTTTGATTTCTTCGATCAAATCTGTAAATGAAAGGTGTAATCGAATATATTGACTTCCTTTTGTTTCGTTGATGAACTTGAATCTAAAGATAGAATTACAAAATTATTACGATGAATTTTATACCAAAGTTAAATCGGTAAATTTTAGATTGATGTTAATGTCTCTCCCTAATCATTGGAGTATTAGTATGTTTAGAAAGAAGTATTGGATCATGAAAGATACAAGGATTTTATATATATGTCATGTAATATGTCATGAGGTTTCCAAACCTTCTAAGTTCCTAATTTATATGATGCTTTTGGGAGCCTACTAAATGAGTTATTCTACTTAATTAAGAGGTCAGTTAACAATCCCTAGTGCTGATTGAAAACTACTCAAGCCCTGAATGCCTATTAAATTCAAGTTAGGGCTACTTTCATGATTAAAAAAAATTACCAATCAGCAACCCCATTGCTGGTTGGGAGTTTCTTAAGCTTTAGAGAACTCATTAAATGTGATATTCAAGAAATCAAAAGAACTCATTAAATGTTTGGGAGTATTCCAAACCTTAAAAAAACACATTAAACGTATTATCCAAGTGAAATATACAAGTTACAAAAGTCAACCAACCATATATAGTGTTGTTTATACCCAAATAACACATAAAGACCTAAATATTGTGAAATACACATACATTTAAAGCCCAACCAGCAAACCCTATTGTTCTTTGGCAATTTCCTAAGCTTGAAATATGTTGCTAAAAGTGATTTTCCCACATTAAGAAAACCAATTAGCAACCCTGTTGCTGTTTGGAAGTTTCTAAGTCTTAAAAATCTACTATACTTAAATATTGAAGTGTTAAATGCATATTTTACAAGCCAACAGCAACAGTAACGATATATTATGAAGTACCCATGCATTTAAAGCCCAACCAGCAACCCTTATTGCTGTTTGGAAGTTTTACAAGCCTCAAAATGCCTTTAAACCCATTATTAAAGATAAATACATAAGATTTAAAAGACAACCAGCAACCAAATTGTTGTGTAAATTATTAAAGAGTCGCCAAAAGCTCTTTTGTTCACTCTAATAAGAAATCAGCAAGTATCCTCTAAAATGAGGGTACATATTAACAACTTAAGAGTGTTTAAGAAAAAGGTAAACTTACCGGTGAAGGCACTTAGAAATAAATCCATAAGGACATGGTTATACCATGTCAAAGTAAAGTTAGGTGGAGTTCCACCATAGTTCATAGCATGTTATGGTTGTTCCAGAGGGGTTAAACGCTCGGGCGGTGAGGCTTTTTACCCACCATAGATAATGTCCAGCAAAGAGGTAAGAGTCACCTTACCATAGTTTAGAAAGCATGCTAAAGATAATAGAGCTCTCATTTAACCGCAAGAGTTAAATCTTGGATTTTACTTCTAAGGTATTTCACCAAACATGAAATTGTGAGAAATGTTTTAAGAAATATTTACGCCATAAAATGCAAGTAAGAATCTAATAAAAGGAAAAAAGAAACACTTAATGTAAAATTAAGAAGAATTAAATATGAAAAAGTAATCCTTAAATATTATAGAAGTTAGAATAAGAAGGATTTCTAATTGGGTATGTGTTATACTCACCTTTTTATTCTATCATTTTTTTCCAGGGCTTAGGAGGTGTCCCTGAAGTTCGTGATGATATAAATCTTCCAAGACCCCAAGCGGAAGTATGTGTATTATCGTAAAGTTTTATGATAATAAAAGGCTCTTTGTGTTCATGGGGTATGGAATCACTGCGTATTAATACTAAGTTTACAGGCATATTATTAAGTAATATTTTTTTAAAGAATCATATGAACAGCTTATGTTATCTTGCATGTGTGATAGGATAAGATTTCCTCTTCAGATGTCACATGTCTAAACCCTCAAAATAGGCGGGCAAGGTGTGGATGTTGCCAGGATCGTCAAGATGCCACTTCGATCAACGCCTACGAAGCGTATAAATGTGTACGTGCTCTGGATGGCGATCATGATGATCCTCATCACATGATGTGTGAGTAAATTGAAATGCGCGAAAAGATAACAAATGCGGGAAAGTAAAGATACAATTCAAAAAGAAGATACACGATATGTGCCACATGTGCCCATAACATCACCTCCCCCGAGCGGATCAAGCTTGTCTTTAAGCTTGAGGGACAGAGGTCTCGCTGACCTGTCATCCTCACGTCATCGTCGCTTGGGCAATCGTCCACCTCTAGCCAAAAAAGATGCTTGCACATGTGACTGGACGAATATGGTTCGTCGCAGTTGAAACAAAGCCCTTGTGCACGTTGTTTTGCCATCTCTGCTCGTGATAGGATCTTGATGGTTGGGTTGCTGCTGAATTCCTTACCCTTGAGAGGTGCGGACACACTGCTGGAATGGGGAGTGTGGGTGTCATCTCACCGACATCCCCCGTTCCCGCCGTGGCGGCTTCCATACGGGTTGTCCATGAGGAGACGTTTCTCACAGATACAGCCTAGGTTCACAATTGTTCTAAGGTCTTACGGGACTTGAAATTTGAGATTTAGACGCATCCGATCATGCAGGTTGGCAGTGAAGATAGATAATTAATATAAAGGAACATGAGCAAGTAACATTTGGAAACTTTCCAAGTGATCATCAACGGGTCCTCATTACTTGAGATTGACGAGGTCGACCAAGGGAAGTTTCGGAGAGGTGGGTCAAAAAGTATATTGCATGAGTGCTTGACGATTGCCCAATTTAAATTAGGTATCTCCCAAGCCAGTTGGCCGCACCATATGTGTGTCGAGCCCATGAAGTGGAAGGAATCCAACCCGACCAAATCCTCCAACAACATCAGCTGGTTGGCGAAGAAATGCTCAAAGCGGGTGAGCCGGGTCAAGGGATCGCTCTTGCCGTCAAACAGGGGAAAATCCAACTTCATGTATAGCAGAACACTGCCATACGTAGATCGAGGCACGTGGCATGACAAACTGCGGCTCACCCTAATTGGAACTGGTCGTGGGGTAGTGTGATAGCTGGGGGACAAGGTAAATGCAAGCCATCTATGCAGGCAGCCAGAGCTGCGAATGAGGCTTGTTGCTGAGCTTGAACGACTATTATTTTTTGCATGGTGTCCATAATCTGAGCGAGAGTAAGATCATTCGCCTCCAAGGTCACCGAAGGGGGGGGAGGTGGTAGAAGTGGAGGTAGAGGGCTAGAAGGTCTGATACTGATTTCTAGGCACTCGAGCAGTCATGGGAGAAGCGGAGTGGCGACAACAGATGGATAGTAACCCCTTCGAAGGTAGCAATGGGTAGGTCGATTAGTTGAGGAAGGAGGAACATGCGTTGTGTAGGAGCAGTGGTTGCGGAGCATAGTGGGGTCGGTAGGTACAGCCGTAGAAGGCACATCACAAGTGCGAGAGGATGTCGGTGAGATCGGGCTTGTCAGGGTGCGTTAATCGTAGGGGAGCCCGCATATCGTTGTCGGTCGAGCACGTTGCAGGTGAGCGAGACAGACTAAATTGGAAACAATGTCGTGGCAGGTATGGGCTTGGTCATGAAAGCGGAAGCTGGAGAGGAATTGGGTATCAAAGCGGCAGTGGGAAGCAGGAGTGGGATCGGAACGGGGACCTGAAGCGGGAGCATATGTGGAAGCACTGGAGCAGGAGTGTCGACTGGCCTAGCGCGATCGTAAGCCGAGCGGTGTCGGGTTGCCTACTCGTAATAGAGTCGTCCACCTCTGTTAGCAAGATTACCTAGCCTTCCCAATGGCTGAAGAAACAACAGGAGTCGAGCTTCACCGAGAGAGGAGGAGAGAGGGGAGCCTTGCTCAACCCTAACTCTAGCTTAAGAAGATGAGAGGGGAAGGAGAAAATTCAAGAGAGAATTGAGTTTGATTCATCATTCCCATCTAAGTCTTCCTCACATATATATAGTGAGAGGGAAAGGTTCCACAATATAATAAAAATGCCCTTCACACAGGCTACATGATGTGTGATTAAATTGAAATGCGTGAAAAGGTAACAAATGCGGGAAAGTAAAGATACAATTCAATAAGAATATACAAGTCGTCCCAGTCACGCGTCGTCACCCCTGCGTGGGGCCATAAAAGGGCACCTATTTCAAAACATTGGAGCAGTGGAAGGTTGAAATCTCGGAGATGATTGAGCGACTTCTTGCCTTGAAAGCATGTAAGGCGGAATCAATTAAGTCCTCCCTTGCATGCACCCGCTCTAGCAATGTGCCACTGAATTCGTTAATATCATCGTTCGTCGGGGATGATGATGGAGATGCATAAACTAGAGGAAAACATCTTGGTGTATTTTCAATTTCTGCAGTATCATATGGGACGTTACGATGGAACTTCTCTCGATGACACCACGACTCAACGCCCTGGAGAAAGTCATTGGAAAGGTATCAATGTCGGCAGTGCAGAATTCAGTGTAGGTATCGCAGGGGGATTTACTGGTGATGCAAGTGTCGGAAAGTAGCTCGCAGCTTGTGGTTCAAGTACGACCTCCAATGATGGTCAAATCGAGGAGGAAGGTGATCAAGGTGTGAACATCGTCGTCTGAGGATCGAGCTATCCCACTGCTTAGTTTAAATTTTTTTGATTTCGTTAAAGCATGTAAAACCGTGGAATGACATGTGAAATATGTAATCAAATTTTTCATATGTATAAAAAGAGAACTTTTTATGAACTTTTCTACAATCTTTTCTTCTTTTTTGAAAATTTCATTAATATCACTTCTGATCTTGCTTGTTCGTCGAGGTTTCTACAACGCACATGTTTTGAGCACGTAGTGTTACCCCCTCAAGTACCTTGTAGATGACCGTTGAAAGTATGTCGCGCGGGATAATCAATATGGGATTACTGAAGGGCCCTCAAAATTGAGTTTTTTTTCGGGTTAACGGCGAGTAACACAACTCATTTTTACTCTTATGCAGCTTCTTGGTGGACCTCGTTAACCTTCTGATTGTACTTCTAAATCTTTGAAAGTAAATGACTGTTGATTATCATCCCGGAGCTGTGCTGCATAGGATAATCAAGGCCATGGTTGGATTCTCAAGGACAAGGGGGTTTAGGTTAACGATGATAAGGATATCTCTTCTTGATGAACAACAATCTGGCGTGCTAGAAAGCTTGGTCGAGAGTTTTTATTTAATAAACAACTGTCTGGCCGCTGGATAGCCTAACAGAGAACAATGTTTTGATAGACAATGGACTAGCATGCTGAAGAGCTTGGTAGAGAACTCCACTTTGATAAACAGAAGTTTGATGGGTTGAAGAGCAAGGTCGAGAAATTTGCTTAGCTAAATGGTGGTCTGGCGGGTTGAAGATTGTGATCCAAAAATTTGTTGTGATAAATAAAAATTTCTTTAACCTTTCGACCCCACTTTTTCCTCTTTGAGAGTAGCAACAGTTGATTATCGATGTGGAGTTGCGTACACAAGAAAATTGATGAGAGCTTAGTGTCAAATTCTCAAGGAAGGAGGATTTTATTTTACTCAACGACGATAAGAACATCACGCTTTACGTTTGAGCGGACGCTTGGTGAATCTCGTTAACCTTCTAATTGCATCGCATTTTTGATAGTCAGAAGCCATATCATTGCGGAGTTGTGTTATGCAAGACAATCGTGACAAGATTACGATTGCGTTCTAAAGAAAGGGTAGGTTCGTAGGTTAACAACGACAAAACATTAAATAATGCTAGGGATGTTAAGAGGTTCTTAATATCCCCCAACTATTAAGGATGATATCACTTGAGGTCTTCTCCTCTCCAGTTGTTGGTGGGATGTTTTCTTTCATGCATTGACAACTTGTGGACCCTGCTGGATAATACTTCTTGGATGATGAAAAGTCAAGCCCAATTAGTATTGCACTTACCAATGAAGGTAAAACCTACCACGACATCCACCTCCTGGAGGACAATATCTCCCTTGATGAATTGCTTCACTCGGACATTTTGGCAAAATACCTCATCATTCTTCTCTTTATCTCAGCTTATAGGGTGATTGCGGCGTATCAAAATTCCTCGATTGGGTCCAACGAGACAAATTGTTCAGAGTCATCTTATATACTCCGCCCTTCCTGTTACTGTTGTCGTTACTTGTGCACAATGTCGTCGAACTCGACAAGGATGAGGGCCTTGGCCCATGTGATAAACGATGTATGTCTGAAAGCAAAGATGGGATTGGTCCCCAATGCCTGTGGCGTCGATGTTAATTGTTCAGCTAAATTTCATCGAGCATTCTCCACCTTCTTCGACAGCAGGTTAAGGATGAGTTTATGTGATGCTTTAACCTGACTATTGGTCTTCAAGCGGTGGAGCGATGAGAAGCGCGGATGGATGTTGAGTTGGTCACCGAACTCGACCAACCCTTGGCCAGTGAATTGCAAGTAGTTATCGAAGACAGTGTCTAAAAGGATGTTGTGGCTACATTCGATCTTGCCCTAAATGATGTTCTTCGCCACCTACACGGTAATTATCACATGTGCTTTACCGTCAATTCACTTCGAGAAAGTCAATCATCACCAAAATGGATTTCCTCTGCCCACTAGCCTGAGCAAATGGCACAAGCAGGTTCATCCCCCAATCATGAATGACTAGAATGATGTCACATACACTAGTGCATTGGGGATGCCTAGTGGTGCATTGGTGATGCATAGTTGTGCAACGAGTTTGTCGAGCTTGACAACAACGACAATGAAATCGGTTCTTTATTGGACTACGAGGCTTCCTAATTAGCCCTGAACCCTCCAACATTTGTGAAATTTCCACATGTTGCTTCATGGCCAATTGTGAGAATTAAGAAAGAGCCGATCAAGAGGGAGCGGTCGCCCGTCGTTGTTGGATTGGGGCTTTTATGAAGGGGCTTTGTAAAGAATCAACACCACGGAATAAAACAAAGCTCATTAGGTCACTACGAAGAAGGGGGGAAGATTGCTCATTCTTAATCGCTAATGAAGACACCAAGGACCTTCTCTTGATGCCAAGACACTCCCGAAGCTCAGCACAACAATATCTCCAGCTAGGACAAGTCGAACTCAAAATCCGGTATTCCGATGTTGATAGAAAGTAGTTGTCGGATGGAAGGGATATTATGGCAAAGATTAATGAAGAGGGTAGACGGAGGAAGTCAATTATCCATCATTCCACGCTGAAGAAAACATGATTGGAAGGTGTGTGATTAGAAGTTGACATTGTTCCCAAAGAAGAGAACATGATCTGCACCGCCGAGCATGTTGATTTCTTGTTGCAAGCTTCTGCATAATTTTCGTTAGAGAAATTGGAGCTGAACGGGATACCATGAGGGTTGGACGGTCAACTTTGACGTTGTTGAGGACTTCGACGAGGACTGCAGTCGACACACTCTTATGAAGATGACTATTTCAAGCCAAGGAACGTGGAACAGGCATGAGCCGAAAAACATTGCCGAGGAATGTTGGACCGGATCATCGACAGCACGACGCATTGACTGGAAGAAGTTCTGAGTTATTGTGTAAATCAACCTAGGGAACCAAAGCGTAGAGTCAGCTCAATGGGGAAAACTCGATTTGTGGAGAACATGGAGAGATATCGATGTCTCTGATACCAAATTGTTACATGTCAAATTCTGTATCTTGTCGAAGGCTTTATTGGAGGTGGAGATGGTGGTCGGGGGATACAACAGAGTCTTTACCACGTCAATATTTCACTAATTCTAACCCCCAACGTTATCACCCCACGGGTTATGATTTATTGTGCATGTTCCGAAGAACCTGATCTCCCTCTTTACTTTCCATAGGTATCGTTTGAGGACCGGATCCTTCGCCTTGTATTCTCTCCGCGCTTGGGGAGCCATCACTAAGGAGTTCGTTTTTACTTGCAAGTATTTAAACCTAAGTTCTCTAAATAATCTGAGCCATGAGATCACTGTCCGCATTTGACTTGGTTGTTTGAATCCTTGAAGTAGAGCCCATAGTCTGTTCCACCCTTGACATGTTTGGCTCTTTAGCATAACCCATAAGTGGACAACTTCTCGCTCGATGCTCCATTGACGAAGACCAATAGTGCATGCAGAGACAAAAGTTCAAGCTCGAATGCCTGGTCGATAGTGAAAACAAGTAGTAAGCGATAACTTGTGCCCTAATCACGATTCTTCTCAACTGCAACATGATGAACTAACTTAGCATGCTTGACCATGCCGCAAATCTCCACGAATGATGTCCTCTTTATGATTTTTAATGGATGATCGGTTACAACCTTTACAAAGTGTTCCTTTTCACCGATGATTAGAGCATATGCGAGTTTCTCGACAATTGAGTACCGCACCACTACATTACGCATGACTTTGCTGACATAATAGAAATATGACTGCTCCCCCCCCCCCCCCCCCAATCTTCAGTAACAAAAAATTAACTTACTGCTTCGTTGCTTATGTTGATCTATATGAGTTCCACGCAAGTGCGAGGGCTCTAAAGGAGTGGGGTCAACGCTCTACCCACTGAAATACCTATGTTGAGCGAAAGTTCCTAAAGAAGGGCGAACACTTTTTTCTTGATTTGGATAGGATCATGTTGAGCCATGCAATTCTCCATGTCAGTCATCGCACTTTCTTTACATTCCTTTGAGCAGTGATATCTAGAATTGTCTTCACCTTGTCGAGATTCGACTAGATTTTGATTGATTCCGCTCGATTTTGGAGTTGTCATAGGAACATCCCCTTGGTGGCTCTGAAAACACACTTAGTTGGACCAAGCTGATGATCCTTATGCATCGTCTAAAAGGTTTCAGTGAAATTGGAAAGGTGTTAGTTGGTTTCCTTCCCTTTGATGAGTAGGTCATCGACGTAGACAGAGATTCTGCCTCTTTTCTCTCATTGAACACGAAATCCATCATTCTTTTCAAGGTCACCACATCACTCTTTAAGCGGAAGGGCATCACCTGGTACCAGCTGTAATAGCATTTATCATCTTTTATGAGAACGATGTTATGTACGTCGGAGGATGTATCTTCATTTAATGATAACTTGAAAAGCATTTAAAACTCATGGCAGAGAAAATCACGATAAATTAACTAGAGAGTATATTCGAGTCAGGGCTAGCAATCTTTTGAGCATGCATTCTTCATCTTAAAAAATTGACACATATGTTATTTGTTTCTGTAGAAATTAAGAGAAGGGAAATACTTGGTGTAATTTTATTCATCCATATAGGGGACAGTTTATAGGAGTACAATAAGACACACAAACTTATCTCACGGTGTGGGACTAAACCTCGGACATATTAAATACCTAAATATAATAACTCTAACACTACCCCTCAAGCTGGAGGTGAAACCTTCAGCTTGAACACAACATAAAAGGAGAGGTAAAAAATAGTTGACAATGTGGGACAAAACAACAGCCACCGAGGCCCAACCGCGTGTCACCGGGGATACTTCAACCGGGCATAAGCCACACGACGTTGGTCCACAAACCAACCATGATCACGCTGGATGCTCCCGGTGTTGAAACCAGGTCAACCAACAAATGTCAAACCACCCTACCTAACATAGAAGAAAAAGATGGGGATACACACACAAAATACGAAATATGCCTGGAGGTCGTGTGTGACTAAGGCATGAGTCGGGAAAGAGGCATCTGAGTCGCCATTATCACAAACACTCCCCCTCACGTGGAACACGTGCAAGAAGCACATAGACTTGCATGGAGACACAGACGAAGACAACCACAACAACATACATAAAAAACATAACATAAAACAACTATGGATAACGGTTGCCGGCAAGACCACGATCTGAGATGCAGCGAGCAAAGCACAAGCCATCTGCGAGCAGAAGGCTCAAGCGGCTGCGAGCAGAGTGCTCAAGCAGCGGCGAGCAAAAAAGGCTCAAGCAGCGGCGAGTGAGAAGGGAGGAAGAGAAGAGCTCGGCACCCAAAGAGCAGCAGCACAGAAACCATCGTCCATAGAGCACGACTAGAAGACACTACCAACACAATAACTCAGACAACAACACAACACAAAAACTACAGCGACACTTTAAAAAAAAATTGGAGAGGGCACGACATAGCAGCAGCGGCACAGCAGCCCAGCAGAAGAGGGGCACGACACTACAGATCTGGAGTAGAAAAGAAGCGTCGGAGAAGAAGAGCAGCGGCAGGACAGCAACGACACAGCAGCCCAGCAGAAGAGGGGCACGATACTGCAGATCTGGAGTAGAAAAGAAGCGCGGAGAAGAAGAGCAGCGACAGAGCAGCAGCACCACGCAGACGGGAGAGCCGCACGCAGACGGGAGAAGTAGCCGGACGCAGACGACAGAGCCGCACGCCGACCGGAGAAGTAGCCGGAGAAGATATCGGGAGCAGTAGCTCACGCAGACGGGAGAAGAAAAGAAAACTGCGTCGTGGAAGGAGAAAGACGCCGACGAAACCGTCGGAGAGAGAGACGCACGCAGACGGAAGCACGCGTCGACAAGAAATGGCCCCGCTCCCGTCTTTGGAATCAAGATACGATCCCATCGACGGGAGCGAGGGGGAGAGGGAGTTGCTGAAGCCCTAGCAGCCGAGCCGGAAGCGGAAGACGAATGGGTCAGGGGGCTAGGTCGCGGGATGAGCCGGAAGCAAAAAAACGATTGTTTAGGTTTTCAGAATCGGTACCTCTGATAACATGTAGAAATTAAGAGAAGGGAAATACTTTGTGTAATTTTATTAATCCATATAGGGGACACTTTATAGGAGTACAATAAGACACACAAACTTATCCCACGGTGTGGGACTAAACCTCGGACATATTAAATACCTAAATATAATAACTCTAACAGTTTCTTCACCATTACATCATTCAAGATCCAGTATGGTACTATAGCTCTGGAATGAACTCTGCTTCCAGGAGTTTTCACAGCTCTTGCATGGGATCCGCGAGAACTGTTGTCACCTTTTGCTACTTCTGCTAGATTGGGTGAACGCATGGGTAGAGATTGAAGAGATTTTACATGCCATCGACATCGGGCTTGTTTGCGACCATCCAGAAGAATACACCATGTTAGAGCAAAGGCACTCTAAAAGTTTGTGCTTATCCCCTTCTCAAAGCTATGTATTACTCCTAGATATTAAGGAACCTTTTTGCAGTCTCTTTTACCCACCCAAGTTTTCTAGAATAAAGTTCGGCGACTTTCATTCCTTTATCAATTTCTCTACAAATCACATGTTGTGGTTCCCTGAATCCTGCCAAAACGAGCTCCTCCCTGATATCATCATTGAATGGTTAATTTAACCTTTCTGGCAATAAGGGTCGACGCAATCTTCGTAAATGGTGTACTCGCACAACCATAGCAACATTGTGAACACGTTCATGATATTCCATGCATTGGATTAGCAGAGGTGCATACATAGATGTCGAGGAGTCGATGTCGGCTCTACCATAAGTGATTGCGTCGATAGTCTATTTCATTAAAAAGTAGTTTTGACTGACTGCGTACTTTGGTTGATCAAAAGAGTTAGTGTACCTAGACGAATTGTCAATCACCTTGCGTCCCGTCGTCGAGATCTTTCTACCATTTGGTCGAGATCTGAAGGTTGCATGCTTGTTCTGTCAAAGCTAAAAATGGATACCCACCTGCGAGCACTGAGAGTTTGAGTCGCCCTTGGAATTACTACATCTCAAGTCAAGGGCAAGGAAATCACTCAAAAAGAGAAAAGACTAAAGGTCTTTGTTAAGAGGTCTTCCGCTAACCCAAGTATTACTCCCCCTTTGAAAACGAAGTACAAGATTCACGAGAGAACGCGTAAAAATTGGTTTTCTTTCTTACAATGATGGTCAAATTTGTAGGCCCGAGTATCGTACTAGTCGGGCGGCGGTAGGTAGCATAGAACAACGTGGGCATATCTACATAGGACCTTTACACACTTTATTCGTGCTTAAATTTTTTTCAAAAAAGAATGTCTTAAGGGACGATTCATCAACATGGATGTCTCCGCGAGCTTTGGAAAAACTAGGCGGGATCTCTCCTGAGGTTCACGATCGTCTTTTCGTGAAGCCAATCCTTCCATGAGGATGGTGCGAGATCTCACAAGAAGAGATTCAATACGCACGCCTCTCTTTAGAAGTCCGTTGGAGCCCCATGCCATAAAACATGAAGGTGTAATTTTACTATTATTTCGTTCATGGAAAGTAGCTCTATTTGAACATAAGTATGTGCCAAATAAAAAAAGAAATATACGAAGCATCGGCAATAATATAGTACACATGTTTAAACATGTTGAAGGTAACCTCTTGAATCTATGTGAACAAAATTGAATGGCAAAGATGATGATTTGCAGGAATGAATGAACTACTGTCAAAAAGTACGCTAACAAGTTACATTAATACTTCAATTACAAGTATATACACAAGTTTCAACAGTTTATTTGTATAACCGAAATACCTGAGTAACTTGTGAGCCTAAAGTACAGCGCAAGGTTATAACAATCGTTTACAAGCATTAATAAGAGTTACTAGATGGTTCCACACAAACCTGATATTTCCCAAATGCACATAAGAGGTGCTGTAAAATGATCTCCAAGCGTGGTGCCAATTCTTCAGATGCCTCCTATTAATATAGAGCACCCTTTAGACATTAAATAAATAAAATAAAATAAGATAAATAGAAACAGCAACCTCTTCCAGAGTTGCAAAAGCAGAACAAGCAGCCTCCTGGACACGCTTATTAGAATCCAATATTCTACGTAAGAGACCCATGAGAACTTCATCGAATTGTTCACGTCCTTTCTGTTGTTGAGTTATACCCTGCATCAATAAAAGAGTAGTAATACCTTAAACTTCTTTGAGTTTATAAGCTCAAGATACTAAATACAATGGAATACAACAAATATGCTAGGAAGTACATTATTACAAAATTAACAAATACCAAAAAAGATACAAAGAAAGTAATTTGCACAGAGCGATGAGTGAGATTGTTAAGGTTCCGAAGAAAAAGATTCCAGCAGAAGGGAAAGGGGAGCTTACAATGTATTAGATGAGCAGTTGCAATCACACTATCAAGAGCAGGAAATGCCTGATTCCAAATTCCAAGTGCCAAAACATATCTTGAAACACACACTACTATTAGGTGAAACAACACAACAAATGCTACTAATAGTAAATACCGAAACAACCCCAACGCTTCAACTGGACCAGTGCCACTTCTGATACAATCACGGGTTCTGTAATCGTGACAACACCGTTCCGGAATAACATCCTTCTGGAAAATGGCATTGACCCAGGGTCGATGGATAGAGAAAGATCTACATTTGTTCTATCAAGGAGGTGTAGACTGTGGGCCATCATCCTGCGCCGGTGAGTAAAAATATGCCTTTGTAATATCTTCATATTCAGCATCAAGAAGCATGCACAATTATTTATATGTACATTAATGTGTATGATAGTATGGATGTCATTACGGGTCCGCAACAGAGGCGACAATGTATGGCCGCGGTTGTCTGAATTTTTATTTCTCACATTGTATCTTCTTTTTCGCACTCTTTTACACACATATCATGTAGCCAGGGTGATAGACATAACTGTAATATTGTGGAACTTTCCCCTCCTAGTACGTAGATGAGCAAGGGAGGTCTTGGAATGCATGCATGAATGAAACATATTTTTTCCTCTTAATCTTCTCTCATATCATCTTCCCAAGTTAGGGCTAGGATTGAGCAAGGCTCCCCCTTACTCTTCCTCTCTCTCAAACGAGCTCGGCTCCCGTCATATCCCCCTCCATTAGGAAGGCTATATCAAGAAAGAGTTAATAGGATCCTCTCTGAGACATCTACCTCTCACGACGGCGCACCCACTATCAATCAGAAGCACATATCAACTTGGTATCAGGATTATTTCCTCCCGCTGACTCCAATCGAGTCTCCTTCCAGGGACAACTTCCGCAACCCAGACAGGCTCCATCGATTTCACTTAACAAACACCTGGAAGACAACCACAACGATGCTCTGACACAGCTCAGTATCCCGCCCATCTCGTCGAGGTTGTGACACCTAGCACCCAGCGCACGATCCCATATCACTTGCCAGCACCCAAACACGCACAACCACATGACGGTGTCCAATCCCCTACTCCACTCGCCGACACCGTGACTCTCAACACCCGACCTTTTTCACACAGGAAAACAACAACCGTTCTAGCTCCCAAAACTTCTCCAAGCCATCCTTTTGCCGCTAGAAATCCTATTCCAGCCAATCGCATGGCCCACTCGTACCTACAACGAACCTCCCAACACTCATACAACGCTTCTCAGCTTCTTTCCCGACCGTCTAAGTGCTCAGCACTCAGAAGCGAGCTTCCCGCCACGTCAGTTGGTACACCATCTCACAGCTAGTTACAATCAAGGCGGGATGCAGCACGCCGTGCACTCCGAACACCAGAGAAGTAAATCCGCGAGGGACAGTGTTCCACATTACGTGAAACTCGATTTTCCTCTATTTGGCGGCAAAAATGGGCCCTTGGCCCGACTCACACTCTACAAGCACTTTTTCGTCAACTAGCTCACGTTGTTGGAGGATTGGATAGGGTTGGCAGAACAACAGATGACATGAAATTAAAATCCATAGACACGGGTTAAAAAAAGAGCGCAAGATTATCAAATTAAAGGCAAACAGACACAACGGTAGTTAGGGCGGGCACTGAAATTATATTGATCAAATAAACATAGCATAATTTTTATTCTAATAGAATATCAGCGAAAGAATCGGCTAGAGATATACCTTTGGGCGGCGAGTGTGGCACCAGAATCAGTCTGGGTAGGGAAGGGGTATGGCTGACTGGAATGTGAGGGCACTGGTGGTAGATGGTTAGACTGAGGAGAAACAGTAGTGTGAATCGGCTTTGTGGTTGGAGGTGGTAGCCCGACGAAGGCTCTTTGGTAGTGACAAAGGAAGAGGAGTCGGAGGCCCTCAAAGTGGTAGACGAAGCGATGAAATCTGGGAGGAAATCAAAGGAGTTCGGCGAGTTCCTGTGGCTATGGCGACGGACCCGGCGAAGGATTCGTCGAGGCCAACGGGAGACGAAAGGGACTAGGTCGACGCTCGTGGAGGTGGTCGACGGCGGAGTTGGGCTATGAAAGTGGATTATTGGGCGGCTAGAAGGAAAAGAGGGACTCACATGCGGCACTGATGTTGGGATGGCTTCCGAAAAGAACAGAGGAAAAAAATTTGTTTCTTCGTTTTTCCTAGCTGCCAAAACAACGGGAAGGGGTTGGATGTTTAAAAGCAATAGATTTTATTAGTGGGGCTTTATGATGTGAACACCAAATAAATTTCTTCCAAAAGATAAAATGACTATCCATTATTCTCACGGATTCTCATTATTTATGAGCTTATTTCAAAAATTAAAAAGTTAATATTTTATTTTTATTTCTTTAATTTAGGATTACTTATTTTTTGTAATAAGATACTTGTTTTTTTAACTTGATTTTATTTTTTGCCTCAACTGTCGCTTAACATAATTTGGCGGACCATTTTATCTAAGGACTTATTGGTCAATCATGTCAATAAGCAGCAGCAACAAACGTGAATGAAATGTGAGAGACAAACGCGGATACATGATTGCGACTACGTGTGTGAATAGTAAATATATAATGTGTGAAGACATGCGCTGCATAAAATAAAAATTACATAAAATAAGCTCAAGATGCATCTGGAGTTGCATCAAGCGCACACCACAAACGCCTCTTTCGTCGATAATAGTGCACGCAGGAAGCCTTTCTCCGCCCTTTGGCTTCGACTACAACAGGATATCTACACCCTACCAATAATTGCAGCACTCGATCAACACTTCCAGTCAATTTTTGTAAGTATTTGGCGCACTCTCTTAATTTCCAGCAACATGTCTGCATCTCCTTGTCAATTCGTACTCATTCCTTCATTAATCGTAAGGATCTTCCAATTTCTTTCTCTGTCACTCGTTTGGAAAGTTTGTCTAGGATGTCACTCAACGCTAAGAGGAAGAAAGTGAATTATAGATTTATCACAGTTCTCTATTAATTCTTTTAGGGTTCTTGTTGTTTATCGTAGAAAGGAGGAAGTATGGCATTTCTGTTGGAGATCGAAGAAGAAGTTTGTGTGGATTACAAAAAAATCTAAACAGTCATGATGGCATGCCATGTCTACAGAAGCCAAAACATCTATATATGAAATTCTATTAACATAACACAAGTAAATAATGTAAAAATTAGATTAATGTGATGCTTCATGTAGATATGTAAATCACGTTAGTGTTATGGAGGCGTGACGGTGCCAGTTATCTTCGTATCATAAACTTTATGTTGTGTTAATTTTGTGGTGTTATTTATAAAGTATTGTGCCCATTGTTGTAAGCCCAAATGGGGGCGTGTTTGTGAACTTAAATAGTGTCCGGTTGGGCTTTGTTGGGAGGAAGAAAATTAGAACTAAAACTCTCTCTCTCTCTCTCTTATTTCCCTTCTCCCTCTCTCTCTCTCTCTCTAACCCACGGGAAAACCGTGAGTTGCCCTAGCCGCAATCCCGTGCAGGTACGCCCCCCCCCCCCCCATCAACGTCGTGTCTCCTCCTCCACCGCCATTGCTCCTCCGCCGGTCACGAGGTCTAAGAGGGAGGATCATAACAATCTGGTATCAGAGCCCGTCGTCGGCTCACTCTCCGGTCGTTCCTCCGCTCGCCCCAAACCGCGACATCGACCCAGTTCCGCCTCCGCCCAATCTTCCAGCACTCTGGGCGCACTGGTAGGGCCACCAGACCCCGTGACCACACACCCAGGGCTCTGCACGCTCGCCGGCCCACCTTTCCGACCCGCGGATTCTCCTTCCTCCAATTCCACGGCTTCTGCTCCCGTTCCCAGCCCCACAGCAACGGCTTTGCACCTCTTCTCCGTCGGCTTACTACCAACATCGCCGACTGTCGGTCCAGCCCTAGCACAGATGGCGGACTGTACCCCCTCGCACACAGAGGTCATGGCACTCTTCCAAACCATGTTTGCGACTCAGAACGTCAAAATGGACGCCCTCAACGCACATTTGAATGCCCTACAAGGGGTGCCCTCTCCGCCTCTGAACACGGTCGATCACCCTTCGGAAGCCGTGTGGACTCCACCACTCCTACAGGAGCGGACTACCCCGCCTACGCACGAACTATCCGGATGGACTTTCCCATCTACGAGGGCCGTGAAGATCCTCTTCCTTGGCTCACCCATTGTGATATTTTCTTCGCCAACCAACACACGCCGATGAAGAACGCGTAAGCATTGCCTCCTTTCACTTACTTGGGCCTGCGCAATTGTGGTTCACCCAACTTATGCGCGAACACCCCAACTCTTCGTGGGCGGACTTCGGTGCGGCCTGCACCCTGCGGTTTGGTCCGACTCTACAGGGAAACCCACTCGGCGATCTTGTGAACCTCAAACAGGTCGACTCCATTGACACATATTTAGAGCAATTCCAGATTCTGCTCTCTCGGGCAACGTCCGTTTTACCGAAGCAACAAGTTCAATTCTTCACTGTCGGTCTTCACGAGCGATTACGTTGGGACGTCGAATTCCTACTGCCACGTGATCTCAACACGGCGATGAGCCTCGCCAGGGCTTGCGACCGTCGACTGCTATTAGATCGTCCGCCACTGGGACGTCGGGACTACCATGGAGCTTACTCTCCACCCTGCCTAACTGACAAGGCTTCAATTCGGGACGATACATCGTGGCCTACTGTCCGCCGTCGTTTGTCCCGCCCCGAGATGGCTGAGCGTCGCGAGAAAGACATGTGTTACAATTGTGATGAACATTTCACGTCGGGACATCAATGCAAACGCTTATTTTGGCTCGAAGTAGATGATCCTCTGAATAATGATGCAACGGGTGGAGAAGACATTGCAATACCCTTCGATCCAGCTTGAGGGCAAGCTGTGGGCGGCGATGTTATGGAGGCGTGACGGCGCCAGTTATCTTCGTATCCTTAACTTCATGTTGTGTTATTTTTGTGGTGTTATTTATAAAAGTATTGTGGCCATTGTTGTAAGCCCAAATGGGGGGCGTGTTTGTGAACTTAAATAGTGTCCGGTTGGGCTTTGTTGGAAAGAAGAAATTAGAACTAAAACTCTCTCTCTCTTATTTCCCTTCTCCCTCTCTCTAACCCATGGGAAAACCGTGAGTTGCCATAGCCGCAATCCCGCGCAGGTACGCTCCCCCCCCCCCCCGCGATCAACGCTGCGTCTCCTCCACCTACATTGCTTCTCCGCCGGTCACGAGGTCTAAGAGGGAGGACCATAACAAAAGACTAGTTTGTTTGCTCCTTCAATTATCTAAATACAGCTTGGGTTATGTGCTTTTTATGCGTTAATTATTACTTGAAGATATTGTCGCATCACTCTTTGCAACATTTCATGCATGCATCATCATAGGGTTAGATATGATTCATTTTCCCTAACATCTTGTTGGGTTTCGATGAACATCAAATGCACAGTGGAATACGAATAACTCATGCCAAGGAACCATGCAAAACCAATAAATCAAGAAAACAAGTTTATATCTGCGATGAAATCAGATTTCATGGAGATTATATTGCATTTGAAAACCAAACGCTGAACGAAATCCACGTATCTATTGGTACTCACACGAACACCGAAAACGCCACGCAGGTCGTCCAACGGTCACGAGGTTGGAAAAAGATCGCACACACACAGCAGTTTCTCAAACTGACATTCTAATATCAGAGAGAGGGGAGAGATTTCGAAAATTTCTGAAGAGTGGAAGTTAAGATAATGGGATTGTTGGGAATTTGCCCTCAAATTCCCTTGATTTGAAGAGGGGTCACACTCGATGCTAAGTACAAAGTTGTATTTGATAAAGCCATATTTGTGTAAGATATACAGGCTCAGGTAACTCAAGAGAAAGGGTCAATCATGCCCTTACTTCAGGAGAAATCAACTCTAAGATTTGTCTCAGCTGAACCGCTGAGACGAGGTCAGGAGCCGCTGAGAAGGCTTCTGGACAAGGTGAGCTGCAGATAGAAGAAACCGTTGAGACGGGTGTCTGTCTCAGCGGATCCGCTGAGACGGGAAAGAAGCAGCATGCAGTTGGGAAAGATTTGGCGTGTTCGTCGAACGCAGAATGCAGTTCGTCGAACGCAGAACTCAGTTCGTCGAACGCTGAGACGAGTCAGAAGAAACCGCTGAGACTTGGCGAGTTCGTCGAGCGCAGAATGATGTTCGTCGAACGCAGAACTGAGTTCGTCGAACGCAGAGTATGGCGAGTTCGTCGAACGCAGAGTATGGCGAGTTCGTCGAACGCAGAGTATGGCGAGTTCGTCGAACGCAGAGTTTGGCGAGTTTGTCGAACGCAGTATGGCGAGTTCGTCGAACGCAGATTGCGAGTTCTGCTTTTGGCGCAAGCTGCAGAAAAGCATTGTGGGGGTCCACCAATCACTCCCATGTCTGTCAGAAGATCGATTGAGAGCCGTTGAAGAACTGAGATGTATAAAAGGGATAAATTAGGGTTGAGCAAAGAACTTCTGCTATCAATCTTTCTCTCGAGCACACAAAGAAACTGAAGCATATTGTTCCATTGTCGGCAGCCAAGAACTGTGCTAACACAAGGCTGCAAGGAAGAGATAGCTCATCTTGATTCATTTCAAGATAGAGCAGTAGATCCAGTCCATCATCTGAAGGGCTGATCAAGAAGAACAAGTTGGAGCTGAACATCGGCTCCCTGGTTCAAGTCTGCAAACAGCAGCCGAAAAGAAGAAGAAGAACAAGCTTGATCTTTTCTTCCTTCATTCTAGAAACCTCATTATATCTTTTGTAGGAACCTTTGGGTTCTGAGTTATAGGGCTTTACTGCCTGAGTTTGTAGGGCTGAAGGCCTGAGTTTGTAGGGCTGAAGGCCTGAGCTTGTAGGGTTGTTTAGCCTGAGTTGTAGGGCATTATTGCCTGAGCTGTAGGAAGAGGATTCCTCTGAGGTAGGACCTGGAAAGGGTCTGAGTTGTAGGAGGTGGATTCCTCTGAGGTAGGGCTGTTTGGGCCTGAGATTGTAGGACCTGTTGTGGTCTGAGTTGTAGGATCAGTGGCTGATCTGAGGTAGGGCTGCTGAGCCTGACGTAGGGTTTGGGAAAACCTGAGAGATCCTGAGGGATCTGTGCTGTAAGCTCTTGGAGCTGAGTTTGGAGGAGTTGGCCCTGCCTATCACAATGTTAGAATGGTGAAGGGGGAAAGTGCACTACCCATAGACACACTGTCTTGGGGAACCACTATAAATGCTTGTGTTTTCTGTGTGCTTGATTAATTGCTGTTACTAAACCAGAAAACAGCTAGGCTAATTAGAGGAAAATAAAAGAAACGTATTCACCCCCCCCCCCCCCATCTAGGTGATTTAGACTACAACCTTTATAACTTACAGGGATAACCGTTTTTCAGTTCAAAATCGACAATAGGAAGAATACGTCAAATTCTCGAATTCGACGTACATCGATTTCTCAAATCGGCGTACATCAAATTTTAATCGACGCACGTCGAATTCTAGCAAATTGTTCTGATTTTTGTTAAACGCGGACCAAATTGATATGCGTCAATTTCTCAAATCAACGTGCATCAATTTCAATACGACGCTTCTGTTAACTGAAAACCAAATAGATGTACGTCGAATACTGGCTTAATAGCCAATTCAAATCTGATTCGATAAGCAATTAGTCATGATTCCTGTTTAATTAATTAAACACCATAAATTCATATTTTGGACTTGGTTTTCAATTATATATAATATAAATAAAAATCAGCATGATCATCTATTTAATTTATGAATGCTCTTAACATCGATTTCATTGGTTATATTACGTTGGCAGTAAGACTAATTTTTTGATCACTTCTAGATCACTAATTCGAACGCATCTAATCGTAGGGTTGGCATTGTTTAGAGTTCACTTTCACATCCCAACCCTATCATGCATAAAATTTGGTATCATAGACCAAGGTATGGGTCATGTTTATGCTTCGTAATGGTAAGACATATATAGTTTCTATGTCTGGTCCAAACGTCACGGATAATCGGGCAACTAGTTGAAATAT
This sequence comes from Dactylorhiza incarnata, assembly GCA_033032865.1. NCBI lineage: Eukaryota > Viridiplantae > Streptophyta > Magnoliopsida > Asparagales > Orchidaceae > Dactylorhiza > Dactylorhiza incarnata. Next base: position 1,805,207 of record JAWHQI010000337.1, read on the forward strand.
GAATGAACGAGAGTAAAGGTCATGCATATGCTTCATAGTGATAGGGCATATATAGTGATATGTCTAATCCTAATGCCACTGATAATCGGGCGATTAGTTCGAAGACGATTATGTCTTCTGTGGATTTTCAAAGGCTTATCTTAGATCTATTCGATCAACTAGACGCACAGTTCGATGAACTTGAGCATAATGTTACTATGATGAACATTAGGATAGAAACCCGGACAACATGATAGGCTCAGGTTAGACCACCCCCCAATCTGATAAAGATGCCCGCAGACACTAGGATGATTATCCTGAAGAGGTCAATGACGCTCTCCTTCTGAGTTTCGTGTGAGAGATCTTCTCTCCTGAGCACTGCGCTAGAGATTTTCCACTTCAGGACCCAATCTCTCTCATGAGAAGGGGCCCTGAGCAAACCCATAATCATTGTCCAGGACCCATCCATGATTGAACCCTCCGCCCCTAAAAGGAGTTTCGTCATCCTCAGTAGTCGCTCTGTGGAGATCATGCTCCCCCGCCGACACGATTTGACTAAGGGCAGACGATTATTGTGATGATTATTAAGAGTCTTAAAGAGGAGGTCCTCTTGCTGAGGATGACATTATCCACCGCATACAAGTAGATGCCCCTTCCTTCAAAAGTCTTTAGTTACTAGCTTTCGGACATTGACTACTATTTTTACAGCTATGAGGTGACAAATGAGCGACGTGTCAGGTTCGCCGAGATGAAACTTCAAAGCAATCTAAAATCTACGGGACTAGTTGCATGAATATTGTGCCCAGAACGGCTTGAGCAAATGAAGATGGAGGTCGAGCCTCAGCTACATTCATATAGAGTTATTTGAGTAGATAAGACTGCAATCCAAGTCATTGAGCGGTGGTTGATACATATTAGTATTGCTTCTTTTGAGGATCGGGTGCGGTGCGATGTCATTCCCATGGACGTCACCGCATGTTCTTTTGGGTAGACCATGGATCTATGACAGTGACGTCGCATATTACGGTAGGTCGAACACGTGCATTATCTTCGACAAGGGTTGCAAGATCACTCTTACCCCAACCCAATCTAAACAGTCGTCCAAGAGTAGGTGGAGTCTTCTATGAGTGTTGGTACCTCAAAGATGTTACAAATCTTTGGACCTCAAAGATGATACACATCTTTGGAAGGAGTGATTTTCTTAGAGAGAAAGTGACGACTTTGGAATTATCTATGTAATGGCCTCCTACCAGGCATCAGAGAGACCTACAGACATTCTTGAGCTCTGCCTTGATATTCATCACGTAGTGGCTAATTATTCTGATATTATACCTCACGAGTTACCCCTCATGAGAGATATCCGCATGTGATTGATCTCGTATTAGAGGCATTTTTGCCCAATCTTCCTCACTATCGTATGAATCTGGTCAAGCTTGTCGAGCTGAAGTGGAAAGAACATGATCTTTTCAAGAAGAATTTTATTGGGAGCAAATTTTTCGAGAGAGCAAACAGGTGAAGTTTCACATCCGTAAGGAGACATTCTCTAAGGAGCCTGCCAAAAAATTCAATGTATTGATCCTGCCAAGAAATTCAATGTATGGAGCATGCCTAGAAATTCTAAGGTCTAGTGAACGGATCCTTATACAATCATGAGAAGGATTAGAGAAAACGCCTACGAGCTTGACATCCCTACGAATATACGCATTCACCATGTATTTAAGGTCGAGAACTTGACTCCTAGCTTTAAGACTCGAGAGTAGACTGACCCAGACCTTGGGCCTACCCCTGAGTCTCACCTATCTCAACCTCATTTTGATCCCCATTGAGTTACGTCCTAGCGAGTATGTTGAGTTATTTATCCATCATTTGCATGAGTTTTATGAGTCAGGCAAAAAATAACTAGTAATGAATCATATAAATCTTACAAATATATTCACAGATGGGAGCAGATTTTACGAGAGAGCAAGCATGTGATGGTTCGCATCAGTGCAGAGAGTCTCCATAAGGGGTTTGCCAAGAAATTCAATTTACAGAACATGAAAATAAATTCAAGATCAAGCAATCATGAGAAGGATCAGAGTAAACATTCAAGCTTGACATCCCTACAAATATGCACATCCACCCCGTAGTTAATGTTGAAAACTTGACTCCTTACTTTGAGACTCGCGAGTGCACGAACCAACAATACCTTAGGCCCACCCTTGAGCCTCACCTACCCCAGCATCAGTCTCAAACCCAACTTACCCCTAAGGCACTTATGGTTTCATCACCATCGCCAATGGCCGCGAGAATCACAAACATCGTGGCTCATAAGTGCATAACCACACCTGACGGTCCAAGGAGAAGGTACTTGGTTCACTGGAGTGGACGCTCATTCATCGACAACATCTAGATAGCGTCCGTAGAGTTGGATCAACTCGCACCGAACTTACGACGACACTATGATCATCTTTATTCATTTGAAATGAATGCTTTTCGAATGGAAAGATTATGGTGATAGCACTTCAAGTGTGGGGCGTCACACATTAGAGCCCGCACATGTCAATTCACACAGGAGGTGTTGATCGAGTCGTCATCTGGAAGATTCGAATCTGTGGTTGCATTCAGAGCAAAAGTTTCATATTTTATGTATTTTGTTTTTATTTTCGTGTTTTATTTTGAGAGATCAGACAACAATCGCGAACAGACGATTGTAATCGTTCAAAATAGTTTGTCTTATATATATGAGTAGCTGGTTTGGGACTTCATCGCAGATTATGGAGAGTTCTCTTCCTGGAATCCAACAGTCTTCAGGCGGTGTTGACTCTACGATGACCTCAGTGCCGACTATTAGGTAAGTTACCCCTGTTTCCTTGTTTACCATTGCTGCCTACCTCCCCCCCCCCCATCTCCTTAGCCCTAAATCCATCAGCCGCCCACCTTCCTCCTTCCCTAAACATCCATCACCCCCTTCTATAACCCAAAATCCACCAGCTTCCCCTCACCCAACCCCTTTCCTCCCTGGTCGAGACTCACTAGGTGATCTCCAGCACTAATCTAACTACCTCCCAGGCCTTATAAATTTGGCTGACCCTTCCCCCTCACTCTCACATCTCATTCGCCCATTCGAGGTCAAATCCAAGATTTGTCTGTCACTTCCCCAACGTCCATATAGCTCAGCCAAACCCCTCCCAACATTCTCAACCCTAGCCTCCTTCATCCATTTCATTCTACAACAGTTTGCGACTCTATTTAGGATGGCTGTGGCGACAGGAAAAGCAGTAGAAGAAGAAGGGGATGTTAACCTAAGGTAAGAAAAACAAGAAAATGTGAAAAACTCCTTTCAGTTTTTCTGGAAGTACAAGGGTTCACTGCTTTCCAGAAAGTTTCGAAAATACCTTTTTTGCACAAGCACTTTCCCACCATCGAGAAATCAAACGACTCCAAAACAGTAGTGGCGGTGGGAATAGAACTTTTCCCACCGTCACCACCATCTCAAACAAAGCCTACACCTCTCCAGATAGCTACCGCCTCTTTTACAATCACTGGGTCTCCACTCCCTTCGCCCATGGCCCCTTTACATGTGAGTTCTATTGTATGATTTCTTCGGTTTTTAGTATTATTGTACGGATAGGATATTGATATGACTATGGATTTGTGTCTTTGCTAGTCTATTTGTTCTTGTGACTAATTATGGTTGGCGGGGCTCATTCTCCGGTGCATATTCACTAACGGCTCTCCACTCCCACTCAGAGGAAATCCTAGCTTTTTTTCTTTCAATTATCTAAATATTGTTTGTGTTATGTGCTTAGTTTTTATGCAATAATCAAAACTTGCAAACATTGCCGGATCACTCTTTGCATACAGGCATCATCCTAAGGATACATAGGATTCATTTTTCCCAACATTGAACCCTAGAGTTTGCATTGATTAGTGTTCACTTCCAAATCCCTACCCTGCATCAAGATGTTTTCATGTTTTTGCGGAGTAGGTAGAGATACTTCTTTCTAAATCTAGTCCGCATCAAAAAGTGGTCCATAACAAAAACATGTTCAAATGCAAACGCACAAGGTTATCAAAGGATTCCACGTTCTCTAGCTTGTGGAATAGCACCAGATCAATGTAAAATTGTGGCTGGAAACAAGTCTAATGAATGTCAAGGCTTGATCTACTTAATATTGAATCATCAATCATCCTCAAGGGTAATTTCCAAACTATTTAGGGTTTTCTTTAGGAATCCTCATTTCCATTTGTCTATATTGAGTGCTCCATGAAGTGTTAAATCTAATATTATTTTGAACAACTTTCATTAAGTTACCCAAAGTTTACTTTTGTCCTTCCTAATTCTTGAAAACTAATTCATGTATTCATCCAATTTACATATTGTATCATTCATTGTGGATGTGGAAACCACCCAAGTCTATTTTATAGTTTCTTATATATGATGGTTACACTTATAGTACATCTAATATAATCATTTGTCGAAAGAGGAAAATAGAAATGCTTGATGTTATTATTCATCCACATAGGGCATTATATAGGAGTTACAACATGACATAAAACACCGATAGGCGGTGTGGGACTAAACCTCAAATACATAAAGACACTACAAGACCGACATTGACTCGATAATTCCAACACTCCCCCTCAAGCTGAAGGGGGGGCCCTTCAGCTTGGACACCACAAATAACGGCAATGGAGGTAGATGATGCGGGACAAAACATCAGACGAGCCACCGGGGGAAATTCCAAACCGGGGAATCAAGTCGGGGACATAGCCACACACGACGCTGACCCACACACGACGCAGGACCCACACTCGACGTAGACTTGCTGGGAAACCGGTCAACCAACATCACTCACACACACATGCGAAGAGAACGAAAAATGTGGATCAAATCATCAAACGAGTGATCGGGGATAATTCGTCGGGGATAATCCGCACAAAGGGCGGTCTTACACGACACAGTCCCGCACGACATGGTCCCACACGACACAACCCGCTGAGATTAGAACAACCAACATAATCGCGCCCCAACACATGACCAATCGAAAGAAAAACTGGGGAGACGCTAACAACAAAAAACCTAGAGGCCGTGTGGAACGAAGGCGAAAAAATCAGAAAAGATCATCTGAGTCGCATTCATCCCAACACTCCCCCTCACGCTGATAATACGTGCATATAGGCATGAAGACTCAAACAGAAGACATAAATCTGACACACAAATGACTAAAAAACACCACAACATCATCATCGACGGGATAAGCAAGCAGCGGCAGCGAGATCCAAAATCTACGGCGGGATTAGCAGTAGGATACCTCCAACAGTCAGCATAAAGAGGCCCAAGCAGAAATCTGAAGCAGTTGGGGCCATCGGCATCACCAGGGGATGGAAACAGCGGCTGACAAAGCAGCAGAAAATGATCAGAGCTGCGCCAGATATCGAAGACGCCATCGGAAGAAAGGAGAGGTTGCTTGACCCGTCGGAAGAGAGACAGTTGTTGCACGAAGTCTGGAGAACACCGAATGCGAAAGCATACGCCATCATCGACGACGACGAAGTCACAACACAGAAGGAGACTGGAAAACGATGATGGAATCTGACGAGGAAGCCAACGTCGAACATGGAAGAGCGTCGAAGGGATCGGCAGTCGTCTGCATCGACAAGGACCACATAGACGAGGGGCCGACGGACTTCGATTGGAAGCAGAGATGTTAACGACAGGCTTCGATAAAGGCTACAGAGCCGCTCCCGTCGACGGACACAGAAGTTGATCGCGTCGACGGGAGCGGGAGCCTAATGGTGTGACGAATACGGGTCGGGCTAGTAGACGAAATCGAGAAGCAGAGCAGAAGAGGGAGCGGCTCACGGGAATAGATTTTTTTTAGGGTTTCAGATCGAGCTGCTCTGATACCATGTTGGAAGAGGAAAATAGAAATGCTTGATGTTATTATTCATCCACATAGGGCATTATATAGGAGTTACAACATGACATAAAACACCGATAGGCGGTGTGAGACTAAACCTCAAATACATAGACACTACAAGACCGACATTGACTCAATAATTCCAACATGTTGGACGGTCCAGCATGAACCAAAAAAAGGCATGCCAAGATTAGTCCCACACCGCCTACTCAGACGGTCCACTCGTGCTTATAATATGCCCCACCTCTCCTATCTGAGACCCGGGTTTTGGAATGGAAAATAAGTGCGGTGGTTTAACATGGTATCAAAGCGAGGTTCACGCTGAGGGGGCGTGTTGGACGGTCCAGCATGAACCAAAAAAGGGCATGCCAAGATTAGTCCTCCACCGCCTACTCAGACGGTCCACTCGTGCTTATAATATGCCCCACCTCTCCTATCTGAGACCCGGGTTTTGGAATGGAAAATGAGAGTGGTAGTTTAACATCATTCAATAAGTAATTATTGTTCTTCAGTATATTCATCTTAGCATTCACTTTTCTATCACTTTCAACTTAGTAAATATCAAATCAATTACAGCGAAACATTTGGATATATACATCACCATCAATCTAGTTACATTTTATAAAATATACCATTAAATCACCATGATATCCTACTATTGCACAGTGCTCTTCAATCACTTCGTCATTTTAAAAGCTTAAATTTTAAGCATAGCCCATCAAGATATCACTTCATCTTCTGGTGAAATAGACTGAGAAGTTATATAATTGAAATTTACATACTTCGCAGTTTTACAGATTTTAAACTCTACCTTCTAAAGAACATCTCTAATAATCTAACTTCTGAATTATCGTATTGAATATCTAACCGATTATAATTATCTTACAAACAAACAAAAAACGTATCAGGGCATCTTTGTAAGCATCTCCAAATAATATACAAAACAATATATATTCCGTGTTTCCATAATGTAATCCTCCGGTAATTAGAAAGCTTTTGTCACAAAACAACTTCTAGCACTAGCAATATTCTATCAAGAATATCTTTAATAACTACATGATTTTACACACCTCCTTAACAGGTTCACTAAAAATGTAAAAGAACTACAGGATTTGCGAAATTATGAAATAAGAACTGTTGGAAAGTAAAAGAGAAATGCTTAACTGTTATTATTCATCCACTCAGGGGCAATATATAGGAGTTACAACACGACACATAACACCGATAGGCGGTGTGGGACTAAACTCAACTACTATTGAAGACCGATATAAAAATAAATGACTCATAAACTCCAACACTCCCCCTAAAGCTGAAGGGGGACCCTTCAGCATGGACACATCAAATAATGGCAAATGAGGTAGGCGATGTGGGACAACACATCAGACAAGCCACCGAGGGAAATTCCAAACCGGGGTCATAGCCACACTCGACGTTGACCCACACACGACGCAGGACCCACACGACGTGGACTTGCTGGAAACCGGTCAACCAACATCACCTACACACACAACATGCGAAAAAGGAACGAAAAATGAGGAGTAAATCATCAACCGAGCAACCGGGGATAATCCGTCGGGGATAATCTGTCGGGGATACATCCGCACAAGAGCGGTCCCACACGTCACAGTCCCACATGACAAAGTCCCACGCGACACAACCCAGTGAGATTTAGAGCACCAACATCAATCGCGTCCCCAACACACGACTAATCGAAAGAAAACATGAGGAGACACATGACACAAGCCTAGAGGTCATGTGGAACGAAGGCGAAAAGTCGGGAAAGATCATCAGAGTCGCCTTCATCTCAAACACTCCCCATCACGTGGATAACACGTGCATATAAGCATATAACATAAGACAAACAACATACGCCACATAAAAAACAGCACAACACAAACTTCAGCATATGCAAGATATTACCACCCTAGAAGGGGATACGACAACAGAAACTGGCTGGAATCGTCGGAAAATATGAAAGGCAACACTTGGAGCGACTGGAGGCGGCTGTAATCGTCCGGAGCATGAAGACAACGGCTGGAATCGACAGAGATAAGCATGAGCACAGATCTGGAGGCCGGAGCACGCCAAGGATGAGACCACGTTGTGGAAGAAGGCAGCCATCAAGATTTCTTCCATGGAAGAAGCAACAGAATCGGCAAAGGAAGACATCGACGAAGAAGTCATCGGATCAGCAGAAGGGATCGACAATCACAGAGAAATCAGAAGCTAACGGGGAGAACGACAGCGACGGAAGCAGCAGCCATCAGAGTCGATGGAAGTAGCAGTCGTTGGCGTCGACGGGATCGAGCGCAGCAGCAGGCGGGCACGTCGACGATAGGGCTGAGAACCTCCGTCGCAGTAAGGGGAAGAGATGGCCACTCCCGTCGATGGAGCCAATCGTCCATTCCGTCGACGGGAGCTGGCGGGTTGCAGCTCGTCGGGAGCCCTAGCAGCTGTGAGGACGGGAACCGGGCTCGAGCAGAGAAAAAAAAGGCGGAAATTAGATAGAAGGTTGAGAAGTTTACATCCCAACAAATTAGGGCAATGAAAAATTCCCAGAGTCAACTTCTAGCTCTGATACCATGTTGGAAAGTAAAAGAGAAAAGCTTAATTGTTATTATTCATCCACTTAGGGGCAATATATAGGAGTTACAACACGACACATAACACTGATAGGCAGTGTGGGACTAAACTCAACTACTATTACAGACCGACATAATAATAACTGACTCATAAACTCCAACAAGAACCGGTCAAAGAATTACATTTTAGCCATTTGGTAGCACTTCATCATTATATTTACATCTACATGTAAGAAAGTGTTGGAATGTTTCAAAATTACATGCATACTCTGTGACAACCTAAAATTTGCATAACAGAATATTTTTCCCCGATGATGAGAACGCAAGGTAGTACGGATTTTACTTAATAATTTTTCGCGCTTTTCGTTTCATTTTATTAACTAAATTTACTTTATTTTGTTATTGGGGTGCCATGAGTCAAATTATTGTGATAGCTCATTTTGTGGACTGTTGGTATTATCTTATGGGCTGGTGGTATCATTTTGTGGGCTGATGTGGTGTTAGCATGTGTTAATGCCATGTGGAGGAAGTTGGCTTGGCTGATTTGGCTTGTGGTTTGACACTTGGCCGGTTTGGGTGTTGGTTGGAGATGTGTTGTGGGCTTATGAAATTGGCACCTGGGTTTGGGTTTGGCTTCATCTTGTCGCAGGCCGCTTAGTCTCTGTTATAAATCGAGCCGCATCCGGTCTCTTCTCTAACTCCCGCATTTTATCTCTGCTCTTTGCGCTATTTCTCCCGTGCCGCTGCTATGCTACTCTCGACGACTGCTTCCAGCTTCTTCTTCTCCTTCTTTCCGTGCTTCTCCTCCTCCCTGGTTACTTCTCTTAGGTAGTTGTTGCTGCCCTGCAGAGTTTCTCTGGCGCTGTTTCTGTGTTGTGCCGCCGATTTCTGCCACTGGATTAGGGCTTGCTGCCGCCGGTTTTGGAGCTGCTACTGCTACTACTCCTCTCTTCTCATGCAACCACTTCTCCCTCTCTTTCCATCTTTCTGTTTGTGGTTGCTGCTACCTCTTGTGTCGTTGCTCCTTGTGCCGATGTTGGAGTTCTTGGAAGGATTTCGCTGAACCTCTGCGCATCCTCGAAGGATCGGTCGTGCGGTGCTTCCTTCCTCCTTCTCCCGTTGTAAGATGCTCTTCTTCTCCCTATGTTTCTCCTTCTATTGCTGTCATTGCTGATTTGGGACCACTGTTTTACTGTTTTGGCCGGTCACTATTTATTATTGATGGCTAGCTGTTGGAAGTATTTGCTGGAACTTTGCGCCGACTAGTTGGCCGACCACTGTTAGTCATTTTCTTTTGCTGTTTTTACTCTTTTCATGGCTGTTTTAGGGCTGTTTGGGGAGGAAGAATTGCTCTTTCCGGTTTCCATGTTGCCTGGATTTGGTGGGCTGTTTTTGTGCTACTTAGCCGCTATTGTGGGGGGCCGATTTTGTACTGGACAAACCTTTTGGAGGCTGTTTTTGGTGTTGGTTTTGGACTATTTTTGGATACTGCAACTTGGTTCTGCTGTGACTGGTTAGCCAGTTTTGAGTAGTATTATGGCTTTGTGAGCTGGTTTTGGAGCTATGGGCTGATTTGAGATCGTTTTTATGAAAATTTTTGGAATTTATTGTATTTATTTTGGTTTCACGATTTCAACGAATTTAAACGCCTTTTTACTAAACCTTTTTACTTCAACGCTATGCGTAACTAGTGACGCAACCCAAATAAAATATGTGCTATTTCAGTGGTTTCCTAGGCCGGGAAATCAGAGGATGGCGTCACAAGGTCAACGTGGCAATGAAGCTGAGAAAGATAAAATGAAGGCTGTAGTGAGTATTTTATTTCTTGAAACTATGTTTATTTAAGTATTTCTATATTCCTATTTTATTTTAAGATAAACTGCTTGTGCATATGAGTTTAAACTCAATGATATATCGCTATACAGTAAATGGGGGCAAGGGAAAATGAAAGCGATACAACTTTCTGAGGGGAAGTTTTATGTTAAAACACTTATTTTAAATTTGAATTAAGAAAAGAATAATAAAACTCTACATAAGGAAATGTGAAGGTTTCAAATTTGCCCTTAAATGGGTGGGGCCCAATTCAAGTTTGCATACCCAAGCATTTCCTATTTTATGTAACTCAATTTAAGGGGCCGGTTAAGAGGTAGCATTGAAAGGGAATGTTATGAAAATTATGGTTTATTGAAATATATGCATATTGCTATCTCTTATTGCTTGCATGTATAACTGTTTCACGAAATATTTTTCTCACCTACTCATATCTTTATGACTAACCCATCATGGACAATATTTTTAGGAAACAGGAGCTTCTCCCAGCGCACCCCGAAGGGTTCCCCCACTGAAGAAGAGAAATGAAAGTGTGCTGAAGATCTGGCCAATGTATGGTTAAAGATCTTTATCGGAATCAAAGAAGCGCAAGAACGTCATAGAGCCACTTGTACCGATTATTCATGTGAATATTGTAATGAGTATGGCTAATACTCGTTTAATTTGTAAAACTTTGTATATAAATAAATCAAATGAATAAAATCTGGTGTTTATGTTCTTTGTACTGTGGATCTGTATGTGATTCATTAACTGCGACCTTTTTATTGGAAACTAAGTCCGATTCTCGAATCATTTGGGAAGCCCGGAATAAGGGTCTTCACATACTCAACTACAAGGGGTCTCACACCTATATATAGGAGTGAAGAGAAATACATAAAATAGAAAATACAGTTAATAAACAAGTAATAAATGCTAAAAAAAATTCAAGTTGGGCATGTAATGTTGACCATGCTTAAATTGGTAATGACCCTTCCGAAAGCACTCACACTCAATCCTTTAGTGAGGATGTCTGTCAATTATTGTTCAGACGAAACGAACAGAGTACATACAATTCCTCTCACTATATTTTCTTTAATGAAGTGTTTGTTGAACTTTAGGTGTTTGGTACTATCATGTTGAACAGGATTATGATCAATACTAATGGCCGCCTTATTATCATAATATAGTCTGATATGCTCACATTCCTCAAGGCCAAGGTCTCTCGTAATAGTCTAAATCCACAACCCTTCACAGATTTGTGGGTCATGCCTCTAAATTCAGCTTCAGCACTAGATCTGTCAACCACATATTTTTTGCTCCTCCATGTAACCAAATTCCCACCAACCAATGTGCAATATTCTGAGGTGGATCGTCGATCATCAATCGATCCAGTCCAGTCTGCATCTGTGTAGACTTCAATATTTAGCACATCATTAAGTGAGAATAAGATAACACTCCTAGAAGAGGTCTTGAGGTATCTGAGAATACGGCGGGCAATATCAAGATGGCGAGTCTTTGGGGAGTGCATGTATTGGTTGATCACTCCAACCGCGTACAAGATATTCGGGCGAGTATGTGACAAGTAAATCAGTTTTCCCACTAACTTCTGAAAACAATGATGTCCTTAACAATTTCTCTATCATCTCTCCATTGCATGTGGTTCGCTTCGATATGGATATCGGCAAGTCTACACCCACTCATCTCTGATGTCTAAACTAAATCAAGGATATACTTCCTCTGCGAGATGAAAATCTTATGTCTAGACTTGGCGACTTCAATGCCCAAGAAATACTTTAGGTTCCCAAGACCTTTACCTCAAATTCTCAAGCCAGACTTTCTTTTAGAGTTTGAATTTCTTTGAGATCATCTCCCGTTATAACAATATCGCCCACATAAACTACAAGGGTAGTCAATTTACCTTCTTCATGCTTGATGAACAGAGTATGATCAACATTACTTTGAGTATATCCAAAGGTCGTCATAATCTTGTGAACTCTCTCAAACCAAGCTCTAAGAGATTATTTGAGGTCGTATAAAGTCTTTTTAGCTTGCAGAACTTCCCTTCAGATCTTTTAAAGGCAAGTCCAGGAGGTCGGGACATATATACTTCCTATTTTAGATCCTTATGAAGAAACGTGTTCTTAACATCTATCTGATTGAGGTTTCATCCCTTACATTATGCACATGATAGGAGAACTCTTATGGGGTTGAGTTCATCTTTGCTACATGAGCAAAAGTCTCCTAATGCAGTCTGAATGTATCATCTGGAAATCAGTCGTGTCTTGTATCTTTCAACAATTTTGTGTGTTTTTCTAGACAGAAAACACCCACTTACACCCAACAACCGTCTTCCCTTGAGGAAGATGCACCAGATGCCATGTACATTTTTTCCAAGAGCATGCATTTCTTCAAGCATGGCTTCTTGACACTTCCGATGACTAAAAGCTTCATGCGAAGATGATGGAATAGATATAGAGAACAATGAGAAAACAAAGGTTTTGTGTGAAGCGATTAGAGAAGTATAAGACACAAAATAAGACAAAGGATGTTGGGTAAAAGTACCTTCTCTTAGAGCGATAGACTCTGAAGACGGATCAGTAGTTAGCTCTTGTGCCCTGAGAGAAGCTTGTGTGTTTATACACTTATTTATCCGAGAGTAAACCTGCAAAGGGGGAGTACGAGATTTCTCCAGATCGTTAAAGACAACATGAGGACTAACTACAGCAATAGGAGGGGTAATTTTAGGAAGTTGGAAATAATGAGGGATGTGTAAAGGTGTAGATGAGGACTCCTCCTTAAGTGATAAGGAGCTCACTTCCATCATGGGAGAGGACCACCCCCCCTGAAGTGAGGTTCCGTAGTAGCTTTCAGATTCACGAAAAATGACATCCATGGTAACAAATACCTTTTTAGTAACAGGATCAAAGCAATTGTAACCCTTTTAAGTAGGAAAATGCCCGAAGAAGACACATTTTAGGGCACGATAGTTGAGTTTAATTCTTTAATGTATATGAACGAAGCACACACTCTCAAAGATATGAAGATTAAGGTTAGTGGGAGGAACCTGAAGAGTGCTGAGGGGTGTCTTAAACCTGAGAACAAGTGTAGGCATACAGTAAAAGAGGTAAGCTACTGTGAGAACAACATCCCCCAGTAGTATTTAGGAAGGTGTGTCTTAAGAGACACCTGGCCACCTCTAGAAGATGACGATACTAACGCTCTCCCGCATCCCTTTGAGTGGGGGAGTAAACGCAAGACGTTTAGTGAATAATGCCAAGATCATTGAGGTATCGTTCAAACTGAGAATCAATGTACTCACGGTCGTTGTCACTACGAAGAATTCTAAAAGTGGTATTGAATTGAGTTGCTATCAATTTTTAAGAACAATGAAATAAAAAAACTTCATTTTTAGTTTTCATTAAATACACCCAGGTAATGCGAGAAAACAATAAATGAAAGTAACAAACCAAGAGCATCTAAAATTAGAAGCAACATGACTCGGTCCTCAAACATCAATACGAATAATAGCAAAGGGTGTAGAGCTAGGAGAATAAACATAATTAAAAGAAGTACGGCGGTGTTTGCTTAGTTCACACACATCAGAATGACATTTTTTCAATAACAAGAGATAGTAGAAAATAAAAGTTTCATAGAAGGGATAGAGGGATGTTTGAGACGACAGTGCCAGGAATCCAAAGCAGAAGAGTGATTTGCATGCAATGTTTTAGTCCTACGACCTATCCGATATATCGGCCGACACAACATTGGAAATATTGTCCGTTATTTTATTTTAAGTGATATTAGCAATATACATGCATAAATCATCTTCATGTATTGCATGTAATGCATTATATATGTTTAAATAGATTAGACTTATTGTTTTGTTCTCTTTCATAACTGTTTATTCTTATAATCATGTTTGTATAATCATTTATTTGTTGTTATCTAACAAAATTACAAAACACTTTACATGTTATTAGTTAATATTTTTTGCTTTTCATATAATTTTAGTAAGTACAAGAAAACTTATTATTGATTAAGAACAAGTTCTAAATCTTCTTTACTTTCTATAAAATTTAGTATTATCTAAATAAATTTATTAAATAATGTTAAGCATGTTTCATAATTTTATTTATTGGTACTTGTCATGGATTCCATTTCGAGACGGCTCGGAATCGAGCCATTTCGAGTCGAGCCAACTCGAAATTCTAAAATTTTGGTCAAGCCCAAATCGCTCGAACTCGACTCGAAATAATTTTGATTTCGAGATGAGTTCAATTCTAAAATTTCGGTCGAGCCCAAATCGCTCGAACTCGATTCGAAATCAACCCTAGGACGAGGCAAGATGTGGCAAAGCGAAATCGAAAGGGCTTGCGGGAGATGAGCTTTTGTGGGACGGGTTTACGTCCCAAGGTGGCTCTGATACTATGTTGAAATGTTTCAAAATTACATGCTTACTCACACCTATATATACTATATAGGAGTGAAGAGAAATACATGGAGAGGCGAAAAATACATAAAATAAAATAAAACAAATAATAAATGCTAACAGAAAGGAATTATCTGTCTAGTGAATTTGGATAGACTATGTATAATATACGTCCCAAGCACAATGAGAACTATAGACAGTAAATAGCTTATAGTGACTAAAAGAAACAGCTTGCCAAAAAAAATATTACAAAACAGTAAACAGGTTATAGAAGTTAAAAAGGTACCCCAAAAAAAATTTACCTCAACAATAAATTTACTAAAACGAGAAAGTGTCCAGCAGGTAATACTCCGTATCAGTGGAAACTTATCATCCAGCAGTGGTAAAAGGTATGTAACAATCTATCAATCATGGCAAAAATGAAACAAATATTATCAAATAAACTTACAGGGTATAAAAATGTAAAATAAACTTCAAAAAAAAATTGAATTTTCATCAGGATAGCAAATTTTAAAAGAACTCATTTTCTATCATCCCTTCAAAACAGGACTTGTCTCTAAAATATTTATGTAGAAACTACCACTCCTTCCAACCATCACCCAGTCCCACACCTACTTATCATCAAATTCCCTATATTGCCAGTTGAATAAAGACTTAACTTTTTAACCCACCCTAAATTACGGATGTTGTCATGGGTAGGCCATATGTAAGGAATAAATGTGCATGCTACACAAGCATGGGGCCTCAATCATGGATTGGCATATTTATCTTTTAAATTGTCGTAATTTTTACTTTTGCTTCCTCACTTGTCTTAATTTCCATGGTCCGGTGGTGTCGGGCTCAATTTGAATTAGAATGTAGTACGTGCAATGCCCCTTATAAGTTATATCTGAATTGGTTTTTATATAGTTTTGGACCGGTCCATTCCAAGGCAAGCAATAAACCAAGTTTTATTTCTTGCATTGTTTAAGAAGTTATGGCCCATCCCTCTCACTACCCACGCCTACTCCCCCTCACTACCCAGCCGACGCCCTTCGATCACATCCCCGCGGAAGGTTGCATTCATGTGGCAGGTCACTCCCGACACCCCTGCTCAGGACACGGTTTAGGCTCCGCTCATTCTTTCATACGGTGGCCCCATAGCTCTTGGGGAAGCAAGCACACCTCATTACATCAACCCCACTTGTTTAAAATATCCAAAGCTAAGCCATGTAACCGGTTAGTATCATAGCCATCCTTTGGTGACACCGAGCAATCAACTCGAGTTGATGATGGAACGTATGCAACTGATAATGATGGACCAGTTGATGGCTTCTGAAACAAGGCTACAAACCTCCCTTGCCGATCTAACATCACGAATTAACAGCCTCGTGCATTCTCAATCGCACGGTTGTGGAGAAGTTTGTTGGGACATGGAAAAGCCACAAAGCATATGGATCGATACAAACTATTTTGTAATAGGCAGTTTGGGCCGCTAATTAAGAATTAACTGTTTGGGAGAGTTACCCTCCTTAAAGTAGACCGGTCAAATTAACGAGAATTTGGCGAAGTTTCAAATATTGTTGGCATGGGCGACTATGATTTTACCAGGGTAGCAGGCCGTCATCTTTACTGTCGGATTGCAAGAGCACCTACATCTAGACATTGAGTTCGAACCCCACTGCAACATATTGGGAATTTTGTTGTCCTTCCGCCGCGTGACCACTGGACCACCGCACTTTTTCTCTTGTCAGACACGAGTCTGATGGTGGTATGTCCCTATCGTTATCTCTTCATGCAGAAGGATGGGATCAAACGACAGTGCAATGATATGTTGCAACAAAGTAATATTTGTTCCAGTTAGTCACCTTTCTCTTCTCCAATGCTTTTGGTGGGGAAGCAAGATGACTCGCGGTGATTTTGCGTGAGTTGAACTCCAAAACCATCAAGGACAAATTTATTATAGCCATGATGAAAAAACTCTTGGATGAAGTACACAAATTCTGGCTATTTTGTGCTTACGCTTGTTCTATAAATGATACGAGATAAAGAAATATTGGTCCATATTTCCACATCTCGTATCAGCCAATATACCAGGTAAAACCTAATATATCAGCCCTTATATTCAAAAATAATTTTTTTCCTAATCAAAACAGTGTCATGTCATTCTCCTCCTAAAACAAATGTGAAACAATATGTTAGTAATATCAGATGACATCCACAACAATGATACATACACATCAACTCATCCATTTATAAGTAAATGGATCAAGCCGGCAAATGGGACAAACCCAAATTATACTAAGAACACATTATTTTCATTTTGGGTTTTTTCAAAGAAAATTTAAATGTAAAAATAAAAAGTTTCATAATTACGTGGCAATATTGATTAGCATTTTAATCATGCAATTTCTCTAGCAATTATTAAGGAAATGGTGTTATTCATGACTAAGTGTATCATTGCAGTGAGTTTATAAAGTAGTACTAGCGGTTGTACACAGTGTCTCCCAGCGTGCATTGATAGTACGTTAGGCATCATTCTAAATGTTTTAATGTTTAACAATGTATTTAACAAAAAAATACTGAATATGACTAAAATCAAAACCAAAATTAATCCTAAAGCATCAAAATAATAAAAAAAAGTAAAACTATTAGTGCTTTATCTTTAAAGCATCTCATCACTCACTTTTTAAAGCAAAGTTTATGAAACATCAAAATCAAAAATAAATGTAAAATGGTGATTACTTTGACTATAAAGCATCACATCACTAACTCTTTTTATCTTTTCTTCCTTTAAAGATGTAAGATTGACAAAAAGGATACTAAAATGGGTAGCTAAATATTACACCCCAAAAAGGTAGCTTCTCTTATAGATAGTAATAGATAACTTACATGATCAGATCCTAAATATGTTCCTTCTTCTACTTTACCTAATAATGTAACTTGATGTAACTTGCACTTAATCTAAGTTTTTAAGACCCCCTCCAAAAATCGGTATATGAAACTACAAAAGGATGTGCTTTAGTTAACTCTAGTGACAATTTTTATTTCACAATGTGCTTTCCGATTGTAGCAAAAAAAACTCCTTTGTGATTTCACTTTATATAGCAACTGGTGTACATGCTCCGGATGATGATTATGACATGTTCACTGATACCTGGAATAACCTTGATCGGTACTTGAATGCCTAATCAATTGCATCAATCAAGAATGTCTGGAAGTGTACCTCAGGTAGAAGAGGATAAAGGCCATTAAAACACCCCTCTGCTATAGCACCAATGGCCAAAACGGAAGCCTCCCTCTCCTTCCACTCCAAATTGTTAGAATTTGATAGCCTTTGCTGAAACAGGTGTAAGAGACAAAATAAGCAGCAGCGCCTAGAGCTTGCATCCTTATGAAAAATTATAATACAAACACAACATCAAAACAGCACAATATTAACCATGCATGCATATTGTTTCATTATAAAGGTCTTAAAATGTCATAGAATATTAGGAATCTTGTAGGATTTACTGAAGTATAGAAGACCTACTGATGATTACTAAAGTATAGAAGGCTACTGAAGCTCTTAGAGTATGGTTTTTCTAATTATAACTCCAACTAGGTCGACTGCAATGTCTGGTATGAAGAAAGCTTAAACATTGAACTTATTCATTGCACCCTTTGAAATACAAGAATTCAACAAAATAGTATGCCTCTAATACAGACCTCTCTCTCTTTAGATGAAATAAATTTTGAAGATTATTATTTATTGTTTAGATAACTTTGAAATATAGTAACTGTTTATCACAAATGCTCATCCATTCTGCCATTCGACGTGATCCACAGGCAATTCCTTAGATACCACTAAAAATGACAATAATGATATGATAAAAGGAATTGCTACTAAAAATGACTATAATGATATGATAAAAGGAATTCAATGAAGATGATTATGCTATGGTGCATATTCTTCCTAAACACTTTTTACGCAATACATAGAAACTTCTCATACCTAGCCACCTAGGCTCCTACGGACCATACAATCATAAAACTTGGGTCTAATGCATATTGATGGAGATCGATTACATCTCATTTGAGCGATTTACGAGATTGATGACTATTGAATCATCGAATTGATGATCGGAGACCGCCACTGCATTCGGCGCGATTTTTCATATTTTTATCTATTTTTTATTTTTTTGGACTTATATTTTGGGATTTACGTTAAGTCATCTGATCGTGCATTTAAGGCCGTCGGATGATTTAACTTAAATCCCCCCATACGGCCTTACCAATATCTCATCGGCTAGGGCAATAAGGGCACCGAAAGTTTGGACTTCCTACACGCAGCCAACCGGTCTTCCTCAGTGCGACGTCGAGGATCCCATGCAGTGTTGACACCGCTGGGTGTAGCCTCCGAGGGTGTCGATGCCCTCAACGTTGCCGCCTGCCTCCTTCCTAATCTCCGACGAGTACTCTCCGACCTCTCGTCGTCGTTTCCATCCACAATAGCCAAACAACCCCTCTCCAGGTCCCTCCGCCCACTTCCCCTTCCTCCCACCGTCAACCAACCCCTCGCCTCCATCTCTCCTACCCTCTTCCTCACTATCTGGCACATCTACTCGTCGCCCACCTTCCGAGTTCCCTCTGACGACCCCCCTGAAGCACTACCAGCCTCCTCCGACCTCCAGTAACCCCACCTCCACCAGCGCAATAACCGCTCCCATAGCACCCAAACTCCCCTCCCAACAACGTCCAGCCTTACAGCACCTCTACATCTAGCACCTCTACATCTACCCTCCATTTGATTCTTGCAGTTCCACATTAGCTCCCCTTCCCCATCCAGAGCCACTACAGTGACGACCAACCCTCTCCTTTCCCTGAAGCCCTCCGAAATCTCCAAAATTCCAAATTATCAAAAATCCCAAATTATCCAAAATCCCAAATTATCCAAAATCCCTTAAACTACAAACCCTAGAAATTGACTCTGCTTAATAATTCCCCGTCAACCGCACGTCGGAACCAACACATCTCACCTATGATTGTCCCAAGCCCGCCTACCACAACTTCCACCAGTGGTGTCGATTACTTGGTGAGTTTTACATCTATGTTTCATTTCTAGCATTGTACAGATGTACACTTATTGCTAGTAATCTTTGGCTTATATTGATTTGACTATTTCATTTCTCTAAAGAGGTGCACTACATTTAATTTATGTGCACTCTCAGTTAATCGCAATTAGCATTTGCTTTAATTTGGAGTATATGTGATCGAATGTGATTCAATTTTGCGGGCTATAAATTTGATTATTTCATTAATTGTGCGTCGAAAATACGAGCTACAAATTTTATTATTTAATTAATTTTGAGAAAACTTGCATGATTGAATCATTAATTTTCGCATTAGAGTTGTTGTTATGTCAGTCTGATCATCGAATTGCGTGCTCCCATTCTTCCACAACTTCATTTTAGAGTTTGTGATGGATCCATCGCATTTGTCGTGATTGCTCACATTGTATCTAGTGTTAGAGCATCGCGGGTCCATCATCTATAGATTTTGCAAGCATCAGTTGGTATCATAGCTCCAGGTTTGACTTTATTTTGATACGTAGTAGTAGAATCTATAGGTTCATTGATGGTTAGTTATCGTTGACATCCCTCTCCTCTATTTGAGGATCCCGAGTCCGTTTATACTCGATCCCATAGAGCATCTTAGGGAGATTATCGTACTATTCTGATGATCATCTCATCCTCAACTCCTCGCTCGTAGAGATCGTGTTGACCCTTCGATATGATTCGACTATACTAGGGATGCTAGATATTATGATCATCATTTCGATGAGGATTTCGAGTAGGTTCCGTAGAGCTACCCCACCGTTTGATGGTTTGTCAACTCCCGAGTCTTCTAGCTATTGGCTCGTGGACATGGAATATTTTTTAGATTAGTTTGAACCATTCGTTGAGCGTCGAGTCTGATTTGTGAAGCTTAGTCTACTAGGCCAGGTGAGAGATTATTGGAATAGCATTAAGTGGACCTTTGTGCGAGATCGCCTCCGCCCAATCACCTGTTGGGTGAAGATGAAGCGGAGATTGTATCACAGGTATCTGTCGACGTCATATAAGAGTCGCCTCCTCAAGCAAACATTTATCCTCCAGTAATGATCCAGAAATGTTACTGAGTATAGGGATTATTTTGATGAGGTAGTGGTATGGAGCGACATGCAAGAGGAACCGATCGTAGTTGCTGCTAGATTCCCTTCTGGACTTTGGACTATGATTTATGTAGCATTGAGCGGTCATCGGTTGATTCTATCAAGCAGACATTCCAGCTCACCCTTCATTACAAGCGGTCCTTAGGATTTGCTGGAGTTAATCGAGTAGACTCGCACCTTAATCATCTCGCCGTGAGCCCTCCCCAACTCGAGGCCACCACCTTGATTACTTGTGCCCCCTTGGACATGCATGATAGGACTATTGATACAAAGTTATCCCACTCAAGTGAGGTTCATTGTCTGATTGAGTGATTTTCCACTTGATAGTCTAATGCATACCTTATGGCTTCAAAAGAGAGTGAGCACGAGCGACCCGGTAATATTATAGTAATGTTTTTCCCCTACGCCTGTGTTGACTTTGTTATCGCCTCGATCATAGACTCGTCTCTGAGTGCATGTTTAACTGAATTTTTCCATATCGTTATGGCAAATCACGTTCCGAGTGAGAGCCGAGATTATAGTATTGACTGTGAAGTGGTTATCTCTCCTGTTCTCGAGGACACTGCTATTATCGATGGTACTCATGTTAAGGATCATCATGTTGTGGATGGTTTTTTGGATGAGCTCCCCCCCCCCCCCACCCCCCCCCCCCCACCCCCACCGCACCGGCTAAACCACCACACCTAATGATTCTTTCTCTCTAAGAAAGATTTGCACTAGTGGGAATGTCTTGGATGTTCGTGCAATAGATCGTAGCAGTTGCAACGAAATTTTCTTATATACCTCCTCGAGAACCACCTGACGAGCTTTTCCTTTTTGCAGATAGTCAACACGTCTCAGAGTTGCACCTTTGTGTCCACGTCCCAGATATTCTTTGGGGTGATCGTTGCATTCGCAACGTATTCTTCTAGACACCGCCATGTGAAACTCCTGACGAGCCACATTCCCTAAATACATCCGCACTCATTTGGGTGTGCGTCGCACACTTGACGAGTATTTTTATACCCCTGCCAAAAGAACCTTTGGATAAACCACCTCTTCTAAGAAATATCCACAACTAAGTAGAGTTTGCGCTAAGTGAGTCTGTTAGGTTCGTCATTTATCATTTGCATCTGTTGAATGATTTGCATGTCATACTCCGACGTAAAGTTATATAAAATAATGAACATTTTAAAACTTTTGTAGGTAATCACAAGAGAGAGCAAATGTTCAAAGAAGGTGATTGGGTGATGATTAGCGCATTATTTGAGAGGTTGTCATTGGGGGCGGTTATGAATCTAAGTGTTAGGTGAATAGGTTCATACACTATCAAGAGAGACTGGGTCAAAGTTCTTTGAGCATGATATTCCTATTGTAACATCTAAGGATCCTAAACATAACTTTTTATAAGAAGTTATAAGAACTAATCGCAAGATTGTGTAATCGATTGTGTAATCGATTGTGCAATCGATAAGCAACGGTAACTTACTGTCATCAATCCCCATGAACACATAAAGAGTCGTCTAGCAAGAAAAAACATTAAATGTTCATAATCATCAAAATTTAAGTTCTTACATCAGTACATAAAATAATAATACATAAGATAAAATTGGCTCACACGCCACAGAAGTTCTAGAAATGAAAATAAAATAAGCTAGTTGATAAGGAAACAGAAATATTCATCATCGTCATGCACAGTCATGATTTTGTTCAGGCTTCTTGAACGTTCATGTTAATCAAGAAGCTCTGGGGTACCTTTTAAGTCCAGCAGCTGAAATTGTTAAAATAAAAGGATGAATAAAATACTCAGTGAGTGTTCCCTTACTCTAAAATTTCATAATGTCTTAGGATTTTGTTTTGTTATTGATCATATGTTGTCCTATAATTTCATCTAGGATTTCCTCATTCTCTTACTATTGGTAACTTTTGATTATGAAAGTTCTTCTTGAAACTTTTCACTTTGATTCATTCTATGTGACTTTTCTAGAAGCAAAACCCAAGACTGACCCCTTGTGGTTAGTTGAGATTTTTTTAGCTCGTGCATGATCTATAACTATGGCACGATAACCCTTGCGATTATGAAAGTTCTTGAAACTTTCACTTTGATTCATTCTATGTGACTTTTTCTAGAAGCAAAACCCAAGATTAACCCTTGCGGTTAGTTGAGATTTTTTAGTTCGTGCATGATCTATAACTATGGCACGATAACCCTTACCCCCATATGCGAAACAACTTCGGTGAGCACAGTCTTGCCCCCTTAGGGAAATAACTCTGGTGATGCATGAAGCCTCACTACCCGAGAGTTTAACCCCTCCTGAGCAACCGGATCATAACGTAAACTATGGTGGCGCTCCACCAAACTATGGCAAGGAAATTAACAATGCCCTGTTTGCACCTAAGTAAATTCAACGGTAAGCTTACCTTTATTGTCACTTCCGTTTTCACCAGTCATGACTTGTATTTTTTCTAATTACTTGAGTGTTACCGATCTACTGCTGGAAGAGCCGTCGTGGCAAGTGTACACACGAAGAGCACGGGCGCCGGAGGCGACGCGCGGTCCGGCAAGCACGGAGACGAACGGCGAGGCGGATACAAACACGAGTGAACCGGGCGGTTCAGGGTGAAATGCTTTTTCGGTTTAATTATTATTATGTTGTTTGTTATTTGGACCCCTCACTATAAGAGGGTGAACTTTGGCTTGAGTGTTTTATCTTTGGATCATTAATCAAAAGTAGGGGGTTGCTCCCTCTAAGTTTCCCGTGCCCTAACCCTCTCTCTCTCTCAACTTCCGATCGACCCTCCTCTTGCCGGTTTTCCCTCCGATCGCGAGCTGCTACACCCACGACTGGTATTAACTGGTCTGACACTGCCTCTCCGCCTGCCCTAGCGCCGCCGGTGGTATCCCTTCTGCATCGATGGCTCCGACTACACGCACCCACCTCGCCGACGCCCACGACGGGACCGACGACACGTGCGCCCGCCTCGATCGACATGACGACCGCCTGGACGCCCTCCAGTCGGTCGTCGACGCCCTCCTCGCCGGTCAGGCGCTCATTTCGGGCCGCCTCGACGCCTTCCAACTGCCAGCCGTCACCACTCCACTGCCCGGCTCCACTTCCTCCACCGATACGGCGTCCATTTTGGGAATGTCGCCGCCCCTGCTGCCTCAGATGGCTGCGGCAGACCCTATACCTCCAGCCGGGCGAGTGACGCCCTCATTGGACGTACCGTCTTTTTCCGGCGTGGATCCTCTGGGTTGGGTAGCACGTGCCGAGCAATTCTTCGGCCTCCACCTCACCCCGCCGGCAGACAATGTCGGCACGGCCGTGGTCGGCCTCGACGGCTCCGCCCTGTATTGGGCACGTTGGCTCCGTCAAGTTCAACCCATGATATCGTGGAACGAGTTCAAGCAAGAAATGATCAATCACTATGACTCGCGTTACACCGGCTCCGCCATCGAGCGCCTTTGCAGTGCCCGCCAAACGGCCGATTTGGATACATACATTGACGAGTTCATCGCACTAGTGACGCAAGTACCGGGCCTCCCGCCAGGCCACTACTTGGGATTTTTTCTTCAAGGGCTGCTACCTACGATTCGTTCCCGCATTCGAACGCATCACCTCCGCACGGTTTCAGATGCCTTGGACCTTGCGCGGGCGGTGGAAGTTGATCTCGGCCATCGCCCTCTTCCATCCAGGGGACACCACCCTCCCCGACCTCAGGCCACTCGGAATGTGTCCCATCGGCCACCAGCAGGTGGGGGTGTTCGGACGGGCCGCGCCGACCCCCCGCATCAGATCTCCAATGACTACAACGAACTTCGCCGCAAGGGTTTATGTTTTCGTTGCCGCCAACCGTACTCTCCACAGCATGTATGTGCGGTCAAGGAGTTTCACGCCCTTTTCGGCGACTTCGAGCCCGAGGTCATTATGGCCGACTTCGATGCCCTCGCCATATAGGAGGATGACCCCCCACCGGCGGCCGGCGGCGCGGGCCTCCACGTGCTAGACCTACCCTTTTATTCCGTCGGAGGCCTTACAGGGTCGTGAACGATGAAGATGGTCGGAGTGCTTCTCACTCACCCAGTGATAGTAATGATCGATAGTGGCGCAAGCCACAACTTCATTCTGGCACGGTTGGCGCGCACCCTAGCCCTTTCGGTCTCCCCATCCCTGGACTTCTCCGTTTGCTTGAGAGATGACGAACGGCGACCAACTTTGGGGTAGTGCTCCGGCGTGACTCTTTCTGTAGGCCCTTGCACCCTCACGGCGGATTTCTATGTTTTCGAATTGGGCGGCCTCGGCGTGATTTTGGGGGCGGCATGGCTTCAAACGCTTGGGGATGTCCGCATTAATTGGGCCGCTATGACCATGTTTTTCCAGCATAAGGGGCGTCCATGCCGCCTGGTGGGTGATGCGGCTCTTCTTCGATCCCCGATTTCGGCTCGCGCCCTCACTCAAGTTACGGACGTGGACTTCTCAGCCTGGCTTTGGCCCCTTCAGATGGAGTCCACCCCCACCCCCCCCCCCCACCCCCTTCCGGTGGTCATGGATTTCCAGCCCCTACTCGATGAGTTTTCAGACATTTTCGCCACGCCACAGGGTCTTCCACCAGCGCGACCAACTGATCACCCGATTGTGCTTTAGCCAGGGACGGCCGCGGTTTCTGTCAGGCCTTACCGCTACGGGCACACTCAGAAAGATGAGATCGAACGCCTCGTGCGGGAGATGTTGTTGGGCGGCCTCATCAGACCCAGTGCCAGTCCTTTCTCTAGCCCCGTGTTGTTGATCCGCAAGAAGGACGGGAGTTGGCGTTTCTGTGTCGACTACAGGGAGCTTAACAAGGTCACGGTTCCGAATAGGTATCCCATTCCGGTGATTCAGGAGATCTTGGATGAGCTGCATGGCGCCGCCTACTTCACGAAGTTGGATCTTCGGGCGGGCTACCATCAGATCTGGGTCCGGTCGAACGACGTGCCAAAAAACCGCGTTTCGGACGCATGATGGCCACTTCGAGTTCTTGGTGTTGTCAATCGGCCATACCAATGCACCGGCGACCTTTCGAGCAACCATGAATGAGATATTTCGCTTGGTACTCCGTAAGCATGTACTTGTTTTCTTTGATGACATTTTGGTATTTAGTCAATCGTGGCAGGAACACCTCAAGCATGTTTGAAGCACCTTTTCGACACTACGGCAACACCATCTCGTCGTTAACCGCAAGAAGTACTCTTTCGGGGCAACGACAGTGAGTAATTTGGGCCACACCGTCTCGGCCGACGGTGTGGCCATGGATGAAGACAAGATTCAGGCGGTCCTTCAGTGGCCAACACCTACGTCCCTTCGAGAAATCCGCGGGTTTCTCGGCCTCACCGACTAATACCGGCGGTTCATCAAGGACTACGGCACGTTGGCTCGCCCCCTCACACAGCTCTTGAAGATTTCGGAGGAAGGGTCGTTCTCGTGGCCACCCGCCGCCATGGCGGCGTTCGCCGCGCTCCAAACCGCCCTAGTGCAAGGGCCGGTTTTGGCCATGCCAGATTTCCAGCAACCCTTCCTCGTGGAGTATGACGCCTCCGGTACGGGCGTCGGCCTCGTCCTCATGCAATCCGGCCGGCCCATTGCTTACTACAGTCGCGCGTTCTCGTCGACGGTCTGAAGTCGCTCGGTCTACGAAAACGATCTCATGGCTCTCGTGCTCGCGGTCCAGCATTGGCGCCCCTACCTGCTGGGTCGGCCCTTCGTGGTCCGTACGGACGACCACAACCTCCGTTATCTACTGCAACAGAAGATCGCGACCCTGGCGCAACAAGTTTGGGTGGCCAAGTTGTTGGGATATGACTTCACCATAGAATTCCGCCCCGGTAAGGAGAATCGGGCGGCGGACGCTTTATCCCGACAACCACACGCTCCGGAGTTAGCGGCCATTTCTCGGCCGGTGTGGGAGGATTCGGCCAGCATACAGCAAGAGGTCGAGCGGGTCCCGCACCTTCAGGCCATCCGGACGGCGCTCTTGGCCAACCCGGAAGCTCACCCGCCATACTCACTCATCGGAGGCCGTTTGTTCCACCGGGGCCGCCTCGTGCTCTCCGCCGCATGTCCAAGCATTCCCCGATTACTCGAGGAGTTTCACGCCACCCCGGTCGGCGGTCATGCGGGAGCGTTCCGCACTTACCGACGATTGGCGGCTTCCCTGTATTGGCCTCGTATGCTCCACCAAGTTAAGGCCTACGTGGCTGCGTGTCTTCCATGTCAGAAGGCCAAGTACGAGACCATGTTTCCCGGCGGCCTACTTCAGCCCCTTCCGATTCCGGAGCGGATCTCGGAGGACATAGCCATATATTTTATCATCCGGCTTCCACGTTCGAGCGGGTTCGACTGCATCTTGGTGGTGGTGGACCGCCTGACGAAATATGCACACTTCATCCCTCTTTGCCACCCTTATACGGCCGCCACAATGGCTGACAGCTTCATCGCCAAGATTGTTCGCCTACATGGATTTCCGCGCTCTATCGTGAGTGACCGCGATCCTTTGTTTCTCAGCGGTTTTTGGACCTCTCTATTTCGACTACAGGGAACTCGTCTCCGTATGAGTACGGCCTACCACCCGCAGACTGACGGGCAATCGGAGGTTCTCAATCGGTGCTTAGAGACCTATCTTCGTTGTTTCATCGGCGAGCGGCCAGGCACGTGGGTCAAGTGGCTGTGTTGGGCGGAGTACTCCTACAACACAGCTTATCATCATGCGGCGGACACCTCACCATTCGAGACAGTCTATGGCCGACCGCCACCGTCCGTGGTCCGATACCTTCCGGGGGAGTGCCCTGTGGCCAGTCTGGCTGACCATCTGCAGGATCGCGACATCATACTCGATAGTTTGAAACACCATCTCCGACGGGCCCAAGCAAAGATGCTAGCCTTCACCAACCGGAAGCGACGGGATCTCTCTTTCCAAGTGGGGGAGAAAGTTTTCCTCAAGCTCCACTCATACCGCCAGCTTACCGTCGCGTGGCGGCCATGTCCCAAGCTAGCACCGCGTTTCTACGTCCCGTTCGAGGTGATCAGCCGTATTGGAGCCGTAGCGTACCGGCTTCGTTTACCCAGCAGCAGTCGCATCCACCCGGTTTTCCACGTCTCGCAGCTGCGAAGGGTGGTAGGAAACCACCCAGTAGTGGACCACATTCCGGCCGACCTCGAGTACTCCGGACCCAAGCCCTTGTACCCCGAGGCCATCCTCGACCGTCAACATCACTTACCCGGGGACGACAGGCCGGAAGAGATCCGTGTCGCACTGTCGCGTGGCGGCACCGCGCGGCAGGCAAAGCGACATGGCTCCTTCGGGATGATTTCCGCCGTCAGTTTCCGGATTACTACCTTGAGGACAAGGCTAATTTTCCAGATGGCGGCATTGTTACTGATCTACTGCCGAAATCCTATAATGCCAAAATCTTCGCATAAAGTGAATGCTACATAATCTGAAACTTGGCATTAATTTGAAAGAATACTCGTGAGAAATATCAACATAAATGATCACCAATAACTTCCCAAAATTTCAGAAAATGACAACTTCGAAAAACATCTAGCATGATTGAAATTCTTTAGTAAAGATCATAGTTATCTATCTCGAAGCCTCCAACACAATTCTCAATATATCATGCAACTCACAAACTATTCTTGGACTACAATAGCATGCATGCTCTTTCGACCTTTCTCAAAATTATTGTGGCAATAAATTCAATTTAAAGCAGTTTAGTTACATATGCATAAATTATCAAGAAAGATTTCATCATAATATAAGTAGTTCAAAAAGATTAATAGGAAGTGTCATATGAGTTAAATTTTCACTTATTGAGGTTATATTTTAAAAAGAAATACCTCAACTTAACATGCTTGAAAACTACAAGCTAAAATCTTGATTATTAATTAGAATTTCAGAAGTTGCTAGCTCGTTAGAACACGCATTAAGAGTTTCTAAATTCTAGAAAATTAGAGTAAGAGGAGAATTCACAAAAATGAAATCTCTTGAACCATTGAACTTAAATTTAGAACATTCTAGTAATTCAATTTCCTTATTTTAAAACTTGAAGGAAATCAGATATTGTCTAAAGCACATGGAAAATTAGAGCAAGTAGAAAACTCATTTCATTGGCAAGAGGAGCATTTAACTTCCTTGAGTAGCACATGGGAGCCCTTGAAATTGTCCTTGGAGTTGAGAGGAAGCACGAAAATCTTGCATTGAAGCTAGAGTTGGAAGATTTCTCTCGGATTGGAGCAACGAAACTCATGGGAATGAAGAACATGAGCTTAAATAGAGAGGAAGGGTACCTAGGGAGGTTCATCGCCGCCCTTGGAGGGGTTTCCACGGGGCAACAAGCGACAGGGAGCACAATGGAGCTCTTTCATGCGAGCGTTGGGGATGGAGAGCGTTGCAGTAGCCTCTTCACACATGAACGGAGAGTTGGGGGCTCGGTTTTGATGGTTCACGTGGACCGTTTGCTATGAGAGGGGTTTAGGGAGGTTAGAAGTCTCATTTCATCACCTCCATTGAAGTTGGATGGGCATGGATGACTATGATTTCCTCTTATTAAAAGGTAGAGCCTACCTTTTGTAATGAAATAGGAGTAATGATAAAATTTGATTTTAAATTGCTCATAAGGCTAAATACATCATTAGAAATTTGGAAAAATCCTAATAAATCTCAGAAAAATATTTTAGGTCTAAGAAAAATATTTCATAAATTTTTTCATATTAAAATTAACTCTTTTATCATATTTTCATCCCATAAAATAGGATTACACATGAATTAAATATCAAAATGTTCTAAATTTTTTGAATAAAACTAAAAAAATATCATCGTCTTCAAAATAATTTTTCATAAGATTTTTCAAGTAATAAAATATAATAATTGATTAAAATAGGATTTTTCTTTGATAAAAATTCTTGGAATTTTTTTATAAATTTAGAATGAATTTCTCATGACTCAAAATAAATTTTTCATTAATAATTTGGTCATTAACATGTGAATCAATACTTGGAAGATCAAAAGACTATTAGAGCAACGAAATTTTCGGGATGTCACACCTAGGAATATGGGTAATCATCATGTCAATATAGCAGATTGAATTCCAAATGTGTGGCTACCTAGTTTTGGGGGCATTTAGCCTTCCCATTCAACTTCAGCTCCCACCTAGCCTTGCATGTACCTCCAGCCTCCATTACGGTCATATCCTTCACCTATACGACGACATACATCGTGCATGGGACCCTCGGAAACTTCAGTGGACGACGACCTTCTGTAGAAACTACACCTACCAGGAGCTACGACATTGAGACGTCAAAGTTCATGCAAATGTTTTCATTCTTTTTGGCCTGCAATAGGAGCATGACAGTCTCCATTCTTTGGAGGTGAATGCTTCTGAGCCGGGGAGATTTATGGAGATCGATAGCACGTCGTTTGAGTGATTTCTGAGATTGATGACTATTGGATCATCGGATTGACGATTAGAGACCGTCATCTCGTTTGTCGTGATTTTCATACTTTTATGTACTTCTAATTTGTTTTAGCTCGTATTTTGGGATTTAAGTTAAGTTATCTGATCGTGCGTTTAAAGTCGTTGGATATTTTAACTTAAATCCCCCCTTATATATCATCGGCTAGGACAATAAGGGCACCGAAATTTTGGGCTTTCTACACGCAGCAGCTCAACCTTCCTCCTCAGTGTGACGTCGAGGATCCCATGTGGTGTCGATGCAGTTGGGTCCATCCTTCAGGGTTGTCGACGCCCCAAATGCCGCCATCTGCCGTCTCCCTCGAGTCCCTCTGACCGCCAGCCATTATCTCCATCAACAAAGACCTCCAGCACCTCTCCAAGGCCCACCGCCCCCTTCCCCTTCCTCCCACCGTCAGCCAACTCCTTACTGCCCTCTCCTCCCTTCCTCCTATGTCCGGCGCTTCAAGCCACCGCCCACCTTCCGACTCCACTCCGGCGACCACCCCACCCACCCACCCTTAAAGAACTATGAGCCCTCTCTGACATCCAGAAGCCCCAGTACACCTCCACCAGTCCAACAGTTGCTCCCACATCCCCCAAACTCCCATCCTAGTGTCATCCAGCCTTACACAACCCCGATCAGTCTCCCTCTTCCCATCCAGTGCCTTTACAGCTACCCTCATCGCTTCATGTGCTTCCAGAGCAGCCTTGTTCCCCATCCAAAGCCTCCACATCGTTACCCTTTCTTTTCCCCGAAGCCCTCTAAAATCTCCAAAATTCCCAAATTTCCCAAAATCTCTTAATCTACAACCCTTAGAAATTATCTCTGCTTCATAACTCCCTGTCAACGACACGTCGAAACCAACACATCGTACCTACGACCGTCGCGAGCACGCCTACCACACCCTCCACCATCGATGTCGATTACTTGGTGAGTTTTACATTTCTGTTTCATCTCTCGTACTGTACATATGTTCACTTATTGCTAATAAACTTTGGCTTATATTGATTTGACAATTTCATTTCGCTGCAGACGTGCAATATTTATTCATCTGCATTTAATTTCTATGGACTCTCAGTTAATTGGCATTATCATGTGCTTGCTTAATTTAAAGTATTTGTGATCAAATGTGATTCAATTGTGCGAGCTACAAATTGTATTATTTAATCAATTGCGCGTCGGAAATACTTGCATGATTGAATCATTAATTTTCATCGCATTAGAGTTCTTATTGTGTCAGCCCGCTCATCAAATTGTGTGCTTGTATTCTTCCGCGTCTTCATTTTAGGGTTTGTCGTGGTCCATCGCATTTGTCATGGTTGCTTACATTGCATCTAGGGTTAGAGCATCGCACATCCATCACATGTAGATTCGTCTTGCGTTACATTACTATGATTTTGTCTTGTGACATGAAATATAAAGAGCTTCAACAATATTTAATTTGTTATTTGGTGTGACAACTACCTTCATGTGATTCTGGATTCATATAAAGGGCTTCAACAAAACTCTCAGTATCCCCTGGATGACTATCCTCATGAATGTTAAATCTATCTACCCAGTGAAGTTAGAGGCTATATGCATGTTTCTATAGAATCACGGCCACAAGATCGTCTATTTTAAATGTTGAATCAACACTAATTTCCTTACGACAACAATTTCACTCATTTTGAAATTTTATTTTTAGGGATGCATTTAGTTCAACTTTTACAAAACTAAAAATATTTAAGATTATTTATCCCAACTTCATACTAGGATGGATCACCTTGCCCTTTAGATAAGGATTGAGATTCTTTTAAGTTATATAGAAAACCCTAAAATTTGGATCATGCCTTTGAAGAGCATTTGATTCTTGCATGGATCCTACCCCCTCCTAAGTCGAGTGTTGGATTTGTTCTGATTCCTTTTGCTCTTCTCAATCTTCCTAGTTAAAGGCTTCACAAACCTTCCCGAACTATACAGAAACTGATGGCAACAGAAACTAGACAAAAGGGTTCAAGAAAACTTCATTTAAAACCTTGAATATAAGTTTAGAATTCAATAAAATATACATGTACCGTCTAAAATATGAGCGATATCAACATGAAGGAGTTACTTCCTAAAAAGAAACATGTGAGTAGCGCATAACAAATAATAAATTCATGTAAATTCAGGGCTAGTGATGGTGATCATGCCACACGACACGCAAGAGTCTACTCGTTCCGGACTAGGAAATGACAGTGACAATCGAGACTGTTCATTTCAAGTAGATCATAGATCTAAGGATTTTAGTATCTTATTTATATTTTTCTTTTAGTTTGATTGGAATCGGTCATGATCAGAGAATCATGACCGTGCTTGAGGCTCCTAAGTCTATAAAGAGAGATAGAGAGCTCATATTGAAGGCATCAAAATTTCTAGTACAAATTCTGTTTTTAGTCACCCGGTGCCAAAGCCAGAGTCCAGTTGTGAAGCTTGGAACCCCATCCCCTCCTCCCCTCTTTAGTCGGCCCCTTCATTCCTTCTCCACCCCTTGCCGGCCTTCACCACCACCCTCCACCCTCATTGCCGGCCTCCACAACCACCCACAACCCCCATTGTCGTCACCATTCTCTAACCGGCCACCCTACCACCATCACCTCCTCAACCCCCATCCACATATCTTCCTAAACCACCTCTCCGCATTGCCACATAACCACCCTAACCACACACATTAAAACTCATCACTACCCAGTACACCAATAATAACCTTTCATAACTTCCCCCAACTCCTAATTCTCCCAAAATTCCCCTCCTTCCCTTATACCCAGCAACCTTCCCAGTTTCCCCAACCGAGGCTCCCATACAACCAGGTAAAATACTCCCAGGCAGTTAACCCATCCCCACTCTAATTCATTCAACGCCACCCCTACAGCCCGTCTCAAACCCCTCCTACTCCACATCCCCCAAAGCAAGACTCCACAAAATTTCATACTCCCTACTAACCTCCTGCCACCTACGTCCCTTCCCAATTTCAGTTCCATGTCTCTGGAAAGTAATTCCAGTCGTTGGAATTAGCTCTCCCACATTTCCCCTTCATCTAGTAATGTCTTCCCTGTCCACGTGCTGTCCCAAATCTCCTCCCCTTCCTTATTCAGCCCTGGACAGCCCAGGAAACTTACATCCGGGCTCCGTCCAGCCACCATTTCCTCTTTCAGCCATTGTCACTGCCTCCCAATCCACGGAAATCTGTCATCCAGCCCTCCAACTCCTCCCCGAAGGTCCAGATTCAGTCAGCATCTACTTCTATGGTCACCAGCCACTCAACATACATCATCCGAGCCTTCTATCCCATAGTCATTGTGAATTTATTTCTTTTTGTTTTTGTTCAATTGTGTGTTAATTCATTTTTTACGAATATTGGTTTGTAATTGTAGAAGAACCGTGAAAAAAGACAAATGAAAAACCCCATTTTTCTCTTGTATAGATTAGTTCCACATCTGATCTTGGACTGGGGTTGAGATGTCACTCCTCCATCCTATAAATTTATGTGCAAATACTTGTATTGTAAGCTTTGAGGTGAAATAATTAAATATTGAAATTTTATAGTTCTTTTCTCTACATGGTATCAGAGTCAATCGATCCTACCGTCAACACTCTCGCCAATTGAGTTTTGCTCTTGGATGCTGTTCCTTTTTTTTCCTCAGGTACTAGAAGGCATCCCCCCCCCCCCCTGGAGCTCCCCAAGTAGATATGATGTTGATCATATTGAAACCATCTCCCATGTAGAAATATGTGCGTATATTAATCTTCCTATCTCTCCTCTGTCTAACTGTTCTTGGCCTCTTCTCACTTAGATAATGTAGAAAAACGGTGTAAAAGGCCCATGAAAAGGTCCACTTTTCTTTTGTATAGATTAGTCTCACGTCTTGGATTGGGGTTGAGATGTCACTCATTCATCCTATAAATTTATGTACAAATACTTGTATTGGTGTTTTTGAGGTAACAACAACACTCAAGACTTTATCCCACCATAGTGGGGTCGGCTATATGGATCCTCTATCACCATTGCGCCTTATCTTTAATCATAGTCTCACTAATGCCTAAGTACATATTGGGTGCTTTTGAGGTGAAATAATAAAATATTGAAATTTTATAGTTTCATTTTCTACATGGTATCAGAGTCAATCGATCCTTCTGTCAACACTCTCGCCAATTGAGTTTGCTCTTGGTTGTTGTTCCTTTTTTTTCCTCGGGTACTCGCAGGCGCCCCCTGGAGCTCGCCAAGTAGCTCCCCTCGTTTGTTGTTGGACTGAACCCCCTGCCCCTCCTTTTATAAACAAGTAAAACTCTGGAGTACTCGTTGCCTGTCGTAAGAACTCGCCTCAGCGCCAACCTGCAGTCCACCCCGTCCTCGCCACCTTCAACGAGTTTGCACTCACAAGCTCCTGGGACGGTACTCACCTGCATTTTCTCTCCTGCATCGCTTAGTCTTGCTGACGCCAGCACCCCGGGCTTGAGCCTGCTCGTGCTCGTCCTTGTTCTGGAACTCTCCAAGATAGTCTTCATGTCGCTTGAGTTCGCTTCCCACAGCAGCTGAAGAATCGTCGTACCTAAACTTGCCGAGCATATGGCTTAAGCCCGAACTTGCTCGACATTGCTCTAAAATGTGCCAGAATTGTTTTCCTCCCGCTTGAATTCAGTCTTTCGAAGTTGCGGAAGACTCGCAGCCCCTGAACTTGTCGAGCTTGTGGCTTGAGCATGATCGTGTTTGCCATTGTTCTGGAACTCGCAAGGATCGTCTTCCTGCCGCTTGAGTTCGCGCTTCCCAACGGGTTTCCTCTACTTCCTCTTCGCTTCTCGCCCTCTGAGCTTGCAGCTTCTCAACTTTCGTCCAGAACTCGCCGCACCTATATCCAAAAGTTGTTGCACCTCCCTGCTGCCTGTTACATCCTGCTCTCGATGCTCCTCGGTTCCTGTTGCCTGTGGTCGCCTCCTGAGCTCAATGCAGCTCCCTTCCGTACTCGCCACCCCTCCAGAGCTCGTTGACTCTACCACTGCCGTCGAATTCTTCCAGCAATACTATCATGTGGAAAATGGAAACAAATGTCGTGTCCACCTCGTCCACCATCTCTGTAACCCTTGGTCTAGCATCTTTCTCAGATATCTGCGATGAATTGCGCATTTCCACCATCTCCCTCACTGGGAAGAACTTTGTTGAATGGGTCAACTCGGTGTGTCGTGTCCTTCAAACAAAGGGGTTACTTCACCACCTGACTCGCAACCCGCTTGTTAGGCCTACCAAGCAATGGCTTCGGTATAATAGTCAGGCTAAGTCGTGGATTCTGAATTCCATGGAGAGTGAGTCACTCAAAGACATGTGGGATGAACTTCAGTCTTTATACTCTGGGAAGGGCAGCTTTCAATATTTGTTTGATCTCTTTCCGGACCTCCAGACAGAAGACAGTTGAACCTGGTGTGGATGGGGACCTGACTTCCTTTGTTGCAAAGTACAAAAATCCTGTCTACACATGGATTCAACATCAGCCCTGGACTCAAGATTTCGCCACCCAACGAGCTCAGAAGGAAGTTGTTGGCATAACACTGATGATGGCACGACTCCCTCCTCATCTCTACAGTGTTTGTGTCAACATCTTATCCTCACTCGTCATTTTGTCTCCCTCCAATGTCTGCTCTATGATTTTGAAGGTGAAACCGCCTACCAATGTCTCGGTGGCTCCCTTGTCCGCCTTACTCCAACATTCTACTGAAGCTCGTCCTCCATCAATTGGGCACTGTGGAGGCCGACACGGGTCTCCGGGCGGTGGGCGCGATGGTCAAAATCGCTCTAAGGAGCACAATACTCGCTTGTGTACCCATCGTGGCCGGACAAATCATATTAAGGCCACAAGTTATCGGAAACATGGGTTTCCGCCGCAGCCTTCCAACCATCAGCCATGCTTCTCCAGCAGTGGATGTTCCTTCCCCATTCCACTCCAACCTTTACACCTTGCAGGACGAAATTCAGTATCTACGGGGGCTGCTCACTCAGACTTTCGGCTCTGTCGCATTTACCTCCAACGAAGGTTTATCGTGTTTTCCCATATTTCCTCCTACATAGTGGACTCTGGGGCCACAAATTACATCACTCCGCAGAAACCTTCTTGGTACTGAACTCTGCTTGTCCCAAGTTTATCATTGTGGCCAATGGAGAAACCACCCTGGTTTGCGGATATGGTAATGTGTCTCTCTATAATATGTTCATCGTGTTCGTGGCTCCCAATTTAATCTCATTTGTGTTAGTCGTCTTACTCATGAGCATGGTTGTTCAATCACTTTTTCTTCCTCTTCCTTTGTGGTGCAGGATCGACGAACGCGGAATATCACTGGTAGGGAACGACTGCCCAATGGGATCTACACTTCGGGCCTTCCAACCACGACTCTCTCCTTTATCTCTTTTGTTGATTGGCACCGGCGTCTTAGCCATGCTCCTTACATTTATTGATGATCTCTCGCGTGACATGGTTGTATTTGCTACGCGATCGCTTTGAATTACAGTGTCTTTCTCTCCTTCATTGATGAGACTCGTACTCAATTCTCGCGCTTAATTAAAATACTTCAAACCGATTGTGTGCGAGAATACAAGTCACAAATTTCAAGAAACTTGCAATACGTTGCGTATTAACCGCCAAAGCTCTTGCACAAATACACCACAACAAAATGGTGTGGTCGAGCGAAAGAATCATCATCTCCTCGAGGTTGCACACTCACTTATATTTCAAATGCAGGTCCCAAAGATCTATTGGCACTTTGCAGTCTCCACTGCATGTTATTCAATTAATCGCATGCCCTCGTCCGTTCTCAACTTTGCGACGTTATTCTCCATTTCTTTCCTTCGACAACCCTCTTTCCCTCGACTCCTCGTGTCTTCGAAAGTGTTTTCCTTGTCCATCATCTTGGCCATGTCATGAATAAACTGGCCTCACGCACGACCAAGTATATGTTTGTTGGGTACTCTCGCACACAGAAGGGTTATGTGTGTTATTCTTTCACTGCTCAAAAAACTGTTACATCTGCTGATGTCACCTTCCTAGAGGATCAACCCTTCTTCTCCTCGACTCCTCAAGATACCTTCCCATTTGTTATCCTGTGTCCAAACGTCCCCATCACCAACACTACTCCTCCCTTGCTTCCAACACAACCTCTCGTACTCCCATCACCACCACATCCTCTTTGTGTATACACTCGTCGCCGTCCTCGGCTTAATGCCCTGGGACAGTTTCCACCTACAGATGACGCTTCACGGCCCGTTGATCCGACTACGGCTCCTCGTCAGGATGCAATCCCTTCTACAGCTCACCCCCTCTCTCATTATGTCTCCTTTCACCACTTATTTTCTGAATTTCACAGGTTTGCGACGTCCTTGTCATCCATTTTCACCGCCTCTTCTGTGCAGGAAGATATTCAGCATCTGAGGTGGCGGGCTACGATGGATGAAGAAATGGTTGCCCTCTGGGCCAATCAGACCTAAGACCTTGTCCCTCATCCTTCTGGCCACTCATGTGTGTGATGTAAATGGGTCTTCACTGTGAAGCATTGTCCTGATGGGACCGTCGACCGCCTCAAAGCTTGTCTTGTGGCTTGCAGTTTCACTCAACAATATGGCATCGACTACGAAGAGATGTTCGCTCACATCGCTAAGTTGAATACCGTACGGGTTCTGCTATCATTGGTCATCCATCGTCATTGACTGTTGCATCAACTTGACATCAAGAATGCATTCCTTAATGGTAATTTCGCTAAGATTTACATGCAGCAACCTCCTGGTTATGAAACCACGGGGAGTCTCTTGTTTGTCACCTCAAGAAATCTATATGTGGACTCAAACAGTCCCCTCGGGCTTGGTTTGATAAGTTCAGTCAGGTTGTTCGAGATTTTGGTCTCACTCGGAGCTCGGCCGACTTCTCCTTATTTACCTGTTGTCGTCCAACTGGCACGGTGATACTTCTTGTATATGTTGATCATATTCTCATCACAGGTGATAATCTGATCGGAATATCCATGATCAAGAAGCACTTGGCCACACATTTTCAGACCAAATATTTGGGCCGCCTCCGATATTTCTTGGAAATAGAGGTAGCTCGTCGACCCGATGGACTAGTCTTGTCTCAACGAAAGTATTGTCTCGACCTTCTTCACGATGCCTGCTACTCTGGATGCAAGCCTCGAAGGATGCCAATCATAAGCTCTACGTTCATGCATCTGACTCTGATCTGCTTCTCCCTTATCTGAAGTACAATCGTCGTCTTGTTGGCAAGCTTATCTGACTGTCACACGACCCGATATATCCTTTGTTGTTTGAGTGGTCACCCGCTTCATGCATGCCGCCCGGATGTCCCACCTCCAGACTGTCGAGTGAATCCTTCGGTATATGAAGAATATCCTGGGACAAGGGTTTGTGTATAATCCCTCCCTGTCCCTACCAGTGATTGCCATTTAACACTCACATCAAAACCATCTTAGGTACTGCAAGCAAATATGGCATAGCATAACCCACCACAAAGGTTATATTGGCAAACCTTAAGTCTTAACACGGTACAAGAACATTAAAGGTGCCTGAAAAAGTAGAAACGTGCCAAGACAGTTTGAAGCATGCAGTTTTCTAGAACAGTTGCACAATGAGATCAGGCTAATGTGGCGAAACAGTGATTTGTTGGTGTGTCAATTATTGATTAGGAATAGATTTGACACCTCCAAAAGAGTACTGCGATATTCAAATGTTGTCGCGGAATAACGTGAAGGACTTCTAAAATTAATGGGATTTAAGGGTTTAAAGTTAAGATGATTTTAAACCTTACGAAGAGATTCCAAGCATGGAAATAGAAATCCAAAGATTAGCATACTCCGTGTTAGTTTTTCTTGAATAATCTAGGTTGTAAGGCATGACAGCGCATTCTCATGCAAAATTAATCTCGCAAAATATCTAACTTTAACATTTTTTCTCTCTTTAGATTTTTGTGGAGAGAGAGAGACCATAAAAGAGAGATCTAGGGTGAGGGAGAGAATTACAAGGTACATAAAATTTTGACTTCTCGGAATTGGAGCCTATGGAACCACGCCTTGGGAGGCATGTGTAACTTGGCAATTGAGTGTCTAAAAATGTGTTGTATCAGTTTTCATGCAAGGAGAAGAGACAACTGAGTGGCTCGGGTTCCTCCCAGTGGCCAAAAATATGAGAGGGAGAGTAGCATAAAGAGAATATTATTTTCCATAAAACTGACGCATGTGATCACAGAGATCATGTTACATGTTTATCCAAAAAAATACATTAGATATAAAATGTATTTTCAAATATTTAAATAATGACAATTATCCAAATAAAATTCA
Organism: Dactylorhiza incarnata; assembly: GCA_033032865.1. NCBI lineage: Eukaryota > Viridiplantae > Streptophyta > Magnoliopsida > Asparagales > Orchidaceae > Dactylorhiza > Dactylorhiza incarnata. The sequence continues at coordinate 1,844,896 of JAWHQI010000337.1, forward strand.
ATAATGAAAACAAATAAAATTTTAAATATATATTTCCTTTAAATATTAAGGAATAATTAAATGCGCATATAAATAATAAAAATGATTTCATAATTTTCTATTAGAAGCTATAAACTTAGGTCATCAAATGAGTATAAATTTTGATGCAATCCGAGGCTATAAACTTTTGGTCACTCCTAAAATTTAAGATTCTCTAGAATCTTTTAGAAGGAGCGCTAAATTATTCCATAACACAAATAAGTTTGCAGCATAAAAAATAAAATAAAGCTCAAATGGGTTAAGGTCTATCAAAACATTAATATTAGCAAGTTAACACTAAAATTGAGTTGACATGTCTAATAAAATCCAGATGTGTATGGACAAAAGTTTCATGCAAGGTGGGTTGACTTTATTGTTTGAGATCATCCTGCATCATGGCTCGCTCCTTTTGGATATTTGCACCACAAAATAAATCATAAAAATATGATGCTTCCTCCTTGGCTTCAACTATATGTTCTTATTTTTCTTCCCGTTAAAATTACAGGACTTCGAGCTAGGTTGGTAAGCAACATTAGCATGTGTATGGGTCAACCAGATTGAGGCTCTATTGGGGGTGGCGTCGGGCCGCCGGTGCGGGAAAAACCGCCGCCACAAGGCGGGAAAACAAACATGTGTCGTGCGCAGACGGCGGCATTTGCTCCAGCAGTCTTCGCAAAAAGGGCGGTGACGCCCCATCTCCAACCCCGCCTCCCCACCTCCGGTTAGAACCCCCGTTCGTCAGCTACCGTGCCGAAGCTCGGAAGCCGCCCCAAACAGAGCCTCAGTTTGTGAAGACTTTTCTGATAAACGGTTGGGATGGTAGAAATAATGCTTGTCTTCAAAAAGTCGAGAGTGCTTTTGACCACATCTACAGCAATCTTTGGATTCTCAGATGGTGTAATAATAGGATAACAAACTTTAAACAACTTGCTCCTTCACATAAATTGTTGTATTATAAAGAAGACAGCTTCACTGCATACAAATAAGGACTACTTGAAATTATATGGTCCATATCCAGTGATAAAACTTCATATACAACCTCACAATACAAAAACATAAGGTATAATGCTTTGACACGGAAAAATCACCAAATTTCGTGAACCACCTCAGATCATATGGATGGATGCAAATTCAACCCAAGTCTTTTAACAAAAATATTAATATGAGATTCTTATCGCTACCTGGATAAACAATTGCATTGATGATGGAGGTCTTTACCTGAATGTTAAAATGTAAGAGATCTTATCAGATCCTATGTAACGTCTCAAGTCTCTGGACTTACCATCGGGACCACGTCCACCGACTGCCTCGCCTGGCGACCGTTATCGGGCTGCAGCCCAAGCACCCCAACCCCTCTCCAGCCCACAGGCGGGTTGTTAGTGGCCACAGCCTCCCTTTGGTGAGAAGTGATCCAGTTAAGCGCCTCTACGGGGCCTTCCCAGGAGGTCACCTCAATTGGTGATGAGAAGTGAAAAAACTATATAGTTACGCGTGCTCGGGATGGAGTAGTACTGGGATGGGTGACCTCCTGGGAAGGCCCCATAGAGGCGCTTAACTGGATCACTTCTCACCAAAGGGAGGTTGTGGCCACCAACAACCCGCCTGTGGGATGGAGAGGGGTTGGGGTGCTTGGGCTGCAACCCGATAACGGTCGCCAGGCGAGGCAGTCGGTGGACGTGGTCCCGATGGTTAAGTCCAGGGCTTTGGGCCGTTATAAAAAAAGTGCACATTTTATTGTAACGCCCAGGGCCGACCTACCCCGGTCCAAACCGAAGGACATCCCGAATCGGCACGTTACCAGGCTGCAGCCCAAGCACCCCAACTGATGCAACCTCCGTCGCATCATCTATCAAATGACGTCACTAGGCGTCGCGCATTTTTATTTAGTCATTGCATTTACTTTTCATGTATTTCTTTCGGGCACCAGCTTATTTTATTTTTAAATAATGGTTTGGCTCGTCGGGTTGACCGTCCGGTGAGACCTTTAATAAATAGGTCCGGTAATTCAGGTCGATAGGACGTAACGGGCAAGCTTAAGATTATTTAAAACACATAAATTTAAATTTAAAATATTGGACACCTTAATCTAAATTGGAAAGTATTTGGCCAGCCACAATACTTTCATCATTTGGAAGTTTTTTTTTTACCGTAGGAAACTTAATTGGCCTGGCCCTTATGGGGAAAAAATTTGGAAATAACTCAAACCCAAGCTATTGTGGAAAGATTTGGGAAGGTAATCTTTTGCTGCCCCTATTAAAGTATCCAGCCCGGAAGAAGAGAGGCAGCCTGGACAACGTAGAGAGAGACGATTTGATCGTTCTCCCTCTACAGTGTCGGCCCTAACCTTTCCGTGAAATCAAATCCTCCAGACGAGCTCTAGTTGACGTCTCCTTCAAAGGTTCCTTCGCCGTCACCGTCCTGCAACACTCCGCCTGAACGCTCGCTGAACTCCCGACGGCCCCAGTCCGCGTCCAAGACGTCCGGCGTCGTTGACCCCGCAATCCTTTTCGGCGCCGACTTGCGTTGTCGCGAGGAGGACCGTCGACATCAGCCCTCCTTTCTGGTTCTCCGCATGTTCGCCGATCTGCGTCGTCGTTCTTGTCCTTTACCCGATGGGTCAGGTTCTCCTCCAGACAAAACATAAATGCTCCACTGTGCAGCTGTTGGCCTTGGTCTGAATTCGTCGACGGATTTGGACTGATTAGGTCTCGTGTGGTAACAAAACTCTTTTCTTGCTCGTATTAATTAGATTTAAATTTATGCAACTTTTAAATAATTGACGAGCTTGCCCCGAACGTTCGATCGCTTAAATTATCGTTATTTTCTTAAATTGTTGCTCGTGATTTATGCTTGTGGTTGTACGAATTATGCTACGATTCAATCAATTAAATGCTGAGGAATGTTTTTTCTAAATAACGATTAACGACGTCACAATATTCAAAGTGGCGGGAGTGATTCGCGTGCTTAATTCTGCTTTGGCCACTCGTTATATTTATATTTTCAAACCCTCGTTATATTTATGACAAAATAAATCATTTTGTTAAAAATTAGTATAAGTTTTGAAAACCCTGAATCCGGTTTACATCAGTTTGGTATCAGAGCGAAAATTTGATTCGCTTCTTTCGCGAATCAAGCGATCCGGGCTTTCAAAAAAAAGTATATTTTTGGAAAACTAAAAGTATATTTTTAGAAATTTAAAATAAAATTTTAAAATGGACAAGGGTGTCGATCATTTAGAAACTAATGTTGGGGATTTAGCCAAACGAATAAGTGAATTAATGAAAACGGTAGAGACTCTCACCACGGGCATAGGTAGTGTCACACACGTTATGAATGGGTTGCGTACTTCAGTTAACAATATCGAAGCCACCATACACATAAACCGCGCACCGGTGAACGAAGTAAACCCGAACCCTAGGCCGCTAGAGCTTGCACCTCCTGAGCCCGAACCCGTGCCCGAGCCACTTGGCGAACCTCATGTCCGACCTCGTTGGGATATTGGAGTCAAGTTAGATGTTGGTGACTTTGAAGGGTACTTAGAACCCGAACGTTGTTTAGATTGGTGTGCCAGGATGGACCGTTATTTGGCTTGGAAGCAAATGCCTCGAGCTAGGCAGGTTGAGTACGCCACTATGAGACTTAAAGGTCCCGCGTTAGTTTGGTGGGAACAAATAGAACGAACTATGTTCAATTTAGGCATACCACCCATCACCACATGGGCAGGATTTAAGGAACAAATTCGAAAACGGTATGTGCCTCCTGACTACATGCAAACCCTCTACCGTAAGTTCCACAACCTACGTCAAGACAAACTATCGGTGGATGAATACACGAACGAATTCCTAGTACTCCAGTCTCGCCTCAATCTCCGAGAGGATGATGACATGGTTGTCTCTCGTTATCTGAACGAATTGCACTATTCCATTAGAGACCAACTAGAATTATTTGATTACAAAGACTTAGGAGAAATATTGAGTCGTGCACGGAGAGTGGAGTCCTCCCAAAAACGGTCAACTGGAGTCAGATCTACTGATAGATCTACATCGAGTGTCACCACCACTACCACGGCTAGGTTCTCGGATTCCCCTCACCCTCCCGTCACTACCGGAACTCCAACTCCACCCAAGGGCAAAGAGGTTGTTGGGACTAAGCCCAACACTGGAGTATTCCGATGCTTCAAGTGTATGGAACCTGGGCACAAATCATCTGAGTGCCCGCGATGCCACTTCGTCGCTATTATCGATTCTCCTGATGGACGAGAGCCTGAGTATGGAGTTTATATAAATGAGTCTCACCCTGAGCCTGAGCACGAGCACGAGTCTGAGGATGTCGTAGAAGTGGAGGGCGAACACGCTGAACACTTAGTCTGCGTCTTACGATATAGCCTGATCACCCCTAGTGAGTCTACTGAGGATGATCATAGGAGACACGACATTTTCCGAACTACTGCACGCATCCATGGACAATTCTGTTCTATTATCATCGATAGTGGCAGTATGGAGAATTTCGTCTCTCAACGCATGGTCGACATATTAGGGCTTGCGACGCATCCGTTAGAACAACCCTACAACTTATCTGGGGTCAATAGTCATTTGACTATGCCCGTTACCCACTATTGCCTAGTGGAGTTTTCTATAGGGAACACGTATTCGGATAGAGTTTTATGTCATGTTGCTGCCATGGATGTCTGTCACATCCTATTAGGGCGAGCTTGGCAGTACGACCGGCATGTCATGCACGATGGCACGAGGAACTCCCACTCCTTTGAGTATAATGGGCACACGGTTGTTCTTCTCCCCCAGAAGAATTGCATGATTCCAAGGACCCACGAGAGGACCTCTACGCATCCTAGTTCACTCTTCACTAACTCCACCACATTACTGCTCACCGCACTCCCGCCTGAACCCCCACCCTATGAAGAAAGTTGTGATACAGTTGTGTCGCTCACACCACATTTACCGACTCCCAACATGCCGCCAGATTTCTTTCAGCTCTTTGGCACAAAATCTAATGGCCACTCACTCCGCACACCCCGTTCTGTCGATTTCATATTTAGGGACTGCACTTTTATTTCACCACACTCTCATTCAGAGATGGATATACAAACAGAGTTACATTTATATATTAAAAAATTTCTATCATTTTCTTGGGGCACCTTATGGGGTCAGAAGAACACCAAACTCGAGTTTAGTAACGCATACCACTCTCTAATCGATGAACTAACTGAAATCGTTAATCCGAGTTTGGAGAACTTTCTTAGGCATTTGTTTGGGGCGAATCTAAAGCAATATGATTTTGTACCTCCACAAGCAAACTTCATAAGTAATAATTCTAAACACCGCCCTATTACTATGTCTCCTTTCGAGACTTTTCATGCATTGCCCCGCCCACCTGATCGCCACCACCTTTCATTTCATGAACGTATTTCATTCGACGCGCAAGCTCACATTAATTATTTAATGAAATTGTGTAAATTTATTGCTAATGAAATGCGAGCCAACTGTGGAAATTACAAATTCATGGTCGATCGTTATCGCCATGAGCTGTGTTTTCCACGGGAGGATTGGGTGTTTGTTTATTGCAGGAGTTCTAGTCGTTGCCAAATTCAGAAGCGTCACAAGCCAACTGGCACAGTTCATGTTCCGCGGCGCATTGGGCCACCAGTTGCCCACCCGTCAAGGCTCCAGATATCCCCACCCGATCCGGCACTAGAGTGGATGTCTGATCTCTCCATTACCAACTTTTGTGAAGTCTCGCCGGGGTCGAGCTCTTTCAACCCCGGGAGAATTGATGCAACCTCCATCGCATCATCTATCAAATGACGTCACTAGGCGTCGCGCATTTTTATTTAGTCATTGCATTTACTTTTCATGTATTTCTTTCGGGCACCTGCTTATTTTATTTTTAAATAATGGTTTGGCTCGTCGGGTTGACCGTCCGGTGAGACCTTTAATAAATAGGTCCGGTAATTCGGGTCGGTAGGACGTAACGGGCAAGCTTAAGATTATTTAAAACACATAAATTTAAATTTAAAATATTGGACACCTTAATCTAAATTAGAAAGTACTTGGCCAGCCACAATACTTTCATCATTTGGAAGTTTTTTTTTTACCGTAGGAAACTTAATTGGCCTGGCCCTTATGGGAAAAAAAATTTGGAAATAACTCAAACCCAAGCTATTGTGGAAAGATTTGGGAAGGTAATCTTTTGCTGCCCCTATTAAAGTATCCAGCCCGGAAGAAGAGAGGCAGCCTGGACAACGTAGAGAGAGACGATTTGATCGTTCTCCCTCTGCAGTGTCGGCCCTAACCTTTCCGTGAAATCAAATCCTCCAGACGAGCTCTAGTTGACGTCTCCTTCAAAGGTTCCTTCGCCGCCGCCGTCCTGCAACACTCCGCCTGAACGCTCGCTGAACTCACGACGGCCCCAGTCCGCGTCCAAGACCTCCGGCGTCGTTGACCCCGCAATCCTTTTCGGCGCCGACTTGCGTTGTCGCGAGGAGGACCGTCGACATCAGCCCTCCTTTCCGGTTCTCCGCATGTTCGCCAATCTGCGCCGTCGTTCTTGTCCTTTACCCGATGGGCCAGGTTCTCCTCCAGACAAAACATAAATGCTCCACTGTGCAGCTGTTGGCCTTGGTCTGAATTCGTCGACGGATTTGGACTGATTAGGTCTCGTGTGGTAACAAAACTCTTTTCTTGCTCGTATTAATTAGATTTAAATTTATGCAACTTTTAAATAATTGACGAGCTTGCCCCGAACGTTCGATCGCTTAAATTATCGTTATTTTCTTAAATTGTTGCTCGTGATTTATGCTTGTGGTTGTACGAATTATGCTACGATTCAATCAATTAAATGCTGAGGAATGTTTTTTCTAAATAACGATTAACGACGTCACAATATTCAAAGTGACGGGAGTGATTCGCGTGCTTAATTCTGCTTTGGCCACTCGTTATATTTATATTTTCAAACCCTCGTTATATTTATGACAAAATAAATCATTTTGTTAAAAATTAGTATAAGTTTTGAAAACCCTGAATCCGGTTTACATCACCAACCCCTCTCCAGCCCACAGGCGGGTTGTTGGTGGTCACAACCTCCCTTTAGTGAGTAGTGATCCAGTTAAGCGCCTCTACGGGGCCTTCCCAGGAGGTCACCTCAATTGGTGATGAGAAGTGAAAGAACTATATAGTTAAGCGTGCTCGGGCTAGAGTAGTACTGGGATGGGTGACCTCCTGGGAAGGCCCCGTAGAGGCGCTTAACTAGATCACTTCTCACCAAAGGGAGGTTGTGGCCACCAACAACCCGCCAGCAGGGCTAGAGAGGGGTTGGGGTGCTTGGGATGCAGCCCGGTAACGATGCAAGTTGAGGCTAGATCGGTGGACATTGTCCCGATCGGACGTCGGCTTCTGGGTCGTTACAATAAAAAGTGCACTTTTTATGTAACGTCCCAAGGCCCTAGACTTACCATCGGGACAACGTCCACCGACTGCCTCGTCTGGCGACAGTTACCGGGCTGCAGCCCAAGCACCCCAACCACTCTCCAGCCCACAGGCGGGTTGTTGGTGGCCACAGCCTCCCTTTGGTGAGAAGTGATCCAGTTAAGCGCCTCTATGGGGCCTTCCCAGGAGGTCACCCATCCCAGTACTACTCCAGCCCGAGCACGCTTAACTATATAGTTCTTTCACTTCTCATCACCAATTGAGCTGCTTAACTGGATCACTTCTCACCAAAGAGAGGTTGTGGTCACCAACAACCCGCCTGTGGGCTGGAGAGGGGTTGGGGTGCTTGGGTTGCAGCCCGGTAACGGTCGCCAGGCGAGGCAGTCGGTGGACGTTGTCCCGATGGTAAGTCCAGGGCCTTGGGACGTTACATCCTACCACTGGTGTTTGCATGTGAGCATAGGAAAAACTCAAGGTATTTTCTTGTTGCAGCAAGAAAATTATTTGTCATTTTCCCTTGGATGTCTTTTCTCATGATGAAGCTTCTAGTGACGATTGATCTTATCTCCTAATTGTTGCAATAACTGCAACATAGATTATCAGAATGTCCCCTACACATGGACCTTCTTTCTCTTTTTAGTGAGCTAAGATTATTGACGAGGAATATGAGCAACTAGTGCTACAGATGATAAGAAGCATTATCAAGACGATAACGAGGAATATGTAAAAGTAGCATCAGCTTGGTATTAGAAAGGAAAACAAATAGTCAACATAATATGCTAAAATAGCTGATGCTAGCACTAGCGTGGACGAGTTTTTAAATGTACCTGAATCAAAGGCATTAAAGTTGGAAGTAATTCATCACCAAATACATTTGAAAGAACATCCAAACCAGCTGCACTGCACTTGCGTAAATTCCATACATTGACAATGTCATCATCCTGTAATAGAGCAGTAAAGCATCCATCAGAATAGGAATGTCTCACCTTCAAGAAAATTTATAACAGCAAGGAATAAACGAGGAGGGGGTTGAGAAATTCATCATACAGCGTCTTCCCCGTTATCAGATCCATGAAGTCTTGATGAATGAAATCGAGGCTTCAAATCCTATATGATGAGTACTAAAAATTAATAAATGCAAAATCTGTTGAAACATGGTGACAAAAGGGCTGAATAAAACGATCCACGATAACAGAAAGTTTCACATAAGAGTAAAGAACCTGATCTCTGTCAGGAATGGACTCATCATCCTGAAAAAACATAATTTGAACGTTCAATCCAAGATATAAGAAATATAAAAGACTGATAGGTGTCATTAAACAAACTTAAGGATACCTCAGCATCGCCAAGTGATTCATCATCGTCAGAATACACCATATTTGACAGTAAAATCTAGAAAAAGAGATAAAACCATGGCCATCACCAAACAAATATTTTCAGGCAGCTGAGAAGAATAATATAAGGAAACATACAACATACTGGAATCAAGCGTGGCAAAAATTCTCGTAAGCCTTCAGGAGGCAAATTAGCATCAGAGTATGCTGACCTATTGAGTTAAAAGAACGATGAAGATTACAAAATTACAATAAAATAAGAATTAAAAACTGAAAATTGGGTTTTAGAATGAAATCAATCAGACCTCGTTACAACTTTCTTTATAAGTAAATAAATAAAAAGCTGCTTCACACACAACAACAGTCAAAGGAACCATCACATCAATCAAATAGTCTGTCCATTTTGAATTCTAGCTCAATTTTTTTTTTGATGAAATTATTGTTGATATTTCACTCATAGGTCTTGTTTTTAGAGGCAATCAAAATTTCAAAAGACATGCACACCTTCTATAAGGTTTTAACTCAACTCCTCATTAGTTTCCCTTGAAATTTTGTGCTTTCTATGTGAGATGTTCTGTGATATTTAAGCAACACATCTGACTCAGTGAGAAAGTATGATCCTAAGAAACCAACGACCCACATAAAACTAGGTATGAAACCCTAGTACCGCACATAAAATCCAACAAAGCAATTATGTTATAAAAATTCATCTATACAAAATTACTTATACCTATTTATAATGCATATCATGACCCGTGGCAGGTGTATATTATAAATTAAGAAATAATATATACAGGTTCCCAAATAAATAGCGTACGGGTCTTGGCAGGAGTGAATATCAATTGGTTCTTCAACCCCTCAAAGGCCCGCGCACAATCAAGCGTTCAAACACACTTGTGATCCTTCCTTATTAGTGTAGTAAGAGGGAGTGTGATCCTTGAAATGTTTTCTACAAATTGCCTGTAATAGCCGGCAAGTCCCAAGAAGCACCGGACTTCCGCTATGTTCATCAGCTCAGGCCAATCTCGTATCGCCGCAATTTTCGTCAAATCCACCGCAATACCCTCTCCACTTACATGTCCTAGGAATGCAACTGAGTGTAGCCAAAACTCGCACATGGAAAATTTTGCGTAGAATTGGTGCCTTCTTAAGATGCTTAGCACCTCATGCAAGTGTCCGGCATGCTCCTCCTCCAACTGGGAGCACACCAGGATGTCATCAATGAAGACAATGAAGTACCCTATTACTCGCCAGCAGAAAAGCTCAATTGCTAGAGACACAACTTACTCCCCATGATTGTTCAACTAATAGTGTTAGCATCAGAACCCTTTTCTTATAGAAAACTTGACTGAGTTATGTGTGTTTTCGTCAAGGTGCAATGCCTCATTATCAAAGAAATGGGGGTATATGTTAATAATGTTAAAGGGTAGTGAAATCGCCAATGAATCTGGTAAATCAGTGATGGAGGCGTAGTCATGGATGTTTCTTAATATCTTCAAGGGTCCAAATTTCATGGCTGGAGCTTCTCATTTTGCCAACTTGGAATCCTATCTTAGTATGTACCATAACCTACTAGTTAACCTTAAACACATTGCATGTACAGTGTTGGATACATATCTTGAATTGGTTATCTACATATTTTCACACAATAATTTGTGAATTCCTCAAATTTGATTCATTAACGGCATTGTTGACACATTCTTTATTATTCTTTTGGGAAAATCTAGCCATTCTAAATATGTTTAGGCGATTTGGAGCAATGCAGAATGGCAACTTCCCAATCTACAAGTGAATCGCAATATTATATGCAAACACTGCTTGCGACAAGGCAAAGTCTCATTACTTTGGCTTACTCCGCACAAGCTCCAAATCATGTTGCCCAACGTTTTGTTGACCATTTACAAAAATATGTTCCAATAGTTGGCGTTTCAGCCAGAAGTAAAGATCTTCTCACACCATGAAGTTGCATGATTTAGGGAAATAATAGCTTTGTGATATATGTTGGTCTGCAGCGAATATAGAATCAACGCCCCTTCGACTACTTGGTGACCCCAAGACAAAGTACATAGCGAAGTCTTTCCAAATGTTTGTCGGTACTAGAAGTGGAGTGTACAGTCTTAAATCTCTGTAACTTCCATTTGTAGTCTGGCACAGGTAGCATCTCCGCATACTCTTTCTCATTTCACCATAGTTGTGGCAATAATAGGGTGCGGATCATCGTAAAGGTTTTTCACCCCCCCACGCCCACCCCCACCCACCCCCACCAAAGTATGTTGAGTGATACGTTAAGCAGTTGATATGAAGCTCCTGAATTACTTCTCTTAAGCAATTACAAGGAATACATAAGCAATCGCTCTTCACCAGAAACATCTCGTGCACATGTTTATCATGAGTGTCATGCTTCTGGTAAAGTTTTCTCTCAAATTCCCATGAAGTTTTCTTCCATGTAAAGCTCTTTTAAAAATTTCATTATGACCACCTATTGGCTATGTATAGTTAGAAATGTAGATCTTCAACTAAATGCTCAGCAATTTAAATACAAGTCGGCATTGTATGCAAACTTTTATGAGAACTTCTGCAAAAAGTTACACTACATAGCATGCATGTCGTTGATATGCTTTTGTCCATGGTTGTAAATTTCAAATGTCGGACACATGTCGGATAGCGTTCTAAAATATCAAATTTTGGAGACATGCCGGGGTATATTTGAACTATCAAATTTTCACATAAACAAGCTACAACTATATTATATATATACTACATTAAAGTAAATAATATCTTATCTTTAATATACTTATATATAATAAAAGTAACATTTGACATAATAAAAAACATATAACAAGTAAACAAAGTCAAGCATATCGCAAAAGATGACGAAGAGCACCCAATACAAAATATTAGTAACTGCATAAATAGAGAGGAAAATGACTTGTGTATTGATTGGGGGTCCGGCAATAAGAAATAAAATATTTTTTTATGAATAGCACACTTTACACACCGCTGCAAACTACAGCATATATGTTGTATGAATTAAGACTGAGCATATTATTCGAAACTCGAAAGTCGCTCGAAAATCTCTCGAATATTGAGCCGAATTGGAATCGGTTACAATTGATTCGACTCAATTTGAGTCTATTCAATTTGACTCAAATCTGATTTCGAGTCGATTTCGAGTCAGCCTTCAATCGCTCGAAATATGATTTGAATCAGCTCGAATTGGTTAAAAATAAGTATTTATTAATATATTATTATTTTAAAATTAAAAATACTAAATTTTAAACCTAAATAAAAATATTGAAGGCGCTAAGTATTTCATTTGTTAAATTTAGATGTTTCCCAATTTAATTTCGAGCCAGCTATGAATAAAGAGAAAAATTGCTCAATTTCGAGGCAGCTTGATTTGATTTTGAGTCAGCTCGATTCGATTCGAGCCAGCTCGATTCGATTTCGAGCCAGCTCGTAATCAAGCCATTTCGAGTCGAGCCAACTCAACTCGAAATTGATTTCGATTTCGAGCCGAGTTCGACTCGAAAATTTCGATTTTGAGCCAAGCCAAAATCGCTCGAACTCGACTCAATATCAGTCCTAGTATGAATCAAGCCTGGACGAAAACTGAAGGTATAGAGGACGAGATAGGGTTTGGTGAAGAACTGAAGATATAAGCAATTTGAGTGGTAGTAGCAACATGTTGTGGATGAACATCTCTAAGATTGACATTGTCTCTAGTGAAGTGACAATAAATTTCTATATGTTAAATACGCTTATGAAACATTAGGTTATCTGTTATGTGAATGAATGTTTGGTCATCACAATATAACATTACAAGAGAGGAGAGGGAGAGATACATCAAGGTCAAAAAGAGGCTCTTCAACCATGTTAGCTTAAAATACACTAGGGTCATCGAACGATATTCGGTCTCAGCAGTAGAACGAGCAACAATTGGTTGCTTCTTTCTCTTTCATGTGATTATGTTGTCACCAGAATACCTGCAAAAGCAACTGGCAAATTGCTTTTGCAAATCAGCAACCATCCATTGATCCAGCATAATCTGCATTTGAATAGGCTTTAAGAGAAATATTAGATGATGGTCGATAGATAAGGCCCTGATCAACAAAGCGCTTTATAAACCGAAGAATGCGCTCAACAGCCTGAAGATGTAAAACCGATGGAATGCTCACAAACCGATTCATAGCACCCGCCAAGAATCAGGTACTAGGACAAGTGACCATCAAGCAAATAAGCTTCCCAACCGGCCTTGAATAATAATTAGGATTGGGCAACATAGGATCAAAGCCGGAGGCACAAGAGAAGAGCTTAACATTTGCCTCCATACGTGTATCAGCAGGTCTACATCTAAAGCATTTGGCATCCAGAAGAAGATTTGTGTAATAACCCCTTTGAGAAAAGATGAGAGAGTCACTTTTAAGTCCTACATCGATGATCAACCAGCGCAGGGGGGAAATACTTGTAGATGTGAAAATTGACCTTAGAAATCCTTGCAATGTCGTTGCCTCATAGTCTAATGAACCAAAAGGACGAGGAATGGCGGGGAATAAAGATTGAAGATAACCTTGTCATCTTTATCTTATTTGTTAGTGCTGAAAGCACCAAATTTTGAGAAATTTTGAGGGGAAGAGAAAATCTTGAAAATTCAAGAAATGAGAGGAGAGAATAGAGAACTAGAGGAGGTAAAAGGACAATTGGAGAAGGAAATACAGAAAACAGAGGTTAGAGATAACCTATCATCCTCTTTTTGTTCATTAATTTGTTTTTGTTAGAAATTAGGAGGAAAGTAAATATTTGGTGCACTTTTATTCATCCATATAGGGGACATTTTATAAAAGTACAACAATACACACAAACTTAACCCACGGTGTGGGACTAAACCTCAAACATATTAAATACCTAAATATAAATACTTTCAACACTCCCCCTCAAGCTGAAGGGGAACCCTTCAGCTTGAACACAACATAAAAGAAAAGGTAAATAGTGGTTGGCAACGAGGGACAAAACAACAACCACCGAGGCCCAGCCGCGTGTCACCGGGGATACTTCAACCGGGCAAAGGCCACACGACGTTGGTCCACAAACCGACCATGAGCACACTGGATGCTCCCGGAGCTGAAACCAGGTCAACCAACAAAGGTCAAACCACACCTACCTAACATAGAAGAAAAAGATGGGGAGACACACACAACATACGAAATATGTCTGGAGGTCGTGTGTGACTAAAGCAGGAGTCGGGAAAGAGGCATCTGAGTCGCCGTTATCACAAACAATCCCCCTCACGTGGAACACGTGCATGAAGGCATAGACAAGACAATCAGAACACACATAAAAAAACAACTATGGATAACGGTTGCCGGCAAGACCACGATCCGAGATGCAGCGAGCAAAGCACAAGCCAGCTGCGAGCAGAAGGCTCAAGCGGCTGCGAGCAGAGTGCTCAAGCAACGGCGAGCAAAAAAGGCTCAAGCAGTGGCGAGTGAGAAGGGAGGAAGAGAAGAGCTCGGCACCCAAAGAGCAGTAGCATGGAAACCAACGTCCATAGCACGCGACTAGAAGACACTACCAACACAATAAACTAAAACAAAAAACAAAAATAATGCATTCCGGTAAGCGGCAGTAGCGGGATCTTCCACGAGAGCAGCAGCTGGAGGGAATGACATCGAAGGCGCAGATGTCGGAGTGAGTCGACGATGGCGCAGATGTCCAGCAGGAGAGGGGCAGCAGCGGCAGCGACACAGCAGCGACACAGGGCGGCAGGGCCGGAGAAGTAGCCGGAGAAGAGGAGCAGCGGCACAGGAGAGAAGCTGGAGAAGAAGAGAAGCGGCAGAACAGCAGCGGCACAGGAGAGCAGTCGAAGAAGTAGCCGGAGAAGATGCCGGGAGCAGCAGCTCACGCAGACGGGAGAAGAAAAGAAAACGGCGTCGTGGAAGGAGAAAGACGCTGACGGAACCGTCGGAGAGAGAGCCGCACGCAGACGGAAGCACGCGTCGACAAGAAACACGAGACGTGGGCAGAAGCCGGCGGGATCGAGCGATGGCGGAGCAGAAGCCGACGTGATCGAGCGCTGGCGAAGCGGAGGTCGACGGGATCAAGCGATGCGAAAAGCAGATGCGCCGACGTGATCGAAAGAGGAGAAGCAGATTTGTCGAAGATAGCGCAAAGGGGCTAGGATCCGCTCCCGTCGATGGAATCTAACGTCGATTCCGTGGACGGGAGCGGGAGCGGAAGAAGCCGATGCTTGACGGGATGAGAACGAGAAGGAGAGACGGAAATCAGACAGCGGAAGCCACCGAGAACTTAGGTCGACAAACAAATAGGACGGACGAAAATTCGGGGAGGAGTCAATTCCTGCTCTGATACCATGTTAGAAATTAGGAGGAAAGTAAATATTTGGTGCAATTTTATTCATCCATCTAGGGGACACTGTATAGGAGTACAACAAGACACACAAACTTAACCCACGGTGTGGGACTAAACCTCAAACATATTAAATACCTAAATATAAATACTTTCAACAGTTTTTATACAAAGAGTATAAGTATTCAACTTACAAGTAAGATACATGAAAGTGAACACTTTATTTTAATTACAGCTTAATAGTAATTTAAGTGGACTAGTAAAACTATCTTTCTTTTGGGCTTGAATTAATATGATGTTGTGCCTTTTCTGTACTGGGATTTTGTATCCACTTGGATCTCATATAAATTTCCTTCTTCTTTTGAATATTCGACTCCATGCTTGCCTTTTGTTCATCGTTTGAATTGGTGTGTTGTTATTTTGGTTTGTTTCTTTAGTTGGTTCAATAGCTACAGCTGCCCCACAAGATACACATTTGTCAAGCCCACATCCACCAGCAAATGTAGCCACTTTTAAACTCTTCAAAGAAGATTTTTTTCAGTCTGGGTGAATTGTAGTATTGTCATGTACACTGATTCTGCTTAGGTCAATCATCACAAGAACCATGTATCAATGGATCTTAATCCATAATTATTGCATGTCAAAATAGTTTTAAGCATGTCTATTTTTTCATTGCTAATCTTAAGTATTTTAGAAATGGTTCAAGAGCCCTAGATCTACATAAAGGGTGCAGTACTCGAATGTAGATAATTAAATAGATTATTGAATTAAAAGCTTGCCGCATTTTTCTCTCTCAGTCACTCAGCCCTGCTCCCTCTCTCCCTTCGGTTGTGTGCCCTTCCTCCTCTCCCCCTTCTCGTGCATGGTTTGTGTCCACGTTCTCTCAAAGTATCGTCATAACATAGAGGAAGAGAAAAAAAGCTTCCGCTGCAAACTCCAGTTTCAATATGCCAATTATCAACAACAGATATTACGATCACATGTTTCAAAAGATACTTGATAGCCGTACTTTCAAGTTAACTCTAAACAAACATCATAAATCAGCAACCAATACAATTTAAAGCACCTTTTAGCCAACCAACAAGAAACCCATGAGTACTGAAGTACTTTTTAAGGCTTATGTTAAATAGTCGGACGAGATTTGGAGGAACATTTGTTTCCTAATAAAAATACATTGGTATGGAACCGATTGCCATTTCAAATTGTGAGCAAGTATTTCCACTAACTAACCAGCCTCGAGGAGCAAAAATGTCAAGTCTAGTTAACAATAGATGGTCACAGAAGAAGTAGCACATTTTTCATGTATGAAAAACAAGATAAACAATTTTTTCTAAAAATAAATAAAATAATGTAACAAGATACCTTTATTTTAGCAGCTTTATGAAACACGACCAATCAAAAATATGAAATATTTTAAGGGACATAATTGGCCATCTTTTTATAATGGCAAAGCTATCAGATTGCACTTCTACATTAAATTAATATTAGAAGGTTATAAACAAGCTAGATCAGCCTACATACCAAAACTCGCATGCCTCAAGAGAAACTTCATCATCAGAGTCCTTATTAGCTTGCAACATGTATTCAATCACATTTCTCAAATGCGGCTGCAGAAATAATTAAAGCCTTACTTCTAGAAAAACAAATTTACAAGTGTTCAAATCAAATTTCTAGTTGTAATCAGCCCATGTTCCAAATTAGAACGCGACAAAACTGACGAAGTTGTCTGAACTGAGCTTACATGTTCTGAAACGATATATAACCCCACTGTCAAAACATTAAAAATGGAGTGAATTGTAAAGGGGAAAAAATTTTAACCAACCTCCAAAAATGCTGGTCGAACTTCAATTAACTGAACAAATGCGGAGCAAACCTACACAAGATATTACATAAATAAAAAGTATGGAAGGTCAAGTAATAATAATCAATTAAGAATCATGTAATACATAACTTATACCAACACAAAGAAAAAGTTATGAACAAAATAGAATAGCACAATGAATGTGTTAAGAACAAGAAGGAAGTTGCATTAAACGAAGAAGAAACGCGGATACAATCCGGATCGAAGTCCGGCCAAGATCAAGGAGGTTGGGTCCTCCAATGATCCCTCTCTCAAATGAGAGCCCAAATCCCTAATGATCAAAGATAAGACTAACACTCACATACCTCCTCCTTATATAGGGAGGAGGGGGCTCACATCAACCCTAATACATTTAAAGAAAAACAGTAATAATAAAAGAGATGGCGCGTGCGCGTAACAATACATCCCGTCAGAAAAGCGACCTTGTCCCCAAGGTCGGAGCGCCGCCCGCCGGTCAGTAGTTGGGTGCCGTCGAGGTGCCCGGGGCGTCGTCCAGTAGTCCGTACGAGAGCAGCAGGGCGTCGAAGTCGGCGGCGGAGAGCGCGGCCACGGCGTCGCCGATGAGAACTCGACACTCCTTCACGGAGCACTCATGACCAGGAGAGTAGGGGTGCTTGCAGCGGAAGCACAGGCCCTTGCTTCGTAAGTCGGTGTACTCCTGGTTGGAGAGGCGGTGGGTAGGGATAGACCGGTTGTTGCGAGGACCCATCATTGGTGGCCGGGGAAGAGGAGGTGGCGGAGGTGTAGGTTTCGGATGGGTCGAGAAATATGTGTAGGAAGGATGCCGAGAGGGAGGTGACGGGGAAGGAATGTCGTCGGACGTTGCGAGAAACTCTGCCTCCACCAGGGGGGCGAGGTCAATGGCGTGGTGAACCGTTAACGGTTGGAGAGTGCGGAGACGGGATGGAAGTGGGGTTGCAAGCCGTTCATGAAGAATCCCAAGTAATGGTCTGGGGGAAGACCGGGGACATGGGTGACTAATTCCACGAAGGCATCAATGTACGAGTCAATGGAGTCGGTGTGACGGACCCCGCAAAGTCGCTCGATCATGGGGCCGGAGTAGCGGGCGTCATACCGCTGAATGAGGGCCTCAGAGAGAGCTGGCCAGGTGAGGTCGGGAGAGGTCTGGCGGAGCCAACGGACCCAATGGAGGGCCGACCCTTCCATGCCGATGATTGCGGTGGAGACCCGTTGTGTCGGCGCGGTCTGGTGAATGTCGAAGGACTGCTCGGCGCGGGTAATCCACCCGAGGGGGTCAGACCCGTTGAAGGTAGGCATGTCAGGTCCACGGTACGGTGGAGTGGGCACTTCCACCGCTGCGGAAGCATCGGGAAGCACGGTGTTGGGGGATCCCACAACAGAGGTGGTAGAGGGCCCGGAGTGCTGGGTGGGCTGCAATTTCTGGAGCATGGTCAGAATCGAGGTGAACTGCTCGTTCTGTGCCTCGAGACGAGAGTTGATGGTGGCGAGGGAGTGTTCGAGGGCTTCCACGCGGGCTTCTATTCGGCTCTTTGGCATAGGAGGACGATTGCACCGAGCTGGAGGTTGGCCGGATAGTGTCGGAGCCGGGGAAGGGGCGGACGATCGTTGTGGAAGACGCGGCTGCGACGGGCTGGAACAGGGCTGGCGGTGACTGGCGCTGGTGTTGGCGCTGTGGATGGCGGAGAGAGGGGCGTCGGAGATGGCGAATCTGGGTCGGACGAGCAGACGGGTGTTATCGTCGTCGGGTTTGCCGATCGCGGCGCGCGAGAAATTGGCGGACGACGGAAGTCGCGGATGACTCGAGCGGGGATCGCTGCGGCGGCTGCTTTGGCGGACGACGGAAGTGGGGCACAGCAGCGGGCGTCGGAGTGGCGGAACGCGGATGCCGAGCGCTAATGCCGACGCAGTAATTACTCACGGACGAAACCGGCGGCACTGTGCAGGCGGAACGGCAAGGTCGGACCGATGTTAAGAACAAGAAGGAAGTTGCATTAAACAAAGAAGAAACGCGGATACAATCCGGATCGAAGTCCGGCCAAGATCAAGGAGGTTGGGTCCTCCAATGATCCCTCTCTCAAATGAGAGCCCAAATCCCTAATGATCAAAGATAAGACTAACACTCTCAACCATAATACATTTAAAGAAAAACAGTAATAATAAAAGAGATGGCGCGTGCGCGTAACAGAATGTCAATGATCAGGCACATTAAGGATCAGTCAAGACCTTAGATTAATTTTGAATTTTATTTAAGTTTATTTCCGCAAAAAATCGTGAATAATTATTACTTTTATTTTAATTTAATTTATTTAGAATGCATTTATTTAGGAAATTAGCAAGCCGTTCTTGGGAGCAAACGGGCTCCACCCGTCCGTGGCTGCTTTGGATGTGTATTGTGCACTCAAAGTAGTGGAGAACGGGCTCCGTGCGTGACTGCTTTCGGGGCACGTTCGTATATAAGGTCCCTTAAAATTGGCTGAATTATTTTAGGCACAATTATGTGTGTACAAAAAGCCTGAGCGAGTCTGCATGATTAAAGCCATGTTAGGCCTGGGTCAAATTAGGCCCAAGCCAGGTCTAGGGGTCCTGACAGGCCCCTTATTTAAGTTGTCGACTGTCCTGGTGCCCGACCAGGCACATAAGAGCCAGGAAGCAAAGTGCAACCCAGCTATAAAGTTGGGCAACCCCTGCCCAACTAGAACAGGTGGCACTACCCAGCTGTAAAGTTGGGTTAGCAGTCCAGCGATAAGTGTTGGGCAGCCGCCCAGCACTAAATGATGGGTGGTAGCCCAGCAATTACTGCTAGGTGGCGCCCAGCGGCATAGCTGGCCAGACCCAGGCCAAGTATGGCCCGACCAATCAGACCCAAGCAGGCCCTCCTTTCAAAGATCATGCTCACAATAAAGTCGAGCAAGCACGACCCTACCAGGCCTGTTGTGCAACACTAGCACAAGTGTCAGCAAGTGAAAGATGAAAATGTAATGACCATATATTTCAGCATATGTATGCATAAAATAAATTATAGAGTTAAAAAAACAAAGGCGCTAATCAAAAATAAATAAAAACCATGCATGTGAGCTAAACACAAAATGTCAAGGTGTTAATGGACATGTGGCAAGAGCTATGAATTGGATTTTTGGACACACATGGGCTCATGAGGGAAGAGTTGTGTTTGAGACTATTTTGGAAAGGAAGCAACCCCCCCCCCCCCCCCAACACACACACACAACACCCCATCGTGCTTTCCACCGTATGTTGGTGCTCAAAATAAGGTAAGGGGGTGACGTGGCACCCCTTACCATTGCATGGAGCCAATGGGGGCCACGTTGCAGCACAACCCCTCCCCCCAATCGCCTTTTATATTATATATGTGGAGATTTAAAACCTTTCATAGATATTTAGCAATCGTGCTACAACAATTTGTCTTTCGTATAGTCATAGAAACACGGGAATAGAACAAATCCGTAAAAAATTCATAGTAACACATGAATGTCGCAATTCGGTTAAAAACATTTAGAACTAATGAAGCTGACTAGGGACAAATGAACTTGTCAATGCCCAGTGGACTGGAGAAAAAGGACGATGAAAAAAATTGTTGACGCTAGGGGATGCAGTTGAGGAACCACACTGTTTTACAAAAAATAGCAGAGAAAGAGAGGTATACAGTAAGAGTTGTGAAAGAACCTCACCGAAAGAAAATGAAGTCGTCGATGGGACCTGATCGGAGAAAGGAAATCGTCGATTTTAAGAGCTGAGAGAAGAGAAGAAACCCTAACTTTAAAAAAATACCAAAAAATCAAAAAAAGATAGGAATACAGTAAGGGTTGCAGATGCACCTCACCGGAGGAAAATGAAGTTGTAGATGCACGGGCCTGGCTGGAGGAAGACGTTGATCTTCAAACTTAAGTGAAGAGAAGAAGTCGTAGCTTTGAAAAAATAGTAGAGAAAGAGAGGAATAGAGTAAGGGTTGCAAACGAACCTCACAAGAAGAAATTGAAGTCATTGATGTCTGGGCCTGACCAGAGAAAGGAAATCGCCGATCTTCAAGGTTGAGAGGAGACAAGAAGCCCTAGCTCTACTGCTCTGAGATTCTCAGACGAGAGGTGCACGCGGGGATTGCATGGGAAAGAAGAAGAAGCAAGAGGCATAAAGGTGGGCTTACGCAGTTCACGGTTGAACTTTGAGCTGGGATGCTGACAGGAAAAAGCAAATGTACTCTTTAAACTTATTGTCAGTGAAGCGAGTTTGAAGACGATGCTTAAATGGTGGGATTTTTATATTGTTGAAAATGACTTTAATTTTTGAATTTTTGAAGTTAAAGGGGCTGGAAATTTTGTGTTAAGGGTATTTTAGGATTGTCAAATGTTACATCATTGTGGAGGCTTCCTTTATAATATAAAACTAGAGATAATTGTATGTTTAGAGAGTTGCTACATTTATTTTTTATATATTAATATTTATTTGTTATACGCCCATGGATAATTATACGCCTTAATTTCTTATTTGGATATTGAATGAAAGGGGCGACCCACCAGCTTGCATGTCGTGACTTCTAGCTCAATCAACGCCAACTTGCTCTGCATTACCAACTACAATGCAAAGTCCCACGTTGAAATAACCCTGCTTTGATATTGACAATTAACACATGGATCTAATCCACAGATCCCATCAACTAATAGTACAACTCCTAGTCTACAATCTGTCAATGTCTGAGCTCAAACGAGAGAATGAAGATGCCCACTCCAGAGTCAACACTACCCTCTCTAACATTTAGATTGCAGTGAGGAGCATACATCGCCCCTTACTCCAGAGTCACCTTTTGAAGGTTATTCTGCAAAACCCTGCATGTTTCTACGACCCACCTTTGGAGATAGCTCATCCCATCTTCGGCGGCTAGACATTATGTTGTTTGGTGTGTGGGTGGACTGTTTAGGCAAGGCAATTCCTCAACCTTCAATGTGTTGGATCAAGCGAACCATGTTCCAACACAAAGCACGTTGAAAAATCAAAAGTCCTCATTTCTACCATCTACATGGAAAGATCGGGTCTCTAGTGGATCTGGTGGGTAAAACAAACCAACTCCTAGAAACTCATCTCTCGGTAGGATAGACATCAAGCGGGTAACACCTTTGAAAGGCTTAGGGATGTCAAATAATCAGATTCAGTCAAATCCTACATCGACGACTTCATCGAGATTGCCACATGCCCTTGAACTTTAAGTCGGGCATCACTTAGAACTCACGAGATTACAATCCCAAATATAGGATCACCTCCACATTCACAATCTCACCATCCTTACTCAGTCTATGGAGCAAGCTCGTTTTATCATAGAGGAATTTACCTCCATTCCATATCCATCACTCCAGGTCGAATACCAAGTATTTCCCATTGTTCTTACACCACATCCTCCAAAACATCACAGTTGAACCTTCATCCTACCAATGAAACCCCAACTCCACACAAAAAAACATTTTCCCAAACCACTGTCATCTACAAAACCTCCACGTACCCGAGCAAAACCACCGCATAGCACCTCTCCCACCATGAGTACCTACAGGCTACAGCTAGTTATCAAAGGCATGTTTTAGCTGCAAACAACCATATTCCCCTGCCTATAAATATCTAAACAACCATAATCACAAATTCCCCTACATATGACATTTACTTGGACGAGTTTGAAGTATTATAGTTGGATGATAATGACACTCCAACAGGCTCGAGGGCACAATTCACTCAGTTGGAGTTTCGCAAACATACGACCAGTGGTAATATGGGTCTGGCTCTTTGAAATTCCACGACATGGTCCATGGCAAGTAAATTGTGGTCATGAAAGACAATGTAGCCAGCCAAAACCTCCTTAGCATGACCTCATCGCAACACTATATCTTGACATCGGTCCATCCATGCCTTTTATGTATACTTGGGGTAAGGATATTGATATTCTATTGCATGCATATACAAGGATCTGCCTCGTACAATCAGAACATATTCACTTATGGCCAATTTCTATGTCTTCATCTTGGGTGGTATTAGCATTATTCTCAAAATAACATAATTACAGACTCCATGAGAGGTCAAGATTAATTGTCTTGCCTCAAAATAGTGTTTAACTTACAAAGGGCACCCATCACCTTTAGCGCGGCCACACATTAGCACATTACTGCAAGGGTCATACCGTCCTCGGTTCCACCCCATGCAGACATATGACACATACTTAGTCGTCATGAGTACATCTTCGAGGCACCGCAAGGGCTCCCCCCTCCTCGATCATCAAATCATATTATTCAACTTCACTCGGGTGTTTCCTCCATCTCAGTCAATTCATACTACTATGGATGTTACAATTGGCAACATCTTTGTTGAAGGAGAGGGCCTCTACATTTGCATTTATTGTCATCTAAAGTAGAATCTGCGTCGATAAACAAGTGAGCATTGGAGAAAGGAATCTTGCTTTGTGTTTTAAGCCTTTGTCTATAAGGAGAGGGGACCACATCTGCATATTCAAGTTGGGACCCAAAGGCCCACGAGAAGTTGAAGAGAAACATAAGCATTGGTCTATAACTTCCTTTAATGTTTGTTGCTTCCAATATTTGGTATTTTTTTCAAAACAAGCAGTTTATCCGAAGTATAAAACTCTCCTCTTGAGAATTATGAAAATGTATTAAAAAATTTATAGAGAGAAAGTTGCAAACTCTTCAGGTGTTACTCACGAATCAATTGATGAATAATACCCTGATAGATGAGATTGGAAAGAATGGGTATCTTAGGAGAGAGATATGGAGAAGAGAGAAGGGTATATAAGAAGGAAATAATGTCGAGCTAAAGAAGTATATTGTTGTAGCAACATAACATGATTTAGTCATCATTATTTCAAAGCAATTCCAAGTGCTTGTTTGTTACGGGCTCCGTGCCCGCGTATCTAGTATAATTATTTTAGTAAGTTCATGTTATAATTATGTAGGTGGCCTCGAGCACCGGGCTTAGATATTAGGAGTTATCATTATCTTTTGTCATGTGTTGTCTTTATGAAGGGTCTCGAGCTCCGTGTCTAGTATTAGGTGTCATTATTATTGTCTTGTCTTTTTATGTGTTGTAGCCTATATAAAGGCATTGGAAGTGTTGTATGAATCAAGCAAGAAGAAATCTATTTTCCCGTCTTTGAGGCTATGTTTGGCACGGCGTTTTTAGAGTGGGGTGCCGCGGATTTTTCAAACACCGCGCCAAACAATTTTTTCATAGCCTGCGATTTAAATCGCCCCCGCTAAAAATAGCAGGGACCGCGATTTTTGAGTCGCGGGTGTGAACCCGCGACTCAAAAATTGCGCAGCGCTGCAGCCAATGCTGCAGCACTGTTGCTGTCCTTTATATAATATAATATTATAATTATAATATATATAAATATATTAAAGTTATTATATTAATATCTATAGATTATAATATTACGTTATAAACTTATAATATATATATATTATTATATTAAGTTATAATATATATTATATTATATTACGATATAATTTATATATTACTATATTATATTATGTTATAATATATATAATATATAATATATTATTGTATTATGTTATAATATAATATATATTATTATATTATGTTATATATTATTATATTATGTTATAATATATATTATATATTTAAAAAAGAAATATTTGGTGAAATTTTTAGTA
Organism: Dactylorhiza incarnata; assembly: GCA_033032865.1. Classification (NCBI taxonomy): domain Eukaryota; kingdom Viridiplantae; phylum Streptophyta; class Magnoliopsida; order Asparagales; family Orchidaceae; genus Dactylorhiza; species Dactylorhiza incarnata. The sequence continues at coordinate 1,869,578 of JAWHQI010000337.1, forward strand.
ATTTTTGGTATGAGTAGGTGCGAATAGCAAAAAATCAGTTGAAACAGCACTACAAACGTTGTTCTTCCAAACAGTTTCGCAGATTCTGCCACCACTCTGCAAAACAGCTGATTATTCCACCACAGCTTCCCACCACAGCTTCCCCAGTCGCCCCCACCGCGCCAAACAGAGCCTGAGTGTGAGGTCTTGGAAGCTCTCTCCTCCAACGAGCAAGCCCCGCTTAGGCAGTCGCGGTCATGGCTCCATAGTATCTCCGCCACCACCATCTCCACCTCCGACCAAGGATCATAACAACTTGGTATCAGAGCCTCTCGGTCCTCTTCCGCCGACACACGCCAACATCGCGCCGACGCACACCAACATCGCACCGGCGCCGCTCCAAATCAGAGCCTCCCCGGCCCGTCAAATTCCAGCCCGGTGCTTCAAATCAGCCCCCATAACGCAATCAAATTCTCCAGTCGTAGGCGACGACATCGACATTCACGGCCAGTCGACATCCACCTCCCGTTTCCGCTCGACATCCGCTCGACATCCACCTCCCGCTTCCGCTAGACATTCACGGCCAGTCGACATTCGCTCGACATCCACCGACGTCGACCTCTGCCATTGAGACCAGCAAACGCCGCAGTCGAGGCCCTCAGTCGAGGCCCTCAGTCGAGGTCTGGCCGTCGAGACCAGCAAACGCCTCAGCCGAGCCCTGCCGTCAAGAACAGTGGCACCATCGTTGAGTTCGTGTCGACTATTCGACGCCGACTCACCTTCCAGTCGCCTCCTCCTGCGCGATCAGCCCTTTCTGACGCAGCCCACGCCGTCTGTCGTGTCCCATCAAGCCCCTCGCCAAGCATTTCTCCTCATCGAGCCCCTCGCCAAGCATTTCTCCTCATCGAGCCCCTCGCCTGCTGCTTTCTGCATCTTTTGTTTTTTTTTTCCAGCTGGTCCCTCTTTTTTTTCCACCTTTTGTTCTTTTTTAAAAATGGCATTAAGGTTTAGTGTCGCGAATAAGGCCGCACTGGATTCAATGCGTTCCAAGTTACAAGATCTCATGGCCTCCACGGACGCCCGACTTCGGGACGCCGACGCACTCCATTACCACATTCAGAATCCGACACCGCTCCACCGACCGCCGCCTCTTCTGGTGCACTTGCCATCGTCGTTGGCCACGGATGTGCCACCACTCTTAGCGGTGATTGACCTTCCGCCATCACCTTCCGTGGTAATACCGCCCCTCCTTGGGCCACCTTCGTCAAACGTCGTGGCCGCCTTTCCGCCAGCACTTACGTGGCCGGCCCTCGCTCCGCCGACCCCACCTTCAGATCCGTTCCTTCTGCCGGTCGTCGCTTCCCCAACTTACGTGTTGCTGCTAGTGCTCATCACCGCTCCGCCGACCTTGCCAAAGACATTTCTTTTGTCGCTCGTCTGTTTACCGTCACCGCCGCTACTCACCGATGTCTCCGCCGTCGCTACGCGATCGCATGCTTTGTTTTGGCGGGAGATCAAGCTGCCAGATGATCCGGTCACCGCATGGAGTTCGAGCTTGTGGACAAGCTCTTTTTGGAGGAAGAGTGAGATGTTACGGGCTCCGTGCCCGCGTATCTAGTATAATTATTTTAGTAAGTTCATGTTATAATTATGTAGGTGGCCTCGAGCACCGGGCTTAGATATTAGGAGTTATCATTATCTTTTGTCATGTGTTGTCTTTATGAAGGGTCTCGAGCTCCGTGTCTAGTATTAGGTGTCATTATTATTGTCTTGTCTTTTTATATGTGTTGTAGCCTATATAAAGGCATTGGAAGTGTTGTATGAATCAAGCAAGAATAAATCTATTTTCCCGTCTTTGAGTGTGAGGTCTTGGAAGCTCTCTCCTCCAACGAGCAAGCCTCGCTTAGGCAGTCGCGGTCATGGCTCCATAGTATCTCCGCCACCACCATCTCCACCTCCGACCAAGGATCATAACATTGTTCCATATATAAAGACCCTTAGGAACAATTGCTAAAATGAATTTATATATATAAACTCAAAAAAAATTTAATATCATTCAAAAAATTTAAATGAACATAACTTAAATCTTCCTTCAATGCATAAGTTAAGGAAGCCAAAAAGAATTATCAAGCATGCCATGATGCCACACATGTCCAGGTCAAATGGTCACCGCCAATATGATGTTGAGAAAAGGGGAGTTGTTAAAGCATGTAGACATGCCTCATCGTATAAAACACGAGCTGCATTTTTAATAAGTACAACGTAGAGTTTCCTTTTTTTTAAATATCATATACATGCATGCTTCACGAAAAGCTACCTAGAATTGTATGTACTGATATTTTGTGTTATTAATTTCAGGTCAGATAAAAGGTATAATTATTTTTGACATTCAGCTATTGTACCCAATATACATGAATCTTGTATAGTGCCACTGTTGAATGAGAAACAATATGAACTAGAAAAAGCTGCAAACTAACAAATAAATTAGAACAATCTATCATGAATACCTGCAATTAAAAAAATCTCTATACCAGACTGAAAATATAAAAGAGGAAAACCAAGAGGCTGAAGTTTAAAGAAATTACTAACCAGCTTTCTTACATCTGCAGCAACATCTCGAGTAAGAATAAATAAACCTTGTAGGTACTGATCCATTGATAGCAGCAAAGCCTGCATAATTTGTAGCATATGTTGAACGTCACATGGCAAAAAAAAATTTGTTTGGCACAACAAGGTCCATCTTTTAAGGAAAACTACACAACATTTAGATACTCACTGTAGGCATGATTACAATAAACTGATTGATAGAGCCCAATGAGAGCCTTCTAATTGTGGAATGTGGGGATTGAAAAAACTGCATTATTACAAAACAAAATGGTTACATGTCAAGACACGGAAGAAAACAAATTTATCCATGATGAAAACATGAATCCCACATCATATGCACCATAATGTGAATACATGTGAAACTCAAGCCCAATCGCATTTGAAACAAATAGATGAATGTCAAATGTCATTTGTCAAATTGGTACAACACAAACCTCGATTCAAAAAATAGGCAAATGCAATTTGTATGGCATTTGGGCATAGAAAACTTTCAAGAATTATAGATAGCATCAAATCCATAATCAAACCAAACAAAGAAGATACTTTGTAAACAATGTAGAACACATTATTCATTTGAAGTCGATGAACCTGCAGTAATCGAGGTATGAAAATGTTGATAGGTCGTTCTGCTAGTCCAGGAACATCTGAATCAAGTTCTTCTGGTATATCTTCACAGATCTGTTGTGAAAAAATGAAAATCTTAGATGCTGCTAATTTACTTACTGCAGGAAGGACTATCAAGGTTTAAATTAAAGGATTGGAGAAGTTATTCGGTACTAGCAATAACATAATTATGAGTGTTGGTATTGTCATGAGAACTTAATGGTGTCATTGCAATTTAGAGGTTTTATAGACAAAAAATTGTGGAAGAAGAACATTCTAACAGTGAGATACCATTGTATAAACTGGAATCACAATACGTTCAATAACATGATTTTAGTTACCAAGTTAGTAGACATCAACAACATGCACACAGTTTGTTGTATTTTCTAATAACTATTAAGAAATTTTAGCTGCCCTGGTTGCAATTTCCTATTAGTCGCTCATAGAATTTATAAATATGGATAATTCATAGACATTTTTTGCAGATTAATATAGCAGCCTCCAAAGAATAATTAACCAAAGCATGGATTACAATGATAAGAAATGATGGAGGTAATGATGGTGAATGCTAAATGAGTCCGTATCCAGTTTTATTATCTTGACCTTAAATATTGTAATTTTTTCACTTAAAATTTTGTCAATCAAAATATAATATAGAAGGAAGACTGTGCTTAGATAGATGGATAGACGCATTAATATGTGCATGAATGTTTGAGTGGTTGGGAATTTAAATAAATATCATCGCAATTGAACTAGAACTTCTTGGGGTTGTATAACATGTGTAGAAAAGAAGAGAGGGTTTAAAAAAAGTGAAAATTGCAAGTCAGACTAGTTTCTTTCTGCTATCACTCTCAGATTTTGTCATTTACGACTGTGGGACACATAAAGGGCCCTTGACCAAGAGAAAAGAACCAGCACATAAAGGGACAGTGATCGAGAGAAAAAACACAAACCTTGTAAATAGCATCCATAGCACCTTCCATGTGGTTTAGATCATTACTATCCAGGTAATGAACAAGAGCTTGCAACAACTCTGGCCAACCCAAAACTCTCCCTAATTGCACAATAACGCTGATAACAGTTCCAGCAGTAGATCTGATTGTCTTATCGCCTGCCCCTAAACATGGCAGCAATTGGGACTTGATGTATTGCTGATGTGGAGGAGCCATGGACCTGAAAGTGACTTTCAAATTATTCTTCAAACACAAGCCAGCGGCTTGCCTTACTTCTGCTGGTTTGCCCTGTTATATTAGTAAATCATCAGATAAGGAGTACTGATGTTATTTAGAAGAAGCTAACTATGGTCGCAATAAGAAACAGATAGTACTAGATTGGCAGTAAAAATGAATATATTATCTGAAGATCATAAAGCTGGCAACCAGATCAACAGAAAAGGAGTAAATAATTTATTACGGAGCGTGAATCACTCGTAAACAACGCCAGTACAATCCCATCAAGTCCAACTAATTGAGCACAAAATTTGCATATCAATCACTTTGTAATTCAAATGTCTGCCATTTCCAACTAAGAAAAACATTAATAGAACCATCCAAGTAAAAGCAGCAGACCATTCACCTCGCCTTCTCTAAATGAAGACAAATGCAAGCTACATAACAGAGTTTGTAGAGCAGGAATGGTTGAGAGAAGCTTAATATTTTGGATATTCCAGGACTAAAGCCTTGAGTCTGACTTTAAACAATTATTCAATATCAACCCAGACGCAAAGATAAACTCATTCATATATAGGCTCCGTTTGGCACGGCGGTAGCAGTCGTGAACGCAGTGGTTACGAACCGTCATGTCAAACATACATTCTATGGTGATGAAGTTTTTTGTCCTAACTCCCCGGAATAAAAACTATCTCAATAGATTCAGTAACAACCCACCATCCTTAGTCAATTCTGCCAACGTATCCATTACAATAAATACCAAAATAAAACAAACAATCTCAGTACACCTAACAATACCTCCACGGAAAAAAAATACCTTGAAGAACATGAGGGATAAGAAACGCTAAAACCCTAGCAAAAACATTGCATAAGCTTAACCAGTAACCTTCCAGATCGATAGGAAATTTAAAAGTATTGAATTAACAAGAAATATGTAGAGGAAGCCACCCCCTCACCTCAGCCCTCGCGAGGATGAAAGCGAGGTAGTTGTTGAAATCAGCAACCTGACTGTAATGCTGAAGTTGCTGCCATATGACGTGCTGATCGGAATTCGGGGAGATCTGCCGCTCCAGCAACCCGCAGATCTCACGGAGGCCCTCTTCCTGTGGCTGCCACATCAACGCAGCAGACGCCGACATCCCCCGCCCTCACTCCGACCAATCAATATATGAAAACCAAACTAGAGAAAGGTGATCCTCGGTGTTTGACGTGGTTAGAGATTCTTATAGGTCGTCGGCAAGAACGCGCGCGATAGAGAGAGAGAGCGCGTGTGTGAGTGAGACAGAGAGAGACCCTTTCTTCACGATAAAGTCGGAGGTCAGGCGAACAGCGGGGAGGCAGGAATCCGGCGATGGTGCAGAGATGCAGGCTAAAACGGCGGCGCGGATCCTACTCGGATTTCCTGCTGCGGAGGCGCTGCTTGGTAGGATTGGTATAGTAAGTTTAAGAAATACAGTTTAGGGCAATAAGGATTCTTTTTAATGATTGCTTGTAACTTCAACTTTAAAGATTCAATGTTTACTTCATCCCCCAAAATTTAGGCTAATTCCAATTTTATTGTTCGTCGAAGAGTGAAATTCAGATTCAAGAATTGAAATTAGTTATTTTGTTGTTCACTTGAATTGAAATTTAAGACTTACAACTTCAACAACAAATCAATAACAACAACAAACAACACTCAAGTCTATAGGGTCTGTTGTGGATTGAAAAATTGTTGATTGAACAGAGCTCTTTTATAAGTTGCAGGCTGTTTGAAAAGTCTGTGTATAAGTGTTCATGGAACGGGACTCTTTCAAATAAAACTGTTCAGTAGAACAGCTTTTTGAGAACTGTTTTTTTTCTAAACGAAAATACTGAAATATAAAAAAAATAAAAATATTATAAAACATGTGACATACGAATAAAAACATTAATTGTTCTCAAACATAACTAGGCCTGAAAGTAAGTTTTTTTGGTGCGGTCATTCCACGTCTTCCAATCTTTTTTGTTCACTTGCGTGATAAAAAAATTTTATATTAATTATACTTTTAATATGTTGATTTCTATAGTTTGTTTAAAAGATTTCGGAAAATTTTATATGCGGGCGTTGTATAATTCTTCAGCAATATTATCTCATATTGCAGACATGTGATCAGATCCAGCATTAAATTATGTGTCTCATCGAGATGGATGTCTATGAATGAAGTTATGCAATGTCATGGTGTACTGAGACATTTTGTGAAAAATTTGTCATTTTTTCTTCCAAACTCCAAACGTCTGATCTATCACACTTCGAAGAAATTAATGTGTCTTATTAAAATGCCGATGTCTGTCATGGACGGGACGACTCTCACATGCAAAATCTATCAAATGATATCTTATTTCTGGATATGGTTTTAAATAGTCCGTTTTTAATGGATATTCAGTATCCACTAAATAATATTTACCTGTAATTAGTTGATATGTTAAAGATAATAATATGGTAGCAAATGATTAAAGCATATACGGAGTTCTGTTATTAGCGTCGGGCGCTAGCGATTGCGCCGGCGGTAGCTCCAGGTGAGCTAATAGTGTTGTTATCTGGAGGTGTTTTCCAAGAGGTGGCAGAACTAACTTCTGTTACCAGTGCCGGGCAGAACTGGGTTCTGTTGCTAGCGCCGGACGCTAGCGTTAGCGCCGGCGGTAGCGCCCAGCACACAGATTGTGTGTTTCCGTGCTACCAAAAGTCATGGGGACTGGATATGTAGCAGGAGAAGCTGTGGAATTTGCAAAGCCCAGCTTTAAGTGATGGGTATTAGGTGAAGCTTACCTGTATCGTGCATAGTGGAATCGCGGTATTTGAGCACGGGCCTAGCTGATCCGAACCCTCCCATAGTGGTGGTGAAGAGGTCGCCCCTCGGTGTACCGGGCTATGGAAGAGTGTCGTAACTTCGTGTGTACGGACTAGCTTAAATTGCTTGTCTAAGTTGAAATAGGACTTAGCGTGAGGGCGTAACTCAAGGAGTATGCCAAAGTGTGCCTTGAGAGCACGAAGCAGGTGGCTTGGTATGCCTCCGTTGGTGTTGGTTGCGGATATATATATATGCTGCTGACTCTTACTTGCAGGGAAGGAGCACCGTCGCCCCGAGTTTGGGGTGGGGTCGTTATAAATCTTGGTCAGCTAAAGCTGACTGGTTACTTGTTTTCCCACCACTTGGTGGATTTGCTTATACAAGTCCCGGTGAGACTAGCGGGAGATAGCGGGCTAAAGCCCCTGCTGATGTGTTGTGCTGGCCCTTGAAGGCCAAAGCTTTTGTTTACTTTTGTTCATGTGTGGTCGGCCTGCGTGCCGATGTCTGGAAGCCACCTATATTATGTAAACAAACATTGTAATTAACATTTTATGTATTTCATTCCTAGTAACGTATGTGGACAATGTTATACACTGGTTTATAAATGAAATTATATGTTTCCGTTATGTGACTCTGTGCTGAGATAGTTATATCTTTAACTGTTAAATGTTAATTTTAGTACCGCGCTCTTCTGTTCATCTCATATGGCGTGGGGTCCCGGCCGGACCTACTGTTATATGTTATGTAACAGGGAGGGTGTTACAAATTGGTATCAGCTACGGGTTTCGTTCCCTTTCCGTCCGAATTCGTGGTCGAATTCTTTTAAGGGGTGGTGAGCACATATGTGTGTCGCCTTTAACTCATGTAAATAACCAGTAATTGTCCACTTTAGGAATGGATTACATGTATCAGTGTAGCATTCTGATGGAACTTCTGTGTTCCTTTATTGCTTCATGCTATCTCTTAGTCGCTCATTATGTTTTGGGTACATATATAGGCGGCTGGGAGTGGAGCGGGGCCTTCTCGACCCCCTCGTTCGACTGCAAGTAGTGCACCAACTCCGGTGCCGACTCCTCCTTCGGCTGAAACTGTAAGGATGATCGCTGAGGCAGTATTTACGATGTTCACGGCGCAACCAGGAGGGCATGTCCCTGGACAGCCTCCTATTCCGGGAGCGGCTCCAGTGCAGGCTCCAGCAGCCGAACCTGCGGTGGAAAGGCCAGTGTCGTTGAGGGCACGAAGAGCTCCAGATCAACAGCTGCAATACTTTTTGAGTTTCCACCCTCCCACGTTCACGGGGGCAGGAACCCCGACGCAAGCGGAGGATTGGCTATCAAGGGTGCGCAAAACCTTGAAGGCCACAGATACAGAGGAAGAGCAAAAAGTTACTTTGGCAACCTTCCTATTGGATGGGGAGGCGCAGCTGTGGTGGGACGAGATGGAGTTACATCAGCTAGCGCGACGACAGCTGACAGATATCTCCTTTGATGAGTTTTCCAGACTGTTCTTGGCGCGGTATCTTCCACCGGCCCAACAGATAAAGATGGAAAATCAGTTCAACCGTCTGACTCAGGGTGATAGAATGATCGACGACTATCTACATGAGTTTACACGGTTGGGGCGCTATGCAGGCGTGACGTTTGCGGATGAAGCTCGCAAGACAAATCGGTTTTACGAAGGCTTGCGAGAAGAGTTGCGGTTCCAACTGTCGGGACCAATGACGCATGGGTTTATGACCCTGGTCAACTCGGCTCGTTCTTTAGAGAAAGATATGAAACGGTCCCAAAGCAGGAAGGAGCTGGCAGTAGTCAAGCCAGAATTCAAAGTAGCGAGCTCGGCAAAGTCGGGATGAGGCAAATGGAAGAAAGGAGCGCGACCGTCTGGGTCAGCTCAATCTTCAGCATCAGGAGTGACTGGGCATCGCCCAATCATCTGTTACAACTGCGGCAAGCCGGGACATATTGCTCGTGATAGTCATAGTGGGAAGAAGATAGTTGCGGCCTATGCGGCAGAGAAAGGCAAGGCGGCAGAGTCAACCGCATCCCACGCTGCTCCAGCCCAGCCTAGAGTATACAACCTTGGCCAACAGGAGGCCATCAAACAGAGCGATGTGGTGACAGGTATGCGATAGTATATAGTTTTTATTGCTTTTTATACTTCATACCTTATGCATTGCTTGTTAACCATTAATGTACTAGGCTTTGTCCTGATCTTTAATTATCCGGCGAGAGCACTATTTGACACGGGTGCTTCACATTCCTTTCTATCGGAGGCCTTCATACAGTAACTTGGAGTGCCTTCGTCATTTAGACAGGAACGATTAGATGTGATGCTACCCAATGGGTGTTCGATGCGCGCGGATCGAGGTTGTGTGGTAAAGGTACGAATAGGGAGTCAAGACTTTGATTTGGAAGCACTATACTCCCGCTTTCGGAGTTCGATGTAATCTTTGGTATGGACTGGCTGTCGGCGCAGCGGGCCTACATTGATTGCATGTCTAAGGAGGTTACACTGGGACGGAATACCGAACGTGCGACTACGTTTGCTGGTTTGCGTGGATCGAGCAAGACACTGATGTCTGTTGTCCAAGTGGTCAAGGCAGTTCGGCAAGGCGCAGAGTTATGTGTTGTGCTATTGGGGGTTGCAAAGCCTCAACCCAGTTTGCGTGATGTTCCTGTGATTTCAGAGTATCCAGATGTGTTTCCGAAAGATCTTCCTGGGGCGCCACCTCAGCGAGAGATTGACTTCACTATAGAGTTGGTGTCAGGTGTCAAGCCTGTTTCACGCTCTCCGTACCGAATTGCGCCAAAGGAGATGGCGGAATTGAAAGTTCAATTACAGGAGTTGCTCCGGTCCTTTTTGTGAAGAAGAAGGACGGAAGCCTGCGTCTATGCATTGACTACCGAGAATTGAACAAGCTGACCGAGAAGAACAAGTATCTGATTCCTCGAATCGATGACTTGTTTGATCAGCTAGTGGGGTCAACTGTGTATTCAAAGTTGGATCTCAAGTCTGGCTATTACCAGTTGCGAATTCGAGATTGTGATATCCCCAAGACAGCATTCAGTACCCGCTACGGACACTTTGAGTTTATAGTGATGCCGTTTGGATTAATGAATGCGCCGTCAGTATTTATGGATCTGATGAATAGGACCTTTCGAGAGTACCTTGATCGGTTTGTCATTGTCTTCATTGACGATATCTTGGTGTACTCTCAGTCTGAAGAAGAGCACGCGATACATTTGCGCGAAATTTTGGAAACCCTGCGACGTAGTCAACTATATGTCAAGTTCTCTAAGTGTGAGTTCTGGCTAACCTCAGTGGCGTTCCTTGGTCATGTTGTTAGTGGCGAGGGTATCGCAGTGGATCCGGCAAAGATTGATGCAATCCAGAAGTGGCCTGTTTTGGCGACAGTAGCGGAAGTCAGGAGTTTCCTTGGACTTGCCGGCTACTATCGGCGCTTCGTGGAGAACTTTTCGCGGATCGCTCTACCTCTCAGCACCTTGACGAGGAAGGATCAGAAGTTCATTTGGTCACCGGAGTGTGCACAGGCTTTTGAGGAACTGAAGAGGCGTCTGACCACCGCACCAATTCTGTGTTTGCCATCTGGTGCAGATGGTTATGAAATTTACAGTGATGCGTCAGGGAGCGGCTTAGGCTGCATACTTCTTCAGCATGGTCAAGTGATAGCTTATGGCTCTCGACAGTTGAAAGTGCATGAGCGAAACTATCCGGTCCACGACTTGGAATTGGCGGCCGTGTTCTTCGCTGTAAAGTTGTGGCGGCACTACTTATATGGTGTGCAAGTTGACATCTTTACAGAACATAAGAGCCTTAAATATCTGTTACATCAGAAGGAGCTCAATATGCGACAACGAAGGTGGATGGAGTTTCTGGGGGACTACACTTTTGATATACATTATACTCCAGGAAAGGGGAATGTCGCCGCAGATGCTTTGAGCAGGAGGGCTTATTCACAGGCCAACTGGATTCAGATGTATGATCCACGTCTGATCAGGGACTTGGAAGCCTTGGAGATCTCCTGTGTGGAGAGGAGTTCTAGTGCGAGTGCGTGCTTGAACTGGACGAAGGTGCAGTATGACCTCGCAGACAGAATACGACAGGCCTTGGAGCTTGATTCGAGCACGCAACGCTATTTAGCAGAGTCTGGGGATGGGACCGCTGCAGAGTTTGTATTAGACGACGGTCTGATATGGAAAGACGGTCGGTTGTGCATCCCAAATGTTGGTAAGTTGCGGGAGGAATTGATGTACGAAGCGCACTTTACAAAGTACTCAATTCACCCAGGGAGCACAAAGATGTACCAAGACATGAAAAAGCTGTTTTGGTGGCCAGGATTGAAGAAAGACATCGCCATGTACGTGGCAAAATGCAAAACCTGCGCACTAGTGAAGGCGGAATGTCAGAAACCTGGAGGTTTCCTGAAGTCGTTGCCTATACCGGAATGGAAATTTGATGACATTTCGATGGATTTCGTGCACGGTTTGCCGAGATCACAGAGTGGGAATGATGTCGTATGGGTGATCGTGGATCGCTTGACGAAGGTAGCCCACTTTATTCCAAACCGGAAGGACGATTCAGTTGAAAAGTTGGCAAAACTTTATGTAGATAGCATTGTCCGATTGCACGGTGTGCCCCGTAGCATCGTCAGTGACCGAGATGGGCGCTTTACTTCCAAGGATTGGAGGCTAATCCACCAGTTGTTAGGTACAAAGCTGACGTTTAGCACTGTCTTCCACCCTCAGACGGATGGACAGACTGAACGTACGAACAGAACTCTGGAGGATATGCTCCGAATGTGCGTCCTGGATTTCGGTAAAAAGTGGGAAGATCATCTCTACATGATCGAATTCGCTTATAATAATAGCTATCAGGCAAGTATAAAGATGACACCCTTCGAGGCCCTCTATGGTAGAGCTTGCTGCACTCCCTTATCTTGGGCGGAGACAGGTGAAACGAAGCTGTTTAAGCGAAAGGAAGTCGAAGAGGCAAATGCGGCGATTCAAACAATCCGGGATAGATTGTTGATTGCACAAGATAGGCAGGCAAAGTACTACAATGCCAAACACAGAAACGTCGAGTTCACCGTGGGCGACTGGGTTTACCTAAAGATCAAACCTTTCAAGGGGGTGTCCAGGATTCGACGCTTGAAAAAGCTGAGTCCGAGGTACCTTGGGCCGTTTGAAATACTGGAACGTGTTGGCGAAGCTGCCTATCGACTCGCTCTTTCGACAGAGTTGAGTGGTTTGCACGATGTGTTCCACATATCGGTGTTAAGGAAAGCTGTACCAGAGCCTAACCAAGTGCTTGTAGCTACCAGGTGTCGGTCGATGATGGGCTGAAGACGCTGGTCACGCCTATTTGCATCGAAGACACTGATGTTAAGCAGCTGCGGAATAAACTGATCAAGATGGTCAAGGTTCGCTGGAACAATTGCGGTCGTGAGGAGCTTTCATGGGAGCGTGAGCAAACCATGCGTGATGAGTTCCCCGAATTGTTCCGTTAAGGTACGAATTGTTCCCCGAATTATTTATTTGTGTATCTTGTTGTTATTTGCACTGTTAAAATTTTGGGACGAAATTCTTTTAAGAGGGGAAGAATTGTAAGACCCCATGTTCTAAGTGCAAAGAGTTTAGAGGTGTGCTGAAGCTAAGGAGCTAGCGCCCGGCGCTAGTGTTAGCGCCGGCGGTAGTGACTTTCCTAGAAGTGTGTCCTTTCTCGAGGAGGGTGACATTTCGCGAGAAGTCCTTAAGCGGTAGAGCGGTACCGACTTTGTCGCTAGCGCCAGCGCTAGCCACTAGCGCCGGCGGTAGCGGGAAATTCTTATATACCTCAAAATCCGACTCTTCAGCTCATTTTCTCTGAGAGCCATTGTAGGTCTGAGGGCAGAGAGCTGGGAGCAGGGAAGGAGATCCATTGGAGTTGAGTTTTCGTCGTGCTAGGAGGGATTTGTGAAGAAGCGTCTGCGTGCGTGTGCCACTGCGGCTTCCAGCCATTTCCCTCTCAGTTCTATGACCCCAAAACGACCAACTAGGGTAACGATTCTCCTCCATAGTCTTTGGACATGCGCGTCCTTTTATTTCCATGTTTTGGAAGACTTCTACTAATTAGTAGATCGGATCTTCCGGTGGGTTGAAGTGATTCCCCCATAAATTGCATATAGAGTCCGGAATGGAAGTACGGGCATAGGCATGCTGTGTGAAGCCCATCTGGACAGTTTGAGCCGGATTGGTGATGTTTATCGCGTGGAGAAGACTCCATGTATATGCTGTGGTTCGGGTCTTCTGTACTGTTTTGTATAGCAAATTATCCTGGAGGTGTTTCCCAGGCAATACCCGAAGTTTGGTAGCAGAACTGAGTTCTGTTACTAACGCCGGGCGCTAGCGATAGCGTCGGCGGTAGCTCCAGGTGAGCTAATAGTTTTGTTATCTGGAGGTGTTTTCCCAGAGGTGGCAGAACTGACTTATGTTACCAGTGCCGGGCAGAACTGGGTTCTGTTGCTAGCGCCGGGCGCTAGCGTTAGCGCCCAGCACACAGATTGTGTATTTCTGTGCTACAAAAATTCCTGGGGACTGGATATGTAGCAGGAGAAGCTGTGGAATTTGCAAAGCCCAACTTTAAGTGATGGGTATTAGGTGAAGCTTACCCGTGTCGTGCATAGTGGAATCGCGGTATTTGAGCACGGGCCTAGCTGATCCGAACCCTCCCATAGTGGTGGTGAAGAGGCCGCCCCTCGGTGCACCCGGCTATGGAAGAGTGTCGTAACTTCGTGTGTACGGACTAGCTCAAATTGCTTGTCTAAGTTGAAATAGGACATAGCGTGAGGGCGTAACTCAAGGAGTATGCCAAAGTGTGCCTTGAGAGCACGAAGCAGGTGGCTTGGTATGCCTCCGTTGGTGTTGGTTGCGGATATATATATATATATATATATATATATATATATGCTGCTGACTCTTACTTGCAGGGAAGGAGCACCGCCGCCCCGAGTTTGGGGTGGGGTCGTTATAAATCTTGGTCAGCTAAAGCTGACCGGTTACTTGTTTTCCCACCACTTGGTGGATTTGCTTATACAGGTCCTGGTGAGACTAGCGGGAGATAGCGGGCTGAAGCCCCTGCTGCTGTGTTGTGCTGGCCCTTGAAGGCCAAAGCTTTTGTTTACTTTTGTTCATGTGTGGCCGGCCTGCGTGCCGATGTCTGGAAGCCACCTATATTATGTAAACAAACATTGTAATTAACCTTTTATGTATTTCATTCCTAGTAACGTATGTGGACAATGCTATACACTGGTTTATAAATGAAATTATATGCTTCCGTTATGTGACTCTGTGCTGAGATAGTTATATCTTTAACTGTTAAATGCTAATTTTAGTACCGCGCTCTTCTGTTCATCTCATATGGCGCGGGGTCCCGGCCGGACCTACTGTTATATGTTATGTAACAGGGAGGGTGTTACAGTATTTCTCTAAAATGATGATCAATTGGTTTTATAACATCAACTGGCAGTAGCAATAGTGATTTAAGACCTTTTGAAAAATATCTACTTATAGTCTCAGTTGAGTGTTGAAATAACTCTTTTGTTAATCTCATAGAGCGTCCATGTGCTAGGATGTACAATGTAATTCCTAGGATTTCTCTTGAGGTTGTGCATTGCGACCCTTGTAATTCATTATCATTTTCTAGTTTTCGAAGTAAATCAATAAATATTCGCTTTGACACTCTAAATGCGTCATGAATTCTATTTGAGTGCCCTTCAAGCAACTCTTCAACCATTTGTCCCATGTTTGAGTAGACGTCATGCATTTGTCTTTTCTCCTGTACGCAATTATTGATATAACTATATTGCAGTATTCAATATATTGCACCCGTTCTGAAGAAAGACAGGTATCTTCTCCCGAATCTTTCAGTGTGCTTCCATCACCTTAGCTGTCAAAGAAAAAATTATAAATTTTGTAAGCACAGAAGAATTAAAAGTAATAACAATTACGTAAACAACAATCAACAAAGTAGAAACAACACAGAACAATTCAAAGTGCTCAAATTAGATGTCTTCAAATGACAGTTAACAAAATAACAAAAAAAGTTTCCAAAATAACATTACAAGATTCAAAAATGTAAAATATAAATAAAACATGATAATCACTCCGCTCAAGAACCCCCGAGATATCATTATGTCATATTCTCATAAGCATTTCCGAGCCACCAAACTCGTATATCTTCTGGAATGCTCATGAAAATCTCTCCGTTGTTCTTGCCCTGATATAGTTCACAGCAAAGTAATATACGCCGAGGTTAAAACGTATCTCCTGAATACTGGAGATCAACTCCACTGTCTCCTTGATTGTGATAACTAGTGGAGGCTTCACTACAAGTGCACAATCACGCAACTCACTCATATAAGATATAGCCACTCCATTTTTCTTTCTCATCCTTCTTTTTTTGCTCGAAGAGGTAGAAGCATTTCCAATGTTAGTTGATACATTTCCACCTATATCTTTAAGTCCACACCGCTGAACCTCCAAGTCATATACTAAATTTTCTTCTTCTTCAACTATATGCTCTATTTCAGGTGGCACACTGCCAATTGATGATGCCCATAAATCTTCACCAGTTGTGACAACTTGACTGAACATAACATTCAATTTTTCCTCTAACTCAGGAGAAATACAATCATATCTAAATTTTTTTGCAGCAAGGACAACCTGTACAAAAAATATATAAAATTGTAACTACACGAAATGCAATTCAAATACATAGAAAATTGTAATTAGGTTTTTGAGATGACCTTTAACTTTTCTTCCCATCACTCTTCAGATGCAGCAATAATTCTCTTTTTTTGATCCCAGCCCAAATCCGTCTCTCCATGTTTTAGTTCTCTCCACTACTTCTAGTCTTTCTCTCATTTATTTTTCATTTGCATTCGATCATAGCATTTTTCGGTGACTTGTTTAAAAGCCAAAATCAAAAAATTTCTACTGTCCTTGCTGAAGTGGGTGGTAGGTCGATTACCAAGCCCGATTTCTTTAATGCAAAGATCACAGAAGATCATGACTTCATTTGACTCTCAACTCGCTGCAATTCCTCCATCCCTTGGTCTCCCCATTGTACTATAAACTCAAACATAACAATTAAATAACTATTCTATAGTAAAAAAGATCAATACTTGTTAAACAAACTCACAAAAAAACACACTCATCACTTTTTAAACAAACTAACAAACACATACACACTCATCACTTTTTAAACACACAAACAAACACACGCACACACATACACACTCATCACTTGTTAAACACGCAAACAAACACACAAACACACTAACAAACAAATACACACACACACAAAAAAACACAAATCACTTGTTAAACACAAAATACACTCGCACGTGCACACACACACACACACATACACAAATGCATACACATCCACATCCACATATACATACAAAACACACACACACATCCAAAACACACACACATCCAAAACACACACACAAATCCAAAACAAACACACATTCACATCCACACACCCAAATCCACACACACATATACAAATCCACATACAAACATCCCCCTCAACAAACACATACACAAATCATACATCCAAAACAAATACACAAATCACACATCCAAATACACATCCACGCACAAATCACACATCCACATACACAAATCCAAAACAAACAAACACATCCACATCCACACACACACACACAAATCCACATACAAACATCCCCCTCAACAAACACATACACATAAACACACACAAATCACACATACACACACACACACATCCACATACAAACATCCCTCTTAACAAACACATACACATAAACACACACACAAATCACACATCCACACACACAACTCCAAAACACACACATCCGCACAAATCCAAAACAAGCAGAAATTTGATCATGCATTACAAGGAACTGACCTAATATTACCCTAAAATTCAAAACACAAGCTGAAATACACATACAGTCATAGAAAATAGAAATAAATTATGGGGCAGAAATTCGACCTGAGGAAGAGAACGGGAATCGGGTGTCGCCGGAGAAATCGACGGTGTCTGAAGAAATCGGGAACGAAAAGTTGCACGCAGGAAGCCTTCACTGGCGGGAATCATTCTGGGGCAGCGTCGCCTTTGAGGAGGTCGTCGTTGTCGCCTAAGAAATCGACGGTGTTGTCGGAGATCTGGAGGAGGTTGTCGTTGTCGCCTGAGAACTGGAATAGCTCGCCATTGTCGTCGGGGAAGGGGAAGAAGATGCGCGCAGGAAGCGATCGTCGGGCTCGGCAGATATCGGGAACGAAAAGAAAGGAGAATATATTTTTAGGGCGCTGGACGCGACCTCTCATCCGCTTCCCATTAGCTGCCAAAAATGTGGGTTTATGATTCACGGTTTTCATAAAAGCAGTGCATTCAAACACTAACAAAACAGCTCCAGTGGATGGAAAATAGCTTTTTCATCCGTTGGAGTTGTCCCAAACAAACCCTTATCTCACTATAGTGGGGTCGGCTAGTATACGATGAGGACTCTTGCATATTTAACATTACACTCAAGTCTTGGAGATGTTGCGGTCCTTTTCAAGACACCGCATTCAGATCATACGACACATTTCTCAGGGGGAACAACCTAGCTTTTACACAATTTATCAAATGATCTATACTCATAAGGGTGACTAAATTCTACGACGCGCGTCTACCTAACACAACCCTCATATTTTTCATCCGGGCTTGAGACCAGCATAGGTTGGTTTAATAAATCAATAACATATTCATAAAATGAAATAAATCGTGATATTGCCAACAAACATAAAATAAGTTGTCGCAATATGAAAACACTAAAACTAATATCGTCCATGCATAACAAGCTTTGGGATATAAATGATCTGATCTTATAAATGCAAGCGAAGCGAGAACTTTCTGATACGATTCGGCTAAGTCATAAACACATGTCACTTCCTTACATCGGTGCTGAGCGTATACATGATCTTATTGATCTCGTATTCAAATAATTCTGGCATAGTTGGAAGGACTGCATATATCCTGTCAAGTCTCATTATCTACGGTTGAGGCTAAATAGTCATGTTGATCGCTTGTTCCATATTCCTTGCAATCGCAAAAACATCCTCTACAATGACATCGACAGTAGTAGTGTATAACCTATAATTCGTCGAGATCAGAAATGCACGAGGACAACGCAGAAGACCTCCCCCACCTGGGCAAGTACATTAGACCTCCCCCACCGGGGCGAGTACAGAAGACCTCCCCCACCCGGGCGAGTATAGAAGACCTCCCCCACCCGGGCGAGTATATAAGACCTCCCCCACTGATGCAGCACGCCCAGCCCGCCCCGGCTGGTGGAGTCACACCAGCCATCGGAACACGTCAGGCACGCATCGCCGGGCTGCAGCCCAAGCACCCCAATCCTTCTCCGCGCCTGTTCTCAGCGCGGTAGGATGTTGAGGTTGGGTCTCGAACCCAGCCCCCTTGATAAGAACCTCTCCTAACAGGCCTTATCACCAACAGACCTACAGCCCGGTGGTGCGTGACTGACGTGTTTCGATGGCTGGTGTGACTCCACCAGCCGGGGCGGGCTGGGCGTGCTGCATCACCCACCCGGGCGAGTACAGAAGACCTCCCCCACCCGGGCGAGTACAGAAAACCTCCCCCACCCGGGCGAGTACAGAAGACCTCCCCCACCCGGGCGAGTACAGAAGACCTCCCCCACCCGGGCGAGTACAGAAAACCTCCCCCACCCGGGCGAGTACAGAAGACCTCCCCCACCCGGGCGAGTACAGAAGACCTCCCCACCGGGGAGAGTACAGAAGACCTCCCCCACTCGGGCGAGTACAGAAGACCTCCCCTCCTGAGCGAGTACAGAAGACCTCTCCCACCTGGGCGAGTACAGAAGACCTCTCCCACCTAGGCGAGTACAGAAGACCTCCCCCACCTGGGCGATTACAGAAGACCTTTCCCACCTGGGCGAGTACAGAAGACCTCCCCCACCTGGGCGAGTACAGAAAACCTCTCCCACCTGGTCGTGTACAAAAGACCTCCCCCACCTGGGCGAGTACAGAAGACCTCGCCCACCTGGGGCGAGTACAGATTTCCACCCCTTCAGAAGGCAGGAGTCACTATCTGCAGCCCATTTTAGAAGGCGGGAGCAGCTATTCGTCCATTTGGATTTGCCTATAAATAGGACCTCAAGGCACAAGTAGAAGACACCTTCACCCCCCCTATGGTGGGCGAGTACATTGTCTGCCTCTATTGTACCAAGCTCAGCATTGGCTTTAGGAGGGGAAGTTCCTATAGACTTCCGGGTATATGGCGGGACCTCCTCGCTGCAGCACGCGGGTCTTGTTTATAGGCAGGTTGGAGTGGTTTTGTATGCTCTCTAGCTTCTTATCACCTTGTCTCACGTGGGACGATCACTAAACGAGTAGCCTTTGGTCACCCCCAAGTCTCGAATAGTTGGACCGGTATCTGAGTTCTAATATTTTTGGTGTGGTGAGCGTGGACTGTGACCATGTAAGACACTTTAGTGGGAGACCTCACGATGAGCCATGATGAGAAGGGTGTTAAGTGAGTTCCAACTGAGGCGAGTACCAGTTCAGGCGATATCCGGCAAGGCGAGTTCTGCTCGCATGTGTTCTACTCGCGAGATGCGAGGCGGTCAGGAGAGAGGTACACTACTCGCAGATATTCTACCCGCAAGCGTCCTACTCGCGAGATGCGAGGCGGCCAGGAAAGAAGTATTCTACTCGCAGATATTCTGCTCGCATGTGTTCTACTCGCGGATATTCTGCTCGCAAGCGTCCTGCTCGCGAGATGCGAGGTGGCCAGGAGAGAGGTACTCAACTCACAAATATTCTATCCGCAAGCATCCTACTCGCGAGATGCGAGGCGGCCAGGAAAGAGGTATTCTACTCGCAAATATTCTGCTCGCATGTGTTCTACTCGCAGATATTCTGCCCGCAAGCGTCCTACTCACGAGATGCGAGGCGGCCAGGAGAGAGGTATTCTACTCGCAGATATTCTACTCGCATGTGTTCTACTCGCAGATATTCTGCCCGCAAGTGTCGCGAGATGCAAGGAGGCCAGGAGAGAGGTACTTAACTCACAAATATTCTTCCCTCAAGCGTCCTACTCGCGAGATGCGAGGCGGTCAGGAAAGAGGTATTCTACTCGCAGATATTCTGCTCGCATGAGTTCTACTCGCAGATATTCTGCTTGCATGTGTTCTACTCACAAGGTGTGAGGCGACCCAAGGTAGGTGACCTCCTCTAGGGAAACTTAAGGTCAGGCGAGAAGAAATCAAGCTCGGTAGGTGACACTTGTTTTGCCCTCATTTTCACCTCTTTTTATTGCTAACACATTTTCATACATAGAGCATATTAATACTCATGGGTGCTTTGGTAAAACCCATGAGTACTTTCATATGATTAGCAAGCAGTGCTGACTTTGACGTTTTGACCGCGATGACAACCGTCATAGAGGGATCCATATGATATGGTCATGGTAGAGTGTATATTACGCAAGTCCATACCCGTGGAGGATTCTCCTTAATTCCGCGAGTTCAACTCGCGAGGTCATCGCTTCATCAGCTGAATTGAACGTCCACTCAAAGGAGTATGATGCCTTCAGGGGTGATTTGGGATGTGTGATCTCACTTCTCCCCTTGGAACTTCTGGTCGAGCAATGAGATGACATCTCGGGTTCAGTGCGCCATCCTAAGTCTAAGCCTCTGCATTGCCGGCCGAGATCAGCTCCCCCCTTGCATGTTGGCCGATCTACCCCTCGAGTGCAAACTCTCTTTGCCCGTGCACTAGTTACTAAGGGAGAGAATGAAACTACATTTTGAGGTACTCTAATGAGTTCAAATCCTCGAGCAGAGTGTTGTCGTAGACCAGGTCACTACACGAGCTCTTCTTCTGCATACCGGCTACTTGTCCCCTCGAGTAAGTTGAAATCCTTGAGCAGAGTTTTGACGTAGACCAGGTCACTGCACGAGCTCCTCTCATGCACACCGACTACTTGCCCCCTCGAGCGAGTTGATGTCCTCGAGTAGAGTGTTGACGTAGACCAGGTCACTACACGAGCTCCTATCCTGCACACCGTCTACTTGCCCCCTCGAGCGAGTTGATGTCCTCGAGCAGAGTGTTGTCGTAGACCAGGTCACTGCACGAGCTCCTCTCATGCACATCGGCTACTCGCTCCCTCGAGCGAGTTGATGTCCTCGAGCAGAGTGTTATCGTAGACAAGGTCACTGCACGAGCTCCTCTCCTGCATACCGGCTACTTGCCTCCTCAAGTGAGTTCTAAGTCCTCGAATAGAGAGTTGCCACCTAGTCAACGCTAAGAGTCTAAAATGTTTGGCACCTCCTCCAGTTGATCTCGCTCGTCCAGCGAATGGCATGGAAGGTGTCAAATCTTCTCCACCTCTAATTGAGCTCGCTCGTCTAGCGAATGGCCTGGAGGGTGTCGAGTCTTCACCACCTCCAGTTGAGGCTGGTTCCTGGAGGGTGTCGGCTCTTCTCCACCTCCAGTTGAGCCTCACTCCTGGAGGGTCTCGAATATTCTCCACCTCTAGTTGAGCCTCGCTCCTGGATGATGTCGACTCTTCTCCACCTCCAGTTGAGCCCGTTCGTTTAGCGAATGGCCTGGAAGGTGTTGAATCTTCTCCACCTCCAGTTGAGCCTCGCTCCTGGAGGGTGTCGACTCTTCCCCAGCTCCAGTTGAGCCTCGCTCCTGGAGGGTGTCGACTCTTCCCCACCTCCAGTTGAGTCTCGCTCCTGGAGGGTGTCGACTCTTCTCCACCTCCAGTTGAGCTCGCTCGTCTAGCGAATGGTCTGGAGAGTGTCGAATCTTCTCCACCTCCAGTTGAGCCTCGCTCCTGGAGGGTGTCTAATCTTCTCCACCTCCAGTTGAGCCTCGCTCCTGGAGGGTATCGACTCTTCTCCACCTCCAGTTGAGCCTCGCTCCTGGAGGGTGTCGACTCTTCTCCATCTCCAGTTGAGCTCGTTCGTCTAGCGAATGACCTGGTGGGTGTCGAATCTTCTCCACCTCCAGTTGAGCCTCGCTCCTGGAGGGTGTCTAATCTTCTCCACCTCCAGTTGAGCCTCACTACTGGAGGGTGTCGACTCTTCTCCACCTCTAGTTGAGCCTCGCTCCTGGAGGGTGTCGACTCTTCTCCACCTCCAATTGAGCCTCGCTCCTGGAGGGCGTCGACTCTTCTCCACCTCCAGTTGAGCCTCGCTCATGGAGGATGTCGACTCTTCTCCACCTCCAGTTGAGCCTCGCTCCTGGAGGGTGTCGACTCTTCTCCACCTCCAGTTGAGCTCGCTCGTCTAGCGAATGGCCTGGAGGGTGTCGAATCTTCTCCACCTCCAGTTGACCCTCACTCCTGGAGGGTGTATGATCTTCTCCACCTCCAGTTGAGCCTCGCTCCTGGAGGGTGTCGACTCTTCTCCACCTCCAGTTGAGCCTCGCTCCTAGAGGGTGTCGACTCTTCTCCACCTCCAGTTGAGCTCGCTCGTCTAGCGAATGGCCTGGAAGGTGTCGAATCTTCTCCACCTCCAGTTGAGCCTCGCTCCTAGAGGATGTCAACTCTTCCTCGCCTCCAGTTGAGCCTCGCTCCTGGAGGGTGTCGACTCTTCTCCACCTCCAGTTGAGCCTCGCTCCTGGAGGGTGTCGACTCTTCTCAACCTCCAGTTGAGCCTCGCTCCTGGATGGTGTCGACTCTTCTCCACCTCTAGTTGAGCTCGCTTGTCTAGCGAATGGCCTGGAGGGTGTCGAATCTTCTCCACCTCCAGTTGAGCCTCGCTCCTGGAGGGTGTCAACTCTTCTGCACCTCCAGTTGAGCCTCGCTCCTGGAGGGTGTCGACTCTTCTCCACCTACAGTTGAGCTCGCTCATCTAGCGAATGGCCTGGAGGGTTTCGAATCTTCTCCACCTCCAGTTGAGCCTCGCTCCTGGAGGGTGTCGACTCTTCTCCACCTCCAGTTGAGCCTCGCTCTTGGACGGTGTCGTCTCTTCTCTACCTCCAGTTGAGCCTCGCTCCTGGAGGGTGTCGACTCTTCTCCACCTCCAATTAAGCTCGCTCGTCTAGCGAATGGCCTGGAATGTGTCAACTCTTCTCCACCTCTAGTTGAGCTCGCTCGTCTAGCGAATGGACTGGAAGGTGTCGAATCTTCTCCACCTCCAGTTGAGCCTCGCTCCTGTAGGGTGTCGACTTTTCTCCACCTCTAGTTGAGCCTCGCTCTTGGACGGTGTCGTCTCTTCTCTACCTCCACTTGAGCCTCGCTCCTGGAGGGTGTCGACTCTTCTCCATTTCTAGTTGAGCTCGCTCGTCTAGCGAATGGCCTGGAAGGTGTCAACTCTTCTCCACCTCCAATTGAGCTCGCTCGTCTAGCGAATGGACTGGACGGTGTCGAATCTTCATGATCTCCACCTCCAATTGAGCCTCGCTCCTGGAGGGTGTCGACTCTTCTCCACCTCCAGTTGAGCCTCGCTCTTGGAATATGTCGTCTCTTCTCTACCTCCAGTTCAGCCTCGCTCCTGGAGGGTGTCGACTCTTCTCCACCTCCAGTTGAGCCTCGCTCTTGGACGATGTCGTCTCTTCTCTACCTCCAGTTAAGCCTCGCTCTTGGATGGTGTCGACTCTTCTTCACCTCCAGTTGAGCCTCGCTCATAGATGGTGTTGACTCTTCTCCACCTCCATTTGAGCCTCCCTCCTGGAAGGTGTCAACTCTTCTCCACCTCCAGTTGAGCTTGCTCGTCTAGCGAATGGCCTGGAAGGTGTCAAATCTTCTCCACCTCTAGATGAGCCTCGCTCCTGGAGGGTGTCGACTCTTCTCCACCTCCAGTTGAGCATCGCTCCTAGAGGGTGTCGACTCTTATCCACCTCCAGTTGAGCCTCGCTCCTGGAGGGTGTCGACTCTTCTCCACCTCCAGTTGAGCCTCACTCTTGGAAGGTGTCAACTCTTCTCCACCTTCAGTTGAGCTCGATCGTCTAGCGAATGGCCTGGAAGGTGTCAAATCTTCTCCACCTCCAGTTGAGCCTCGCTCCTGGATGGTGTCGACTCATCTCCACCTCAGTTGAGCCTCGCTCCTGGAGGGTGTCGACTTTTCTCTACCTCCAGTTGAGCCTCGCTCCTGGAAGGTGTCTATTCATCTCTACCTCTAGTTGAGTCTCGCTCCTGGAGGGTGTCGACTCTTCTCCATCTATTTTAGTTGAACTTGCTCAGCTAGCGAAGGGCTTGAGAGGGATACTGAGTGGCATGTCATCTAGTGCCCATCTCTCCGAAAAAAGCGGGGATTGTGTATAAACCGTAATTCGTCAAGATCAGAAATGCATGAGGACAACGCAGAAGACCTCCCCCACATGGGCGAGTACAGGAGACCTCTCCCACCTGAGCGAGTACAGAAGACCTCCCACACCCGGACGATTACAGAAGACCTCCCCCACCGGGCGAGTATAGAAGACCTCCCCCACCCGGGCGAGTACAGAAGACCTCCGCCACCTGGCCGAGTGCAGAAGACCTCTCCCACCTGGGCGAGTACAGAATACCTCTCCCACCTGGGCCATAAGACCTCCCCCACTTGGGCGAGTACATAAGACCTCTCCCACCTGGGCGAGTACAGAAGACCTCCCCCACCTGGGCGAGTACAGAAGACCTCGCCCACCTGGGGTGAGTACAAATTTCCACCCCTTCAGAAGGCGGGAGACGCTATCTGCAGCCTATTTTAGAAGGCGGGAGCAGCTATTCGCTGTCCTTTTGGATTTGCTTATATATAGGACCCCAAGGCACAAGTAGAAGACACCTTCACCCCCTCCCTATGACGGGAGAGTACATTGTCTGCTCTCTTGTGCCAAGCTCAGCATTGGCTTTAGGAGGAAAAGTTTCTGTAGAATTCCGGGTATGCAGCGGGACCTCCTTGCTGCAGCACGTAGGTCTTGTTTATAGGCAGGTTGGAGTGGTTTTGTATGCTCTCTAGCTTCTTATCACCTTGTCTCACGTGGGTCGATCACTAAACGAGTAGCCTTTGGTCACCCCCAAGTCTCGAACAGTTGGACCGTTATCCGGGTTCCAACAAGTAGATATCTTCTTGGGCGTTGCTCGGCCTTCTCACGACGTCGTCTCCTGTCGAGTCTTCTATTTGATCCTCATTCATGATCTTGCACCTAGACACAGTATTAACAAGCCTTAGTAGCTCGCTCAATACCACAAAACGTTCATAAGTTGGCCCAACAGACAATTACTTTATTACAGCAATGCTTAACAGAAGGATGTGCCCACAAGATAAGTTAAAAATCTGTTGTATTGTGTTGTAATATAAGTGTGGTGTGCGTATAGTAGTAGGAATAGATATATATATATGTATGTATATGCTTTAGAAAGGTATTGAGAGAGAACCCTAAATTCTACATGGTATCAGGGCGAGGTTCGAGTGCGGCGTGCGGCGTTCCCATCGCGGAGGAGAAGTGAGTCGAGCGGGCTGGGATACGATCGATTGATATCAACGACTGCGCCGAGCGGAGGGAGAAGATAAGGCTGCGATCGAGATATAAAAAGGATTCAGCGATCTCCCCGTGAATATCACATTCGTTCTTATTTACGCGATCGTCTGCCTAAGAGATCGTGGTTGGAGATCGAGGTTGGAGCGGTGATCGAAGCTGTCGTTGGAGACGACGAAGGCACCGTGGTTGCAGGAATTGCAGGGAGTGCAGGTCTCGCCCGCGAAGGAGATCATTCGACGAGTTCGGTGGAAGTGCAGGTCTCGCCCGCGCTCGACGATCGTGGTTGCATGGCTTGCGTTCGACGAAGGCTTGCATTCGACGAAAGGGTGGATTGCATTCGACGAATTGTCACCGCTTCTTTCGGCCGTGATGGAGAATGGAGGAAATTTTGAAGAACTTAAATCAGGGAGACGTGGCCACCCTATTGAAATTGCTAAGTACAACACCCAGACTGTCGAAATTGGATTCCTCCGGTTGACTTGAAGCTCGATGGGCCGAGGACGGGAGATGCCGCTATGGCAAAATCTTCATTGCTGGCTACTGGCTCGGGGGTGCCAAGACCACGAGAGGAAACATGACAGTGTTACAACTGCGGGGAGACGGGACATTTGGCATATGCTTGCCCCAGACCACCCAAGGAGAGGGATTTTGGTGGTCGTGGCCGTGGCCGGGGACGTGGGCAGGGTCATGGTGGCAGAGGAGGATATCGTGCCAACTTACGCATTAGTGGGGGTGATGAGAAGGACAGTGCCATTTACACCGAGGAGGAGCAGACTCTTCTTAGCATGATGGAGGGTCTCATGAGGAAACAGGCTGGTGAAGGCAGCAAGTGTGGATCTGGAGAGGCATCAGCTATGTATGCACGGCCTTGGATCGCTGACTCCGGTGCTTCGCAACACGTGACAGGAGATACAGGTGAGTTATCCTCCTACACTCGCCTGTCTACAGCTGACAGCATCCAGACGGCAGATGGCACTTTTCAGTCGGTGATCGGTAAGGGCACTGTCAACTGTACAGGTTCGGTAAAGCTATCCAATGTATTGCATGCTCCTTCCTTTCCAGTTAGTCTCCTATCCATTAGTTCCATAATCCTCCAACTAAAATGTACCATTTGCTTTGATATTCCCAAGGTGACTTTCCAGGAGAAGGGGACGAGGTGGATACTTGGGACTGGGACATGGCGTAATGGGTTATGGTATCTGGATCAGGAAGGATCAGACACAACTCTTACATCATTGGCGGGGATGACAGAAGGGGGAGTGAAGACGAGTGTAGAAGATACTCTTCTACTGCATCACCAACGTTTGGGACATTCTTCTTTCGGCACTCTTGCCAGATTGTTCCCCGTTTTGTTTAAACAAGCAAATCAATGTAAACTTGTATGTGATGCCTGTGACTTGGGCAAGCTTACTAGAACCTCTTATGCTAGCACAGGACACTTAAGCTCTTCCTTATTTGATGTTGTTCATTCTGACGTCTGGGGCCCCTGTGCCGTAAGTTTTTTGAATGGATATAAATATTTTGTAACATTTATTGATTGTGTCTCGCGTGTTACTTGGTCATACCTGATGAAAAATAAGAGTGAAGTTTCCACATGTTTTTGGGACTTCCACAAGTATGTCCAAACACAGTATGGCATGGTGATCAAAGTTTTAAGATCGGACAATGGAACGGAGTATACGAATCGGGCACTGGGAGAGTATCTGTCTGCCCATGGGATTCTGCATCAGAAAACGTGCACATACACACCTGCACAGAATGGCGTGGCAGAAAGGAAGAACAGACATCTAATGGAGGTGGCGAGGAGCATGATGCTACACATGAAAGTACCTCAGAGTTTATGGGGATACGCCGTGCTAACCGCGACACAACTGATCTACAAAATGCCATCGCGTATTCTTGGGTGGAAATCCCCATGTCAAAAAATTGTAAGGACATAATGGAGGGATGCTTCCATTAAAAGTCTTCGGCTGTGTATGCTTTGTGAAGGATAACAGACCGAGTGCTGGAAAGCTTGACGCGAGGGAACTCAGGTGTATCTTTGTCGGCTACTCGAGTACTCAGAAGGGGTACGTGTGCTGGAGCCCAGTAGAGAAGAGGAGATTTGTGAGTATGGACGTCCATTTTAGGGAATTGGAACAGTACTATCAACGGGAGGAGACTACACGGACACCAGAACTGACATACTCCGAACGATTGAGGCGAGAGAGGGAGAGGTTGGTAACGGACTTGGAGGGAAGGAATGAAGGGCAGGAGGAGGAAGTTGGAAGGAATAGGGAGCAGGAGGAGGAAGTTGGAAGGAATATGGAGCAGGAGGAGGAAGTTGAAAGGAATGGGGAGCAGGAGGAGGAAGTGTACAGGAATGATGGTTAGTAGGAGGAAGTGTACAAGAATGACGATCAAGAGGAGGAAGTGAGAGACGTGAGATCTACAACTCAAGGGAAACTGCTTACATATCAAAGGAGGGAGAAACAGATCGTAGAACCAGTATCAGTACTTAGAACGCCAGACCCCAGTCCCTTGTCTATGCCGGTTCCCACTTCTGGAGCGCCTCCACCACCGCAGTCCTTTTCTGGTGAGATCGTTACCTCTACCCCTCCCTCCCCTCCTACCACGGTCCGACGGACTACTCACAGTAATGCAGGCAATCCTCCAGACAGATATGGTTGGGATCTTGCTTCCTTTGTCTCCTACGATAACATATCACCTTCTTATGAAGCATTCATTGCCTCATTGGATAGTATTAGCGTACCTAACAATTGGCAGGTCGTCAAAACTGATCCAAAATGGAAAGCGGCAATGAAGGAGGAGATGCGAGCCCTCGAGAAGAAAAAAACCTAGGAGCTGACACATCTGCCTAAAGGGAAGAGGGTTGTCGGGTGCAAATGGGTTTTCACTTTGAAACAGAACCCGGAGGGTCTGGTCGAGCGCTACAAAGCTCGATTGGTTGCGAAGGGGTACTGTCAAACCTATGTCATTGATTATGATGAAACATTTGCACCTGTGGCAAGGATGAGCATCGTCCGCACTTTGATAAGCTTGACGATAAATTGTGGATGGAGATTGCATCAACTAGATGTGAAGAATGCGTTTCTTCATGGGGAGCTGGCCGAGGAAGTGTACATGGAGGTCCCACCGGGATTCGGTACGACTGAGACCGAAGGCAAAGTCTGCAGACTAAAGAAGTCCCTCTATGGATTGAAGCAGTCTCCCCGTGCGTGGTTCGACAGATTCAGAAAGACCATGATTGAGATGGGATATCGGCAGACCAATGCAGATCACACGGTGTTCTTCAGGGAAAACGGAGATCACCACCTCACCATACTTGCAGTATACGTGGACGACATGATCATCACAGGGGACGATGAGCACGAGATAGCTCGTCTCAAGAAGGCATTGAGCGAGGAATTCGAGGTGAAGGATCTTGGGTTGCTGAGGTATTTTCTTGGGATTGAGATCGCCTATGGTGCAAAGGGGATTGTCCTGTCTCAAAGAAGATATGCATTGGACCTTCTCACAGAGACAGGGATGCTGGGGTGCAAGCCTGCTGCAACCCCGATCGATCAGAAGTGTAAACTTGATGCTGAGGCAGGTGAACCTGACGATCGGGAGAGATACCAGAGGTTAGTTGGGAAGCTAATTTACTTGAGTCACACACGTCCAGACATCTCTTTTGCCGTAAGTGTGGTGAGCCGCTATATGCATGACACTAGGATGGGGCACATGGATATTGTGTATCAAATTCTTCGATACTTGAAAACTGCCCCCGGAAAGGGTTTCCTATTCAGAAGGAACATGCATATGAAGATTGAAGGCTATTGTGACTCGGATTGGGCAAGCTGCATAGACGACAGGAGATCAACCTCGGGCTACTGCATATTCGCAGGAGGGAACTTGGTGTCATGGAGAAGCAAGAAGCAACCAGTGGTGGCCAGGTCAACAACTGAGGCAGAATACCGAGCTATGGCCTTGGGAGTTGCAGAACTCTTGTGGTTAAAAGGGATGCTGACTGAGTTGAAGTTGGATCGAGGAAATAGGATGAAGCTGTGGTGTGACAGTCAGGCAGCTATCAACATTGCCAACAACCCAGTCCAACATGAGAAGACCAAACATATCGATATTGATAGATTCTTCATAAATGAGAAACTTGACAGTGAGATCCTGTAACTCAGTTACATTGCGAGTAATGATCAGGCCACAGACTGCTTGACCAAAGGGCTGAGCTCGAAGGACTTGGCAAACAATTCTGACAAGATAGGTTTAATTAATATATTTCACCCACCTTGAGGAGGAGTGTTGTATTGTGTTGTAATATAAGTGTGGTGTGCGTATAGTAGTAGGAAGATATATATATATATATATATATGTATGTATATGCTTTAGAAAGGTATTGAGAGAGAACCCTAAATTCTACAAAATCCAATTATACATCATAATTATAAATATTTGTTAAAAATTCAATTAGACATAATAACTATTCATTCTCGTAGGTTTAGATTCACAATCTTCACTATGATGATACAAATAAAAGAAAAGCACTGTCGCGGAAGATTTTGTGACGAAATTTTTGCCAAATATTTTTCCAATATGATTTTTATGAAGATTGTACATTAAAGTTAGACTTTGATTTTTAAGTGGTGGATGGTTTTTCCCATAAGACAAGCTTAATTTGTTTTGATTACATGGTAAACACATGGTATAACTTATGGTAAATTATATTAGGGAGTTGTTAAAGGCACCGCAGTTTTGGCTAGGCGCACTGCACCGCACTTTCTCCTATTTTTTTGCTCCTTTTGGAAATAAGCTTTGCACATGCATTTTTAGGAAAAGTGTTCGACACGAAAGTTGTAGATTTTCCTAAAAATGCATGTACACGGGTTATTTCCAGAAGGCGTGAAAAATTATGAGAAAATGCGGTGCGCCTAGCCAAAACTGTGGTGCCTTTAACAACTCCCATTATATTATATCATATGGCTTAGGTCTAAGCCGGTTCAGGCTCCCTTTTCTTCCTCATTACGCCACTTGCTCCTCTTCATTTTAGCCAGGACTCTACTGACGACACATCTCCTCTCTCTCTCTCTCTCTCAGGGGTCTCTCCTTTTCTTAACGCATGCGCCGCTTCTTTTTACTCTCAATGATAGTCGTGTCCTATTCCGACGTTGATTGAACTTGCAACATCGATTCTCGGAGATTTTGAAAAGGAGCAAGCTTAATTCATCACCTTCTTCACTATAAGCAATTTCTCCTCTTCTTATCCTTTTCTCTCTTCTTCATGGATGTTAGATTGACATTATACATATTGATTTAGAATTTCTTCTTTGATGAGTTAGGGCTGAAACATAGGCTAACAATTTGAAGGATTTGCAATTTACATGATGTTAGTAATTGATGCAATCTTTGGTTTACTATTTTTGATCTTTAAGTGGCTAACAATTTTTGGATGAATAATGAATTCATGTTTTTTTTGTTGTGAAATAAAAAATTTGGGTTTTAAATGGCATTGGGTGGATTAAAAGCAATGACTTTAGACTTTTAATTTTTTGGGTGAATGTTTGGACCCATGAATTATGTGTTAATGTATAAATGTTTCATATTGAAGTCAAAGTATTATTGTTGACCCATGAATTATGTGTCTAACAATTTCTCTTCTTCTCACCCTTTCCTCTCTTCAGGTGGGTGTTATTGTTGATTTTCTCTAGCTGTTATTGTCTCCAAGCTTTTCTGATTTCGTGTTGTTGTGAATACGAGGAGGTGAGTACGACTCTCAGTTGTGCAATCATTTCAAGCGAAGAGCCGAAGAGGTGCTTGCGACCCTCGTCAAGTCATCGTTATGAGCGAAGAGGTGTTTACGACCCTCACCAGTAGTCTAGTTGAACTTTTCGTGTACTGATAATTTAGGAGAACAAGATCAAACTTAACGTTATCTGAAATCGCCTTCATAACAATTAATCCAACATTTTGTAGTTCAACGGGAGATTCGATACTAGGAGTTATTCTCTGTTTTATATTACTTTGACCGACTCACTGTCGACGCTCTCTTCACGCGAGAGTGGTGGTCGTGTGGCGGTCAGTAACCTTATGTTTAACAAATTGACTGCACCGATGCATAAGTAGTGATAAGGGTTGTCCATTGATTGATTTCCGATTTAGTTGGACCGACACGCCTTAGCGTGTGGGAGCGCACTGGATTGGACTCCAGGGCTTGAAAGGCTCGAAGCGTGTGGGAACGTGCTGGAGCAAACAATGAGTCTAATTCATTTTGGTTGAAAGACCTTAGTGTGTGAATGCGCACTAGATTAAACTTATCGACCAATCCAGGGGGGCCAAAAAATGTGAAGCGTTACGTTCTGGATTGGTAGACGATGCGAACCATGAGGGATCGAGCCCAAAGACCGGGTATTGATACTGATACGACTACTCCTAGCACTACCTAGAATGAAAAATGAAATATCAATTACAATAAGACTTAAAACAAAACAATAAGGGTCCGTTAGTTTAGACTGAATTGACTTTCTGGAATTGACATTGACGATTAGAAATCCAATTCTAATGTTCGGCGCAACAGAATTTATGCAGATATTGACTTTCATGTGAAAACCCATGACTTTGACTTTGAACTAAAAAATTAAATCGCCAATTCTTACCTCCGCCTATGGGTTTTCCGCATAATAGAGTGTTTTCACCAGAGTTTTTCGGCATTCGTGCGCGTTTTTCGCCCGGGAGTGCGTTTTCCTGCAGGGCGTGTATTTTTCGGCCGGGCACGTGTTTTTCGAACGGACGTTCATTTTTTGCCCAGGCGAGCGTTTTTTCGTCAGGGAGCGCGGTTTTTTGCTCGAGCGCGCGTTTTGCACCCAGGCGCGTATTTTTCTCCAGGGCTGGCGTTTTTCGGCCGATCGGGGTTTTTTCGGCCTGCCGTGCATTTTTGCCCGGGCACTCTTTTTCACCCGAGCGCGTGTTTTTCGCCCGAGAGGGCGTTTTTTCGGCCGATCGCGTGTTTTTTGACTCGGGCACACGTCTTTTGACCAACGCGAATGTTTTTCGGTCGGGCGCAAGTTTTTCCGCCCGTTGGCGCGTTTTTCAGTCGAGCGCATTTTTTTCGCCCAAGCGCGCATTTTTCGACCAGGCACGCGTTTTTCGCCGGGCGCGCATTTTTCGGCCGTGCGCGCGTTTTTTGCCCGGACGCGCGTTTTTCGGCCGAGCGTGCATTTTTCACCGGGCGCCCGTTTTTTCACCTGGGCGCGCGTTTTATAGCTCGGTCGCGCGATTATTCGCTCGGGCGCGCGTTTTTTCGCCCAAACGCGCATTTTTCGCACGGGCGCGTGTTTTTCGTCGTACGCGTATTTTTCGCCCTGAAGCGCGTTTTCCGTCCGGGAACATGTTTTTCCCTGTGCGCACATTTTTTCGCCAAACCACGTTTATTTCGGCCCGGGCGCTCGTTTTTTTCTCGAGCGCGCATTTTTCTCCCAACTGCGCATTTTGTGTCCGGGCCGCAAAACGCACACCTGGGCCGAAAAACACCCGCTCTGGCGAAAACGCGCGCCAGTGAAAAAAATGCGCCCACGGGCAAAAAATGTGCGTTCAAACAAAAAGTGTGCTTCCGTGCCAAAAAATGCACTCCCAACCGAAGAACTCGCGATTGGGCGAAAAATGCGGTAATGGCCAAAAACACACACCTTGGTGAAAAATACACGTTCTGGAGAAAAATGCGCGTCCGGGCAAAAAACTCGCAACTGGGGGGAAATTGCGCTTGGGCAAGAAACGCGCGTCTTAAAACATATTATACAATTTAATACGTTCGACGCTGAAAACTATTTTGAGTTTTATAAAATTATTGTATAATGTCAATTCTAATACCAATTCTATCATTTAGCCGAACAACTTTTGTGCATAAATTCCAATTCTGTTGACTGACTTCAATGTTACAACCGAACAACAAAATTGGAATTCTGTACAAAGCCAATTCATGTAGATATTAGTTTTCGTCGAAAAGCCAATTGCAGAAAGTCAATTCCGTTCAAACGAACGGACCCTAAATGAAATAAACAGTGAAAAATGAATACTAAATAAAATGGATATTGGAAAGTGAAAGGAATTGACATTGTATGTAACAAAATCCATGTTTATATATAATTTTCTACTACTTCATCTTATTACTTACTCTACATAATTTCATACTATTTTATTGCCTATAACTTCCTGCTTTAAATTTTAGTATAACTCTTATGCATATTGTTATGAATCATTTGTTTGTGCATGTGCAGCGATTAATGATGCAAAATTCTCACATAGTCATTTAATTATGGCTAATCATTTGTGTTCTATTTTTGTAGAGTTGATGAGTAGTTTATATACTCATCTTTTAGTATAGTTTTAATATATTTTAATATGAAATTATAAAAATTATATGAAATATATTATATAAATCTTTTTTTTTTCATAAACTAACTTAAGTTTAATTTATATTTTCAGGTTCTCTGGGCACTTTTGAGAAAATTTCCAAAGTACACGCCCAAGGTCACTGGCGTGACCAAGGAGCGTGACAGCCAAGATGTATTCCAGACCCGATTTCGCCACCCCGGGCGCATTCCGTGAAGCTTCGCCAAGTACACGCCCCAGGTCACGGGCGTGACCTAGGGGCGTGACACGCACGTAACGCCAGCAATTACTCCAGAAGGTGCCCTCTCCGCTGCTGCTTCGATCACGCCCCTTACACGCCTCTTGGTCACGGGCGGACCAAGGGCGTGTAACACCAACTTTTCACCTATTTAAAGGGAGCTTCTCCAGAACATCAAGGACGATTTTTTTAGGATTAGACGTTTCATTTCTTGCATTACTTTCATGTTTTTAGTATTATGTCTTTTTCTTATTAGCCTTTGTAATTCTCAATTCAATAGTTTGTAATCTCTTTTTCTTAGTTGTAATTTCTTTTGCATCAATTAATAAATTAGTTCTTATTTCTCTCATTCTTCTCTTCCTTCTTCATGTATTCTTTTATTTCCTTGATTCCTCTATCTCAATGAGTAATTAAATTTCTATTAGTACTCGATCGAGATGATCCAAAGAATAATATAAGTCATGAATTAATTTAGAGTTGCTCTTTCTCTTTTCTGAAAAGCTTAAGATTTATCCTTTATTTCAATATAATGAGATTATATTTTCGATATATAATTCGTGTTCTTATTTTCGTACTTTAGTTAGCCGAGAGGCTCGTAATACGAATCGATCACTCAAGGATAACGAAGAGTAGAATGCAACCCTCGAGAGAGGACGTTGTTACCCTTCCGGATTGGAGTAAAAGCCAATAGCGGGATTCACCTCGTAAAGCGAGCTTTAGGGGTTTCAATTATAGAACGAAAGTTCGATTGATCAACCTAATCTCAGGTGAACGTATTCCTCGAAAGAGATGCGTTCATAATTCGAGAATCTCCACGGTCAAGGCTATTTTAGTAAGAGAATGCGATTTTATTCTTTCGTCTTATTTTTATCTCCGAGGTGATTCAAGGATCGAGTGCTAATCTTCCTCATCGTTTAATCTCTT
Organism: Dactylorhiza incarnata; assembly: GCA_033032865.1. NCBI lineage: Eukaryota > Viridiplantae > Streptophyta > Magnoliopsida > Asparagales > Orchidaceae > Dactylorhiza > Dactylorhiza incarnata. The sequence goes on from JAWHQI010000337.1 coordinate 1,904,826, forward strand.
TGTTAATTTCTCTTTTGCAAAACAAACTCAAAGTATTATTGATAAAATAATAGAGATTTTCTGAAGTAAAAATGTTCAACCGCCCTGAGTCTAATACGACCTTGGTTTCTATACTCTATACTACATTCGATACGGTACACTTGCCGTTGTCCTTTGCGGATATAGTTTTGCGCATCAAGGGTCCAAGCGACAATTCAAACACGATTACAAGGTATGGTAAAAGATATTCGTAGAAATGGGGAAGCAGTCGAGGAGCATGTACAGAGTTGTCAGGACCCACAATGTCCAGTGTGCAGAAAGGCTAACGAGGTTTTTATGAGCTTGTGACCGCAACAAGTATCGAATACATGTGCAAGTGTTCTTTCATCAACATCTAATCTTGTTCTGCTTCTGAGGACGCTATCGTCTACTACAGTAGGAGAGCTCGGTAAGCTAGAGAAGAACGAGAAGTAGCCAAAGAAACTATGTCAATTGAAAGTGACAATGGTCAGAATCCCCAAAAGCATGTGCCCGACATTGCACAAGCAAATGCCGAAGCAATTTGTTTAGCGCGAGACACTCCACTCGTAGTACCTCAAGTTGCCCCATCACTGCAGCATCATCAACAATGTCGAGCAAATGTGGATTTAAAGCAATTCTTGGAATTAAAAACACATGTCTGTAACAAAATTGCGGTGCAATTAACAAGTATGAGTTCTTTTAACCATTAAAAAAACATTGTGCCTTTAACAAAGCGGTGTGACTAGCCAAAACTGCGGTGCCTTTAACAACTCCCTTATTTTAATTAAATAAGATCGTCGATTATATTTCTAAGTCAACTTCTTTGGCTATGTCAAAAGTGGCCCATGGTGGTCAACCATGACCTAGTCGACCCAACTATGTTCTTAATGGACCAATGTGATTACAGACGACCCATTCAACAAAATTCACCAACAAGGCCAAATTCAGTAGCCCGACCCAATTCGACCCAAACCCAAAAAGATTCGCGATGTTATACCACCTGATTTCGTGAAGTTTTTGGTAGAAATGATAACGGAGAAAAGCACCATGAAGTTTCGGGAGGGATGATCGAAAAAGATTGAAGAGTACAAAATTACAAACACAATATTTCATTTCAGACACCAAAGATTACTACAGGTGATTGTTAACCGCAATCTGAAATTGGCTATTCGCACCGCATTTTTTTTTATAAATCAGGTCTACCTTTCTTAGGTGTCTTCCTTTAATCGCAACCCATCAGCTTAGGCCCGCCGACCACCATCGACTTCACTGCCTTGCTTAAGAAATAAGCAATGGCTTCCACAACGAGTTATAAGGCCGTTTCGTTGATGAATCTGTTCACGAGGAAAGATTATCAAGCGACATAATCGTTGGAATTTGGTCCGCCAACAATGCCGATAAATGGAGATTCTTGTTGTAAGCTCATGCAATTGCGTTCAGGATGCTGAGCCAGCTGACCGCGAAGGCGACAACGTATGCGCCAATGCCATTTGCACGGGCATAGCCTTCGACGGCGTATCCCGCGTTAAACTCGTTACAACCTAATGTCGTCGGGAGGAGAAATCGCGTACGCCGACCACGATGAGGCGGCAAGCCGGGTGACAGCCTAGTGTCGCCTGCCCAGACTACGCTTCCGTCCTCAATATGTGGATCAATTTTTTGCGTAGGCTGAACGCATATTTGTTCATTGCGGGATCCGTCCGGAAATCTGGGGTTATGTTAAAATCCGGCCAATTTTTTTTTAATCTTTTCGGCTGGTCCTCCGATCGGCGAATTGAATGACTCAGATCTCACCCGCATTGATCAAATATACGCTCAGTCTACCTAAAAATAAATCCAATAAGTGGTAGGAAGGCTTTGGTTGAGTTTTATATTTTGGGTTGCGGGTAAATTTTTTCGAAGTTTTTGGGGTGCGGTTAACAATAAGATGCGATATTATAAGCTCCTGATTTGATAGTGACATTTCATAATAATGTGCGAGGTAAAATAGAGAATTAATTATGGGCACTGCTATTAGCACCTCAGTTTTGGCTAATCGCACCGCACTTTTCCCTAATTTTTCGTGTCATTTAAAAATACGCCTTGTACATGCATTTTTAGAAAAATTGTTCAACACGAAAGTTGTAGATTTCGACGAGATCTACAACTTTCGTGTCGAACACTTTTCCTAAAAATGCATGTACAAGACGTATTTCCAAAATGCGCGAAACCTGAGCGTATTTCCAAAGTACGTCTTGTACATGCATTTTTAGGAAAAGTGTTCAATACGAAAGTTGTAGATCTCGTCGAAATCTACAACTTTCGTGTTGATCAATTTTCCTAAAAATGCATGTACAAAATATATTTTCAAAAGACGCAAAAAATTAAGAGAAAATATGGTGCGACAGGCCAAAATTGGGATGCTAATATCAGTGCCCATAATTATACAGTCACAAATTAAAATGTGCTGCTGTTTTGATCGGCAGTCGGTGCCAGTTTTCTACTCTCTTCAGCATCATTTTCCAGCGGCGAGAACTTTCTGTTCCGGCGTGGCGGCGAGGAAAGCTACAGCAGCGCCATGGCTCCTCTGATTCCTAGTTCCCAGCCATGGGTGGAAAAATAGTGCGATTTCTCCCCCTCTACTCATACCATCTTTCTGTCTTTCTCTCTGCCTATCGTCTTGATGTCTAACCCCATTTTGCGTTATTCTCTTCCCACCCTCGCCGGCGACAACCCAGCCGGCCGAAGCAGGTGAAGGACGTAGCTCACCAGGAGGAGGTGATTCGCGTTCTCACCAACACCCTCGAGACAGCCAATGTGAGCATTCTTCGTCCTTCTGATACATACCTTTTTCGAATGTTTGAATTCGTTAACTGTTTCCGCCATTTTCGTTTCAAAACTTGCAGTTAGTCGGTTGAATACCTGTTCCCGCTTGGTAGTGTGCTGTAACTGTTAACGGCAGTCGTCGTGATGTACTGTGTGGGAATGATCTATGAAAATGATATGAATTGTTGTTGTGTTAATGTTATCTCTTCCTCCCTCGTTTCTGCTTATTCTTCAGAGATTCGGCCCTAACTTGTTCCAAAAAGATGATTCTGGCAGTCGTTTTTTGCTTTTACTTCTTTGTGTTATTTTGCAGTGCCCACATATGCTCTTCTATGGACCTCCCGGCACGGGTAAGACCACGACGGCTTTAGCCATTGCACACCAACTGTTTGGGTAAGAACCCTTTAATCTAAACATTCATGATGAATCTGATCTTTTTTAATATCTTAGAACCCCGGTTACTTTTCGATTAATCTTTGTTTTGTTTTCTTTAGTGCACAGTTATAAAACCTGCATTTGCGAAATTTTTGCGCATTAATTTCAGAATTCCCCCGCCCATACCCCCAATGATTGGGGACTATATGGGTTCTGTTGTTGTTGTTGTAATTTCAGAATTTCAGAATTCTTTCACTTACATCAAAATGGATTCTTGGGTCTTCCCTCTCTGATGTCTTTGGCTTATTTGAGGGCATGATTCCGCAGCAAATGCGATGGTATAGGGGGCCACTATTTCAGTGGGACTCTGTGAGCAGCCACTTTGTGCATTTATTGTCAAAGGTTAGGTCTTTCTCCTCTGAGAGAAGCCACTTTGTGCATAGTGCCAAAGGTTAGGTCTGTTTCCAATCTTCCCCCGCCCATACCCCCAATGATTGGGGACTATATCGGTTCTGTTGTTGTTGTAATTTCAGAATTCTTTCACTTACAGACCATCATGTTCTCTTTAAATGAAGCTCTGTATTTTGTAGTTGGTAATTGTTGAAACCAATTTATTGGATGACATTAAGCCGAATTGTAAATGAAAGAAAGACATTGAGGTAGGGGTTTAGCTTATGTTGATCTCTCAATGATTTCGTATACCGCAAAAGTCCTTTGTAAAGAAGGAACACTGACAAAGATAGGAAATAAATAAGAAAGTGAATGCACAAAAAGTCACTCGAAAAAGACGTCTAGAAAAAGATCCCCGAGGAAATAGAAGGTGTATTGTGCTTTGTTGATTAATACTTGACTTTAAGCATACATGAAGGTCAACGTTGCATCCATGACGATACAAGACGCTATTATTAGCGAAGTAGTTTGGATGTTCTTATGGTCGGATTACTCGGATATGTAATCTTGCTTTAGTACCTTGCCTCATGGAGGAATGGGTTTCTCTTGTGCTTGGATCATGCAGTTAGAATTTTTATTCTTTCATAATTATTTTATGGAGCCAACGTGTTGTTTGATGTCTGGGCTCCACATTAATTGATGAGAAAAACTCAAAAACTATTTGGAGGAAAATATTTTCATGAAATGATGAATCATTTTAGTCTCATCTTGCCAAACTCATTTACTTTATATGAGTATATAAATCATACCTCTCATCCTTATTATGTTGAAAGAAACATAAATAAAATTCGCAGACCACACGAGCTCGCACACACTGGACCTGATCTATATTTGAGATTTGGGAGTGTGCTAGGATCGCCGTTCGCCGAACACGCTAGGATCTCTGTTCGCTGAGTGCGCTAGGATCGTTGTTGTCGACAGTCGATTTCTATTCGTTGTTCATCGGCTTCTATTTGACGACCGCGCTGTGTGATGTTATTTATGCGTTTTTCTCCGCGCGTTCCTTTGCCAATTTCCATTACTTTTATATCCGTTGAGATTATGTTTTATGACTATTTCCTATTAATGTATCAACGTTGGAAATATCAATTTCTGTATACAATGATCTTACTATTATAACCGTTGCAAATTAATGACATGATTAATAGTTGTGGTTTTCTAGACTCTTTTTATAGGAGATATTTTATGAGGATTTATACTATGAGTTTTCAATCTTCTTGCCTCTTGCAATGTTGAACTCTCTATTCTAGTTTGAGTTTGCTTCATCTAGTGGAATTTCGGGTGCTCTTTGCTTCTTTGGCGTCCGCTCATATCAGAGTTTTCGGGATCCAGCCGAGCGTTGTATCTTGGAGAAGTGAGCATTTGTTGAAAGCCTTGTCGGAGGGTGACATAACTTCTTTAGGGGAAGTGATCACATGTCTTACCCAGTGATATAAGGCGGGAAATCAAATCTAAGTTTCGCTCGCTTAATCACATTCCACATTTGAAATTTCGTGAAGATGATCGTTTTTTGAAAGTGAAATTCTCGAGTGTTTACAAATTCAATCTAAGCGACATTTTTACATCCACAAGCTTAATCACAGAAAATAATTTATGATAAACGACAACTAAAAATAATGAGAACTTTCAAGGCAAGATCTTTGATAATTAAATGAATTGCATAAGATTAAGTTACTAGGTGGAGCAAGAGAAGAAGAGAGTTTACCTAGGCCATCTTAAGCACAATTGCTGTTCGATGTAGAACTCTTGGACCAGTGCCGGAAAAGGAGTTGAGGTCGACGACATTGTACTGGCTCTCCAAGTTCGGCCGAACAGGCTGTCGGAATAATCTCCCGAAGTCGACAAAAATTTGCAGGCAGGAAAAGCGATCTTGTTAGGTCGAAAGGCGACTGTAGAGGGAACGCTGGACACCCCATGCATAGGCGATGATGGCGACTCTGGATGGTCGAGCCGCCGTGGAAACTCTGGTCCTGAATCACGCTGTCGCAATCAGCGAGGAAGACGAACAGTAGAAAAGCACAGGATCAGTTAGGTTAGGGAACGAACGAGGGTTCATTTTCTCTATTTTTCTGGCTGCATCTTTCTTCAAAGTTTCGGCTTTTTATTTGAGACCCAAATAAGTTATTTCCATATTTCATCACATAATTTCTTTCCTAAATTTTTCTTCCATTAAATTTTCTTTTATTGAGAATGAAATTTGATACTATTTTATTCCCCACTTAGCCTTTTCATTTATTGAGAATAAAATTTGAAATCAAGTTATTCTCTACTTAGCCTCATGTGTCCTTCATTATTTAGAGCTTGCCTTTCTCATTCAAGCTATTCAAAATTGCCGGATCATTTATTCATTGTCTCACCGGATAGTCAAACCGATTAGCCGAAAACTCAAAATGATAACTAATGCGCAGGAAAAGAAAATAGATCATATGAAATGACAAAAAAGTAACCGATGCATGACAATATCATGTGTCATCAAATGCGACGAAAAGTGCATCAATTCCCCCAGGGTTGACAGAGCTTGACCTCGGCGAGAACTTATAAAGACTGGCAATGGAAAGATCTAGCCGCCGTCACTGCAATTCTGCGGTGCTAATCCAAGAACTATCAATAATGTCTCATCCCTGCCATGAAACCAAATATCACTTGTATGTCCCGTGGCGAGTGCGAAACTCTTGTACATGCAGAACCTAAAGTATCTGCTCAGTGGTAGGCGTCGACACTGGTGCTAAGTTGGGTGAGTTGTCTAGGCTGCAGTTGGTGGACTGAGGCTTGAATTAAGTGGCTCTCCATAGAACCACGTCAGATCAACTACATTAAATATCGATGAAGTACGGAACTCAACAGGTAGATTTTGAAGGCAAGCTTTCCCACCTATGCACTTCCGAACCTGAAATGGACCGAACTTCCTCTGCTGTTGTTTATGGTATGTGTCGGGAGTAAATCTTTGCTTCCTGAAATAAACAAACACTCAATCTCTTTTTGAAAAATATAACTCTCGATGATGACGATCGACCATGAATTTATGTTTTTCGGAAGTTGCTCGCAATGTATTAGCAATATACTAATGCAATTTTTTAATTAATCAATATGAGTTTGCGCATCAAAGAAAATACGTTCATGAGATGACAGAGAATGACGGTCAATCAAGTGTGGTTTGGAAAACCCATAAACAATCTCGAAAGAAGATTTATTAGTAGAGCAATTTTTAGAATTATTAAATGCAAATTCAGCTAGCAAAATACAATATTCCATTGCTTTGGATTCTCCCCGGTCAAGCACCTGAAAAAATCTCCCAAACTCCTATTAACAACCTCAGTCTGTCCATCCGTCTCAGAATGAGTTGTGCAACTAAATTCTAGTTTGGTTCCATGTCGCCCCAAAGTGTTTTCCAAAAATATCCCATAAACGAGTATCTCTATCAGATGTGATTGATCTAGGAATGCCATACAACCTAACGACCTCTCTAAAGAAAATTCCAGCGATATGTATAACACTATAAGTTGTCCTACACGAGATGAAGTGCGTCATCTTTGAGACGATCTAATACTACAAAAATAAAATCTACTTTCCTTTGAGTGCGAGGAAGCCCGACCATGAAATCCCTCAAAATGTCATCTCACGGTCTCCCAGGAATCAGTAAGAAGTTATATAATCCATTATTTTTGGCGTGCCCCTTATATAACTGATACACAGTGCAATGCCTAATAAGCTCGATGAGATCCTGTTTCATTTTCGGCCAATAGTACCTAGCACTGGCGAGTTCTAACGATTTATATTGTCCTATGTGTCTTCCTAATCCTGATGAGTAAAGCTCCGTAAGTGATGCAACTTGAGTTACATCTTTATTTTCTTAACCACATTTTTATTTGTGTAGCGCGCGTCTTCGCGCATGTTTGTGTTTATTTTTCGCGCATGTTTGTGTTTATTTTTCGCGCATGTTTGTGTTTATTTTTCACCCATGCTTGTCTTTTATTTTCCACACATGTTATTAGCCTATGCATGTTTGTATCGCTCATGTTACTCGCACATGATCATACGACTTATTGGTGTGACCGATCAACAAGACCATGAATGAAGAGGTCCGTCAAATTAGGACTAATGTTAGTTAAGACAAGCAAAGAATTTAAAATTAAAGTATTCTATAATATTAAAATGACAATTATTAAGTTAAAGTTTTTTTTTCAGAATTATTATGACGTGGGAATACCTAAAGCCATTTTATTAAAAACCCCAATCAATTAGTTTGTAACCAAGAAGCCGCATTTATACCACTTTATCTATCAAACCTCCTAATATTCATTCCTCTTTATTTCCTTTAAACCCCCACATAAAAAAAAACCTCTTTATTAAACCTTCTTACATTCATTCCTCTTTATTTCCTTTAAACCCCTACATTAAAAACAAAAAAACTCTCTTCTTTATATGAGAACCGCCCCCCTCCTAAAACGGTGGCCTGGAAGAAACGTCGAAGACAGAGAATCTCTCTGTTTTCGACCTATCCAGCCGATTCCTCTCCCTTGCGCTCGACTAGTCTCGCCGCTGCTATCCACTTCCTCTCTGGTCTCCATCGATGACTCCTCCGGCGAGCCCAAGCGTCGACGACACTTCCTTTACCGTCTAACTCAAGTCCTAATGTTCCAGCGCTCGGGATCTACTTTTTTGATGGTCGTTCTCCTCCAGTCTGCTGCCTCGCCTCTGTCTAGCCCGCCTCCTCCTCTGAACGACCTCCGATTCACCTCCCTTTCCATTTCCGACCATTCCTTCTCCGTTCCGTGTCACTGTTGACAACTGGTCGTGACCAGGCAGCTCCCACCCGATCCTTCTTCCCCTGTTCCACAACCCTGGCTATTCCAAGAAACGTCAAAAGACCTTTTCGACACAGTTTGGGCTTCGCCGTTTCGTGCATGTTGTCTTGGTATGACCCTCGCATTTTCTCAGGTCTCGATTATTATTAGTATAATTTTATGCTTAATTTATGTGATCTTAAAATTCAGAGCTTGCTTGCCTATGTTAACATTATTCCTATTTGACGTTTGTTCCTCTATATTTGTTGTCCTTTCAAAGAAATTCATGTGGAAAAAGTAATCGTAAAGGTTGAATGCAAACGGACATTAGTCATTTAAGCGCGTTTGCGAGTCCCGTATGCAGAGGTTGCGAGAACCGGGTACCCCGGGGGCCTATAAAAAATGCGTGCGGGCTGGCTTATTTGTAGAATCCACGACAAGCAGGGAACGCGCGAGTACCCAACAACATGGGCGAGTACCCAGTAGGGAATGTCCCACACTTAAAAAACTAGGAGTATTTAATTCTGGAAAGTGCGCTGATTTAAATCGTGTTGCTCCGACACCATGTAGAAAGTTAGAATACAAATGAGAAAAAGAATTTATTTCTCATTTCTTCTAGTTAAATACAAGGATTTATACACACATATATAAGGAGTGAAATCTCAACTCCAAACCTAGGTGTAAGACCAAAGTAATCATGCCAACAACCGGCCTTTACATGGGCTAAGACAATTCTTCTATTATAATATATAATCTTAGTTTATAAAAAAAAGCATATACAAATAAATGTGATTTCAATTAGTTTAAGAGCAAGTTATGGCCGATTATGATAATGTTTCATTTAGTGGGTTCGGCTAATTACTCCTATACCCTTAAGTGGATTACAAATGACATAATTAGACCCGTTTGATGCGATCTAACGACTAAATTGAAAGAAGTTTATCGGAATTGGCTTTATTAAGAGATTTTATATTTCCCTGCCCTCGCTCGACTTCATATCGAGAACCTTTTATCCGAGCCTCATCGTTCCCTACTCGTATGTGTTGCGCGCCGCGTGTTCGCTCGATTGACGTTGGCAACCGTGATTTCCTCTTTAAATTTTGGGCTTAAATTCATGGTATTACATCTATCTTCACACCTTTTCATTTCTATGTTGATTGGAAGCTTCGATGGTTGCATTTCGTGGAAGATGGAAAATCTTAGTTTTGCTAATAAGCTTAAATCTCTCGAGTTTTCTTCTCCTCCATCTATGTGAAGAATTATGGATTATTATGAGATGTTATACTGATTTCCTGCACATTTTATTTCATCTTATATTATGGTAGCAATTTCATCATTTAAGACGGGGTATTACGAAGGAATTTGGCTTAATTCTTTTTCTTCCTGTATTACTTCTCTAAAGACTTGAAGGAATATATCGATGATTCCTATGACTGCATTTTGAGATTTGGTGAAGCCATAACAAATTCTCTTAAATCCCTTTTCCTTTTTCTTATTTGTTCAAATTGCAGTCTGTCATGTGGATTCATACATATTTTCCCCAAGTAAGCCTATGGACATCCATTTTCTATTGGTTCACAAGATTTTATTGATCCATTTTGTCGCCTTGAATTTAATTATCGATGCTTGAGCTCTTTTCACTTAATGTTCTACCCATGGCAATCCTATAGTTATTATTCCCATCCTCCTAATGATGTTAGGGTAATCTTCCCCTCGTAAATGCAACTCACGATGTAAGAAATAAATTTGAATAAATTCAATGTGAGAAATGTTATTTCTAGGCCTTAAGTCCCGATCTAGAATAAGTCATGTTTGAGATGGCTTCACGTGGGGGAAGGGACAGTCCCGGGGAAGGATAAAAGAAAAGAGAAGGTTGCAGTGAGTTCTTACTTCTTTAACTTTTGATCTACTATTTTAATGATTTACATTCGTTACAATATTTATAGCTATAATAGATATAAAATAGATATAAATTTACGAGCGGCGGGTGCGGCGTGAGTTTATGAGCGGCGGGAGCGCCGCCGCACAGGGGCAATGTTGTGACCGGAATACTGTCGCGGTCGGAATACTGTCGCGGTTGGCCATAGGGGCGGAGCCCCATGCCTGTCACTTATATATATATGTATACATATATGTATATATATATATATATAGTTAGATACTGGCTAGTTTGCTATAGCACATGATGCATCCATTTTTTGTGCCCTTATTTTGTGTTTATATTTAGGTGATTTTCCATGTGAAATTTTGAATTCTGACGTAATGGAATGAAAATTTCTATTTTGTACTACATTTCTCTTTTCGTATTCTGCATATAATGAATGCTTCTATCTTTGATGCACGTCGAATGTTCTTATCTTCCGCCTCTGATAATGCATGAACTTTATATGCTCAATTATGGCGGCTACCATAAAAGGGACCGTTACACAACCTCCGACGGGGTATTGAGGCGTTACGGTTGGCCCATAACAAATTCTTATCAGAGCATTCCGATCGTCTTCTTCTGCAAACGACCACAAGATTTAAACATCATTCTCCGACAGAAGCTCTCCCCGCCCTCGATTAGGGCTTCACATAGACGATCTGGCGTCATGGGCGATTTCGACGTTGAGCAACTTGCTCTCAAGCGTTCATCTTCCTCCAATGATCCTTTTTTCCAGCGACCAACGAGCAGCTCGCAGGATCCCTTCTCTCTGGAAAGACGTCACTAGCCCCACTATAGGCTCCACTTGACCTGATATCTCCTTGACGCATCTCGTCGAGCCAACGGGTATCCCATCAACTTCTCCTCCATGAAGTCAGTTGTGAAGCACCCAACACAGAGCTCCTAATATGATTCTCTCCTTCCCAATGTCGATGTGAACACCCAGATCTCTATACCTGCAACTCCTCGACCTTATGTGCCGCACGTCTACCACACAACAACTCTGCTCATCCATCTTCCTTTTGCCTCGACCTCTACCAATGCACACTTCTTCCGACTCCTTCCCATCGACCATTGCGATTTTCCCTTGCCGTTTCATCAGATCCCAGTGCACGCCATGTCTTCCTCCCATGCTCTATCGTGTCTTTCCTGTCTCCCGCCTGACCGACTCATTCGAGACATCTCCTAGAGCCAACGCACGCAGCCGCATGCCCTACCCCATCGGGCCCAACGCCTCCTATTTTGTTCGAAGCTAGCACCTATTTTGAGCCCCACACAACTTGTCTTCTCTTGTTTACGAGGCATGAGCCAGTCAAGGCATTCTACTTGAATTGATTGATTTGACTATGTCAATTTGACATGACGATGAGCTCTGACGAGCAAAATCTCCTTCGTACAATGCTATTGACATCTGGAGCGATCAACGTCACACCAAGTTGCAAGTTTGAGACTCATCGCCATCATTGACAGACTCCCAAATCCCAATGTTTGGACAATGCGAGGACCTGACCCCACCAGAGCAGCCGCCGATCCAACCAGAGAACGAAGAAGACCCACCAAACTCCATTGTTCTCGCCGCCCCACCATCGCCTCCGGTTGTTCCCTCCCTGCAGCTTACATCACCAACAATCCTTGTCGACTCCATCCAGTGCCCTCCGCTCCGGGTACCTGTTCCATCGGTCCGTCTAGATCTATTCCTTAAGGCAATTGCCCCCAACTGATGCCCTCACTTCTGATCACCGTAACTCACATTCATCAAGGCCCTCCGTCGCCCTCGATCGTCCATCGGGCCCTGACTCCAGATATTATGTCCGACAATCTCCCCTTAGCAAACGCCTCCGCCACGCCCGTTCCCTGCAGTCCGTAGTCCTTAGGCATCCCGCCGCCATCATCTGGATTCATTGATTTTGCCTCTACGCAAGCTACGATTTTCTAACAACTTTATCATCATCCTTCGTGACATCTATGTGCATGCCGAAGGCTTGCCGCTCGATGCAGCCACCGCTACAACGACGCTTTACAAGGAGCTGTTTTGGCAGGAAATCAAGGAACCAGATGATTAAACCGTCTGAGTTTCGCTTGAGTTTGAGGGAAAGCTCGATTTGAAAGATGTGTGGGATGATATGGTCTCACACGACTAAATGTTTGTATCGATGCATGTTGCATCTTTTAATTATCAAGTCATGACTCTAGCATATGCTATTTTATGTAAATTCAAAATTTCCGACTTATTACAATTATGCCGTCATGTAATTCTATATATGTAGGCCCCTTGGGTTATGAATGAGTATCACATAAATTATGAAAGTCTCTCCTCTTCTCTAGCTGATTTCCTCTCCTCCTAGGGTTAGGGTTGAGCACCACTCCCCTTTCTTCCTCCTCGCATTCTCCGCAGGATCAGTTCGGCTCCCTTGTATCCCCTCCACCAGCAACACCACAACCTCCGACTGGATATTGAGGCGTTATGGGTTGTCGAGTAACGTAATCCTCATTGCATTATTCTCTTATAGGTTACAAATCCAAAATTCTCGTGGTGTGCTTGTGTTGATGCCTTGAAGGCTTCTTCTCCTTCAATATTTTGTACTTCATCTTTATTGATTCCACATGAAAGCCTAAGCCCAAAAACCATCCTTGTGGCCCATTCACCAAGCAGATGGATACAGTCCTCTTAATGGATTTTGGTTACTGTTAGTTTGCTTCCACTTGAGAATTTTAGTAGATGTTCTGCTCAAATAACAAGGAATCATATAACAATTTAACATGCACAGGCCAGTGTTGCAGAAGTCTGATGTAGGGGACACGCCGATTAGGTTTTTTATGTCGATTTTAATATATCGGGTTTGTTTCATATATGAGGTTTTAATATTTGATTATTTATATACATATATATAAATATAATTATTTTTTAATTTATATGTATTAATATATTAACAGTTTAACATTTATTTAACTTTTAAATCTACCTAACTAGTATAAATATTTTATGTCACACAAGTAATAACGACACATCATATTGAAGAAAGAAGCAGGAAGTCAGGAAATCGACGCCGACGATGGAAGATGGAGAATTTTCAATCCAAAATTCAAAGGCCAAACATAGTTGAAGTCAATGATGGATGGACGTTGAGAAGAAAGCTAGAGAAGCAGGAAGATAGTCGAGAAGGGCACAAAACAACTCATACAACGAAACTATTTTTTTGTTGTCTATTAAACTATAGAAGCTAAATAAAATAAATTTAAAAAGCCAGGCGATATATCTTTGGGATATATCGGTCGATATATTCCAAAAAGATATTTTGCAAAAAAAAAATCAAAAACGTGTCGTTGTCCATGAAACCTTTATGTCGTCCGACATGTCGGCCATGTGGGACGATATTCACAATATGACACAGGCGATAATGGTCCACAACCTATCTGTCTAAGGCTTCGTTTGGTTCGGCGGCGGCGGATCGAAACCGGCGGATGGAACCGGCGGATCGAACTGGAGGGGGGAGGTGGCTGCTCCAAAAGCTCCTTTTTGGGGTGTTTTTCCTTGCGGGCGGGTGGAAACAGAGCAAACGCCGCCGGAGGGGCATTTGTTTTGCCGCCTTCCGGCGGCGTTTGCCCCAAACGGGGCGGCGAAACGCCGCCCCAAACGAAGCCTAAGATTTCTATTATGCCCATTCATGCAGTGGAGCATGTAATGTTCTTATTTATCACCGATAATTCTTGCAAGGACAAGTTGAACCGCACTAAATCTAAAACATAATGATGCGGAGCAGAGGAGAGGACGAGCTTTGGGCCCATTCGGGGCTGATTTGGCGACTTACCATATATGGCGTGCCCGGATCGACGATCCGACTCCGTGGATGCGTTCGGATTCGTGTTGCGAGTCGATTTCATATATTACTTTATATATTTTGGTTTATTATTGTTGTATTTAAGTGGATTTTCTCCCGGCCAATCATAGCCGTTGATTGGGATTCCCTAGCTTTGTTTTTATTATAAATAAGAGAGTAGTGGGCTGATTGGAGGCATTGCAGAATTTGGAGAACTCTAATCCCGGATTCCAGCGATCAACCCGCGGTGCCGACGCCGTGGAACCCTAGGTGACGACTCCTAGGTGCTCAAACTTCTCCCCAAGGTACTACCCATCCATTGCCTCCTTCTTCCCCCTCCGAAACCCCACCAGCATTCCCATAACTCCGAATCACTGTTTACGAACAATGTTCACGCAGCAATGTTCGCGGAACACTATTCACGCAGCACTGTTCACGGAACACTGTTCACGGAACCCTATTCACACAGCACTATTCATCCGCGAAATTGTCACCCATCCACCTCTCTTCCCTCCGTGGTTCCACTCCCAAATATCCTACGAACGCTAGAGCAATTCCGATCTAGAGTTTCCAACCCCGATCCGTTATTTCCACCACCATACGCCATCCCGCACCCCAGATCTTCTTTCATACATCAGATCCATCCATTTCTCGCCCGGATCTATCTCCTAGTGGCCGGATCTATCCATTTCCGCCCCGATCTCCTTACTTTCCACCGTGGACAGCCACCGCCATTCCGTCACGCCTCCGGTTACACCTCGGATTGTCGCCCACACATCTCCGGCTCCGAATTCTTCATTGTCTTGGTCAGCCCACTACTTTGGTGAGTCACTTGTTGTATTTGGACGATTATTTTCAGCAGTTATTTATTGGGTGGGACATTTTACATTTGTTTGGAGAAACATCATCGTAGAATATTGCTCTAGATTATTATTGTGATTTGCAGGATTTTATTCGCCGCACGCTCTAGTTTTGGCCCTCCACGCGGAGGAAAGCCTAAGCTTGCTTGCCATAATAAATTATTTTTATCTTGCTGTGACTTTATCTGCGTGAGATATTTTAATTATTATCTAACTGTGACTTAATCGTCGGATTTGCATAACATGTAGGGTTAGGTCACGGTTTATCCGCCGCCTATAGATTCGTCCTGCGTCAATTGGTATCAAAACCAGGTTGCGCACACATTTCGATACACAGTCGTAGAGTCTATAGGATATTTTATTATGTCTAAGTGTCAAAATTATGCCTCCCCTCAGTTTGGAGATCTCGAGTCCACTAGCACCCGCTCTCACAGAGCCCCGTCAGGGAGATCTTCACGTTACTTCGACGATTATTCTCGATCGCAACACACCACTTTTAGAGATCATGTTGACCCACCGACACGAGACCACCACACTAGAGACGATCGGTATGATGGTTGTCATCGTTCTTATCCGTACACCCGAGCGGATCGTGTCGATCCTTCGACACGACTCGGTTACCTTAGGAATGATTATTATGAGGATCGTTGTTCCGAGAGAGATCTCGAGAGTCAGTTTCGTACTGCTGCCCCTTCCTTTGACGGCTCATCGTGTCCCGAGTCTTTCAGTTACTGGCTCGTGGATATGGAGTATTATCTCGGTCATTTTGAGTTAGTCGGTGAGCGTCGCGTCAAGTTTGCGAAACTTAGACTGTTAGATCAGGCGAGGGCATATTGGTCTAGTGTTGAGAAGACCCGCGAGCGAGACCGTCTACATCGCATCACTAGTTGGGTGGACATGAAGCGTACATTGTGTCAGAGGTATCTGCCTTCGTCATATCGGAGTCGCTTGCTCGACCAATTATTTTCTCTTCAGCAAGGATCCATGTCCGTCGCTGAGTACAGGGATCGCTTTGATGAATTAGTTGTGAGGAGCGATATCCGAGAGGACCCAGCCATGACCTCTTGCAGATTTTGGTCTGGCCTTCGACCAGACATTCGTACTGAGGTGGTTTTTCATAGCTCGAAGTCCCTCGAGCAGACGTATCAGCTTGCCCTTCGTTATGAACAGTCTTTGAGATCCGCAAGAGCTGGTCGATGGGATTCTCACCTTGACCTCCGCAGTACGAGCCCCTCCCACACCGAGGACACCACTTTGCCTATCATTGTTCCATCAGACATGACTGAAGTAATACCTGATGCAGATTGCTCTCACCCCAGTGAGGTGCTTAGCCCAGTTAGTGACTTATCTCTAGTTTCTGACCCGTCTTTTGTGACCCCGACTGAGGGCGAACCTGAGCGGCCTATTGAGTCTGTAGCGTTGTGTCCTTCACACACACCACCACCATTGGCATGTCATGGGTTGATTAACACCCCTACCCTTGACTCACATCTTGACACCGCACCCGCGGACCCATTCTTGAGTCTAGGTCTATGTCGCTCTCCCCTTATCATGTCCCTGGGTCACATCGCGACCGAGAGCCCAGAGCCTAGTATTGATCTTGTAGTGACCATGTCATCCATTCACGGGGACACTACCCCTTTTGTAGGTACTCATCTGGAGGGCCTTGAACCTAGTGACGAGTTCCATGACGAGCCCCCAGTTGATCCTCCTGATGATCCACCACATCCGGGTGAACATGATATTCAAGTGAGGCGCGTGTTTACGAGTTTCGAGTTATTGACGTCTCCTCCCCTATCATCTCTGGTCTTGCCCCAGAGGATGGGTCGTGAGTGGAGTAAGACGTATGTAGGGCCTACCTTGAGCACACTAGAGCCTACTCATATTTTGAGGACTTACTTTATGACACAGCACACTCGTGATGAGTTTTGGGACACACCACCCGCTGACCCACCCGATGAGTTCTTAGTTGTCGTGGACACTCATCACACTATAGCGCCACGTTTTCTAGTCGGTGCACACGATTTTCACTTAGGCGGTCGTCACATTCGCGATGGCTTTTCTTACACACCTCCGGGTGAGCCCCCTGATGTGTCACGTCCCCTGAGAGACACTGAGATCTTTATGAGCTCGTATTTGAGTATAGTTGTCTTTCACGATCATCTGAGCACTCGTCACACTCGAGATGAGTTTTTCTACACTCCCCCGAGAGAGCCTCCTGATAGGCCACCTCCTATAGTAGGTCTTCATGTCATTATTAGATTTTCCCATAGAAAGCATGTTGTGTCGATCATGTTTCATTTACATCATTTGCATAAGTCTGTCGAGTCGTTTCGTCATCATTTACATAAGTCTGTTGTGTTGTCTGTTTCTCGTTTGCATGTGTGTTATAAGTCGGTCCGACGAATAATCCATATTGGTAATAAATATTATAAATCACATGCGGATGTTCATTGGCAAGTGCAGGTACTTCATGAAGGCGAGCAGGTGATGGTGAAAATCTGTGTTGTGAGGCTCCGTGCGAGGCTTGCTAAAAACATGAGCGTTAGGCGAATGGATCCCTATATAATCATGAGACAGATCGAAGCAAACATCTACGATCTTGATATCCCTGCAAGCATGGGTATCCACCTGGTATTTAGTGTTGAAGATATGACGCCGTACTACGAGCCTCGCGAGTATGTGGACCCAAGCAGTGGGGACTTCCATCCGCCCACAGCTCCACTCTCGTTGCCTTACCACCCTCATAGCCCACCCACGTCTGATGGCCACCACTACTCACCCACTTCTGACACCTACCCACCTGGGGACTCGTCTTCTTTGGTTCTACCCACGGCGCCGCCGATCGCACCGGGATCCACCACTCGTGAGTTGAGCGTTGAGAGCATCACGGAGACCATATTCCGTCGGTATATTCCTACTACAGACGTTGATGACATCTGGGTACTTGCAGCAGAGCTTGATCGACTCGCCCCTGGACTTCGACTTCAGTGCAGCCGTCTCCATTCACCGGAGATGACGGCTTTTCAGTCAGGGGGAGTTGATTGGCGAGGCCACTTTTCAGCGACGACACTTGGACGACCTCTGGCGGACATCTCCGAGTTTTACCTGGCATTCGGCGAGAGAATTCTGACCCCTATTCATCGGGAGATGAATTCTTTCAAGCCGGGGAGATTGATGCGGAGCAGAGGAGAGGACGAGCTTTGGGCCCATTCGGGGCTGATTTGGCGACTTACCATATATGGCGTGCCCAGATCGACGATCCGACTCTGTGGATGCGTTCGGATTCGTGTTGCGAGTCGATTTCATATATTACTTTATATATTTTGGTTTATTATTGTTGTATTTAAGTGGATTTTCCCCCGGCCAATCATAGCTGTTGATTGGGATGCCCTAGCTTTGTTTTTATTATAAATAAGAGAGTAGTGGGCTGATTGGAGGCATTGCAGAATTTGGAGAACTCTAATCCCGGATTCCAGCGATCAACCCGCGGTGCCGACGCCGTGGAACCCTAGGTGACGACTCCTAGGTGCTCAAACTTCTCCCCAAGGTACTACCCATCCATTGCCTCCTTCTTCCCCCTCCGAAACCCCACCCGCATTCCCATAACTCCGAATCACTGTTCACGAACAATGTTTACGCAGTACTGTCACAGAACACTGTTCACGGAACCCTATTCACACAGCACTATTCATCCGCGAAATTGTCACCCATCCACCTCTCTTCCCTCCGTGGTTCCACTCCCAAATATCCTACGAACGCTAGATCAATTCCGATCTAGAGTTTCCAACCCCGATCCGTTATTTCCACCACCATACGCCATCCCGCACCCCAGATCTTCTTTCATACATCGGATCCATCCATTTCCCGCCCGGATCTATCTCCTAGTGGCCGGATCTATCCATTTCCGCCCCGATCTCCTTACTTTCCACCGTGGACAGCCACCGCCATTCCGTCACGCCTCCGGTTACACCTCGGATTGTCGCCCACACATCTCCGGCTCCGAATTCTTCATTGTCTTGGTCAGCCCACTACTTTGGTGAGTCACTTGTTGTATTTGGACGATTATTTTCAGCAGTTATTTATTGGGTGAGACATTTTACATTTGTTTGGAGAAACATCATCGTAGAATATTGCTCTAGATTATTATTGTGATTTGCAGGATTTTATTCGCCGCACGCTATTGTTTTGGCCCTCCACGCGGAGGAATGCCTAAGCTTGCTTGCCATAATAAATTATTTTTATCTTGCTGTGACTTTATCTGCGTGAGATATTTTAATTATTATCTAACTGTGGTTTAATCGTCGGATTTGCATAACATGTAGGGTTAGGTCACGGTTTATCCGCCGCCTATAGATTCGTCCTCCGTCACATAACAGTAAACATGTAACATTTTTTTTCCTTGTGGTGTCCAACTAGTTTCTTTGATCTACCTTTTACAGACCCGAATTGTACAAATCACGAGTTCTTGAACTAAATGCAAGTGATGATCGTGGAATCAATGTTGTACGAACAAAAATAAAAGATTTTGCTGCTGTGGCTGTGGGTTCTGGTAATCGCCCAAGGTATGTAATGTGCATGCTCCTTTCTCGAGAACAATTTATTACTGTTTTAGCTCAAGTTGGACCAGCATTTATGATGTGGACATAAAATCGTATTTTTTTAACATTTATTTAATGTATTTAGTTCGTGATGTTTTATTATATGTATTTTTGTTTTTGCATTTTTCGCATTTAGTTCATGTGATTGAGTATTTTATTGGAGAAAAATACTATATATTCCTTTGATGTGATACTTTAGGGTAGTATTTATGCTCTAGGTTAGACAAAAACATAATCGAGTTTGTTTGGGTCAAATCGGGTTCTCCTCCTAATCCAGAATTGGAGCATTGCCATTTAGTTGAGTCTAAACCTTGGTTTATTTCTCATGGAAGTTGGGATTATTTCTAATTATGGTGGATTTTTTAGGGAAAAAGAAAAGAATAAATGAAAAAGAAAGAAAAAACAAGAGAAAAAAATTGTGTTTGATTTTATAATCTTGGTTAAACGTAATCACTTTTATTATCTTATTTCCTTAAATATCTTCAATTTGTGTGATCATTGCATATTGCTTGAACTTCACGGAAAAGCTATAAACATTAGCTTGTCTTGTTGTGCCTGAGATCGGGAGATCTAACTATTACAAAACCTGGAGAGAAGAAAATCAGAAAATAATCAGAAGTCCTCCAATCAGTTGCAGTTGCCCCTTTATAGAATCCCAGGGTTCCCCTCCTTCCTCCTTCCCTTTAGTTTTGTCTTGTGCTTCTACTCTTTCTCTCTCTTTCTCTCAATAGTTCTGTAATAACCTATCTAGTTTAGCAACATTTCAAAAGCCTATCCGACAATCATGATATGAACAAACTAAGCAATATTATAAAACTGGTACAATAATAGAAAGATTGTAAATGAAATTTAAACACACTGCGGGAAAAAAATGACTGGAGCTTGGGTAATATGGAGTATCCCAAACTTTGAATCAGAGAGCCAACAAGAATAATAATTGAAATCAAACCTAAATATTGAAATCTAAAACACTGTTTTATACAACATAATCCATAAATACTAACGAGTCAATTCAAACAAGCACAACGTTCAAAAACAAATAATTTAACACAAATTAAGTCTGCATAAACTTTCAAAAGATCCTCCCCAGCGAATATTCCAATCTGTGCACCTTGAAGAGAAAAGTTCTAAGACGGGATAAGCCTACAGTCGAGTAAGAAAGACTCTTCTTCCTAGTGACACTAATAAAACATATGTAAAAATGTATGAAACTCTATATATGCAACAACTGAAACTAAGGAACACGTTTTCTATGCATGATATTTATACATGCTTTAACATGAAATAAAACATAATAACATAAATTACATTTGCTGTGTTTAATCATATCGTCGGGTTTTAGTCTTAAATTTAATTCATCAAAATATTGAAATTCTTGAATTACGAGTTCTTATTTATAGATGGGAATACTCATATTCATGTTCTTGACTTTAGGTTTCATAGTTTCTAAAGCACATCCTAGGATTTGAATCCTTATTGGCAACCCTGGTGCCCTTGTGCGTCCTTAGAGTGGGACACATACTCACATTTTACTGTTTCCATACATGAAAAAATGGGTCATCGACCCCTCTATTTGAGGCTCATATAGTCTACTGTGTCCTATAAGTATGATGACGTGCGTCATCAATCACGAGAGAAAGCTCCTCACATGCCACACTTAGCGGTCATGAGTCCACTAGTCTAAGGCATAATCATTTGATTTGTTCTCATCTTCTATGTCAAATTCCGATCATCCATTATATCGTGTATGTATAATCCATAACTTGTAATTATTAATTATCTTTAGTGTGATGCTTCATAATAAAACGTTCGTCCCTAACATACACCAAAGATTTAATGTAATTTGGATCTATGCATAACCTTATTGAGATTCATGAAGAAAATTCTATGAAAATTGTGGTACATCTAACCAAGAAGAAACAAATTCCTTACTCGATGTTCCGGCGTCCGTAGACACGATGCAGATGCATGTCTTCTTTAGGTCAATTGAACTCACGAAGCATTCTTCTCCGATCTACAATGGAAATGCTCTATTCTCCTGCTATCCAAGCCAAGAACCCTAAAAGAATTAATAAATGAACCATATTAAAGCCAAAGTTTAATTTCTTCCACTTAGGGTTGAGTGTAATCTTAAATAAACTCCCAAGTGAAGGAAAGACATGGAAATATAAAGATCCTTATGATTAGAGGAGGAATTAGTTTATTTCGGCGGGAAGAGGCCGACATGCAACTTAGATGAAGAAGGAAGTGTCAAAAATTTACAGGGTTCAACACGGGGAAGTCAATTGAAGGCTAGGATCGAATGGGAGATGTCATCTGCTACTGGGAGAGAAAACCTCGACTTTGTCGTCAAGAACAAGACAACATGACTGCAATTAGAGGAAGAACGTATCGACAATAAAGATCTGATCAAGGGACTCACCGAAATGAGGAGACTCTCAAGGGAGATGTTGTTTCATGCAGTACCCTTTGCTTGCATGTTGACGGGCATAAAGAGTGGTAACACCGTCGGTTACAAGAGAAGGAGAACATGCGAGTGGTGCATTGATCGACCAAATTATCAGTCTGATGAGAATATCAGTCAAGGGAGAGTATTCAAATCTCTCTTAAACAACAGGAAATGTCGGTGTACACCAGAAGATGTAAATGGCCAAACACACAGGTTCATATCATGATGCCAGAGCCAGTGCCCAATCCTCCTTCAAAGTCCACTGATCATCCTATTGCCATCAACAAAGATATCGCATCTTGCACCCAACATCCATTACCTCATATGTTTCCTATTATTCCTTAACTCTATCACACAAAACCTCCATATCTTCGCTTGCCTCTGTTTCTGGTCCTCTTCATGACAGGAGGCATGGCGCAGGACAAAAAGACAGTGTGAATAATTGGCGGTGTCGACGCTCTAATGCAAGTATGCAACCTTACATGCATGTGTGACGCGAATGTGATCAAGACGGACCTAAAGGATGCATGCATGTTTTATTTAACCCGGAATTAAAATGTTAGCAATAAGTTTATAAGCGGCTAGCAAAGCAATACAACGTTCGCAATAATTTCAAGCAACAAATAAAATCACGCTCGTCATCACCAGTGGTGCTTTCCACTACAACTTGTACAAATGAAATATAGGATTCAAAACAAAACAAAACAATAACACTAACAATTTCAATATCCAAACACATAGCATCTCCATCCAGAATCTAATACAAAAATAAAATAACACAACGATAATACTGACAAGCGCGGAGATCCACCAACGGCGGTAGGCGTGGCTCCACGAGATGATGGATATGACTGTGTCAGATTCAGAAAATGGGGAGGTATGGCTGCTGTATGGTGCACTTGACAACAATTATGGGGGATCACAGAGATGGTGGAACTGGCGATCACAGAAATGAGGGGGAGTTCTGAGTCAGGAACAGGAACATAGAGGGGGAGTTCTGGATTAGAGCATGACACGATGGGTAGATTTAAAGGGATGTATGCTACAATTTTGCTGGAGGATCCACGACAGGGGAAGAATAGGGGCTGTTAACAGTCGAGGATGGAGATGATGTTTGCGATCGGAAGAAGATGAACAGTGGAGCGGCTATTGGCGTAACGGGAACAGGGAGGAGGAAACAGATGGGCTTCCTGAAGGAGTCAGGATCGGAATTGACTTCCCAGTAGGGTACGATGAAGGTGGGCAGGGCGTAGAGGGCAGGGGAGATGGTGAGGACTTGGGGCTTGCAGGGATTCCACGACAGGAAAGAAGATGAACAGTGATGCTATGCGGGAGAAGGAAACGAGCGACTGTAGTGTTGCTGGAAGGTATCGAAGAACATGGAAGGATGAACGATGGTAGGCCCTGAAGTTACACGCGTCGGGAGACGATGAACAACGGAGATCTGGCGGTTTCCTCCTTCGGCTGGATGGGGTATCGTGGCAGAGAAGATGAACAGTAGCAGTTATAAGCAAAGGTCGTGGGATACAGAGCTTCACGGGAAAACAGTGGATGGAGAAATTAAATAGAAATGAACATAAATGAAAATAGAACCAAGTCTTCGCACCCCGGGCTCGCGGCGTCGCACCACGGAAGATTGCCGATTTCTGGATTTTCTCACAAAATTCAACAATAATCTGAAAATGAGAACATCCGCCCCTACTTATAACGAGAGGGGGCGGTTGGGCACTCTGCGTGAACGACTATGATCATCCGTTACGCTCGACGTCCTAAAACAATAAATAAAACTCCAAAAAATATAAAAAAAATACATATAAAATGAAAGATGGCGCTCCGGACGCGCTCGCGGTCTCGGATCGCCGATCCGATTAATGCATCTCCGCCAAATAAGCAAAAACGGGGCTCGCCGAGTGGTGGCCCGATCTCCGATCACGAACATGCGGTCGATCCCCATCAATTCCCCCCGACTGAAAAACATTCATCTCCGAGGAATGAAGATGACTGAGCTGTAGTCGAAGATCGAGGTAAGTCTATCAAGCTCCGTCGCCGGTATCCAAGTATCAACAAAGGTGGGGCGTCTACTCCAGTGCACCAAGTAACGGTCGGACCGACTGACTGTAGTGGTGATGCACTCGTGCGCCATAATAACAATAATGCTCTCAACGCTCACCTCTCGTGCCGGTGGATCCAGAAAAACCGGTGGAATCATGGGTGGTGCGGGCAAGTCCGCGGGTGCTCGTCCAAGGTGAACATGGGAAGTGGTAAGCTGTAACTGGGAGGGTGGTAGAAGAGGCTCTAGGTATGGGTTTCTATGCTCGAGAGGCTCAAAGTAATGTGTCAAATCTTTTGTATTAAATACATGATGAATACCCATATCTGTGGGGAAATCGATCTCGTAGGCATTTGTCCCAATTTTCTTTATAACCCTATAAAGACTCATTCACTTAAGTTGTAGTTTAATAGCGGCTCCTTTTGGGAGCCCCTCCTTGCAAAGTCTGACCTTGATATGCTCGCACACCCGAAAATGTTACTCACGTCTGTGCATATTTGCCCATACCATATATAATTCAATATTGCTAATAGTTTTCTTCCGGATTAGTTTATGCATTTCATGCGAATGATGCAAAATAAACAACGCGTGGGAGTCATGCAACAAGAATGAACCATGCATTAAATGCAAATGAACAAGCAATAAATGTAAAAGACGAACTACTAACACGACCAACTCAATAAACCGGGGATTTTGGGTACTATAAGAAACTCCTAAAAGGGGTACATGATCAGGAGGCTCAGAAGGTGGGACATAGAAAAATTTGTCGCGGGTGCAACGATCACTCCGACGAACCGCAGAGACATCAGTAATATGATGTGTCAATGTAGTGTGCGAATTTTCTCTACAAGTGCGGGTAGTAAGACATATGATCAACGGGTCAGTGATTGCACCCTCAAACTCGAGTGTCCTACTAAAGATGGATATATCCCAAATGAGGGGTGGATCGACATGTGACTCATCCGGGGGTTCTCCGGGAGGGGTGTAATAAAATTCGTCACAAATGCGACGAGTACCAACATAAGTCCCCAAAATATCTGCATTGTCCTCAGATAAACGATGATGCAGGTGAAGTGTAGCAAACGTGATATGTTTGCTAAAGTAATGCGACGCATCGGGGGGCTTATCAGGAGGGACGTATGAAAAATCATCGCGAATGCGACGATTACCTAACTGAAAATCGTAGGCATTGATAATAGGAAGCGACTCTAGTGTGTGGTGAGTGTCCCTCACAAGAAAGAACTCATCTAGTGAGTTGTCTTTGGTTTCATCGCCTGTTGTTTCGTCTGGTTCAATAATACCGCTTATCCTAGTGAGTTTTACGGACCCACTGGGCCAGAAGCTTCTCAAGCTCAAGCATTCACTTTTCTAGTTAGAGACCAACGTCTTGGGGCTAACGTGGGATCCGCCCAAGGACCCACTAGTTTAGGTAAATATCTAATGCGTTCTCCGACCAGAGAGGTTATTTTTGGGGGAGAAACTATGCGTTTTTGGGATCTTCGCGCTCCCTGGTTAGAACCTCTAAGGGGTCCCAATGGTTTGGACTTGAGTAGGCTGAAAAAAGACATACAACCTTGGCAAGAATGGGTCAGCAGGTGGTACGACCCAAAACTCATCACGAGTGCGAGTGACCAAATGACAAACTCTCAAAGCATCTGAATTATACTTAAGTGTTCCTATGGAGAACCCTACATGCTGGGTGTACCACTCAAGATCCTCTCTCTGGAGCACTAACAATATCAAGGGTGATAATGAGAGAGATCTCAACATCTCAATACTCATAAGTGTGTCACTCACCTGAATCTCATCCTCACAAGGCGAGGTGGCTCAACTGGACGCTCAGCAGGGGGGTTGCCAAAGAACCCGTCAACAGGGGGATGGACCTCCAGAAGCAAACCATCATAAGGGGTCGTGTTCCCCAATAGGGGTGAGGTGGCTACCACGAGATCACTATTAGGCTCTCGACACCCGATCGTAATGTGGCTTGGTGCGCTATCCAGTGAAGTGTGGGAAAAGCCTATACTCAATAATGAGCTAATAGGTATAGTGTCGAGGGCGGGCTCTCTAAGTGGAGCGGCCTCTCGTGGTGGTTGATTCCCAGCACTCACATCCTGTGGTGGGAGGGCAACCCGTTCTTCCTCAAAGAGAATATCAGGTGGAGTGGGTGAGGTTTCCTTGCTTTGGGAAGTGGAGTGCTCCCGCCGACCCTCAAAGGCTGCGACACGAGTGCGAAGATCATCATATTGTGCATCCAATTGATCAAACTTCTTAAAAGCCAAGTGCAGAAATTCGGCATCCGTCATGTCCGCTTTCGGAACAGTAGGAAGGCCACTACGTGTGGTGCTACCTCGCTGAGGGTGACCTCTATTGGATTCTTGAGGGTAATCAGGTTGTGCTCGTGGGGGAACGTGAGTCCTACGAACGTGCGGTGGTGATCGTGCGTATACAAATTCAAGTTCCTCAAATAGAGGAGACGTGTAGCGACGATGACCTGAATGATACTCAACTCTACCAACATAAGGTCGTGTCGAAGGATCAACATGATCCATTCGAGTGCGGGGATAAGGATGACGATAATCGTCATAATAATGTGAAGACCTCTCTAACGTTACTCTATGGGATCGAGTGTAGGCGGATGGTGGTTCCTCAAATTGAGGATCAGTGTGGTAACGACTACTATGATAAGACATTGGGTGAGATAACATGTAGTCCCACGTATTTTAAAGTAAGCCCTAACCTGTCTCTGATACCAAACTGATGCAGGACAAAAAGACAGTGTGAAATAATCGGCGGTGTCGACGCTCTAATGCAACCCTACGTGCATGTGTGCCGCGAATGTGATCAAGCCGAACCTAAAGGATGCATGCATGTCTTATTTAACCCGGAATTAAAATGTTAGCAATAAGTTTATAAGCGGCTAGAAAAGCAATACAATGTTCGCAATAATTTCAAGCAACAAACAAAATCACGCTCGTCGTCACCAGTGGTGCTTTCCACTACAACTTGTACAAATGAAATATAGGATTCAAAACAAAACAAAACAATAACACTAACAATTTCAATATCCAAACACATAGCATGACCATCCAGAATCTAATACAAAAATAAAATAACACAACGATAATACTCACAAGCGCGGAGGTCCGGCAGCGGCGGCAGGCGTGGCTCCACGAGATGATGGATATGACTGTGTCGGATTCAGAAAATGGGGAGGTATGGCTGCTGTATGGTGCACTTGACAACAGTTATGGGGGATCACAGAGATGGTGGAATTGGGTATCACAGAAATGAGGGGGAGTTCTGAGTCAGGAATAGGAACATAGAGGGGGAGTTTTGGATTAGAGCATGACACGATGGGTAGATTTAAAGGGATGTAGGCTACAATTTTGCTGGAGGATCCACGACAGGGGAAGAAGAGGGGTTGTTAACAGTCGAGGATGGAGATGATGTTTGCTATCGGAAGAAGATGAACAGTGGAGCGGCTATTGGCGATAACGGGAACAGGGAGGAGGAAACAGATAGGCTTCCTGAAGGAGTCAGGATCGGAATTGACTTCCCAGTAGGGTACGATGGAGGTGGGCAGGGCGTAGAGGGCAAGGGAGATGGTGAGGACTTGCGGCTTGCAAGGATTCCACGACAGGGAAGAACATGAACAGTGATGCTATGCAGAGAAGGAAACGAGCGACTGTAGTGTTGCTGGAAGGTATCGACGAACAGGGAAGGATGAACGATGGTAGGCCCTGAAGTTACACGCGCCGGGAGACGATGAACAATGGAGATCTGGCGGTTTCCTCCTTCGGCTGGATGGGGGATCGCGGCAGAGAAGATGAACAGTAGCAGTTATAAGCGAAGGTCGTGGGATACAGAGCTTCACGGGAAAACAGTGGATGGAGAAATTAAATAGAAATGAACATAAATGAAAATAGAACCAAGGCTTCGCACCCCGGGCTCGCGACGTCGCACCACGGAAGATTGCCAATTTCTGGATTCTCTCACAAAATTCTACAATAATCTGAAAATGAGAACATCCACCCATATTTATAACGAGAGGTGGCGGTTGGGCACCCGGTGTGAACGTCTATGACTGTCCGTTACGCCTGACGTCCTAAAACAATAAATAAAACTCTAAAAATATATAAAAATACATATAAAATGAAAGATGGCGCTCCGGACGCCCTCGCGGTCTCGGATCGCCGGTTCGATCAATGCATCTCCGCCAAATCAGCAAAAACTGTCCCGCCGAGTGGTGGCCCGATCTCCGATCACGAATATGCGGCCGATCCCCATCAAGGCACTTGGACACCAAAAATGAAAATCGACAATGATAAAGGAGATGCCTGCTCTGGAAAAGAATCTCACGTGATGCTTGATACACATTTGAAAAAGGAAGAAGATAGTGGGTTGTAAATGAGTGTTTTCGGTGAAGCAAAACTTTGGAGCTGTGCGGAAAGACTGAAGGTAAGACTTTTGGCGAGAGGATATACTCAAACCCTGTGGATAGACTACCAAGAAACCTTTTCCCATGTTGCAAAGATGAACTCTATAAGGGTTTTTCTATCATGTGTTACATGCAAGGAATGGGTCCTTAGTCAATTGGACGTGAAAATTACTTTTCTTCGTGGGAATTTAGAAGAAGAGGTCTATATGTCCATTGATGATGCTTAATTATATACATTTTATTCTATACTTTATTCAATGAAAAGAGATAAAATATGATTAAGTAAGTGTTAAATGTGATTATTTCTTTACTAATGCGTGTTTGAGTTATATGGGAGCAGACGAGCAATTTGAAGTGATTTGAAGCACTTTTGGACATTTTTTTCAAGCCCAAGGTAGAGAGATACACAACTTAATTGACCAAGGCATGCCATATGTCCGTGTACAGTAGTTGGGAGTGGTTTGAAGCGAAATGATGCGATTTTTGGTCGACACGGCCAAGTGGCACGATCGTGTCACTAGGCCGTGTTGGGCTAAAAACTCTGCCTTTGGATTTGCGCTATATATGCATTATTTTGTCCTGAAGAACCCAGACTGTATTCGGTTGTTCTGATGTCATAAACCTTTGAAGAAGAACCACAAGGAAAGAGAGATCGAGAAGGAAGACACCGTACACGAAGATCGACCGTTTAGTATGATCTTTGCTATTTTTATCTCCTTCCTGCACCTCTTCTATCTTCTGAACTTTAGGTGTATTTCTTTTGGTGTTTTCTTTAACTTCTATTTGTTTGGATGATGTAAACTATACTAAATCATTCATCTTTACTTTTTCTTCTTGATTCATGATTTTCTACGATTTATTTGCGTTGAATATTGCACTAAGTTAGTAGTTTCAAGATACTATGCTTAGTTATGAGTCTCATAATTCCAAAGGCCTATGCAGACTGTTTTATGAATAGATCACATGCCGATAAAGAGAATTGCATGCAAATCTCGAGAGAGATTGACATAAACTCCCTTTTTGTTGTCAAAGCCAAGTGTTATGGTTTAAAGAACGTTGAAACAATTTTTAGGAAAGTGTATGCAACGAGTTGAGTTTTCGAGTAGATTACTTTTAAAGCAGTGTTTTATATGCCCTCTGACATGTCTGCCGACATGTCGTTTTTGAGGGCAAACGATATTTTTTATAAAAAAATAGATTATGTCCTTTTGTAAAATATAGACCAACATATACGATTTTTTCTGATATATCGGCCAATATGACATTTGAACACATTGCCCTATATTTTTTTTATAATATGTTAGTAGTATATGTTTAAATCATCTATATGTATTATCTATACTTAAATTGATTGGACTTATTATTTCGTTCTCTTTAATGTGTTATACATATATTCAATTTTTCTAAATTATTTTTCACTATTATCTCTCTTATTTTATATTTCAAAAATATTACAACTTTTAAATATTTATTAGTTGATTATTTTATATTTTTAACTTATATTTGTTAAGCATGAAAAACTTATAATTAATAAAAAATATTTAGTTTTTTTATTTGCTTAAAAACTTCGGGTTATTTAAATATGTATAATATTAAATATATTTCACAAAGTATCTATTTGTACTTGCTAATAGTAGTCATATTGTGTTGCTAATATTTTATTTTAGATATTCTTTGAATTTATTTTGGGATATGCATGACTCAGTGTTCATAAACTGTTATGCTATTTTATTTAAAATTTTTGAACATATAATTATACTTAGTATACATAAAAAACATATACATTTTGTTTACGAGATATGAAAATCCGATATTTTAAAATATCCCTGACATGTCTCCGACTTCCGATATCTGACATTTAAAAACTCAATCCGACATGTCGCCGACATCCGATATTTACAACCTTGCTTTAAAGTTAGCCTCCGTTTATTTGGACCAAAGAGTGTAGTGCAGTGTGAAACCCTCCCAGTCTAGAGTAATCATTATCATGAGAGAAAAATCTGTAAATAATTAAGTAATACTCATTTTTACTACATCGTATAAACAAGTTACTTTCACTAAATAGAAATATATTTTGGTTATCTTCATTTGATTTTTTTGTCAGAGTTCTTATCTATGTTTCATATATCTTATTATTTAAATTATCTTTGTATGTTTAGGTGTAGTAATGGAATAAAATAAAGTAAGGTGTTCACAAGGACCCCGTGGAATACGACCTTAATATTAGTTTATCTCATACTATCCACGATAGGTGCACTTGCCTTTCTAATATAGAATACGTAAAATCTATCGTCATTTATTGCATACGATAACGACATATCATCCATACCGCTAGGCTTTCCTAGCGACTGAGAAGAAAAAGTCTGTAAACTAAATAAAGCTCTTTATGGACCAAACAATCTTCGAGGGCTTGGTTTGACCGTTTCCACAAGGCCATGATCTCCTTTGGGTGTACTCGAATTCATGCTGATCACACCCTATTTATCAAATGAAGCGAGGAAAAACTTATTGTCCTCATCTTATATGTCGATGACCGTGATAACGGGTGACGATGCTGAAGAAGGGCAAGTTCTCAAAGGAAAACTGGTTAAGGAGTTTGAGATGAGATACCTGGGAAAACTCAGATACTTTCTGGGTATTAAAACTTCAAGACCTAGATACGACATCTTCATCTCCCAAATGAAGTATATTCTTGATCTACTGGAACGATCTAGTACGTTAGACCCGCTGATACTCCAATGGGAGGATGATCATAAGCTAGGAAGAGATGATGGAGAAATTATCAGAGACATTATTGGTCTCCAAAGATTGGGCAGCTAATTTATCTAGCTCATACTGGTCTAGACACTGCATACCTAGAGGAGTTATTAGCCAGTATATGCACTCACGTAAGTCCAGACATCTTGATGCAACACACGTGATTCTGAGGTACCTAAAGTCTTCAACATGAAGGGGTATTCTATTTACTCCTAATACATAGTTGAAGATTGAAGTTTACACTTCTGCAGATTGAGCTAGATCTGTTGAGGATATGTGGTCTGTATCAGAATATTGCTCATTTATTGGAGAAAATCTAGCTACTTGGAGAAGTAAAAAAGCAACATATGGTCTCAAAATCTAGTGTTGAGGCTGAATTCAGAGCCATGCCACATCAGATAAATGAAGGGTTATCATTACGCTCGCTTATGAGTGACCTTGGCCTAAGCAATGATAATCCAATCAAGTTGTACCGTGACAACAAGATAACAATCAACTTTGCCCACAATTCAATTCAGCATCATCACACCAAACATATTGAGGTGGATATACATTTTATCAAGGGGAATATTGAAAAGGGGATTATTTGTACCCCTTTGTTCCGTCAGAAGGGAAATTAGCTAACGTTCTCACAAAGGGTCTTAGTGCTAAGTTTTGGTGGTGTTATTTACAAGTTGAGTATGAAGAATATATCATACCTAACTTGAGGAGGAGTATTAGTAATTGTTAGTCATTAGTGATGTATTGCCATATTTCCGCTTATACCCTTGTGTCTACCTCAATTTATAAGAGGAGATGAAACCTTCTACTTAATTAATAAAGTCATTTTACCATTTCACAATTTTCATTTAGATTGCATCAATTTCATAGCCAATGTGACGTTGATATGTATCAAGTTGTATTATAGCATAGTTGAGCATGCATCAATTTACTTCTCTTGCCAAAGTTTGTGTACTCACTACAGTTTTCTTTTGCACTCAAGTGGTTATCCATGTCCACCTTTCAAAATTATCATCTTAGATGAAGCAGATTCAATGACTGAAGATGCTCAGGTGTGTGGACTTATTTTATTATTTCAATTCGCATATTATGTTGCTTTTGTTCATAAACATTAGCTGTGCAGAATGCTTTGAGACGTACTATGGAGACATATTCCAAAGTCACAAGATTTTTCTTCATTTGTAACTACATAAGCAGGTATTTTGCATTATTTCATTTTAGTTCTGATTGTTGCAAAATCTTCTGGTAATCTTACTTTACATATGTTAATAGGATAATTGAACCACTTGCTTCAAGATGCGCAAAATTTAGATTCAAACCTCTCCCTGAAGAAGTCATGAGTAGCCGTATCTTGCACATATGTAATGAGGAAGGCCTCAATTTGGACCAAGAGGTGCGAAACATGTTGTATCAATCAAAATTAACTTCTGGTCTTCATGACAGCATTTAGGATATTATTTAATTATATATTCAGGCACTCTCAACTTTGAACTCCATTTCTGAAGGAGATCTTCGCCGTGCAATAACATACTTGCAGGTTTGTGTCCTTTTCAAGATGTATGCAACATTTATAATGTTTGCATGTTATATGAGAAGAGTGCAGTTATGTTTGGTGCATGTGTCCTATGCGTAGAATGATGTTTATTTGTATTGAATATTTTTATTCTACCTAGAATGACACTTCTCATGCATGCAATGTTGATATATGCTGCCCGAAAGTCTGTAGCGCCTCAATATCTTGTCGGAGGTGGTGGTAGTGGTGGAGATACAAGAGAGTCGAGCTCAACCTTTTGAGAATGCAACTAGGGAGTTGTGCTCAACCTAAAAGAGAAGAGGAAGAGGGGAGCCTTTGTTACAGATGTGCTCGTTGACGAGAAGCCGTGGCGGGTCTACACGCGGAGGAAGACGATGGCGGGTCCGCCTGGAGGAGGAGAGATTGAAGACGCGCCTATGACATGATTATCTTAGTTATATTCGCTTATGTTGTATGCTTTAAATATCAGCACCGTACTTGTGTTATCCGCACCCCGCACTTATAAGGGGTTGTGTTGTATTCTTTTTCATTATCTTTGGATGAATGTGTTTTAGGGTTGCTCCCTAGAGGTCTCTCTCAATCTCTTTCCCTCCTCTTTCTCTCCTCTCCTCCGCCGGCCCTCCCCCTCGCCGGATTCCTCCCGGGTACCGTAATATTTGGTCCGACCTGCCTCACCGCTCACCCGCCGTCCGCCCGCGACTCTCCTTCCGTGCCGAACCCACCTAAGTCCACGAGCGTCCACTGCTCTTCGTCGATCTACGCCCGTCCCGTCCAGCACAGGCCTCCAGCCCCCGATCTACGCCGATCCTGCCCGGATCCGCGCCTTCTGCGACAGTTCCGCCTTGCCCAGCCCAGATCCGCCGCCGACCAATTCTGTCGGCCTCGCCCCGCCTTGATCCGCTGCAAGGCCCTTCCGTCGGCCTCGTTTAGCCCCGATCCGGCGGATCCTTGCCCCTTTTCCTAATTCCAGCAGACTTTTTACTCCGCCATCGTTCAGATTCATCTCCTCCAACTGCCACCCTCCGGCTCCAGCCCCCATGACTCCAAACCTTCTCTCCTCCGGTGACCCCGTGCCGGATGCCGCCGCCGACGCCTTGAGCCGACGCGTGGAGGCTTAGGAACAACTCGTCGCCTCCATGCACACCTCCCTACTAGCCCTCCACTCCAAGATTGACTCCATCCAGGTGTCCTCCGTCGCCTTTTCCGCCGCTTCCGGCTCCGGCTCCGACTCGCCTACGGATGGCGGCTCCCTCCTCGGCGCCAGGCCACCGCCCATTCCCGCCGGAACCACCCCTCCATCCATTCCGGGCCGGCCTGCTCTCTCTCTCGACATTCCCTCTTTTGCCGGCGTTGACCCGATGGGTTGGATCGCCAAAGCGGAGCAATATTTCGACCTCAACTTCACATCGGAGCAGGACAAGGTGTCTACGGCCGTGGTGGGCCTGAACGGCTCGGTCCTCCACTGGGCTCGGTGGCTTCGCCAATCCAACCCTTTCTTCTCCTGGCCCGAGCTCAAGCAGGAGATGATCCGGTGTTATGACACTTGCTACTCGGGCTCTGCCATCGAGCGGCTGTGCGGAGTCCGCCAGACGGCAGGCCTGGACGAGTATATCGACGAGTTTGTCTCCTTGGTCACCCACGTCCCTGGATTACCGCCCGACCATTACCTGGGCTTCTTCATGTAGGGATTACTGCCACATATCCGATCCCGTCTCCGCACGCACCATCCCCGCACGGTCTCCGACGCCCTCGACATGGCGCGTCTGGTGGAGGCCATCCTCGCGCCCAAGGCGCCTGTGCATGCAGCCAGTCACCACCCACCTCGGCCACCCTGGTGGCCACCTCCCTCGATGGCCCCGTAGCGGCGGCCCCCCTGGGGGGGACCGTTCTGGCCGCCTGGCGGTTCCCCAACGCATCTCCAACAGTGCCTACAACGACTGCCGCAGTAAGGGCCTGTGTTTCCGATACCGTCAGCCCTACTTACCTATGCTTGTGTGCACCGTCAAGGAGTTCCACACCATCATCGGCGACTTCGACCCAGAGGTTACCTTGGCGGACTTGAGGTCCTCGAGCTCTCCGAGGGTGACGACGTGTTGGACACCGCCGAGGCTGTTTTCCACCGCTTGGAGTTGCCATGTTTCTCGGTGGGCGAGTTTTCGGGCCCTCAGACCATGAAGCTAGCTGCCACTTTGTGTGACCGCCCCATTGTTGTCATGGTGGACAGTGGTGTGAGCCACAATTTCCTTTCCGCACAGTTGGTTCACCAGCTTCACCTTCCACTGATTCCCTCCCCTGACTTTACAGTATGTCTGGGCGATGGGCGTCGCCGGCCGACCCTAGGGTGTTGCACCGCTCTCTCCCTGACGGTGGGATCCTGCTCGGTGACCGCGGACTTCTACGCCTTCTGCATCGGCTGTATTGACGCCATTCTGGGCGTGGCTTGGCTCTGCACACTGGGCGAAGTGCGGGTCAACTGGGCAAGTACGACTATGCAGTTCCTGCAGCAGGGCCAGACTTGCCATCTCGTGGGCCACTTTTCTTTGCTTCGCTCTCCGATATCCGTCCGCGCAATCCAGCAGACCGTTGTCGTTGATTTTTCCGCGTGGCTTTGGCCGCTCTCCTCTCCGGCACCGCCGCCTCTTCCACACCTGTCCGACCTTCAGGCGTTACCAAGTTTGCCGACATCTTTGAGGCCCCGACCGGCCTCCCTCCTGCTCGCCCAACCTATCACTCCATTCCCCTCTAGCCAGGTACGACCATGTGCAGTAGAACGAGATCGAGTGGCTAGTCCATGAGATGTTGATGGGGGCCCTCATCCGCCCGAGTGCGAGCCTTTTCTCCAGCCCGATCCTCCTAGTTCGGAAGAAGGACGGTAGCTGGCGGTTCTGCGTGGACTACCGGGAGCTCAACAAGGCCACCATACCGGATAAGCTCCCGATCCCCGTGATTTAGGAGCTCCTAGACGAGCTCCACGACGCCATCTTCTTTACCAAGCTGGACCTCTGCGCGAGCTGTCACCAGATCCGGGTGCGGCCCAAGGACGTCACAAAGACCGCCTTCCGGATGCACGACGACCACTACGAATTCATGGTCATGCCCTTCGGCCTGACCAACGCACCCACCACCTTCCAGACAACGATGAATGATATCTTCCGGATGGTGCTTCGTTGACACATTCTCATTTATTTTATTGACATTTTGGCATACAGTTCGTCAGTTCTTTCTGGCAGGACCACCTTTTGCACGTCCGCCTCACTCTGACCACCATCCAGCGCCATCACCTCAAGCTCCACCCGAAGAACTGTTCCTTTGGGGTGTCGGAGGTGAGCTACCTCAGCTACACTATCTCGGCCCAGGGGGTGGCCATGGACGAGGAGAAGATAACGGCTGTCCTTCATTGGTCGACTCCTACATCCCTGTGGGACCTCCGGGGCTTCCTTCGCTTGACGGGCTACTACCCCCCCTTCATCTAGGGGTACGGGGCTCTAGCTCGACCTCTTACGCAGCTCCTGAAGAAGTCGGAAGAGGGCCCTTTCCAGTGGACGACCGCGGCCGCCGCCTTTGCCACCCTTCAGTAGGCCCTGATCAACGGGTCGGTGCTGGCCATGTCCGATTTCTCTCTGCCATTCCTCGTGGAGTATGATGCATCGGGCTCCGGGTTGGGTGTCGTCCTCATGTAGCCCGGACGACCGATCGTCTACTTCAGTCGCGCTTTCTCTAGTAGCATCCGTAGCCGCTCCGCATACGAGAACGAGCTCATGGGCCTCTTTCTTGTAGTTCAACATTTGCGCCCCTACTTGCTGGGCCGACCCTTCGTGGTTCGCACAGACCACCACAACCTCTGCTACCTCCTCGAGCAAAGGATCGCGACGCCCGCCCAACAAGTCTCGGTGGCGAAACTCCTAGGCTACAATTTCACCATAAAGTTCTGCTCGGGGAGGGCCAACAGAGCGACCGATGCCCTCTCCCGTCAGAGCCTGTCGCTAGAGCTCGGGGCTATCTCTCGGCCGGTGTGGGAGGACGCGACGACCATCCAGCACGAGGTTGAGGCCGACCCCATTTTCTGGAATTCGGACGACGCTCATCGCTATTGGGGGCCGCCTGTTCTATAAGGGCCGCCTTGTTCTAGCACCCTCCTCACCAAGCATTCCCCGCCTCCTCGCCGTGTTTCATGCCTTGCTCTCCGGAGGGCACGCTGGGGCCTTCCGTATCTACCGCCGTTTAGCGGCCTCTCTCTACTGGCCCCACATGTTCCGACAGGTCAAGGCATTCGTGGCCGCCTGCCTAGTCTGCCAGAAGGCCAAGTACGAGACAGTGTTTCCGACCGGTATCCTTCAGTACCTTCCCATACCGGACTGCGTTTGGGAGGACGTGGTCATGGACTTCATTATTCGGCTACCGCGCTCCCACGAGTTCGACTGTATTTTGTTGTGGTGGACAGACTGTCCAAATACGATCATTTTATCCCCCTCCGTCACCCCTACACCGCCGCCACGGTCGCGAACAACTTCATCAGCAGCGTCGTGCGCCTTCATGGTTTTCCCCGGTCGATCGCGAGCGATCGTGATCCACTCTTCCCGCGCACCTTCTGGACCACCATTTTCCGGCTACAGGGTATTCGCCTCCGCATGAACACCGCTTACCACCCGCAGATGGATGGACAGTCTGAGGTCCTCAACCGCTGCTTGGAGACGTACCTTCGTTGTTTTGTGGGGGAGCAGCCCCGTAGTTGGGCCAAGTGGATCTGTTGGGCGGAGTACTCCTACAACACCGCCCACCACCAAGCGGTCGGTACCACCCGTTTCGAGGTCGTCTATGGCCGGCCTCCGCCCTCTATTCTCCGCCATCTGTCTGGGTAATTCCAGGTTGAGAGTCTGGCCACCGCTCTGCAGGACTGTGACACCATTCTGGACCACCTGAAACACCACCTGTTACGGGCCCAACATAAGATGTCCTCCTTTGCGAACAGGAAGCGGCACGACCTTTCTTTCCAGGTGAGAGAGGTGTTCCTCAAATTGCACTCGTACCGCCAGCTGTCCGTGGCCCGCAGGCCTTGCTCGAAGCTCCCCCCGGTTCTTTGGTCCCTTTAAGATACTGGTGCGTATCAGCGCGGTCGCCTCCCGCCTCCGCCTCCCCACCAAGAGCCGCATACGCCCGGTATTCCACGTTTCACAGTTACTCAGCGTGGTGGGCGACCACGCCACCACAGATCACATCCCGACCGACATCGATCTTGCCGGCGAGGCGCCGTACTGCCCGGTCAAGATACTTGATCGCTGCTACCTCCTGCCGGGAGACCCCACTTCGGAGGAAGTCCTCGTCGCTTGGGCTAATCACCTGGAATTCGACGCTACATTGCTTCCTCGGGATGACTTCCGTCGTCGGTTCGCTGACTACTGCCTTGAGAACAAGACACATTTTCCAGACGGTGGTATTGTTATGGATGTGCTCGTCGACGAGACGCCGTGACGGGTCTACACACAGAGGAAGACGATGAAGGTTCCGTCTGTAGGAGGAGAGATTGAAGACGCGCCTATGACATGATTATCTTAGTTATATTCGCTTATGTTGTGTGCTTTAAATATCAGCACCGTACTTTTGTTATCCGCACCTCGCACCTATAAGGGGTTGTGTTGTATTCTTTTTCATTATCTTTGGATAAATGTGTTTTAAAGTTGCTCCCTAGAGGTTTCTCTCAATCTCTTTCCCTCCTCTTTCTCTCCTCTCCTCCGCCGGCCCTCCCGCTCGCTTGATTCCTCCTTGCTCAACCCTAACCCTGACTTGGACAAGAGGAGAAAAGAACTAAGAGAGAGATTTAAAATTCTTTCATTGCTTGCCCTTCTTCATAACCCAAGGGGTCCTTAAATAGAGACTACATGCCGCAATACGAATTATTAAGATACAAGACACGATGATTAGGTCCGTACTTGGACAGACTACACCATGCTTGAAATATAAAGTAAACGACAATATTTAATTGAACATACATGTAATATTAAAGTACATGACACGATGTGATACATATTGATGTGTATCGTGTCATGTAGTGGGGCCTCCATCTATGCAAGGAGCCCCTTAAGTGAGTTATCTTTTTCTTTTGAGTCTTAGTGTCTTGGACTCTCTTTGGAGAGAGGAGTGTTTTGGAGGACCCAGCCTCCGGGTGCTTGGCGAAAGTTTGTCTCTCGATTGTATCTTTCGTGTTTACTTTTATGCATTGCAAAATCGTGTTCCTGTTTTTAGATCTTTATACGACTAGCCCATATCAATTGGTCTGACCTGCCACCAATTTAGGGTTTCGACCAAAACTCTAAGTGGACAGCCTGTCTGTTTCAGGGCAGTATCGGTTTCTAGCACGCCTTTCGCTCGTTTGCCGCGCTCCATTGCCTTCAACGGCTACACATTCAACGTCATCTGCAACGCCTGCGCCGCTACATCGTCTTCACCGGCATCTGCCTCGGCATCACGCGTCGACTGCCTCGTCTGAGCCTTTTGCCAATTCCAGCGCCCGACGATGCGCCTTCTGCTGCGTGCGAATCCGTCCGAGTCCTTCAATTCCGACGATTCCAGCGACCGACAATTCCGACGATTCCAGCCGTCTCCTCTTCTTCTCCAGCCTATTCCAACGGCTACTTCGAACGACTTCGCCCCGAGTCTAGTGAATCCGCCGATTATCAAGAGAAATGATTACAGGAGAGAGTGCAGAATTGGTTGAATATCTCGCTTGATAGCGAATTTCATTGTGATGTTCATATACTTCTTTGTGAACCTCATCTGCCAAACTTAGTTGAATTGACATGTGCTTGTGATTCAATAAATCCCCTTCTTTGAATTTGTATGCTCTGCTGCACCAACGAGGAACACATCTTCACCTGCCACATGACAAAATAACTTTGCTCATTGAACTTCTCTACTTTATATTTCAACATCGACATTTCCAATATGATCGAAAAAGATAATTGGATCTAGTTCCGCAGAATCGACCCAATCTTATTCTGATACCAATATTTGAGCCACGATGCAATCTACTGCAATCAAACTAAGCAGAAAACAACATAAAATAAAAGACACAAAGACTTGTGTGTTTCAATTAATTAGGTTGACAAACTATTGGTCACCGTTATGGGCCAGCGTAGACATGGGTTTTGAACCCACCGGGACCTTCCACAACAGGGCCGCGGCCCGCACACCCCAACCCTTCTCAACGCGTGTTCTCAGCGCTGCGGGATGTTGAGGCCGGGTCTTGAACCCTTTACCTCCTTGATGTAAGCTCTTAACGCCAACTCACATCACCAACTGATCCGCAACGCCGAGAACACGCGCTGAGAAGGGTTGGGATGTGCGGGCTTTGACCCTGTTGTGGAAGGTTCCGGTGGGTTCAAAACCCATGTCTACGCTGGCCCATAACAGTCACACATATGCATTTACATAAGAATAGGATTGTTTTTGGTTTACATTTCCTTATTTGCAATGATGTTTAGCAATTCACTTAATCTTTTCTTTCTGTCCATGATAATGACATACTTTCACTCTTCATCATGCAGATTTTTCATTTCCTTCAGAAAATATGAACTCATCCTCTAATGCTCTTTCGTCTGCCCTTTCAGAGTACTGCTCGCTTGTATGGTTCTTCTCTTTCATCCAAGGACTTGATCAGCATTTCTGGGGTATTTTGGTT
Source organism: Dactylorhiza incarnata (assembly GCA_033032865.1). Lineage (NCBI taxonomy): Eukaryota > Viridiplantae > Streptophyta > Magnoliopsida > Asparagales > Orchidaceae > Dactylorhiza > Dactylorhiza incarnata. Next base: position 1,945,346 of record JAWHQI010000337.1, read on the forward strand.
GGACTATCTGCTCTACAATTTACAATTTTCTCTCTGTTTCTTCTTTATATATTAGCAGTATACTTAAAAAACATTTTCTAGAAATATATCATACCTGGTTATGTTTTTTGATGTCACTTAAAATAAATTATGTTTGGATGTTATTTTTTTTCCTGAAATTGAAAATAGAAAATGGTTTGGAAAGAGAAAATAGAATATATAATTAGCATATATTTTATCCTAATTAAATTAAATTACTATGATAATAAATTAAGTATTTCAAGTGGGAGAATAAATATAATAACGTATTCATATATAGTTAGCCAGTATCTTAAGTCATAATGTTCTTTACTAAAATAATAAATAATAAGTAATTTAAAATAATAACTAGTTACATAGTAGAAAGGAGGAAAGATAATAATTGAGTCATCTCAAAGAACCCTTACTCATATATATACATGAGTGAGGGGAAACTCTAAAAAAGGAGAAAGACTAAAATACCCTTAATTGGGATAAAACACATAATAGAGGAACGACTTGAAAGGAATGACTTGAAATAATATGAATTACAACTCTCCCCCTCAAGTCGGACGAAAGATGTCAGTCATCCCTAGTTTCAGAATGCCATCAGTAAACGTATCACATCCCAAGCTTTTGGTGAACACATCGGCCAGTTGATCTTTGGAATGAACGAAGGGAGTTACCACAGTTTTTTTATCCAAGTGATCTTTAATAAAATGTCGATCAACCTCAACATGCTTTGTCCTGTCATGTTGGACTGGGTTATGTGCTATGCTAATAGCGGCCTTATTGTCACAAAATAAGGAGAAGGGAGCTGTCTCAGTGAAACCCAGATCTTGTAATACAGTACGTAGCCACAGACCCTCACATAGACCCTGAGACAGCACGAAATTCAGCCTCAACACTTGATCTGGCCACCACATTCTGCTTCTTGCTACGCCATGTCACAAGGTTTCCACCAATGAAAGAACAATAACCAGTTGTGAACTTTCTGTCATCTTGACATCCAGCCCAATCAGCATCGGTAAAGACCTCAATCCTCAAGTTATTGTTTTTGGAGAACAATAGACCGCGGCCAGGTGCTTTCTTCAAGTATCTTAGCACACGATACGCAGCATCTTGATGTCTAACCCTGGGAGAATGCATATACCTGCTCAGAATCCCTACCGCAAAGGTAATGTCAGGCCGAGTACGGGATAAATATATAAGTTTCCCAACCAGTCTTTGATAACGTGATACGTCAGCATGGTCACCATCACTATCACCATCAATCTTATGGTTCTCCTCCAAGGGAGTGTTAGCAGGAGCACACCCAAGCATCCCTGTCTTCTTTAAAAGATCCAATACATACTTTCGTTGGGATATGAATATACCCTGATCAGATCTAGCAACCTCGATACCCAGAAAGTATCGTAACCTTCCTAAGTCCTTCACCTCAAATTCAGCAGCTAAGAGGGTTTTAAGACTGGCAATCTCCTCTGTGTCGTTTCCTGTAATCACAATGTCATCCACGTAGACAATGAGAACCACAACCTTCTGTTCGCGTCTCCGGATAAACATGGTATGATCAGAGTGAGCTTGCTTGTACCCAAACTTGAGCATAGCAGCGAGGAACCTTCCGAACCAGGCCCTAGCAGATTGCTTCAGGCCATATAAAGATTTCTTTAAGCGGCAGACAAGCCCTTCAGCCCCCTTCCTCACAAAACCAGGAGGGAACTTCATGTACACCTCTTCATCGAAATCACCGTGAAGGAACGCGTTCTTAACATCCAGTTGATGAAGGTCCCAGTCCAGGCAAGCCGCACAGGATAATAACACCCGAATAGAGTCCATCTTTGCAACCGGAGCAAAAGTCTCTTGGTAATCAACTCCCTGCATCTGAGTGTATCCTTGAGCAACCAGACGTGCTTTGCACCGTTCCACTTTACCGTATTGGTTTTGCCTAACAGTGAAGACCCACCGTGAGCCTATAGCTTTCTTCCCAGGAGGAAGAGAGGAGACTTCCCACGTATGATTCTTATCCAGGGCAGACATCTCATCGTGCATAGCCTGTGTCCATACAGGCATCTGCAAGGCTTCCTGCAACGATTTAGGAATAACAACCAAGGAAAGGGATGAAACAAAGGCCTGATGAGCCGGGGTGAGATGTTGATAAGCCACATGGTTAGAAATAGGGTGTTGCGTACTTGTGGCTTTACCTTTCAGCAATGCAAGAGGAATATGCATATCCGCATCATCAGAATCTGAGGACGAAGTAGACACGGACAGTGGAGGAACACTAGAAGCCTGTGTACCTGTACGACGATGATATATGTGGGGAAGCGGAGAGATCAGAGTGGAGATCAAAGGTACCTGGATAGGAGCAGTAACAACCGGAGTAGGTAGCTGTGGTGGTAGCTGTGGTAAAGGGGAGGTCATGGAAGGAAGAAGAGGAAGTGGAATAGGAGTAGTAACTGTATCACAATCACTCCCCCCTGACGAAGAGAGTGAGTCGAAGGCAAAAAATACGATTCCTGCTCCCGGAAAGTAACGTCCGTGGTACAGAACATACGTCGGGACGGAGGGTGATAACAACGATACCCTTTGGTGGTAGAAGAGTAGCCAAGAAAGACACAACGGAGAGCCCGAGGGTCAAGTTTGTCACGACAGGGTTGGTGGATATGCACAAAGCAAACGCACCCAAAGATGCGAGGTGCCAAATGGGAAGTATGAACCACACAGGTAGTGGAAAGGCGGGCTAGAGGAGTAGTGTAGGAAAGGACACGAGATGGAAGGCGATTGATTAAATGAGCGGCGGTAAGAACAGCATCCCCCCAATAGGTTTTGGGAAGGTGCATGGTGGATAGAAGACATCTAGCTACCTCAAGGAGGTGCCGATTTTTACGCTCGGCCACACCATTTTGAGCAGATGTATGGACACGTTTTCTGGTGGATAATACCATGAGTGGTAAGATAAGACCCGAAGGCACCACGATCGTCATACTCCCCGCCATTATCACTCCTAAGAACATGAATAGAAGCATCGAATTGAGTTTAAACCATTTTATGAAATATTTTAAAGCAAGAAAAAACTTCACTTTTTTTCTTCAAAAGATAAACCCATATAGTACGAGAGAACAGTCAATAAAGGTGACAAACCAATGAAATCCATTTAAGGATACAATAGGGGACGACCCCCACACATCAGAATGTATCACATCAAAAGGAACAGTACTGGGAAGAGAGAGATGCGAAGAAGAATGTCGCACATGTTTAGACTCATCACATACATCACAATGAAAATTCTGAAGAAAAGGTAAAAAAGCAGGAAATAATTTTTGTAGATAAGAGGAAGACGGATGTCCTAGGCGCAGATGCCAACGACGAACATCATCAGCTGTGGCGACGGAACAGGAAAGAGCCTGAGAGGGTATCTGCTGGGGGTTCAGGTAGTACAAGCCGCCACGATTCCTACCACTGCCAATGTTCCGCTTCGTACCCTGTTCCTGAAAAACACAAGAATCAGGAAAAAAGGTCACAGAGCAATTCAGAGATCGAGTAATATTGCTGATGGAAAGCAAATTGCGAGGAAAAGAAGGGACGTGAAGAACAGAAGGAAGAGAAATAGACGGGGAACATAAGATGTTGCCTTTGCCCGCAATAGAGGATAAAGATTCATTTGCAGAAATGACCTTGTCCTTACCAGACAAGGGGGTGTAAGAGAGGAAACCTGAGGAGGACCCAGTCATATGATGTGTTGCGCCGGAGTCAAGCACCCATTCAGAGGAAGAGGTAGTGGCGGCATGAGCACTGGGCATCGCAATAGTCGCTAGGGAAGTGGAACCACCTATTCTAGGATCAGACTGAGAGGAGAGCAGACGACGGAAGGCATCCACTTCCTGAGCTGTAAGAGATCCAAGAGGGGAACAGTGAGACTCATCATAGACATCTGTAGTGTAGGCAGCATCATGAGAGCGATGGCCACTCTGTCTCTGGCTACCACGACCAGGTCCACGACCACGACCACGACCAGGAGGAGCAAGATGTGGATGAAGCTTGAAACACACCTCCCGAGAATGTCCTCTTCGACCACAGTAGTCACAAGTGGGCACAAAAGAGCCAGGAGTGGGAATAAGACCGCGACCGACACTCGTCAAGGCAGAATGGTCAGACGGCGCCATAACACTGAGGGACTTACGTCGGTCTTCATCACCCAGAACCATACTAAAGGCCTCACGAAGGGAGGGAAGCGGAGAGCGGTGAAGAATATGCGTCCGCACCATATCGGATTCCATGTTCAATCCCATCAAGAAAACATGAAGACGAAAACGGTCCTCATTTTGCTTTATCTGAACAGCATCAGCAGTACACGCAGGAGTGAAGTGAGCAAAGTAGTCTAACTCTTGCTGTAGACGCTCAAACTCAGAGAAGAAAGACGAAACGGTCATCGGACCTTGCTGCAATTCCAAAATACGACGAGTGAGCTCATACACCTGAGTGGAACTACCAATCTGTGAGTATGTTTCCCGAGCACGGGTACAGATCTCAGATGCAGAATCCATGAACATATAGCTCCGATATACTTTGGGAGACATCGAATGTAGAAGCCATGAGACCACAAGAGAGTTGTCAGAATCCCAACGCTTCCAGGAGGGATCGGTCTTCGGAGGCTCCTTGATTGTGCCATCGATATACCCAAACATCTGTTGGCTGCGAATGACATGTTGGGCTGCGCGGGACCATTCCAGGTATTTTGTGTCATCCAAGGGGACCGTGGTAATCTTTAAAAAACCGGAGTGGCCATGAGGACGCTGAGAGTCACTCAACTGATGCTGGATCACACCCGGAGAAGATACCGAGGAATCGGGGTCACCCATATTGACAAAGACAGGATCAGAAAGGGATCAGCACATCGGCGGCATTGGGCAGACGAGATCTGGACGGGGATCAGTTTGAAGAAGGCAGCAAGAAGATAGCAGGATCGAGCAACTGGAGCAACTGGATCGAGCAACTGGATCTGTAGGTTGAAGATAGCAGACCAACTGGAGCAGATCGACCGGAAGGAGCAACTGTATCTATCAGGAGAGTAGGTCGACTGGATCGATCAGAAAGACGGGAACGGACGACAGAAGTGGCGGCGACATCACGAGAGGGGGCGGCGGCGTCCTCCTCAGCGGCCGACGGCAGCGTCGCACCTGCCAGAGCACCGCATGAGCGGAGGCGAGCACGTACGGGCCGCTCAAAACAGCCGATATCAAGAACAGGAGCCGATATCGACGGAAAAACGAAGCGAGTGTGAGCGGCTGTGAGCGGCTGTCGGGATTGCGATGCGCCTCTGATACCAAGTAGAAAGGAGGAAAGATAATAATTGATTCATCTTAAAGAACCCTTACTCATACATATACATGAGTGAGGGGAAACCCTAAAAAAGGAGAAAGACTAAAATACCCTTAATCGGGATAAAACACATAATAGAGGAACGACTTGAAAGGAACGACTTGAAATAATATGAATTACAACTTACATTAATATAATAATCCCTAATTAAATGTACAATATACCATGCGAATTTTATATAATTACATACCTTAAAAATTTAATGACTATAATTAAAATTTAATCAATTTATATTTAGCTCAGATAATTCTCTAATTGCCATGAAAATGCTAATATTGCATTATGATTTTTTTTGAAAATCCCCATTAATCTTTAATTAATTTAATGTATAATTGTTAGAATAGTTTTATTATTTATGTACTCTACTTTTTATTTATGTTTTAATCCTGATCTTTTGTGGGGATTGTATCTGCTTCTCTATACTTGTTAATAGAAGAAAATTTTCATAAAATATATCAACTATTCTCTTCATTCTAACATGGCCTTCTAACATGACCGATCTTCATCTTGTCCAACATTTATTCCGAGTGTCTCAGCCCCCCTTTGCGTTACTATGACTCCCCTCTAGCACCGACCAAGCAGACTCCCCCCTCCCGTTGCACAACACAATCTTCCTAGGCTTCCAGCTCCCGATTCAAGATCTCCATTTGCAAGAATCCGTCTTCTCCGTTTGCAACAATCCGTCTTCTCCGTTTGCTACAATCGGTCTTCTCCATTTGCAACGATCCATCTTGAGCCCTCTAACCATTTGCAGCGATCCACCTCCGTCGCTCTTGCCTTCGTTTTCATTTGGTTCTTCACTGTTAGAAATTTCGTGACACCATTTCTCGATCAACGGCAAGGACGTTAGTACCCTTGTGATGACCTCTGTAGGGCGTGGAGGATGTCATCGGAAACCCCTCTTTGAAATGTATACAAATTTTTTTGCTAGGGGCAAAAAATTACTTTCCTTTGGTCTCGGGATTCAATGTTCTTTATCCGCGAATGCCGCTTACATGACTATATCATCTGAAAGTAACCCAAATCTAATGAATCTGATCCTAGCTTTAATCAATGGAACTTCGATAACTTTGTGGTCGTGTCTTGGCTCTTCAACTCCATGGAACCCCATATTGAAGATGGGTGCCTCATGTTGAATACTGCAACTGCTATCTGGAGTGCTCTAAGGGGACATTTTCTAAGGTAGGCAATGATGCTCATATTTATGTTGTTAAGTCAAGATCCCTAACACGGTTCAAGGGGATCTCATAGTTGGCAAATTTTAAACAATCATTAACAAATTGTCGCAAGAACTTGATCACTATCAAATATATCAATCGAAGTGTGTTGATGATAGGACGACGTATGCAATCATGGTTGATAAGGCTAGAGTCACAAATTCTATAACTTGCTTGTTGGTGGTGTATGACCAACTTCGTCTTTTGAGTCATATGTTGTTCCATACTGTTCGGGAGACCTTTCACACTGTTGAGACCTTTCACACTATTGATCTGGAAGAGATTCGTCATCGTACTAATATTACCTATCTCTGTTGCCTCAACAAATCGTTCTGCGTTGGTTCTAACGGCCCGCCAGACCGCCACAATTTAACGTTCATTATGTACATCAGTGACAAAAAATTTCTTGCAGCGCAGCGGAAACATTCTTTGCATTAGGCAAGAGCACCGAAGATCCTGTGAATATGTAAAACAATCATGCAAATATATACATGTATATATATACACACATATATATACATACATATATATTTATATATATGTATATATATATAATATACATGCATATAAATAGGATCCTTAATACATTAATATCCATAGATCTGTATGTTAATGCCCTAAGTGGAAAAGCCCAAAAGGGGTCCATTGTATATTTTCTCCTTTCTTGTATTTAGCACCACATCTCCAATTGTGTAATCTTACTCTTCTATTCTATATAAAGAGGGGGTGTTGCCATGATATAATTTTTAGAATAATAATATTTAATATTTCAAATTCTCTTTCACACACTGTCAGAGCAGGACGTAATCTCTCACTCCTCTCCTTTCGTGTGAATTCTCCCGGCCTTCACGCGAAACCTGTCAAGTCTCGCATGAACTCTTCCGGACTCATCCGAAATCCTCCACGCACTCAGCCAACCTGCTTCGGGTACTCGCACACTTGCTCTCCCGGCCCGATCAGGATCCTTGACCAAAACTGACGCCCTCCAAAACTTTTTATAGATTTTGTTGGAAGGAGAAGAACTCACTGCTCCTCAGCCCGCCGCTCCACATATACGTTACAGGTTTACGTCTACGATTCTCGCCCAATCTGTGTCTCAGGTGCGAACTCTTATGTCGCAGAGCTCGTTGATCTAACTCATCATGCTCGCATCCTGCGAACGATCTGCTCCCTGAGACCGTCTGCGAACTCGATTGCGAATTTGCGTGCCTGCGAGCTCGCCGATTTGCAATCCTGCTCTCGCTGCCCTCGCCCGATCCTCGTTCCGCTCTTATGCAGGTGTCCGCTTGCAGCGAGTCCTCCCCGCTCCTTCTGCGATTAGCAAACCCTCTTCCCGCGAGTCTTCGCTCCAGTCATGAACGCCTCTCGCGATTGAACCTCCGCTACCAGCCAACGCATGCTAGTTTCTCCCTCCTGCGAACTCTCACCGCGTCTTCCTTCGAGATCCGCATGTACTGTGCCCGCTGCCTCCCTCCCGGATCATTCTCATCTGCGACCTTACTAGCTTCTCCAACGAGTTCTCTCCATGGTTTCCCGCAACTTCTGTGCGCTCGCCAACAACATCCAATCTCTCGTCAACCTGAGCATCTGCGACTTTCTGAGAACTGTGATTGCCTTCTGCGTGTGCTTTCCACGACTGCATGTGCGTTCCTACCATAGATACCCCTTCCTGCTCTCAGCGTGGGCCTACTATTTCTCCATCAGGAGAAATTCCAAAGCTTCTTTGAGCTCTCGCTTACTCCTGGGTGCGAGCTCCATATCTCCATCACGACTGCTCCTTGAGACCACGAGCCCTTCCTGCGACTACTCGCAACTTCATCTCGCTTTTCCACGCTCACTGAAATTGACCTATGGCGGCTCCACCATTACCTCCTACAATTGCCTCCATTGTCACTTCTACAGGTAGCGTGCATGTTGCTACTCAGGGTTAGTGGCTCATCGACTCCAGTGCCACCAATCATATGACTAGAACTCTCTCCCCTTCTCTCACCTCGAGAAGCATAACCGGTTACCACCGGTCTTTGTGGTTGATGGCTCTTTGCTCTAGTTTGTGAATCTGGCGTTGATACTACCGCTCTCTTCTCCGGTTGGATGATACTTTTTTCGTCCCAATTTTCCTTCCAATTTTTATCTCTCAATGCTTTTTTACGACAGTTGCAATGCTCTGTCTCATTTTCTCCCACTGCATATTATCAGGACCTTCACTCCAAGATGACGATTGCTACTGAAACTAAATGCGGTGGTCTCTACTACCTTGACGATCTGCCTTTTTTCTGCATCTGCAGTCTCCACTTCTCTGCTCTAGTGACATCATCAATTTGTTCATCCTCCAATACGTCTCCTCCACCAGCTTCTGCCATCTTCAAAGTAAAAAAACTCCAATTTAGAATGTGAGGCTTGCTAATATGGGAAGCATCACCGAACCTCTTTCCCTGTTAAGTTTTCTAAGAGTTCTGTTCGTCCGTTTGACCTTTTTCACTCGAACATCTAGTGTTCTAGTCCCATAAAGTCTGTTGGTCGAGGAAGTCTGTACTTTGTAACTTTTATTGATGATTTCTCTCGCTTGTGTGTATCTTTTGAAGGAACACTTGAACTGTTCTCTGTGGTCTCTCAATTTTGTAATAAAGTTCACACAGTTTGATTTACCTCTCAAAATTATTCGAATTGATAATGCGAAAGAATATATGATCGAACAATTTCCTTTTTTTGTTGTTCTAATGACATTGTTCATCAAACTAGTTGTGTGCGTACATCACAATAAAATGCAGTTGTGGAAAGGAAAAATCGTCATCTCCTCGATGTTGCTTGGACACTCTTGTGTCAAATAAATGTTTCACGCTCCTATTGGGGTCATGCGATTCTCATTTCTTGTTTTTTCGTTAACCGTCTATCTTCTTCCATTCTTCAGGGTAAGACACCGTTTTCTCTTCTTTACCCAGATGACACCTTTTCCCCTTACCCCTCATGTGTTTAGTTATACTGCTTTCGTCAACACTCCTGCACCTGGTTGTGACAAACTCTTTGCTCGCGCTACCAAATGTATCTTCGTTGGGTACTCCCCAACTTAGAAGGGATATCGGTGTTTCGACCATATCTCCAAACGCAATATGTCTCTGCTTATGTTACATTTTTTATGTCCACCCCCTATTTTTCCACGAATGGTGGGCCACTAACTCTCAAGGTCTAACCTACTACCTCCCTCTTTCCTCGTAACTTTGTTTCATCTTTCCCTATCATTCATGCGCCTCCACCAGATATTCTACAACTACCACCTAATGAACATATACGTCTGGTTTTACCCTTTCCTTGTCATTATCATTGTCGTCCAGCTTTCCGTCAACTCCTCACTCCCTCCACTCTAAAGTCCCCGCCGCCAGTTCCCTGGGCAGCTCTCTCCTCCTAAAAAGATTCCTTCACCTCCGCAGACTCAGACCTGGATATTCCTATTGCTTTGCGCAAGGGGGTAAGGGGGAGTACTAAACATCCGCTTACTAATTTTGTGTCTTATGCAAATCTCAATCCTTGCCGCAGCTATGCTCTGATACTCTCTACCAACACTGTCCCGACTACTTATCATGATGCCCATCGTATACCTTGCTGGAAGGTGGCTATGGATAAAGAAATGTCAGCCTTGACTTCACATGGTACTTGAACTCTTGTTCCTACCCCTCTTGATTCTGATATTGTTGGTTGTCGCTGAGTCTTTGTCATTAAATTTATTTCTAATGGCACTGTGGATAGATTCATGGCTTGTCTGGTTGCGAAAGGGTTCGCCCTGACTTACGGTATTGATTTCTTTGATACATTCTCTCCAGTTGCCCGTATCAATACTATCTGGATTCTCCTTCTCTGTTGCTGTCAACAAGAATTGATAAATAAGTCAGCTTGATATTAGAAACACCTTTCTATATGGTGACCTGCACGAAGAAGTTTATATAGAGCAATCTCCTGGTTATGTTGCTTGGGGGGAGTCTCGAGTGTGTATGATTCAGAAGGCTATTTATGGTCTAAAGAAAGCTCTCGAGCGTGGTCTTACAAATTCAGTCAGGTCGTCTCTACCATTAATTTTTCCATACGTACTGCCGATCACTCTCTTTTTATACGGAAGACCAACCACTGATTGGTTATTCTTGCTATCTATGTTGATGACATTTTTCTTACTGGATATGACTCTTCTGGAATGGAGATAACGAAGAAACATCTTCGTGAACATTTTGTTTTTCTGACGACATTGTGGATAGATACAAGACTCGTCTGATTGCAAAGGGATTTACCCAGACTTACGTTATTGATTTCTTTGACACATTCTCTCTGGTTGCTCGTATCAGTACTATTCAAGTTCTCTTCTTTGTTGCTGTCAACAAGAATTGGTAAGCGAGTCAGCTTGATGTTTAAAACGCCTTCCTATATGGTGACCTGCACGAAGAAGTCTATATAAAGCAACCTCTTGGTTATGTTACTCAGGCGGAGTCTTTGGAAGACTATTTATGGGCTAAAACAAAGCTCTCGAACATGGTTTGACAAATTTAGTCAGGTCGTCTCTACCATTGTCTTTTTTAGAAGTACTGCTGATCACTCTTTTTTTATACGGAAGACCAACCATAAACTGGTTATTCTTGCTGTCTATGTTGATGACTTTCATCTTACTGGAGATGACTCTTCTGGAATAGAGATAACGAAGAAACATCTTTGTGAACATTTTTTCACTAAAGATATGGGTCCTCTCAGATACTTCTTGGGAATTTAAATTGCAAGATGTAATAACTCTATTGTTCTCTCCAAATGCAAGTATGTCCTAGATCTACTCAACAAAATTGGTCTTCTTCGCACAAAATCTGCTCGAAGTTCTATGTCTGTGGGTGCTGACAAATTTCTGAGTGAGACATCCCCTCTTCTTCAAGATGTTAATCGTTATAGGCGACTGTTCCGTAAAATCATTTATCTTACTATAATCAGACCTGACATCTCCCATGCTGTTGGAAAGGTAAGTCAATTCAGCCACCAGAAAGTGTCATCTGGATATTGCCTTAGAAATATTAGAATACATCAAAGTGTCTCTGGGAAAAGGTTTATTGTTTCAAAGAAACAACTATTTGCACGTTGAAGCATATTCTGATGCTAGCTATGCAGATGTCTCAGAAGATCGAAAATTCACTTCTGGATTCTGCACGTTCGTCGAAGGAAATCTTGTTACTTGGAAAAGTATGAAACAAACGGTGGTATCCAGATCAAGTGCAAAAGCTGAATACTTAAGTATTGACTCAGACTGCGTGTGAGTTAAAGTGGTTGAGAGCACTTCTAAAAGACCTGGGAGAAATCTATGATTATCCTCGATCGATCTTTTGTGCCAATAGAGTTGCTATCTCTCTCTCTCTCTCTATATATATTTAAAAATCAATATCTGAAGCTGATTGTCACTTCATTAGAGAGGAAGTTATCAAAAAGCAAATATGCACTAAGTTTATTCTTCAGATAAAGAGTTGTCCGACATCTTTACAAAACCAATTTCTTCATCTTTTTTTAGATATTTGTGTAAGTTGAGAATGATCGACATATATGCTCCAGCTTGAGGGGGAGTGTTAAAACCCAAAGTTGAAAAGCCTAAAATGGTCACGTTGTATATTTTTCTCTTGTATTTAGTCGCACATCTCCAATTATGCAATCTTACTCCTCTATCCTATATAAAAAGGGTGTTCCTATGTAATAAGATAGAATTTGTAGAATAATAATATTTAATATTTCAAATTCTCACACTGTATACATCAGACTCCCACATATATAGATTCTAGTACATAGCCAAGACAGCCCACAGAAGCTAGTGACAAACCCGACACAAAATGATCACTATCTATCTTCTAACTCTTGACATCATGTCCCTATCCCACAAACCCCTAGTCCTCGGCAACACTGAACTGACCGAATAACAACTTTATGTCATCATGTTGACAATTCTCGTTATTGCATTTTTCTCGATGTGCCTCAATGACTTCAGAGACTGCATCAATAATCTTATCCCACAACCGGTATTTTTCCTCCCTTATAAGTCTTTTTCACTCCTCAGACAACTTATTATTGACCTCGTCTACTTTGACCAAAACTAGTAAGGAATTACATCCGCCAGTCACACTTCACTCAATGAATTCTCATTTCTTTAACTGCTTACATGCAATTCAAGAACTAGTATCAATATGCTAAAAAAACAAAAGTATGAAAACCATCGTTCATTTATTCATTTAATCTTAAACTGAAAGCTGCATAGCACACTGATAATTTGAATCTTATCTTGCATTTTATCCATCACATTCTTATTGAACAACTTCCTTTCACGATTTCAGCCCAACTTAAGGGAGTTCGACATTTCCTTTCATACATCGCTTCAAATGGTGTCATCTGTCTGCTAGACTGATAACTATTATTATATGAGCTCTTTCAATTGCGGGTATTGATGAGACGGTCTCGTCAATACCCCGCTATCGAACGGTCTCATAAATACCCCACATTCGAAAGAGCTCATTGCTCAACCCCGTCCATAAATCACAATTACTTTCAACTGAATTGCCTGAGTATCACTATTGAAGCTCTACTATGCTAATACACGAACTATCCATGGTGTTTCATCCGCTCTAAGAAACTAAGTATTGTTGAGACGTTCCTTAACGAGTTTGGAACTCTCAGACATTTAGGACATGGTCAATCTCCTCGGCACTATATTTATCATGATGCGATGTAGGTCACATCATCTCTTGATGATCCGCCCATTGAATAAAAACTTAATCCATACCTGTTTGGTGAAGTAATCGAGGACTTATAATGGTTTAGGTAATGCACAACCTTCATTGATTGGTAGTGGGGCCGAAAAGGATCGGTCTTCTCAATGATTTTGAATGTTCATGGAGATAGTTTGAGGGTTGCATTGCGGTGAACAATGAATTGTCAGTGGGTCCATAATTTCAACCACACCCAATCACTCAGATTGAGGTAAACCTTGAGATGTGTTTGATCATCTTCTTGTGTTCTTGGTCATGGAGCAAGTGTTGGCGGACAATTGCTAGAATTTGGTCCCACTCTGTGAGAGGTTGATCGATGTCATATATCTACACGGACTGGCTAGTATATGACAACAATTGCGGGAGACCCTACTGAATATGATCTTGAAAGATGTTATTTGAAGCGTCGTGTGACAGGATGTGTTAAAACTACAAAGGTACCTCTCAGAGGTGCAATTTGTAACTTCAGTCAAATTGCGAGTGGTAGGCAGAAGAGAGGGTGAATTTGGTGCCACTAAGACATAAGATCTCTTGCTAGAAACGTCTAGTGGAAACCTTGTCGCGGCCAAAAAACAATTGTTTCTGGTATGCCTTGGAGATGGAAAACTTGTTTGAGGGAGTGAGGTATTGGCATGAATTATGCGCCCTTCGAGAAACGATCCATTATGACCAGGTGAATGGACTTGCCCCTTGATTTGGGTATGTGCCCGTAACAGGGTCAGTTTGGGGGGTGTTATCGACCTCTATTTTAATGCCCGCGAATAGATCAATAGTAGGTCTGGAGATAACATATATCACCCTCGCTCTTCATTGTGGTGGGATAGGGAGTCGATTATTTGATTGAGTTGTTCTGCTTTATATTCGACTACGAAGTTGTATCCATTTAATTGTTATGTTTTGGTTCAGATCCGAATCCAAATCGTCCGGATCTGATAACCTCTCTTTGTTAGGTCTCATTTGAGACCTAACGAGATCTATCCCCTATTCTATTCCCATGGGAGAACAACCGCAGCAAGCCATTCCCTCCTGTTCGCGAGAAAAGAAGCCACAAGATTTCTCGTTAAAGTGTTGCCGACCTCCTGTTCGAGAAGGAGTATCCGCAAGCGAGGGAATCCACCGACTCCCTGTTTGAGAGAGAAGAAAACACAGGCGCCTGGAGGATCCCCATCTTGGGAAGGAGAGGAGCGTCGTTCTTCTCTCCGCCGTTCTTCCTCGCCGCCAAGCGCCGCCGGTCCTTCTGCTTTCGTGGTAGGAGTGCTTATTTTTTGAGGAGATAGCCAATGGTCTTGGAGGAGAGTGCCGCCACCGGTTTTGGAGGAGGTGCTGTGGCGAGGGAGTTAGTTCAGCTTGGGATCAACTAGGTTTGGCCATTGGAGGAAGAGAAGTGGCGCGGGCTTGGTGTCGAAGGCGTGCGTGATTGCAGTTGGCCTCGACAATGTTCTTCTCTGGTGGTGGCAGCGGTTGGTCGTTGTCCGACGACGAAGGTTCGTCTGTGAACATTGTGTGTCCGTTATTCAACGGACTGCATTAAGTATTTTGTTATGGGCTCGTCGGAGAGGTGATCAGAGATGAGGATCATGACAGAGATACTATGGAGCCGAAACCGTGACTACATAAGCATGGCTGCTCGTTGGAGGAGAGGGCTACCACAAATCTCACAAGGGCATAAGAAATAGACTTAACTTCAATTCATAACATTCCAAGACTCCTAAGGTCTCTTAAATAAAACATACAAGGGTATTATCGTAAATACCCGACCCATAACCATAACAACACATTCATGATAAGACTTGATACGATATTATAACATAATAAAAGACATGATATCTAATTGAGCACGCTGCCCATAACATCACTCCCGCCGTCCAAAAATGAGCTTGACCTCAATCTCAAGGGAGATTGACGAGGTGCGAACTTCATCCAATGCCGTCCTCGTCATAGTCCTCGACGTGCAGGTAAAAAAGCCTTTTGCACCCGTGTCCGCGAGTGTTCCGCTCGTCGCAGTTAAAACATAATCCCTGGGCGCGTCGTTCCAACATATCGGCCCGATCTAGTCGGCGGACCGGCGGGGGTGGACGGCCCTCAGTATGGCCCTGCTGAGTGCTGGAGTCGGTGGGCAAGTAGGCCTCTTACTCCAGCCGGATACGACGGTCACATAACCTAGCCAGACTCATAATTGTCACTAAGTCTGGAAGTGCCTCAAATTCGACATCCAGACGGAGGTGGTCGCGAAATTCGGCGGTGAAGATGACGATTTGCATCTCTGGGGGTGGAAGGAAGCCAAAGGAAATCGTTCAGCTGTCGGAGTTTGTTGGTGGCCAAAGAATTGCTCGTTCCTAGTGAGCCAGCCCAAGGGATCAATGTTGCCATCATTGGTGGGGAATTCCAATCGGGTATAGTGTGGTAGAATAGCAGCTTCGAGGCGTAATAGGGTCGGTGGTGGTGGCTTGTGGCAGATGAGCGGCGGTGGCGGGACATGACTATTGCTGGCGTGATCTGTTGGTGGGGTGGTAACAACGGGAGGGGCGTCTGTTAGTCTATTAAGCTTGGTGGTGAGGGTGGTCATGTCGTCCCGATGACGTGCGTTGGCGTCTCGAAAGCGTTCTTCTACTTCCTCAAGGCGTGCATCCATGGCGGATATAACTGAGTGGAGCCGGCTCATAACGTCCAAGAAATTGGGCGAGTCTTCCATATGATGAGCGGAGCCAGGGGAAGAGCGGGTGACAAGTCGGTGGACTTCCTCGGAGCCGGATGGATTTGTGTTGTCGCGAGATCCGTGACGCTTCCCAATGGTGACAAAAAATTTACTCCAATCCTTCACTGGGCTCGAGAAGGGAAAAAGGGAGATCTGCTTGCTTTGAAATTGTCAGATGGAGCAATAATTAATTAATTAAGTCAACCTAAAAGGCGGCCCCAATAGCCCCTGTAAATTAGCCGAATAAGTGGAGCCCATTCTTAAAGAAAAGAGGAGCAGGAGGTGGCAACAATAATTCGCGTAGGGCTCAAAATTGGGCAGAGGCGTGATGACCGCGGATGGGGGGACTCGATAAACAGGCGCAGGTTCGACCGTGCAAGGTGTGCAGCGGTTCAAGATTTCGAGGAGTGGACGACGTTGCCTCAAGCACTTGCAGAAGGTGAAAAACGCGTGAGCGTTCACGCGGGATGTCGACAGGGAGTGGTCGCTGGACGACGATGTCCCATCCTTTCTTCGGGAGGGAGACGTCGCTATGCTCGAAGGCCGGTGAGTACTGGAACCATCGTTCCTTTCGTCTGGTTCGGCTTCCGTCGAGCAGGGTTTCCGGATGGTTCTGCTTCCGTCGGAGGAGAAGATCCCGCGGGAGGCTGCTGGGTGTTCCACAACGGTCGAAGGCAGAGGAGGGAGACATCTCTCATGCGTGGAGGATGAAGGATGACGGTGTGCGGCTGGAATGAGAAACAACAGATTGGAACTTGACGGGGCCGTGATTTGCTACGGAAGAGGAACAAGGGGAGGAAGGAGGCTCTGATACCAAGTTGTTATGAGCTCACCGGAGAGGTGACCGAAGATGAGGATGATGGCGGAGATACTACGGAGCCGGAACCGCGGTTGCCTAAGCGGGGCTTGCTCGTTGGAGGAGAGAGCTACCACAAATCTCATAAGGGCATAGGAAATTGACTTAACTTCAATTCATAACATTCCAAGACCCCCAAGGTTTCTTAAATAGAACGTACAAGGGTATTATCATAAATACACCGACCCTTAACTATAACAACACATTCATGATAAGTCTTGATACGATACAATAACATAATAAAATACACGATAACTAATTGGGCACGCTGTCCATAACATATTTCTACTACTCGGTGTGTGGAAGTGTTTGATTCCACATTTGGTGCGCCCTTTATCGGATCCTCTGTATTTTTCTCCTGTTGTATGCACTGAATCTATTTGTGATATAAATTGTGTGGTTGTGTCTCGGTGGGATTGTTGCGTGCTTATTATCTATATTGTCTGCGTGTGCTGTGTTCTTGTTAGCCCGGTGTATTTGTAGTTGCGCCCGTGGGTGCCATACCCCGGCCCCCTTATATTAATTTGCTCACCCAACGTTGTTGCGGTGAGCTGATCATCTTCTGATCTAGCATTTACTTGAGACAAGCGATCTATCCAGACAAGGAATTATTGACCCCATAAGTAGGGTCGCCAGTGTTGTATCACCTTGGCTAATCTAGTCAGTTATTGTAGCCATACTAGTATCTTGTGGTTGCGGGATTTCGTTGGGTGGTTGAAGTATGTTATGGGGTGCCTCTCTTGCTGTAGGACAACTTCAACACCACGCACAGAGGCATCCCATTCCACTTGAAATTTCATCTTGAAGTGAGTAGTTGTAGGATTCGAACGGTGAGAAGCCTTTGTCTTCAAAGCTGTGAAGGTCTTGGATGCTTTCGGTGACCATTGGAAGGAGCGTTTCAGTAAGTTGGTTAACGGTTCTGCGATCACGCTATAGTTTTAATGAAACGGATGTAGTAGTAGCTCTTTAGGCCAAGGAATCCTTATAAGGTTCTTGGTAAGTGCGGTTTCTGCCTATCGGCGGTCATGCTCAGTTTAGTGTGGTCAGACCCCATCATTGCTGAAGAAGTGGAGGTGACAGTTAGGGAGTGCTGGGTTTGAGCTCTTTGGTGTAGAGGTTGGAGAATCAGTTTCAGCTCTCTTTTGAGGTGGCTGGTGAAGTGGTGGGGTTATGAAGATTGTAGTCTGGTCTGTATGGCTGTGAAGAGTCGCTCGGGCTGGATGGAAAGGAGGATGTTGCCGACGATGACGGGCTTGAGCGTACCAGTTGAACGTGGTGATTTGCCGTATGTGAAATTAGATGGAGCGGAGTGTGTTGGTGTTTAGACATGTGGAAGTGGCTGGCTTCTGATAGAGTTAGCCTGATGTTGCGAGCTGCGGTAGATGGGAAGAGGGTGGTTTGTGTTTGATTTGGGCTGGTGGAGGTCGGTTTAGGCAGCTTGTGGTTGGTTCCGCTCTAATGAGGAGGGAAGTGATGGAGGTTCCGCTCTAATGAGGAGGGAAGTGATGGAGTTTCTAGTTGGTGGTCGGAGAAGAGGAAAGTGGAGCTGGTGGAGGTCTCCGGCTAGGGGTGGTTACGGGGTTGGAGAGAGGTACTCAACCTGGTTGTCTTTGTTGATGGAGGGCCTCTCTGTTATATAGAGAGGACAATGACACAGAGAAAGAGAGAGCTATAATGGTGCTGGGATTATTATTTACACACACACATTATTTACACATTATTTTCACACACATTATTTACACATTATTTTCGCACATTATTTACACATTATTTTCACACACATTATTTACACATTATTTTCACACACATCATTTACACACGCACGCACACACATTATTTACACATATTTTTACACTTTTTTGTGCACATTTTAACACATTTTTTACACCTTTTTTGCACATTTTTTACACACACACACTTACATTTTGTACACATGATTATGACATTCTTGGCATAAACAAAGTGTAAAATTTAATCAACCTTAATCCATTAGGTAATACCTCAGGATATCGTTCAGGCCCTATTTGCAGCTTGCAAGTCCGGGGACTTTGATGCAGCTAACAAGGAAGCTAGTAATGTGATCGCCGAGGGGTATCCGGTGTCCCAAATGCTATATCGGGTAATTAATTTTTTATGAAAAATGCTGGTCCTGCTATGATTTTCTTGTAGTCTTGCTACGAATTTGAGTTCTATATGGCAGTTGCTTGAAGTGATTGTCAGTTCAGATGACATATCTGATGTACATAAGGCACGCATATGCAAGAGGTTAGCTGAGGCAGATAAGGTCTGTAATTTTTATTTCTAATTCTATTGTGGCATTTAAATGTAATAATTTATTGGTAACCAATAATTTTAATTATTTCTGATATATTAATCTAATCTATGAAGTCTTATTATAAATATGCCACATTAGTTGTTAGCATTGATATACGTGTTTAGTATAATTATGAAAACAATCTGCACATTCATGTCTAAGGATAGGAGAATCCTCAAGTATCAAACCTGAGTTAGGTCAATTATGCAGGGCATCATTAATGTCAACCAATGGGCCCTAGGCCAAGTATCATATGAAATATATCGTTAGAATTTTAAGGTGGTATAACAATTATTATGATAGAAGGGGAGTCATGGCGCACTGGTTGAGGTGTTGCCGTGCGACCTTGAGGTCACGGGTTCGAGTCCGGGAAGCAGCCTCTTGCAAAAATGCAGGGTAAGGTTATTTAGAAGATGAGACTTAACTTACATCACAATGCAAAGCTAGGCGGATGAAGTTAAGAAGTAAGGAGAGGATAAACGTGGAAGAAGCATTGAGATTTTCTATTAGCATCTTATCAAAACGATACAGGAGGGTTTGCCTTATATATAGCATTGGCAGACACAACGATAAAAAAAGGAATGTGAATGGGTTACATTTAATCTCATTCATTTCAATTGCCATTTTCAATACACGACACTTCGTATTTCTAATCAGAGTTAATGCAGGTAATTAAGGGGCCGTCGGTTCACGCTTCCAATACCCCTTCTTGAACCGTGGGGCTGATCTTTAGGTCTTCTCTGAGTTTGATAAAGCGGGCTCTTCCCAAAGGTTTGGTAAAAACATCAGTCAGCTGCTCCTCCGTGCCACAGAATTCAAGCTTAACTTCTTTCTCCACCTGTTCCCTGATAAAGTGGTGCTTGAGCTCTATGTGTTTACTCTTGTTGTGGAAAACATGATTTTTGGAAAGTGCAATAGCCGATACATTGTCGCACTTTAACTGGATCGGTGCACATCTTTCTTCTGTTAACTCTTCAATCATTCTCTTTAGCCAAACACCTTCACAAGCAACTGAGCTTAGAGCCATGTATTCAACTTCCGTGGACGAAATTGCCACATTTTGTTGTTTGCTAGAGCTCCAAGCTGTAGGGGTTGTTCCGAAGAAGAAAATGAAGCCGCCCGTGCTTCTTCCTCTATCGTTCAGCGAGCCTCCCCAATCAGATTCACTGTACCCTGTGAGTCCTGGGTTGAGATCCTGGTTGAAGTGAAGTCCCAGGTGCTTGGTTCTTTGAACGTATCGAAGAATCCTTTTTGCTGCATTCAGATGGACTTTGTTGGGTTGGCTGACAAATCTGGATATCAAATTCACAGCGTGCTCGATGTCCGGTCTGGTGTGAGTGAAATAAATCAGAGAACCAACTAACTTCGATAGTGCTCTTCATTCACCTTCTCATCCCCTTCTTGAGCTTTACTCCAATTTTTCACTAGTGGGTATAAGGGTTATGCAGGGGTTGCACTCCTCCATTTTGAACTTTTTTAAGAGCTCAGTTGCGTATAACTCCTGTGAAACAAAGATGTGGCCTGGGCTTTGTTTTACCTGCAAGCCAAGAAAAAACTTCAGGGGACCCAAGTCAGTCATTTCATACCTTGACTTCATTTTCTTCTTGAATGCATTGATTGAATCTTCTGAGCTTCCTGTGATCAATTGTCTCTAGTCTTTTTAATAAACAGTGAAGTTTCATGTTTGCTAGCAGTGAATCCTTCTTCGTTGAAGAATGAGGAAATATTAAAATGTCATGCCCTTGGGGCCTGCTTAAGTCCATACAAAGCTTTGTGGAGACGGTATACATAATCTTCTTTTCCCTTCTCCTTGAACCCTTCTGGCTGTTCAACATTAATCTCTTCATTCAGAACCCCATTTAGGAAGACAGATTTGACGTTCAGATGATAGATTGGGAACTTATGGTTGCAGCAATCTCAAGGATTAATCTGATGGTCTCCATTCGTGCCACTGAGGCAAAAGTCTCATCGAAATCTCTTCCAAAGTGTTGACTATACCCCTTGGCTACGATTCTTGCTTTGTGTTTGATTACTTGTCTTGCTTCATTGCACTTTAACTTGTATACCCATTTCAAACCAATCACATTCTTTTGATTTGGTCGAGGCACTAAACTCCAGGTTTTATTTTTTTCGACTATACCAATCTCCTCTTGCATTGCTTGTTGCCATTCATTAGTAGCAGCTGCATCTACAAATGATGTTGGAGTATTGTGAAATAGAGCTGAGTTAGTATTTTCATATAAATCAACAATGGACCTCATTTTCTTGGGTGGTGATGACTCAAGGAGGGGATCTTCATTGTCTGACTGAAGTTGCACATTAACATTTGTTGAAGGTTGTAGTTCTTCCTCCAAGTGATCCTCTGGTGGTTCCTAGAAGGTGTACACAGGTGACTCAACCGATCCACTAGGGAAGATAATCTTCCCTCCATTGTCTGATACCCAGTCCCAAGCCTTATCTTCATGGAATATCACATCCCTTGATATGATTAATTGTTGTGATGCTGGATCAAATAGTCTATATGCGTTTCTATTCTCACTATACCCAGTAAATATGCATTTTATACTAGTTTTGTCTAACTTATCTTTCTTCTCCTTGAGAATGTGGGCAAAAGCTATACACCCAAAAGTTCTCAGATGTCCTAGTCTTGGCTTTTTCTCAAATAATTTCTCATATGGGGTGGTTTTCTTCAGAATTTTTGTAGGATTTCTGGTTAGTAAAGAGCCTGCAGTGCTGCTGCTTCTGCCCAAAACTGTTTTGGGAAGTTTTGGTGTAGGAGAGACCTAGCCATTTCTACTATAGTTCTATTTCTCCTTTCCACCACACCATTTTGCTGTGGCGATCCAGGAACAATGAACTCATGTTTGATCCCATGAATCTTTAAAAATGTTTGAAAACGTGGGAGGAAAACTCTCCACCATTGTCACTTCTCAAAGTTTTTATACTTATGTCTAATTTCTTTTCTATTTCAATCTTGAATTCAATAAATAAAGAGAGAGCTTCAGATTTTTGCTCCAAAAAATAAATCCAGGCATACCTTGTAAAGTCATCTACGAGTAAGAAAAAGAACATCTTGCCTCCTTGGGATGATGTTGATGCTGGTCCCTAAAGATCACGGTGAATAAGCTCCAAAGGCTGTGAGCTTTGCTGTTGAGGAGGAAATGGCTGCCTGTGAGATTTTCCAAGTGCACATGTGTCACACTGGCAATGATGAGCTTGAATCTGAAGTTGAGGAAGATCTGATGTTAGACTGTCTTCAAACAATTGCTTCATAGAGTTATAATTGAGGTGCCCCAGGCCCCCAATTGATGGTTCCATAAGTTTGCCAGATCTGGGCTGTAACTCATGGAAGTTGAGAGAGCAGCCTGATTTGGTGTCTCTAGATCAATTGGAAAAATGTGATTTTTTGTCATTTGGGTAGAAGCAACATTTTTGTGAAGTGGATCATAGATGGTGCAGGCGCTGGAATTAAAAACAAAGCTGTACCCATTGGTTACAAGCTGCCCAACGCTCAACAAGTTCTGGGCCAGGGAGGGAACATATTGCACATCCTTGAGTGTTTGTTTGTTCCCGTCAAGATCGTTGATTGTGATACTTATCTTGCCTTTAATTTCTTTACTGTTACCATCACCCAAATACACTTTAGATTTGAATGATTCGTCTATGACATCAAAAAGGGTAATGTCATGTGTCATATGACTAGAGCACCCAGAGTCAATTTACCATTGGGAAGACTTTTCTGGTTCAGTTACATCAATGCTTCTGGACAGCAACATCTTCTCCTCTAAGGATCTAACCCCTTTGGCTCTTCAGCAAAGTTTGCTTCTTCTTTTTCTTTATTCTTGAACCAACAATCTTTATCAAAATGAGTTGGCTTTCGACAACGTTTACATTTATAAAAATATTTTGAGGTATCATGGTTGTTTTTTTTACACAGGTTGCAGAAAACTGAATGTTCTGATGGAAGCCCTTCAGCTGGTTTTGGAAAGTTTTTGCTGATAGTTTTGTTGCCTGAATGCCATGATCCTCCTTTTGTTCTATTGTTGTGAAGAAACTTATTCTTCCTGTCCTGATTCTGCTTTCGAAGAGACATTTTTACTTGGAGAGCATGGTCCAGAGCAGGTGAATACCTTTTCATTCTCTCCTCATGAGATTGAATCCTGCTTACAAGGATTGCAATGGAGAGTGCTTCAACATCATTGCTCTCCTCAATGGCTGCCGCAACATGCTCGTAGGCTTTTGGCAAGCTTCTTAGAATTTTTAAAACAATAGAATTGGTGCTCCCCGATTGCTGAGTTAATTTGTTAGATTTGTTATTCGTGGCAGGTAATAAAAAATCTTCTCACCATCTTTCATGTTTAAGTCATCAAATTCTCGCCTCAGATTTTGATAGCATTCCTTGAGAATATCCCAAGCAGCTTTTGCAGTCTTGGCGCCCATTATTCGAGGGAAAATGTTGTTGGTGACGGCATTTTGGATGATGTGCAGTGCCAGAGAGTTTTTCTTTTTATCTCCCTTGGGTATACTTGCTTCACCTCCTTCCGTCCCTTTCTCCCTTCCGTCGGTAGCGGGGCTATTTATCACGACCTCCCATATATCCTGAGAGTCGAAGAAGGTTTCCATTTTTATGGCCCAGTGCTCATACATTTCACCGTTGAAGGTGGGGGTTGTATGATGAGATAAATGAGCCGGAGCGGTAGATGATGAGCCCATTACTTTCAATGCAACAGGAATGCAGAATCTACAGCTCTGATACCATTGTTAGAAGATGAGACTTAACTTACATCACAATGCAAAGCTAGGCAGATGAAGTTAAGAAGTAAGGAGAGGATAAACGTGGAAGAAGCATTGAGATTTTCTATTAGCATCTTATCAAAACGATACAGGAGGGGGTTGCCTTATATAGCATTGGCAAACACAATGTTAAAAAAGGAATGTGAATGGGTTACATTTAATCTCATTCATTTCAATTGCCATTCTCAATACATGACGCTTAGTATTTCTAATCAGAGTTAATGCAGGTAATTAAGGGGCCGCCGGTTCACGCTTCCAATAAGGTTTGCCTACATTTCACCCTTGTGGTGGGACCCTTCCCCGTACCCTTGTTGCACGGGAATGCTTTGTGCACTGCCCCCTATAGCAATTATTATGATAATGTTATGGGTATATTTATAATCATGTATTTTTTATTCTTTGCCTTAGTAAGATGCCTTTTGTAACATGATTGTTACAAAAGTATGATTGCCTTAGTGAATCATATTTGTTTCTACACAGTTTCAGGGACTCATTGTGGTAGCTGGGCTGCTGCTTCTACTCATGGTCTCTTCTTCTACAATACCTTTGCTCCATAGACGTTACATCATCGGCGCATCTCCCTAGTTGATCTTTCAATGCTCTGTCTCCCAGACTACCACAAAAGTAGCATTCTCTACCTAGATGCATTTTCTAGAAGTGATTTCCGCTCGTTTTCGCGTCCTCTTTCCCAATTTGATTTTTGTTTTGCTTTGCTCTTTTCAATGACTTAAAACTGCAGTGAAATTGTGCTGTGCTCTGCCTTCAAGTAGTCGCGTCCTTTGTTTTAGATATATGTTTTTGCGCTGGTCATTCTAATCTTAGGTGTTAACCTCCTCCCCTATGGAAACTGTAGAGAAACGCAAAAGCGTGTATGTATTGCTTGAATTGTTTAATTACAAGTATGAATACAAATATATAGGAGGAGAAGGAGGCTAGTCATTCCAATCTCAAGATGTGGGACTAAACAAAAGTAACTACATACATGGGCCTCGAACATGGACTTTTACATCAATTTCTCTAACACTCTCCCGCAAGCTGGAGCGTACAAATCGTAGGCACCCAGCTTGGATAAGAACTGGAGATATAGTGGCCGAGGAAGAGCTTTTGTTAGGATGTCAGCAATTTGTCTCGCAGCTGAAACATGCTCCAATTCTACCTTCTTCGCTTGAACCTTTTCTCCGATGAAGTGACAGTCAACCTCAATATGCTTTGTTCGCTCATGGAAAACTGGATTATTGGCTATATGAATTGCAGCCTGACTGTCGCACCGAAGTGTTGTCGGAGAAGGAAGTCTAACACCAAAGTCACCAAGAAGGCTCTCAAGCCATGTTAATTCTGACACAAAAGCAGCCATAGCCCTGTATTCAGACTCAGCCGAGGAGCGGGCGACCACAGTCTGTTTCTTGCTTCGCCATGTTATGAGGTGTCCGCCAAAGTAAGTGCAAAAAGCCAGTCGTGGAACGCCTATCATCAGGTGACCCGACATAGTCAGCATCCGAGTAAGCAAGAAGATATGGTGAGTTGGATGGTTTGTAGACAAGGCCTTGTCCCGGAGCGGTCTTTAGATATCTGAGAATACGCTCAACAGCTTGAAGGTGAGAAGTGCGCGGAGTATGCATGAAGCGACTCACAACACCAACAGCAAACGAGATATCCGGTCGAGTAACCGTTAGGTAGATCAATTTCCCAACCAATCGTCGGTAGTATTCTGGATTCTCAAGGAGCTGGTCAGAATCAGACCCAGCAACACACAATTTCTGATTAACATCCATAGGAGTATCTGCAGGTTTGCACCCGGAGTATCCTGCTTCATGAAGTAAGTCGATGCAGTACTTTCGTTGGGACATAACTAACCCATCGTGTCGTCGGGCGACTTCAATCCCAAGGAAGTATTTAAGATTTCCAAAATCCTTGGTCTGGAAGGCCGAGTTCAGATGTTCCTTGAGCTGTTGTATCCCAGAGAGGTCATCGCCAGTAATCAGGATATCATTAACGTAGACAAGAAGGATTACAGTGCCAGTTGGTCCATGCTTGGTGAATAGAGAGAAGTCGGTGGAGCTCCGAGTAAACCCAAGTGCTAAGAGAACCTTGCAGAACTTATCGAACCAAGCTCGTGGTGACTGTTTGAGACCATAAAGAGCCTTTAGAAGGCGGCAAACGTGAACTGCACGAGACTCCCCCGTGGTCTCAAACCCGGGAGGTTGGCACATATAGACAGTTTCCTTCAGATCGCCGTTAAGGAATGCATTCTTAATATCGAGCTGAAGAAGGGGCCAACGCCGGTGCACAACAACGGAGATAAGAACACGAACAGTGTTGAGTTTTGCTACTGGAGAAAAAGTTTCCTCATAATCCAAGCCTTGTTGCTGAGTGAAGCCCCGGGCCACGAGACGGGCTTTTAAACGATCAACAGTCCCATCCGCATTCTGTTTGACTGCAAAGACCCATTTGCAACTAACACAATGTTGACCTGGAGGAAGGGGAACCAGTTCCCAGGTTTGATTAGCCCAGAGGGCAGTCATCTCCTCTTCCATAGCTGTCCGCCACCCCGGATGCTGAAGCGCCTCCTGCACAGAGTTAGGAATAGATATGGAGGAAAGAGAAATAACAAACTGGTGGAGGGGTGGAGAAAGTCGGTGTAGAGACACATAGCTAGCCATAGAATGAGCCGTAGAGGAAGATGCTGGATCAACCGCGGGCGGTGTGTCATCTGTAGCAGACGGCTACGGTAGGGAAATATCCTTGGATTTACGCCGAGAATAGACGTAGCGAATGGGCGGATGGATCAAAGGCGGGGATGGAGGTGACGGTGGAGAGGAAGGCGTGACTGGAACGATAGGACGAGTAATAGTAGAAGGTATGGATTGGGGAGAGGAGGATAGGTGGAACGGTTGATCTTCACAAAAGGTGACATCGGCCGAGACAGTCACTTTTCCTGTTGTAGGGGAATAGTACACATAGCCCTTCTGAGTTCGAGAGTAGCCCACAAGCATCTGTCTGGTGGCACGAGCAACAAGTTTGTCTGCTGGCGGACCGAGGTTGTGAACATAACAAACACACCCAAAAACTCGGGGTGTGAGAGGGAAAGGAGTAGTGGATGGAAGAAGAAGGCTTAGAGGAGTGGCAAAGCTGAGAACGGATGAAGGTATGCGATTGATGAGGTGACAAGCAGTTGCAATAACAAAGTGCCAAAATTCTGTTGGGACCTGCATTTGGAACATGAGGGACCGAGCGGTATCGAGAAGATGGCGATTTTTTCGTTCGGTCACGTCATTTTGTTGAGGTGTGTAGGCACAGGAGGTTTGGTGAATAACACCAAACTCAGAGCACAGAGCGGAGAAGGACCGACTTGTGTACTCGCGGGCATTATCGGTGCGAAGGATTTTAAGAGGCGTCAAGAACTGTGTACGTGTCTCAGATATAAATGCACGAAACACAGAAGTTATCTCAGTGCGATCATGAAGAAAATAAAGCCAAGTAACACACGAGTAGTCATCAATAAAAGTGATAAAGTAGCGATGTCCAAATACACCGGGGATCCTATATGGACCCCATACATCAGAATGAACTAAAGATAACGGAGTATCACTCCGGGTACAAGAAGGAGAGAAAGAAACACGATGTTGCTATACACGATATACAAGTGAACTCTTGGAGTGAAACACCGGGAAGAGCTTTCTTGAGAACCGGAAGGAGAGCATGCCCAAGAAGACGATGCCAGTCAGAAGTGGAGATGGAAGAAAGACTGATAGGTGGGAGATCCAAGAGATATAGCCCATTCGTCAGCCGACCGCTACCAATGGTACTCCGTGTACGGCGATCCTGCAAAACAAAAGATGAAGGAGAAAAAGTTATGCAACAGTCAAGATCCCGTATTAACTGGCTAACAGAAAGCAAGTTAAACGGGGAGCCCGGAACATGAAGAACTGAGGAGAGTAGCAAGGTAGGAGTGAGGCGGAGATCAGCAGCACCAGAGACCGGGGTAGTGTCGCCATTAGCAACAATAATAGATGACGGGTGAGAGGTTGTCGAATACCAAGGCGGTTTCTGAGATGTTATATGATGAGTTGCTCCAGAGTCAACGATCCAGTGAGAACTGTAAGAAAGACAGGATATACCTTGAGTAGAGAAAGAGGCAACCGAGCCAGATGGCCTATTAATACTGCCTTAGAGCTGCTGGAACTGAGTGCGAAGGTCGTCGTATTCCTGGCGAGTAGGAGCACCAAGTGTGGAAGTGTCAGGGGCATCAAAAGGAGCTGGAGTAGCGGAGGCGGCCAGATGCGGAGGTAGGCCATGCTTACGGTAGCATGTAGCTTCTAGATGACCCTCACGAGAGCAGTAAGTACACTTCAAAGAAGGGCGACCACCACGTCCTCGTCCCCGAGACGGGTGGCGTCCTCCCCTGGTGGAAGGGCCACGACCAGGAGGAGGGGTTGGCAGGAGAGGTTGCTGAAGAAGAATCGGAGAAAAACCTGTGGGAGTCTCAGATGGAGGAGTTACCCTGAGTAACATAGAGCAAACATCATGGAGGGAGGGGGTGGTAGTGGAGGAGAGTATCTGAGTTCGAACACTGTGCAGATGTGGAGGAACACGGGCCATCATCATAGCAATACAAACGGCTTCCTTCTGAGTCCGTTGAGTCGCGAGATCAGTGGTAGATGGCTGATGCTGGATCCATGCTTCAGTAAGACCCTTAGCACGAGCAACAAAGGAGGTCATGTCCGCAGCCCCGCCCGTATCCAGGGCCTGGAGATCAGTAATAATGTCATAGAGGTGCTGGAGGCTGTCCTTGCCCGAGTACAAGGACTGAAGCTCATCCCACATGCCCTTGGCCGTCTCGTGATGCATGGCCATTTGGTAAGGTTCGCCATCCATAGAGTTGAGAAGCCATGTTTGAACTTTACCGTCATTCCGTATCCAATCATCGGTAGAAGGGGAGGGAGGCGCCTGCGTGAGATGAGGCAAAAGCCGGCGAACTGAGTGCACCCGGCGAACTGAGTGCACCCAAGGCACAAAGTTTTTCTTGCCGGACAGGGAAATCGTGGTGATCCACAACTCATCGCGGAGTTCGGGGGGAGGAGCGACACGAGCAGCAGGCAATTCAGTGGAATCGACCGAGGAACCCATGAGGCCGACTGAAGCAGCAAGGAGGAGACCGCGCGGTTAGCAGACAGGAGACCGCAACGGGCAGACCAGCGAGAAGAAGAGCAGTGGAGTAGCGGACTGGGCGACTATAAGAGGTCGCTAGAGAATTGAGGGCGCTGGAAGAAGCCGCTAGAGGAAGCAGCGATCAAAAAAAAACGGACTGGGCAGCGACTAGAAGAAGACTGCCGACTAGAAGAAGCCGATCAGATACTAGAACTGTTGGCGACTAGAAGTAGTGATCAGATATCAGAAGCAGCGGACTGAGAAGCAGAGGCAGAGGAGACCGCAGCGATCTGAGCCAGACCGTGCGGAGCAGCGACAAGAGCGGCGATCTGTGCCAGACCGTGCGAAGTAGAGGAGCAGTGATCTGAGCCAGACCGTCCGGAGCAGTGGAGCGGCAGCTGGGAGGAGACCGCTACTGTGAGCAGGAGGAGACCGGCAGGGAGAGGCCGCAGCGATCAGGAGAGCCCGGGCGGTCTGCGAGAACGGCAGAAGAGAGCCCGGCGGTCTGCGAGATCGGCAGAGGAGAGGGAGATCGGCAGAGGGAGAGCTCGTCAGATCTGCGAGATCAGAAGGGGCGGACTGCGAGATCAGCAGCGGAGGGGCCCACGGTACAGGCTGTGAAGCCTATAAAGAGCGACGAAGAGGAGCAGAGGGGGAGAATCCTCGCAGAAGAGCGGGCTGCGGTCTGAAAAAAAATAGACCGCACAGGCTGCGGTCTAAAAAAAAACGAGGAAACCACTTGGAAGGCGGGTAGGTCTGCGGTCAGAATAAGGGAGAGACCGTAGCCTCTGATACCATGTAGAGAAACGCAAAAGCGTGTATGTATTGCTTGAATTGTTTAATTATAAGTATGAATATAAATATATAGGAGGAGAAGGAGGCTAGTCATTCCAATCTCAAGATGTGGGACTAAACAAAAGTAACTACATACATGGGCCTCGAACATGGGCTTTTACATCAATTTCTCTAACAGAAACCAACAGTTGCGTCTTCCTCTTGGTTTCTCAATTGGTTGCAATTTTTTGTGGTAGCTTTCTCCAATAACCATCTTCTTGACCTTCTTCACTGCGTCTCTTCGATGCAAGGATGTTGCTTTGTTGAATCAAACCATCGACAATTTTTTGTCTTGTTGTCTCAGCCTTTTGTGCCTAATTCAACACAACTTTTTTTTTCTACCTGTCGCTACTTCTCCAACTGACATCTATGTCTGACAACTTCCATCTCGATCTCTGCTTTGCTCGTAGTTCTCTACTTTGGAGAGTGCTCCCAACACACTGAATTGAAGAGGAAACGACGCTACTTTGTTGTTTTCCCATAGTTTTTAGTACATTACAATGATTTCTTCCTCAGGCTAAATAGCTACTCGGCGTGTTGTCTCCTGAAGTTTTCCTCAGATGAACTTCTGGTTTTATGACAATTTATGCATGAGTTATCTACTGAGTCTTCACCCACTATTCTCACGACATTTGCGGATGCCGGTTACTCGAATG
Source organism: Dactylorhiza incarnata (assembly GCA_033032865.1). Classification (NCBI taxonomy): domain Eukaryota; kingdom Viridiplantae; phylum Streptophyta; class Magnoliopsida; order Asparagales; family Orchidaceae; genus Dactylorhiza; species Dactylorhiza incarnata. The sequence goes on from JAWHQI010000337.1 coordinate 1,976,003, forward strand.
CTTTCTTTATTTCTGACTCTACCACGTAGATCACAGATTCTAGTGCCACTGACCATATGATTGGTTTTACCTCCACTACCTCTTTATATGGTATATATAAAATTGTTTAGTTGATGTCTCAATCTTACTCTAATTTTGCAAAAGAACTATTCCTTGTTCATCTTCACTTTTTCCTATGTTCTTCTTGTACTTGGCTTTCCCAAAAACAGCATGAATTGCCCAGCTATCTTTCTTTTTTCCTTCTTATTATACTAGTATGTAGTGTTATGAGCTTAGTTTTTTAAGGCGTAAGGCGCACCAAGGCGCAAAGGGGTCTTGGAGCCTAGGCGCAGGACTTAAGGTTCAGGCGCGCGCCTTACGAAGGCAATGCATGAGTTCATCTTCTTGATTAGATTCTTCATTTATTTTACTCATTAATCATACATTACTATCATTTAGATCTCTTAAAAATAGAATCAATGTGATCACTTAAGTCTCAATGGTCAATTATGTTTAAGAAACAACACTAAATCATAAAAAAATTACTGAGTTCTCACATCATTTCTTTCTTTATTTAGAAAAAAAAATTTGCAACCAAAAATCGCACTTAGGCGCGCCTTTTATGCTTCAAAGGCGCAAAAAAGGCGCAAACCTTTGAGCCTGGTGAGTCTTGAGCTTTAGGCGCGCCTTTATTAACATACTTATGAGGAGACATATATAAATAGGGTTGTTACTATACTAGCATGTAGGGTTATGAGGAGACATTATTAGTATACTAGTATGTAGGGTTGTTTACCGGGACCTCCCTTCTAAGTTTGCAAAATTCCAGGCTGTACCCATCTATCTTTTGAAATGACAAAAACCTCACCTGTAAGTTTACATTTCATAACATGCATGCGCAAAAATACTCCTCGGTGGAAAACGCATCTATGGGCTCTTCTAGGCATCTATGGGCTCTTCTAGGCATCTTCTCCCCAAGGCAAAAACTCGTGTCTTTCATGCGTCCCAACTCTAGCCGTACATCGGAACACGCCTCCCTACGTTCTTCCGACGTATTCAAGATTAGGTCAAAAATGTAATAATAATCAAGATTAGGGTGGTGTATCAAGGATTCTTATATGTATTTTTTTGATTTCTTACAGTGTCTAATTGATGGGGCTGATGAGTACCTGCAGCTGATGGATGTAGTCAGTCATTCTATGCGCGCTCTATGCGACATGCCCCAAGATATGCAGTTTCATTAGGCGAAAATGAGATGCTCGAGTGCTGCGGCCGCAGATACCCTCTGCAATTTATTTAAATAGCAATCAACTTCATTCTAATCTGTAATGTTCAAGATCATTTTTTCGCTCTTTTCGTATCACCAAAGCCTACAATCTGAAGCATTTCGCCTGCGACGCTTGTTTTGTGTCCGTTTTAGGAGAAATTATTGGGCCCGCGGGCCATCGCAACATCATTTACGATCATTTTTATCGAAATATGATCGATTATGAGCACGGTCGTGTTTTTAGTTTTTTTTTGCATTTTTTTAAAAATAATAGAGTCAAAATATAAAAAAATTGCAAAGACCGAACTTATTTTACACTTACCCGAACGATTTGGTTTCGGTTCTTCGGTTTGATAGACTAGACTGAACCGTTCCGACTAATAATACATGAAAATTCAATGCATGCATATTATATCATTTGAATGATTTTAAAATTATATCGATCTAAATAGTCTTTTGATGTATATGCTGTGTTTATTAAGAAGTATTGTGTTGGTATTTTTTTGATACTTTTTATATTGTTTTGATGTGTATGATCCAAGGTTTTGAAAATTGGATCGGACATCGAATCAGCGGAGGTAAATGTTCAAGTTGAACTGGTCCAATTGGGAGCAAACTTACAAATACTCTAATATATGTTCAGTTAACTCTAATATATCTATCAATACTTTTAGTTATATGTATGTATACACACACACGCGCGCACACACACACACACACACACACACACACACACACACACACACACGAGTGATAATGCAGAGATTCCCCTCGTGCGAGGGAGGCAACATTAGTCGTGGGGGGTGACATTGATTGGGGGCGGCAACATTCGTCGGGCAACACTTCCCGTCGGGGGAACAGAGGTTGTATTGGATATGACAATTTTTATAATCAACACAAACTTACAAAAAAATCTCTTAAAATTGCAAGAAGAGCTCAGACAAAATTGTAGTAAACAAACATGTAAAATTCTCATGAGGAGTTAAGAGGGATATAGACCAAATGCTGAGAACTCAAAATACCCAAACAATTACCATGTAAAATTCAAAATTTCTGGGACAAATTTTTGGCAAGTCATTTAGAAAAACACATTTGGCATCTCCTCAATCGAATTCTAATATATCAGCAGCTCGATGTTGAATATTTCCGCCGTCCGCTCTTCCCGAACCACCAACTGCTCCCACAGTGGAATAACAAAGCCTTCCTCGTCCGGGCGAGCTTGGTTTGGCGCCTTCCCGGGGAGCAACTTGAGAAGTACTCCGAAGTTGTTGTCGTCCGCCTTTTGCGAAACTCCGAATCATCATGGCATTGAACTTGATATATAGATCTGCTTGCTATAAATCGCAAAAAGATTCATAGCAAGAACTCTAAATTAGCTTCAGGGGAAAAAACACGGCAAAAGATTCATAGCGACTTGGTGTTAAGTCCCTCCGAATTACGTCGATGCATTCCAATACGTCTCCTTCCTCTCTCGTCCGAGCGGGGTCTTTCTCTCAAGAGACTTTGGGTATTCTTTACCACCGGCGGAAATACCTACATCAACACTCCCTCTGCAGGAATTTGTAACTCAAAATCTATCAATAAATGAAAGGCAATTGTTAACCGCACCCCAATTTTGGCTATCCACAACCCTTTTATATGAAGTATTACGCGTTTTTTTTTGAAAATACGCCTTCTACAAGCATTTTTAGGAAAAGTGTTCAACACGAAAGTTGTAGATATCATCGAGATCTACAACTTTTGTGTTGAATATTTTTCCTAAAAATGCATGCACAATGCGTATTTCCAAAAATTCGTTATAGTTACGCCCATATTTCAATTCGGGCGGCAATAAGTCTTGCGCGTGCATTTTTAGCAAAAGTGTTCAACACGAAAGTTGTAGATCTCGACGATATCTACAACTTTTGTGTTGAACACTTTTACTAAAAATGCTTGTAGAAGACGTATTTCTAAAAAAATGAGTAATACTTCATATAAAAGGGTTGCGGATAGCCAAAACTGGGGTGCGGTTAACAATTGCCTAAATAACATTAAAGAAAGAAATTATATAGAGAATAGAAAGCTTCATGCACGTTGGATTACCAAGAGCATACTAATATCATAATGATTTTTCATTTTTTTTTATACAATCGAGTGTGAAAGACAAATTTTTGAGAAGCTATGTAGCAAATACTTTTAATGATTAATTAACAAAACTTCCCCTGGAAGATAGCATAATTACAGATTGCACCCCTCTTATTATTGAAATTACAAAAACCTCCCCCTGAATGTTACAAAACATAACATTTACCTCCCCCGAAGTTCACATTTCATAGCATCCATGCACAAAATACCCCCCTTGAAAATGTACTCCGAGGGAGGTATTTTTGTGCATGGATGTTGTCACAATCATAAGCACGAAATAGCTTGCTACTTAAATTGAATCGCACAACAAAGGTTATGAATAAATTTAAGTAAAAGGAAGTACCGTTGATGCATTTTTCCTTTTCCTGCTCTTAAGCAAAGCGAGCTGAAATTGAACTGAAGGAAATTAATAGAACACTGAACTTATAAGCATCGGAATTAGCCTACTGAATTATTCAAATCATCGTCAGATTTGTTAATGACTGAATATGATTTAGGGAGGCCATGAGGATGTCTCATAGGGGTGTTCACGAACCGAACTGAATCGAATGGCTCTTCTGTTAAATTTTTGAAGTGAAAGTGAAGTTGAGCTGAGCGGTCTGAAGATTGGAGACCGCAGAGACCGCGCGGTCTGCGTTGGTTCTCTGGTCGGTTTGTTCTGAGCGGTCTGATCTGGAAGACCGCCTCTTCTGTCCGGGCGACTTGCGCGGGTTGGTCTGGCGACTTGTCCTAAGTCGGCCAGATGTTCTTGGTCTGCCTTCTTGCAGTGACCGGGCGGTCTGACGACTATTCTAGTCGGTCTGGTTTCTGAAGAAGTTCTTTGCTTTGCAAATAAGACCGAGCGGTCTGCTTGTTGAGACCGCAGTGACCGGACGGTTTGATTGTAAACCGCAAGGTTTAATAAAGGAGCTGTGAGCTATGCCGAGCACGGGCGGTCTGCTTTACGAGACCGCTCGCGATCTGATTGGCGGTTATTGTATCCCAGTTATGCGGTGACGACATCTGTCTACCCGCTTATAAATAGGGGTGCGGGGCCCGTCATTAATAACGAGAACTGTAAGAACTCAAAGTTGGCTTGATTGTGCCGGTCTCATTTTGAGGTCGTGCGGTCTGAGATATTTGTCTGACCGGTTTCTGTGTTCGCAGGTTGACCCTAAACACCGTGAAGATAAATAGAGTTAATGATGAAGCTTTATAAAATATGAAAATACCTACAAATTGTGTCAATCTGCTCTGCAAAAAGAAGATCATGCGGTAAACATCGAAAAAAAACTAAGGGCGTGTTCGTTTCGCTGGTTTTCACGAAAGGAATCGGTTTTGTTCAAAACGAAAAAATTTGCAGTTTTTGGAATTGGGCCAAAAACCAATTTTTGTGTTCGTTTGAGAAGGTTTTGAGGCAGGAAGAATTGAAAATAGAGGAATGTTTTGATAAAATTTAGGGTCGAGAACAGAGATCGCAAAACCCTTCCAGCAAAAGCCAGAGGAAGAAGAGGGTGGAGCGAAGGCGAGGGGAACGCCGGAGAGCTGTGGAAGCTGGTTAAGGATGACGATGACAAGGAAGTAAATGTAAGCTTCGGGAGCGGGCGGAGCTTTGGGAGCAACAGGCTGAGATTTGGAGGCCGGGGAGAGAAGGACATGGACAGTGAGCATTCAAGCTAGAGGAAGAAGAACGACATGGACAACAACAAATTTATTTGAGCCAAAGCAGGGTTCATTTTCGATCGGGTTGTGAAGAAGATGATCGCAGGGTTCATTTTGGATCGCAAAACCCACGAAACGATCGCAAAATCCATCTATTTAGGTAAGTTTTGGGGATAGACTTATTTTTGAAGACTCAAAACCTATGGGTTTTGTGCGAAAGCCAATCCCCTCCTTAAAAAGCCCCAAACGTACACCGGCATGGGTTTTCAGGCCAAAACCTTCCTCCCAAAACCGATGGGATCAATTCCATCCTCTAACAACATGAAACGAGCAAAAAAATTGGTTTTGAAGTACCCAAAACCAATTCCTTCTATCAAAAACCACCAAACCAACACACCCTATAAGAGAAATCAACTACAGATTAAGTTTTTGTCCTGTGAGATGAGAGAATCCACTCCTGTGATATATAGAGTTAATGCGTAAGCTTTATAAAATATGTAAATAGCTGCATAGAATGTGATTGTAGAGCAAAATAAAATATGTAAATAGCTGCAAAAAAAAATCCATTCTAACAGTGAAAGAGCAGCCGATTCTTTGAGGAGATGACAGAAAAATATAGAGGAGATGAAGGCAACTTACGCCTGTGGTGAAAGAGCCGCCTATTCCTCTTGTGCACAAACATGTACATGGAGTTAATGAGAAGAAAATGAAATATTGACAGAGGAAGTGGATGAGGACACACCGTAAATTGGAGGAGAGATCGCACGGAGAATCGGAGGAGAAAGGAAATGGTCGGCGAGCAAGCTTTTGAGGGGAGCGGCTGGGGTGCCCTAGACGTGGACCTGCTCCGCGTGGGGCGGAGAAATCGTAGGCCGAACTCAGCTTGATGAAGATTTCGGATCGGTGGAAGGAATCGGCCGGCGAAGATAGGTTACCGGAGTGGCGTTTGGCTTGCTCTAACGGGAGCGCGAACCTGATGACAAAACATTTCTTCTTCGCTCAGCATAGCCAGGAGATCGCACGCGGAACTCACCACCGCCATGATCGAACGCAGAGAGGATTTGGCAACTGAAAAGGAGAAGAAGAGAGAAGCGGGCAAGGGATGACTACATACAGATTCCTGAACGAAGAAGAAAGCGAGAAAAGTTATTCCCAAAATAGCCCTGGGGAGAAAGTTATTCCCAAAATATTCCCGAAAAAGTTGTGCCCAAAATGCCCCCCTTCTGAAAAGTTCTTCCCAAAATGTTCCTGGCAAAGTCGCGCCCAAAATGCCACCGCCACGCCCAAAATGCCCCCGAAAAAGCCTGGTCCGAATCAGCGCAGGAAAAAACCACGCCCAAAATGCCCCCCAAAAATGGTTATCTCCATCGAACTCACGGCTGCCGGAACGAAGCCGGCTCCTCTCCGACCGGCCGCCTCTCCTCTTTGTGCCTCCGCCTTCATCCAGGCATTCCTCCCAGAGGCAGCCTCCGCTCTCCTTCGCCTTCATCCCGATCATCGTCGCCGATTCCGCGACGCATCTTCCGCACTCCATCGCCTTCATCACAGCCATCATCGCCTATTCCGCCGGAACTCAGGGCTACTGCATTAATGCTTGCAACGCAGCAGATCTTCTACCCGCAGCCAGAAAAATAATCTAAGTGACATCAACATCAAGGATCGTAAATATCGAAGCAGCTTCGAAATTTCATTTTCAAACAACGCCGCGATTATTCAGTAGATCCCACAACTGCTAGATGTCCATGGGCGCCGCCCCCGGCTCTTGAGATGCGGCCGGCTCATCGCCAGCGGTGGCCCTAACAGAGGCCGGCGACCCCGCCAGTAAGTTCCGGGCAGACCTTCGGTGGCAGCTCCGGCGGCGGGGGTGGACGGAAGCGTGAGGGAGAGGCTCGGGAGTTCAGCGTGAGGGGGGGGGGGGGGGGGGGGGGGCTCGGTGGCCATGCCGGAGCGCCACCGGACTACCCCGGCGGGTTCGCCGGCAACCGGCGACCTCGCCGGTGGGCTCCGGTCATGCCGGCGGCGGCTCTGGCGGCGGACGGTTGATGGAAGCGGGGGACGCCTGGCTATCGGGTTTTTAATTTTATATAAACAAAATATATAATATATATACATAATTAAAAATTATATAAACAGTATTAATATATACATAATTAATATATATAGTTATACATAATTAATATATATACATAATTATTAATATATATTTTTAATTTTTAAAATATTTAAAAATTATATATATACATAATTAATTATGACAATGTCGGGGGTGGGCAAAGCCCGCAGGGGGCGATTAATTATGACAGTGCCGGGGGCGGGCGATTAATTATGACAGTGTCGGGAGCAGGTGATTAATTATGACAGTGTCGAGGGTGGGCGAAGCCCGCCGGAGATGGGCAGGGTACTGTCCGTAACGAACCGACTGTCAACACCTCCTAAGAGTGGAGCATAACTGGAGGAGGTGGAGATGAGTTGACACCTCTCATGACATTTTCTAGACGAGCGAGCTCAACTGGAGGAGGTGGAGAATATGTAACTACAAGACCTCCTTTGTGTAATCTAAATAAATTCTCATTATGGAAATCTAGAATTAAATTATATATGAATTCAATTGACGAAAATATTTTTGATTCTGGGATTGTAGGTCTAATAACTCATGCCTATACAGATGACAAGGGCAATATCATCCCTAAGTCTAAAGCTGACTGAACTGAAGCTGAAAATAAGGTTAGATACAGTGATGCAAAGGCCATGAATATCTTGGTCTCTACTATGACTAATGAGACTTTTCAAAAGGTAGTTGACAGTCAATCAACAAAAGAGATCTATGAGTCACTTACCGGAATTATTGAACGCAGTTCAGATGAAAGAAAAGATAAAAGGTCACTTTTAATCTTTAATATGAGAACTTTAAAAAAAGTCAAGAAATATATGTGGCTAATATGCATCAGAGATTCTGCCTAATAGTCAATGAATTAAGAGGGTTGGATAAGGAGATCTCAATAACTGAGATTAATGATAAACTCCTAATGCGCTTCCCAAGTTCATGGGATTCCAAATTCCGGGCCACCAAAGAAGCCAAATGCAACAAGGAGATTTCTACAGATGCTCTCCTTAGTAAGCTCAAATCATATGAGATGTTGTTAAAGAGTAAAACTGAAAATGAGGCAAAGGAGAAAACCCCATCCTCTTCAAAGGAGCAATCCATTGCTCTCAAGACTTCTAATGAAGAAGGATCGGTCAATTGACGATGAGATGAGTAGTCAGAAGATTCAGGAAATAGATCAAGACAGAAGATTTTAAAAGAATGGACAGAAGTCACACTAAGCCATAGTTTAGACGAAGAGAAGGTATTTCATGGTGCTCTTAAATAGAAATTTCTTACCTGCGATGTGGAGGTGAGGTGTCAGAAATGATGCTTCTACTACAAAGAGAAAGCAAGGGATCAGTTGAATTCGTGTCCTAAAAATGAAGAGAAGTTTGTTGTTGCGTGAATGTGGGTACGAAAAATGAAGAGAAGTTTACTTCTACGTGAATGGGAGTTTAAAGAGAAAGAAGAAAGCGGGAAGTAGTGATTGTTGTTGCGTACCTATGATGTGAAAGAGAACGGGAAAAGCAAAGAGAAAGCAAGAGAAGAGTTCGCCGAAGGAGCTTCTTTCGCAGAGAGGAGATTGTCGATTCGTAGGTGCGGCGACAAAGAGAATGAGAAGATCGTGGATAGCGTGGATGATATGGTCAGGGCACGTGTGGTCTTTGTAAAATTGAAGAAATATTTTTTGTAATTTTTTCAAAAACATATTCTTATATATGGCCATTCACAGGGAGCTCCTTTCTAAATTTGCTAAATTACAGGCTGCAGCCCTCTTTTGAAATTACAAAAAAACTCCTCAATAAGGCTCCGTTTGGGGGGGCTTATTTTCACCGGTCAAGCGGTTACAACCGCATGAACCGGACCTTAATTAAGTCTAAATTTCATAACATCAAACGCAAACTTACAGGGGAAAGACAGAGCAATCATTGAAGTAAAAAATTAGAAATACAAATAATTTGTCCCATTTTCGCCATTTAAAAGCGTTTACTTACAAAACAATATTAATTTTCAGGATCTATCAGAAGAACAATTATATGACAGCTTTCATTTTGGGGGCACGAAACCAGCTCTCTACGCGGAAAATTCGAATGGTTGCGGGGGTTGAGGCTCCTCGTCCACGGCCATTGCTGTCGGACCCGAACCCCGCTGAGCGGGACTATTGCCAGAACCAGCATTTGCGGGCGAGACATTTGGCGGCGCGTCGGTCAGAGCGAGCACCTCGGGTCCCCCCGGCTGCAGAACACTAAATAGAACGAAACCGGAGGGAGCAAGTTTGACCGGTAGGTATCTACTTCCTTTCAGGAACCTGATGTGCTTTTCCTGCGCCGGCACAACCCTCGCCGGATTTGTTAGCAGTTCAAAAGACGGCTCGGCCTCAGCCTTCTTTTCTGGAGCATTGCCCACCTGAAACCATTTTTCAGCCTTCATAATCAACATTAAAAGACTCATATGGAAATTCAATAAAATATTCTCAGCAAACCAACATGGATTAAAAAGAGAAATGACTCAGAATAATGACCCTAATCATAATATCTGATGTGTTGTTTGCTTTGATTCAACCAAATCTATACTAATATGAATCGTAATGGCCACACCAAAAGCTATGGACAATTTTTGGTTGTCAAACGGCCACACCAAAAGCTAGCACCCAAGTTCTACGGGTCATTCAAGATCACTGCACTGCACACCCATGGGGAGCGGCGTACTGTCTCCACCTTCCCTCTAACTGTCGTATAAACCCGGCATTCCATATCTCGCAACTCAAGCAGGTCGTCGGTGACCATATGGTAGTGGCCAACCTATGGAGAACAGTAGTGAGGCGAATTTCCAACCCGATGTTGTTCAGGGTCACTGCATGATCGATCGAGCAGGCATGGAGGTTAATCAAGTACTAGTCAATTGGCTGCGCCATCCGAATTATTTGAATGAATATATTATGGGCCCAATTAGTTATTTACCATTTTTCCTCAACCTAGTAGAGACTATGACTTCGTTTGAGGGGGACTTATTTTCACCGGTCAAGCAGTTACGACCGCATGAATCGGATCTTAATTAAGGTCCGATTCATGCAGTCGTAACCGCTTGACCGGTGAAAATAAGTCCCCCCAAACGGAGCCTATATATACTCTCTATTTTGTATCATGTATGGTTCAATCATCTTGGAAGTAATATCAAGAATCATTAGGGATTCCCTCTCTCCTTCTCCTTCCCTTCTCACAACAATGTAAGCTCGCTTGGGAGCGAGCAAAATTTGTTCGATAATACAGTACCTCTCCTCGTTAGGCTAAAAGTTCATAAACCAAAAACATTCCCTTCTTTGGCCAATTGAAGGAGACATCAACAACGACATACATCAGCAATGACATCTGACCATCTACTCGAAGAGAATCTCCTCGCTGCATTGAGTATTCCCCTTGGCCTGATAACATAAAGGACCTGCTCACTGATGATCAAGTCTAGGAACCTGTAACTGTCACTAAGATAGCTTCTACATGGATTAATTCATAGGTCAAAAAAAAAAAATCTAAACTCCCTATAAATCTCTTTAATAATCATCTCAATGCAATTAACATTTTCTCTCAATGAAATGCAGTTAACTCTTAAATTCTAATTCAACTCCTTTAAAAGCCTACTTTTGAGTATTAACAACTACTTCTACATCCTAATCATTTTGTTTATTAGAATTATAAATAAGTAAACATCCATACATTTCTATACATGCATGTTTAATGTGTATATGCGGTAATGTACATCTCCATTCTAGCACAAGGAGTAGTGCAAGACAACACTTACGAGAGTATCAGATCTCAAGAAGTTTTCTCCTAAAGATTAATACCAAAATAAGCATAAACATGGAAAAAATGTACGAAGCATACCTGCACCGATTCGGAATCCGTGTCAGCAGTTGGTAGATTCACTGCCAAATTGGATGCCGGCGGGGTCATCGGACGAGGATATTCGAACAAAGAAGGCTTCGCATTCGATACAAATTCGAATATCGGAACTTTGAGATCGTAATTAAGACCAATGAATGCAGTAGGTGAGAAGGACAAACTAATAAAGTACAAGAGAGGATACCAATACCAAAATTGGCTAAATACTGCAAGCCCCACAACTGCAGTTATTTTATCATGCCTGCTTCTAGAAAGCAGTCTAATTGTAACATTCCTCCCACCAGCATCCAGAATCCCAGAAGCCAAAATGGCACCGATCGTGCTCATTGTATCTTCGTGCTTATCCTGAATTATTTTCTCCAACTGACGCCTACACGGAGGTGAATACAGAGCATTAATTCAGAAAGTGGGTACCAACAAGCCTCAAATACAAACGAAGAAATATTTATTAATATGCCCGGACCTTGAAAATAGGTCTGAAATTTAACTTTTTAGAGGTAAACAATCGCATTTTGCAGAGAAAACTCTAATATACAAACCCCTATTAAAAACCCATGGTTTTACAAAAAAAATAATCTAGAACATATCACCTTCAATAAAATAGAGCAATGTTACATGCAGTCCGTCGTTGGCTTTATGCAGGTCAAAAAATTATTCATGTTGGCCAAATTTCATATTTATAGACCATATTCAAAAATCAAATTAATATTTTCTTAAATAAATCACCAAGCAAAATATAGGATTCATAAAAGCCAAATAAATACATTTTTGCAGTCTATTTGATCCACAATAATAGTCCAACAAAATACATTATAATCATTTTGATTCTATATATCACAAAAAATATGTTTGTGTCGCCCCTTTCAAGGCTTCAATCAATAAAATACGTGTAAAATCACAAAAACACCGGGCTTTATTTATGCACAAAACACTATCCTATAATTAAATTCAGATGCATAGCACGATTTAATGACGGGCTTTAATGACGGTCAGATGACTCCGTCATTAAATTGGGTGACCAAGATATTTCCCGCAGTGAGTGCTTTAAATATCTGGGATCGATAATTCAAAAAGATGGAGGTGTAGATAAAGATGTGATTCATAGAATCCAAGCAGGTTGGCTGAAGTGGAGAGGCGCGTCTGGGATCCTATGTGATCGTAAAGTACCACTAAAACTTAAAGGCAAGTTTTACCGTACTGCAATTAGGCCTGCAATGCTCTACGGCTCTGAGTGTTGGGCAGTGAATGGTGTACACGAGCAAAAAATGGGAGTCGCAGAGATGAGAATGCTTAGGTGGATGTGTGGTCACACGAGACTGGATAAAATTAGGAATGAATGTATCAGGGATAAGATAGGAGTGGCGCCAATTGTAGAGAAGATGCGAGAAGCTCGTTTAAGATGGTTTGGACATGTACATAGTAGACCATTAGAGGCACCTGTTAGGCGTTGTGAGAGTTTAGTCACTAGACATGTTAAACGGGGGAGGGGTAGACCAGAAAAGACTTGGAATGAAACTATAAAGAAAGACATGATGTACTTAGGCATTAATGAGACTATGCTTAAAGATAGGGCGCAATGGCGACAGAGGATCCATATAGTCGACCCCACTATGGTGGGATAAAGGCTTGAGTGTTGTTGTTGCATAGCACGATTTACAGGATTTTGGATAAATGGAGCCTTTTCGAAAATAGAAAAATAAGTTATAGAGGAAGAGAGAGGAGCTCGCCGGTCGGAGAAGGGAAGGAGGTGGTCGGCCGGAGAGGATCACCGACCGGAGTCGCCGGAGGAGGGAGAGGAGATCAGAGTGGAAGCTCGATCTCGTCCGGCGGCTGCAGGTTGAAAAGGAAAAATGTACCTTTTTTTTTAAACGGTGGCTTGCATATAGCCAAAATCGGCCTGCGTTTAACATCGCTCTTTTTAAAAAACTGTGGCCTGCATATAGCCAAAACCGGCTTCCGTTTAACATCGCTCTTAAAATATGATCGTATTTTCGGTCTTATTAAGAAACAAAATATAATTGTAATTTAAAAATACGATCATATTTTAACAAAGGTAATTTTTTTTTAATGATTTTTTAAGAACAATAGTTTTCTAATGAGAGTTCGCATTCTATGATTTTCTCTGAATGATATTGACAATTTTCCGCTGAATAGTTTCGGATATATTTTTAAGGTCCAAACATCAGACAATAATTTTTCCACAAATACAGACAATAACAAGGATACCTGAATGTTCCCACTCGATGATCATAGGATTCATTTATCTGGATCATGACCATAGCCATAGCAATTAGGGCACCTTGACGAACAAAATCCACGACATCTGATGTTAACGGCTCCAACAAGGAAATGGCTTCACTTAGACCAGTTCCAGCACAGGAAATACCAATAGCTAGAGCTGCACCATATCTAACATGTGGGTTGTATGACCCCGACAGCAGAGAAACAATTCTTGGTGTCTGAAAACAAATATGGAAAAGTGGGTTCAACAATCCATCAAATAAATTTATAGGATAAATTATGTTTTACACCCTTAAAATTCATAGTAAAGAGATGAAACCTCAATAATTTTCGCATTGACATTTGGAACTCTTTAAATTTTTAACTAAGTCAAATGAAGATAATTTTATTTAAAATTAAATTTCAAATTATTTTAGTGTGAAATTTCATTCTTATCTCACATTAAACCGCACAAAAAAGGGAAAAAAACGCATGAATTTATAAAAGTTATCTTCAGGGGCTCCATATGTCTTTCCTATGAATTCCATAGGCGCCAAGACTATTTAACCCAAATTTATATTGTAAGTAAATTTTTTTGTAAAAGACTAAATTGCTCATTAGTAAACTAACTTGCTCTGGTTCAGAGTACAGAACAAATCCGAGAGATAGAACAGCTGTCCTTCTAACATCATCGCTGGCATCGGATACGGCAAAGTGCAGCAGCTGGTGTATTGCTTTGTTGTTCGCTGTCCCGCTGTAAGCCAGAGCCAACGCGTACATACCGCCATAGCGAAGTATTGGATCTTCATCTCTAGTGAGCTGTTCAATTAAAGTATCAGCTTTCTCTTCCCATCCATAAACAGTTAATGCTATGCCAAGAGCCAAACCCCTGCAAAGAAGGCGAAGAACCCAAATTAGTATATGGAGGAGAGAACTAGATGAAACAAATTGGTCAGCTGCCTTATTTTATATTAAGAAAGGTTAAAAATTTGGCATTTCTGAACATTAAAAATGCCATAAAACTTTTTTCTAGAATTTGTGCTTTTCAAGACACTGCAAGAAAGTAACAAAAATACATTTTCCATGAATAGGTGTCTATCATAGTAACACTAGTTGGCAGACAAACTTGATCAAGAGAGCCATGAACACAAGCCAAAAAGTTATGTTCTAGGCATTCAAACTTGTCTTATTAAAAGGAAAGAGAAAGCTTCTTGCAAAGATAAAGTGATTCCATTAAATACATTTGACCGAACGACATATAGCAATAGCTATGGAGATAAATTTTAAATAACAGCACTAGGCTTAAGTGGTAGAATTTGAAGGGTGATAAAATTATTAACTTCTAAAGATATCTTGTTAAAGAAGGTCGAAATTGATATGGGATAAAATGACCTACTTTATTGAGAAGAATATACAATTACAACAACCTTTCTAGGAGTCTAAAAAAAGATTATTCATTGACAGGGAAGAACTGATGGTGGAGTGAAGAGATACAAATACTATTAAGGGGAAGAAAAGTGCTTTTAGTGGAAAACTTTCTAATTTGTTTCCAAGCCTCTTAACACTAAATTGGAGCCGTGATACCAATTAATGAGCACCAGATCAATTAAGAGAATAAAAGTTGAAAAATTGTGAAGTTAAGGAAAACAACTTGGAGGCACAAATATCATACAAAAATAGTGCAACTAATGCAGCATCAACACTACAAGCTCTTTTTAACTTTAATATAAGTTCACATACATATCCTACTCTGGGTTTAAAATAAAAAAGACAACATTAAACTATTAGATAACAAACCCTTCCAAAGGTTAAAGGTCTAACACAGATATAACATAAAATAATAGTATTTAAGTTAACTCGTGCGATAGAAATCAATAATTCTTGCCACCATGGGAGCTAGAAATCTCATATCCCGTGCTTGGAAAGAAAATTCAATGGTCTGACATTCTTCAATAAACACCTAACGATGTTTCTTTCAGTAAGAACTCATCTTCGGGTGCTCTGAACATCTTCTCCTCCTCTTCTGAATCGCAATGATGCTTTCGGAGTCGAGAATCTCTTTGAAACTCTAGGAAACTAGATTAAAAAAATTTCAGATACCCATAGATACTTCCAGATATTACTAGATAGGTCTAAGTGTACTCGAAAATGCCTAAAATTATGTGTTTTGCGATGGAGACATGGAGAAAGACATGGGAAAGTGGAAGTGTAGAATGATAAGTGGTGAGATTCCATTGATTACATACTTTTATTCATGACTTATATTTAGGATAGATACATTTTTGTGATTTGTTTTCACTTAATATATGATGATATGTGAGATATAATGAAGAAAACGTAAATGTCACATAAGTCTTAATATTAATTTCTATTTATATTTAAATAATTAAAATTTTCAAAAACGTATCCCGTACCCTAAGTTTTTTTGAAAACCACGTTTCATGTATCCGTATCGTATCTCGTCCCCATACTCGTGCAACATAGATAGCTATCATCCTTCTCTACTGCATCATATTCACTCGACTAACTCACCACTAATTAGTGCTAATCATGCTAACTCACCACTAATTAGTACCAATCATTTCTTCCATATTTTTTTAAGAGTTCAGACATTACTTCACAAATTTAAGTGTAAATGTTAATGGTCACTTCAATTAAAATCACTCTCAACCAAATCACAGTGAAATTAGTCCATTTAACATCAGCAGTTTCCTATTTAATTTTACAATCTATTGCAGTATATCTTACTTCTACACCATTAACATTCATATATATAACTGATACTGTTTTCCATTTTATTTATAATTTTCTTCATTCATATTAATCTGTGTCTATACGACTATACTATATATAAAAAACCTGTGAGGTTAACAGTAGACCTGTGGTTTATCACGCATGAACTGACAGGCTAGGTAGGGTAGAAGTCGCTTTCAAGGGAGACATCACTTTCAGTTGAATATATATGAGTTATATAATACGAATATATATATATATAACGTTTATATAACACAGTTATAAAATGTTTATATAAAACATTATTATATACCGTTATTTATATAGAAAACCCTAAAACGTTTATACAACACATTTATATAAAACGTTATTATATAGTGTTATTTATATAAATATGATTATATAATGTTATTTATATATAAAACACTATTATATATAATAAATAAACATTTATATAAAAGGTTATTATACGAGAGATAGTATATGGCAGGGGGGCCTGTGCGGCCGCAACAGTGCCCAAGACACTATGGCACTCCCACCGCTCGCGGACCCCTCGGAGCGCATTAGAAAATCAAGCAACAGCTGGAGTACTGTGCTCAGGGGACGCGAGTGTCGTCTAGTCGGGGCACTGTCGCAGCCTGTCGCAGTCACACGGGGCGGGGGTGCACTATCTCTCGAATATTAATAATGTAATAAATTCCCCTTATTATATGCACAGTATACTATAAATAAATTAGAATAATACATAGAAAAAAGACATGATATTGCTTGAAGTTTTTTATTTTATACTTAGATAAGTACCTAATGATCTTTTCATGCTGTGTATCATGAGCATATGCAAGCATTTCACTAGCCCTATCACTTGCATTTCCAACCATAAGCAATCCCATGCTAATACCAGCAGCTTCACCAGCCACCGCACTATCTGTATAAAGGACATTTTTTAGCTCCTCGTATATTTCCTCATCAGCTGTTCCCAAAGCGGCCAATCCAAGACCTAAGCATGCACCATGTTGAACAACCTGCAAAGTCCATACCAATCCAAACCCATTAAATATATAAAAATGAAGAACAAATGTCACAGAATCATTCGGGCGGATTTCTCCACAACATATTATGCATACGCGTGGATAGATTTCCTCACAACAACAAGAGAAGAGGGTGGAGCTACCACCTCGGAACAATGGAGCCCACCGCAATATTTAGGGGTTATAAGTATTTTGTATAAATAAATTGATATTAATTATTATTAATTAAAGTGGGATTATATGCCTTCTTTATTAATTTATTGGTATTAATTAATGTCAATTTATAATTAGATATTAGAAGTGTCTTATTGGCGTGTCATCCTTATCTATATAAGGGGAGGCTTAGGAATGGGTTGAGGATCTTGGAAGCTCAGAGTGTTCTCGTTTTGGAAAGGGACTCTTTGGGGGTTCTGAGGTGGTGACTTCGCCCTCTTGTTGTTGTGGGGAAATATGTGCGAGCGTATACGTAATATAAAGGGCAGCCCGGTGCACGAAGCATTTCCGCGCAGCGAGGGTCCGGGGAAGGGTCCCACCACAAGGGTGAAATGTAGGCAAACCTTACCCTGCATTATTACATATGTGCAAGAAGAGTATATGTAATATGTTGCAGGAAAATCAGCCGGAGCACATCCGTAACGACAAATGTGCAATTCTGTGAACTGAACAATGAAAACTCAAAAAGAAGTGCTACCTCAGATCCAGCGTTTTGTAAGCTTTCTCGAAGAAATTGGTTTATCCCCTCACCATGATTGGCATGAATAAGACCCAAGGCATAGAGGGCGCCACCCTCTGAGTAAGGACTTACCCCACCAGCAGCACTAGTTTGAGGCAGATAAGGTGCCATTAGAGCCCTGCCTTGCTTGAGGTGACCTTTGTGGATAACACCTAGACCAGCAATAGCACTAAATTTTGCCCAGTTTGTAGCTCTACTCAACCAATCCTGCCGGATCAAACATGGAAATGTTATACACTAGTAGGCAACTCCCTTTTTAGTGTCTATATACTAATGAAAATGAAGGTAGGAAACATTATTTTAAAAACATTTAATTTTACCAAATTGTCCCTCAAGAATGTATCGACTGTCGTTCCAGCATGCATAATAGCATTTGCACAGAAGGTGGCACTGTGGCAAACACTATTTTTCATTTCCACTGATTGCTTTATAGATTTCAAAATTAGGAGATCTGACCTGCACATGGAGATAAACATGAGCATATAAAGTTAAGAATCACAGATCTTGCGCAGAGAATATAGACCTGTTGTGGCTATACAGAAATTGTAATGTCAATTGTATCGAGGTCTCTCCGGACAATATTCCTGTAATTTTCTTGAGCTTCAGATTATACGAAACATTAGTGGCGCCAGTATTTTCTTCAGATGTCACGCCAATAGAATTGCCTGAGAGACTTGCTGTGTGTAGGAGACGATTTCTAAGATTTAGAAGAAAAGCTTGATGTTCATTCTCAACAAGATCAAAAGCTATCTGAAAAGCTAGAAGATCATCACCCTGAAAATACATAGTAGAACAGTTAGTATTGAAAACCATATTGGATGCTTAAATTAAAAACTACTTCAGCAAAAGTAATATATGAAGGAAAATCTTGAACGAAGGCAACAAGCTACCTTGCTACCAGATCGCAAAAGCGTCTCCACAATAGTGGCAACAGTATAAGGTTCGTTCAGAAACATGAGGCATTGACAGATATTTATGTAATCAGGGGAGGACAATCCCTGGTATATCTTAACAAGGAGACGAAAAATCTGTGACAACAAAAACACAGGTAATGAAATCACTGAAGATCATTCATATTCAAACATACATAAATTATATCTTGAATATGTTAACTATAAAAGTAAAAAAATTCAAAATAATTGCAGAAACAAAATACTTGCAAATATAAATTTTATAATTCATACTAGACAGATCCAATTGGGATACACGGACAACAAACTTAGGGTTCTGATGGAAGATGATTATAAGAGGTTTGCCAAATTAATGCTAGAGGTTTTCTACTCTTAAGATAAATGAAGACATAAGAATAAGGAGTAAAAACATAACTAGCCTCTAAGAAGGTACCAGTGAGATTTCTTATTGATCACAATCTTAATGAATCTATGCACAAATGTCCACCAGAAAGATATGTTTAAAAGGAAAAATGAGGAACAACACCGCCAACTCCGCATTGACCCCAAAGGTTAAGAGTGGAAGCGTGTGTGAGTGAGAGAAAGAGAGAGGATAAAAACAGTAGAACACAGCTAGTTAGCTCATTCTAAAAATACAGCTAGTTAGCTCATTCTATGAGACTGAATCCCTCTTGGGCGTCCGATTCTCTACATCCTTGAGGAAATGATTCTTCCTACTCTTTCCTATTACCTATTGTCATTCTGCTTTACCCCATTGCCACGTCGGATCTCATTTTTTCTCTTTCTATGAGAAAGACCTAATCTCCGACTCTCTAAACCTAGTTGGGAAGTGTTGAAGCTCCAGTTCCTTCGGGCGGAGTTGGTGTTTCTTCTTCTTTCCGTGAATATTACGGGCTCCATCCATGCAAGCCATGATAACAACACTCCTCAAATTACTGCTATGAGATTGGATGGCTCGAACTACCTTCCATGGGCTCGCTCCATCACCCCTGCCTTGAAAAGTCGGCAAAGGTTTGGGTATATCAATGGCACCACCAAGAAACCTGCTTCGAGTGCACCAGACTGGTTGCAGTGGGAGTCCGAAACTCCTTGGCCATGCTGACTTCCAAACTCTATGAAGGAATATATTGCCCACAACTATTTGTTCTTGGATATAGCAACAAATATTTGGCAAAGAGCTGAGGCTATTTACTCGTGCAGAGGGAATGCAACTCAAATCTTCCAACTATGGCGTAAGATATTTCTTCTAAGACATGACGATCATCCTCCTTCTATTTGCTACTTAGAGTTCACTCAACTTTATCAGGAGTATGATCACTTTGATTCGCTCACTCTAGTGTCTCCTGAGGATGAGATACTTGTTCGAGCCCAGAAAGAATGCAACAGTCTTTGAATTTCTACATGGAGTGCATCGAGAATTCGATCATATCAGTGTTCAAATCCTTGGTGCTCATCTACTGCTCTTCCAAAAGTGTTTAGCCTTGTTCAACAAGAGTTTGATGGGCGGCATGCTTGGCTACTTGACTCAGTTTTCGAGGGATTTGCCCTTGCTGCTCAGTATAGTTCTGGTAGTAGTCCTCACCATGACCCCAGATCGAAGACCACTAACAACTTGACTCAGTTTTCGAGGGATCTGCCCTTGCTGCTCAGTATAGTTCTAGTAGTAGTCCTCACCGTGACCCCAGATCGAAGACCACTAACAAGGATCATCTGACTTGTGACTACTGCGGGAAGTCTCGTCACTCTCGGGACACATGTTTCAGGCTTCATGGCTTCCCACCTGCACAAGGAGGTTCTGCACCGAGAGGGGCCGCAATTATGGTCGCTCTCAGGGCCAGTCATCCCAGTCTAGGTCTGCTCACCTTTTTGATGCCTCATAGGAGGCCTCATCATGTGTTGGTCCTGTGTGGGTCTTTCAGTGACCCCTTCTGTTGATGAGATACAAACATTCTGCCGCTTGAAGCGGGGCATTCTACTGAGCCATGCACCGCATCATCCTCCGCATATGCACACCATAAACTTCCATGTGCCCATTCACCCTTCTACCCACTGAATTATTGATTCTGAAGTCGCAGACCATATGTCTGCCTCTGTTATAGATTTTTATGTCCTACCTTCCCTTGTCTGGTAGTGATGCAACCTGAGTCGTATCCTATTTTATTTTGTTTCCTACATTTTTTTATAACGCACGTCTTCACGCATGTCGCTGTCTTATTTTCTGCGCAGGTTATTCGTGCTTATGTGTTTTGTATCGTGCTTGTTATTTGTGCATGTTCGAACGGCTTGTTTGTGTGACCGTCCGATAATATCATGAATACAAAAGTCCATCAAACTAGGTAATCTGATAGTTAGGGCAAGTATTAGAGATCCCGAGAGGAATCCGGCAAGGGGGAGGCCGACGGTGGTGAGGGAGAAGAAAGGAGATTAGAGTTGAGAGGAACTTAGTGAGTAGCCCTAATTCTTTGCATTCATCCAAGATAAAAATAAATTAACACCTACAACTCCCCTTATAACAGTGGGGTGCGAATAACCAAAGTTCTGGAGTGTGAATAGTAGAAATACAAAAAAGCGCAAAATATGAAATATTCAAATGGAAGACGTTCCTGCGGCATCCGCCAATGTAGTCAGTTCATGGCCGAACCCTTCTTGCGCGTGTAAACCATCCACGGCGTTGCGTCTTCATGTGTGGTCGTATCAATACTCCCGTCTGGAAAATTGTCTTTGTCCTCAAGGCAGTAATCTGGAAATTGAAGGGTGAAATTCGCCCCGAGGCAGCCACGTAACATCGGTTTCTGGGCGGTTTCGCCGAGCAACTAGAATTTCCTCGGGTCCGACATCGCCCGGAAGGTGGTGGCGGCAGCCAAGTAGCTTGGGCGGAGTAGGGGGCCTCGCCGGAGAGGTCGAAGTTGGCTGGGATGTGGTCCACGGTGGGGTGCTCGCCCACAACCCGACGTAGCTGAGAGACATGGAACACCGGATGCACTTGGTTCCCGCTAGGGAGGCGAAGGAGGTATGCAACGACGCCAATGCGAGCGATGACTTCGGAAGGCCCGAAGAACCGCAGGGCTAATTTTGGCAAGGACATCGGGCAACCGATAGTTGGAGGTAAGGATGGAGCTTGATGAAGACCTTCTCGCCCACTTGGAAGGAGAAGTCGCGCCGCTTTTTGTTGGCAAAAGAAGTCATTTTCTCTTGAGCTCGGCGTAGGTGGTGTTTGAGTTGTTCGAGGATAGTCCCGATCTTGGAAATGGTTAGCAAGGCTTTCCACTTGGCATTCCCCTTGTAGGTGGCCGACGATCGATGGTGGTGGTCGACTGTAGACGGTTTCGAACAGAGTGGTGCCAGCCCCTTGATGGTACGCCAAGTTGTAGGAGTATTCGGCCAAACTTAAACATTTGGCCCACCCACGGGGTTGCTCCTCAATGAAACAACAGAGATAGGTCTTCAAGCACCGATTGAGAACTTCGTATTGGCCATCCGTTTGTGGGTGATACGAGGTGCTCATGCGGAGGCGGGTGCCTTGGAGGCGAAAGAGGGATGTCCAAAATGCGCTCAAAAATAACAAGTCGCGGCCGCTCATAATCGACCTCGGAAAGCCATGAAGTCGCACTACCCCATTGATGAAGCTCTCCACCACGGAGGCAGACTTGTAGGGATGGCGGAGTGGAAGCATGTGAGCGTATTTGGAGAGGTGGTCCACCACCACCAAAATACAATCATAACCTTGCGAGTGCGGTAACCGTGTGATGAAATCTAAAGCAACATCTTCCCAAATCATTTCCAGAATTGGTAGCGGTTGGAGAAGACCGCCCGGGAACATGGCTTCATATTTGGCCTTCTGGCAAGTGAGACATGCAGCCACGAAAGCCTTGACTTGGCGGAAAGTGTGTGGCCAATAGAGAGATGCCGCCAAACGGCGATAAGTGCGGAAGGCTCCGGCATACCCCCGGAGGGGGGTGCATGGAGGGGGATACATAGAATTCGACTAGGAGGCGAGGAATGTTAGGCGACGACGGCGCGAGGTCTAGGCGGCCTTTAAAGAACAAACGACCTCCCATAAGATAATAGGGCGGGCAGCCCGCGGCGTCGGCGATGAGGGCCGTCCGGATGCAGAGGCCCACCGAAAGCATCACGGAAGGGCAAAGTCCGTTGGTCGGCCGCCGTCTCCCGTCGCCAAGGCAGACCGTGAAGTCCGGGGAGGCGTCGGTCGGAAGGTGAGCTGCAATACCAATTGCTCAGAGATGAAATTGTGGCTCGCACCACTGTCCACCATAATGATGATCGGACGATCTTGAAGCATCCCGAGGAGCTACATAGTCTGGGGGCCGAAAATCCCTCCCACCGAGATACAAGGAAGCTCCAAGTGGTGGAAGGTGGTTGTGGTTGTGCCATGGTTATCAGGATCGCGATCCGGATCTTAGGATCTTACGATTCTACGATCCAGATTTTGTAAATCGATTCGGATCTTACTTAGGATCTAAATCGGCACATCTATGACTGGGATCGCGATCCGGATCTTAGGATCTCTAGGATCACGATCCCGACCCGATTCTACCGGTCCGGCCAAAGGGAACTAGAAACATGTCCAACCCTATCCCGACCCCATTCAACCGGTCCAACACCCATAACCCATTGCTTAACCTTATCCCAATCCCACCCACATACCTCATCACAGAATCATATCATGTTGTTTTACCATATCCCAAATGTCGATTGCTGGCTGCAAACGGAGGTCAAAACCGACGTCTTCGGTCGCTTCCAGTCTAGACAATGCCTTCCTTTTCCTTCCTTACCAGGTATCAGTGTCTTATCTTATATTTCTGCGTATGAACAATCCAGTGGTTGGTAATCCAGTGGCTTCCTGCTTCCTACTTTCAGGATGACGTCTAATCTTCCTTTCTAGCGTACGAGCAATCTAACAGTTAGAAATCCAGTATACGAGCAATTCAAGCTTCCTGCTTCCAGCATACGAGCAATCCAACAGTCTGGGTTCGTCTTCCTGCTTTTAGGCTTCCACCAATCAAGCCGTCCAGATTTGTTTTTATTGTTAGTAGACATTTGGTGTCCTACCTGAAATAGAAAGTGAACTTAGTATGATATTATCTTTTTTATTTTAGTTATTAAAAAAAATTAATATAATTATTTATATACTGCTCAATTTATTGATTTTTTGCTCATTGAGCATATAATTGGATGATACAAAATTCAATTTTATATTTTGAGATTAATCTATGAATATTGTAGGATCTTGCGATCCTCGATCCGATCCTATGATCCGATCCGATCCAACCTCGAAACGATCTTACCTAGGATCTCGATCCTGACAACCTTGGGTTGTGCCTGAGGTGTCATCTTTCGGGGCTAGATCGAGGGCCTCAAAATCGGCTAGAGTGACCTCGGGGTCAAAGTCACCAAAGATGGCGTGAAACTCCTTCACAGGGTAGCCGTGGTTGGGTACCGGAAATACAAGCCTTTGTTGCGGAGCTCGTTGTAGTCGTTGTTGGAGAGACGCTTGAGGTCCGGGTTGTGGCCAGGGCGGTTACCCCGTGCGGAACCCGTGGCGGAGCCGGGCCGGGTGGCCTCCATGGTGGTCGCGAAGTGTGGTGGCTGGCGGAAAGCGCATGTGGCGGAGACAGGTCAGCCTCCACCAAGTGGGCCATGTCAATAACATCGGAGACCGTCCGTGGATGATGCGTGCGAAGGCGAGACCGGTTGTGCGGAAGCAAGCCTTGCATAAAGAACCCGAGATAGTGATCGGGTGAAAGGCCGGGAACATGCGTCAAGAAGGAGACAAACTCATCAATGTAATTGTCAATGTCGGCAGTTTGATGAATTCCGCAAAGACGCTCGATGGAGGAGCCGGAATAGCGGGTGTCAATACCGCCGAATCATTTCTTGTTTGAGCTCGCTCCAAGAGAGGGAGGTGTTCGACTGACGGAGCCTCGGAGCCCAATGCAGAGCAAATCCATCGAGCCCAACAAAGGCAGTAACCACCTTTTTCGTGTCATGGCCTCATGGGTGAGATTGAGGTCAAAACATTGCTCCGATTTGGTGATCTAGCCCATCGGTTCGACTCCGACGAAGGATGTAATGTCAAGGCAAGGGCAGAACAGTCCGACGAAGAGGGTGTTGCAGTTTCGGCGGCGGTCGAGGCGGCAGTGCACCGAGAATGGAACCCCGGCCGAAAGAGAAACGGAGCCGGAGGCGGCGGGAACGGCGGTAGATGCTTGGAGGTGGTCGATCTTGGAGTTGATGGCGAGGAGTGTTGCTTGCATGGAGGAGAGGAGTTGGTCGTGTGCATCCACGCGACGGCTTAGGGTTTCGTCGGCGCTATCCGCGATAGAATCAGGATGGAGTCGGGTGGAAGGAGCAATGGATTACGACGACAGCAGTGAGCCGGCGGGTGGTGGAGGCTAGAGGGCTAGGCTTGCACTGCAATGGCGAGCGCAGCAGGGGGCGAGCGGGATGCGGCTTTCGTGTGAGCACAACAGGGGGATGCAACTTCCGATTGAGCGCAGTGGGGGGCGAGTGGGATAACCGGCGGATTCAACGAGCGGTAGGGCGGGTCGTACCAGATATTAGAGTTCCCGGGAGAAATCTGGCAAGGAGGAGGGTTGGTGGTGGTGAGGGAAAGATAGGAGATTAGGGTTGAGAGGAACTTAAGGAGCAGCCATAATTCTTTGCATTCATCCAAGATTAAAAAAAATTAACACCTAAAACTCCCCTTATAATAGCGGGGTGTGAATAGTCAATTTTTTTGGAAGGCAAATAGTAAAAATACAAACAAGCGTGAAATACAAAATATTCGAACGGAAGACGTTCCCGCGGCATCCGCCAACATAGTCGGGTCAGGGGCCGAACCCTTCTTGCGCGTGTAGACCTTCCACAACATTGCCTCTTCATGTGCAATCGTATCAGCAAGCTTTGAAAATTAATGATTTTTAATTTCTGAAATTATAATTAAATATTTTAATTTCTGAAATTATAATTAAATTCAAAATTCCATATTAATGGAGAATGTCAAGTGAAAAGAATACAAAATGAATGCCTCTTGGAACTCCCATCTTGATTGCAATTAATACCTTCAATTAGAAAACCCAAAAAAGCCTCCTTACTCTTTAGTGCAGCCGGTCCATTGAGATCCCCTTTTAATACAAAGTTATTATTCAGCCTGAATTAAAACTTCTCTGTTAAAATCGGCCCACCATCTCTATTAAAGCCGACTCCTCCATCGTGAAAAGGCACATGGGGAAAAGAATTGTTAGATGTTATATATATATGTATGTCCGGTTCAATAATCATAAGGGAAAAAAATGGATTCTCTTCGTGACATGGTATCAGAGGCGCGTCGCTAGGGTTCTCCGCTGCTGCCGCCGCACTCGACTTTCTCCGCTCGCTCGCTCGCTCGTCCTCGCCGCACTCGTCTTTCTCCTCGCTCGTCCTCGTTCAAGCTCTTCATCGCTCGCTCGTCTGGTTCCTCCCGTGCCCTAGACGGAGGCGTGCCGCTGCTGCCGCCTGCCGTCGCTCCTCCTTGAACCGATGTCGATCTACTGCCGCTGAAGTCGACGCTGCTCCTCCCGTCGAAGCTGCTGCCCCCCGTTGAAGCCTCCCGTCGACGCTGCTGCCTGACGTCGATCTGCCGCTTCCTGCTGTCGATCTACTGCCGCCTGATGCCGATCTGCTGCTACTGTGATGTCGTCTCCGGGTACTGTTCCGTGATGCCTCCTGCAGCCTATTGAAGGTTTCTGCCATTGCCATGGGGGACTCGGATACAAGCACCACTCAGACACCTGTTCCCTCAGGGGATTCTACCAACACTTTTCCTTCCAATGCAAGGTTGGCTACCACTATTCTTACCTCCTCCAACTTTCAGTT
Source organism: Dactylorhiza incarnata (assembly GCA_033032865.1). Taxonomy (NCBI): domain Eukaryota; kingdom Viridiplantae; phylum Streptophyta; class Magnoliopsida; order Asparagales; family Orchidaceae; genus Dactylorhiza; species Dactylorhiza incarnata. Next base: position 2,002,496 of record JAWHQI010000337.1, read on the forward strand.
GTGGAAAAAGGGGGTTACTATGTCTCTAGCAGGCATCCGTCGTACTCACCACCTTACTAGGCTACCTACTCATGCCGTGGGAAGTGCCGAATACGACGATTGGTACAGTGATGATTGCCGTATCTTTGCGCTCCTTCTGAGTTCCATGGATCCATCAGTTCAGCAAATGTGCAAGAACTGTGATAGCACTAAGGAGCTGTGGGACACCCTGCATATGATGTTTTCTCAAGCTAACAACCTCTCTCGTCTTGGTGAACTCTTTCCCAAGATGGATGAGCTACGACAAGGAGCTCGTCCTGTCACTGAGTACTTCGCTGAATGGAAGGTTCTTGCCGATGAAATCCTGGATCTTTGGGAGATCCCCTCTACCCGTGAAGGACATCAGGCTCAACGTGAGCATCTGGTTCTCATCTGGCTTCTGAACGGACTTGATCCAAACTTTTCAACAACAAGAACGGAAATGTTTGCGAGTCCTTCTACTTTGCAGACTGCTAGTGTGTACCATCGTCTGACTAAAGCGGGCTCTGCCGCTTCTCCAGCTGCTCTACATGTTTCCTCCAGCGAGTCAATTGCGCTGGCCTCTCGAGGGGGAAGGGGCACTAGCAGAGGTGGTCGGTCTGGTTCTGGACGTGGTCGGGAGACTGATACGCGACATTGTACTCATTGTGGACGCCGTGGTCACACAAGGGATACGTGTTGGCTCGTGCATGGGAAGCCAGACTGGGCGGCCAAAACCTCGGCTGCTTCACCTCGATCTGCTCACGTTGCCGACTCGACTCCGGCTCCTCCGGGTCACCTCACGGTCCAACTCTCTGAGGAGGATTATCGTCGCCTGCAGGCTCTTCCAGTTTCCTCTCCACCTCATAGTGCTGCTGTAGCCCAGACTATTCAGCCTGCCTGCACTTCCCAGACCACCCAGCGCCCAGTTCAGTGGCTGGCAGATTCTGGAGCTTCTGACCACCTGACTAGCTCTTCAGGTATCTTGCATTCGTATCATACCCATTGTGGGTCTTCCATTACTGTTGCAGATGGATCCACTGTTCCTATTGTTGGCTTTGGAAGCTGCAATGTGACACCGGATATGCCTCTATCCTCGGTTGCTCATGTTCCTCAATCTGCTTACAACCTATTGTCCATTAGTAAGCTTACTCGTGATTTAAACTGTACTGCTATCTTCACATCTTCTGGTTGCATTTTTCAGGAACAGTCGACGAGCCGTATTATTGGTAGAGGAAAGCTGCGTGGTGGTGTTTATGTTTTGGATGAAGTTTCCCACATTGCCTGTTCTGCTGCTTCGGCCAAACTCTTGGACCTCCACTACCGTCATGGTCATCCTTCTATGCAGGTCATGCGTCGTTTGTATCCTGAGTTTGGGAAAGTTTCCCATCTCAGCTGTGAGTCGTGTTTGTTTGCTAAACTCCATAGAGTTAGCTATGTACCTCGTGTAGATGTTCGTGCTTCTGCACCTTTTGATTTACTTCATTCTGATGTCTGGGGACCGTGTCCTGTCCCTACGTTGTTAGGACACAGATATTATGTTACCTTTATTGATGATTTTTCTCGCATGACTTGGGTTTACTTAATGAAAAATCGCTCTGAATTACTATCTATTTTTCAACATTTGTGGAATGAAATTTTCACTCAATTTTCTGTTCGTCTGAAATGTCTTCGTACCGATAATGGGAGGGAATACATGTCCCAGGCCATGTCTAGCTTTCTTTCCGACAAGGGTATCATACACCAAACCAGTTGCCCTGATACCCCCCAACAAAACGGGGTTGCCGAAAGAAAAAATCGCCACCTTCTTGAGGTAACCCGGGCTATCCTTCATCATACGCATGTTCCCAAACACTTTTGGGGAGATGCTGTTCTTACCGCTGCCCATCTCATTAATCATCTTCCTACTCATATACTTCAGGGGGAGACACCTTATCACATCCTTTATCCGGACCACTCGGGGCCTCCTCTACCCTTCAAGGTCTTTGGGTGTGTTTGCTATGTCCGGGATGCTCGTCCCTCCGTTTCCAAACTTGATCCTCGCTCTTTGAAGTGTATCTTCCTTGGATACTCTCGGACTACCAAGGGATATCGCTGTTATTCTCCAGAACTCCACAAATACATCATTTCTTCAGATGTTGTCTTCCTCGAATCTGTCTCTTATCGTACCACTGGCTCTCCCCTTCCCACTTCATCTTCTGATCTCTCTCTCGATGAGATGCTCGTTCCTCGTCCTGATTCTGCTCTCGTCTCTCCGACTGACATATTGTGCCCCCTTTGGGGACAGGTCTACTCTCGTCGCACTTCTGACAGAACTGAAATACCACCATCTCAGCCTACCTCAACCATTGATGGCTCAACTACTGTTCCTCAGATTGCTCCTGCTAGTGAGGACCAGAACCGACCTGAAGTGCCTGCCGCTCCACCTCTGGCTAGTACCGAGCTTCCTATTGCTCTCCGCAAGGGAAGTCGGACTTGCCAGAATAGACCTCTCTATGTGAGCTCTTATCAGGGGTTGTCTGCTTCTCATACCGCACTTCACTTGATGTTGGATCAGTACACCATTCCCTCAACGGTTGGGGAGGCCAAAACTCATCATGGCTGGATGGCTGCTATGCAAGAGGAATTGACGGCACTTCAACTGAATAATACTTGGGAACTTGTGTCTTTGCCTCCTGGAAAGCGTGCTATTGGTTGCAAATGGATCTTCTCTGTTAAAGCCAATGCTGATGGCTCCCTTGCTCGCTTGAAAGCCCGCCTTGTTGCCAAAGGCTATGCCCAAACTTATGGCGTGGATTATGAGGAAACATTTGCCCCTGTTGCCAAGATGTCCTCTATTCGGATCGTGATCTCTCTTGCAGCCACTCACCGGTGGCCTCTCCATCAGTTGGATATCAAGAATGCGTTCCTTCATGGGTCCTTGGAGGAAGAGGTGTATATGGAACAACCACCTGGGTTCGTTGCTGAGGGGGAGCGTAACAAGGTGTGTCGTCTCCTTGCCTCCTTATATGGCTTGAAACAATCCCCGCGCCAGTGGTTTGCCCGCTTTCGGTCTGTTGTCACCAAATTCGGACTTACCAAAAGTGTCAAAGACTCATCTCTCTTTTATCGGAACTCCTCTGCTGGTACTGTGCTCCTAATTGTGTATGTTGATGATATTGTCATCACGGGTAGTGATCCTAAAGGGATAGCCGATCTCAAAGCGTTCTTACACTCCAACTTCCAAACCAAAGATCTAGGGTTGTTGCGATACTTCCTTGGGATTGAAGTTACTGATCATGACGACTCTATCTTTGTTTCTCAACGTAAATATGCCCTTGATCTGTTATCTGATCTTGGAATGTCTGACTGCCGCCCTATGGATTCTCCCCTTGAACCAGGAGAAAAGGGCCTTCATGCCGAGAGCAAATCGTTTGATTCGCCAGAGAAGTATCGTAGGGTAGTTGGAAAACTTAACTACCTTACTATGACTCGCCCAGATATTGCCTGTGCTGTGAGTAAGGTCAGTCAGTTCATGGCCACCCCAACTATCTCTCAATGGGACTCTGTTCTCCGCATTGTTAGATACATAAAGAAGGATCCTGGTCTAGGAATATCATACAAGAATCGTGGTCATTCCAATATAGAGGCTTACTGTGACTCCGACTGGGCAGGTTGTTTAGCCACTCGGAAGTCTACCACAGGATTTACTATATTTATGGGAGGAAACCTTGTCTCCTGGAAGAGCAAGAAACAGACCACTGTCGCCAGATCTAGTGCCGAGGCAGAGTATCGGGCTATGTCGCACACTGTTGCTGAGATCATGTGGATCAGACAGACTCTCTGTGAAATCGGATACCCTGTTCATGACCCAACTCTGTTATGGTGCGATAATCAAGCTGCAATACAGATAGCAACCAATCCTGTGTTTCATGAACGCACAAAGCACATCGAGGTTGACTGTCACTTCGTACGAGAGAAGTATGAAGAAGGTCTTATTTCCTTGAGCCATGTGAAGACTGGGGACCAAGTTGCTGATATTCTCACGAAAGGAGTTACTGGGGTCAGAATGAATTTCATATGTAACAAGTTAGGTCTGGAAAGTTTCCACGACCCAACTTGAGGGGGAGTGTTAGATGTTATATATATATGTATGTCCGGTTCAATAATCATAAGGGAAAAAAATGGATTCTCTTCGTGACAAGAATGAAACAAAGAATTTCATTTTTCTGTTTCGTCTTCCCAGCGAGACCCCGCCACCCGCTCGCCTAGCCTCACCTCCTTTGTCATTTGAAGCGTTGACGACCTCCAGTGACAGGAAGCCTCCGTCGGTCACCACTGGATGCTTAGGCAGAACCTCCTCCTCCAGGTTCCTGCGACGCTAACACACTCAGTTCTGGCAGTCCACCGGCGGGTCGAATCACAGTCGTTGCCTCCTCCTTCGGAACTTCTTCTATCGCCACCACCGAATCTTCATACTCGTGACTATCTAGAATTGTGTCTTTATTTTTTATTGAATTTGTGGATGAATATTGCATATTGCTTGGGAATCGTGATTGTTGTGCTTTTGTCATGTTTTTTCTATTTTCTATAACTGTCATTTGTTTAAGTGTGGCTTGGAACCCTTCGTGCGAAGGAAGTCATGTTTGCTTGTTTACTTGAAATTGTTGTGAATGTTGTGTTGTGTTGCTATGCCTACCTAATCTTATTGCTAAACTTAATTCCGGATTCGTTAAAATCATATTTGCATCATATAAGTTAGGTTACTCAAGTCAACCCGCACCACTGATATAGATCTGCATTAGTATCCATCCACTTTCATACCATACCCTGCGTGACCTTGGCCTTGAGAAAAATGAGCCAATCATATTATATTGTGATAAAAATGCGACCATTAGTATCGCATTATTGCTCATAACCTTGTTCAACACGATCACACCAAACACATTGAAGTCAACAGACACTTAATTAAAGAAAACATAGTGAGAAGGATTGAATGTACTACATTTGTCCCCCTGAATAAGAATTGGTAAACATTCTTACTAAAAGAGTGAGTGTGAGTGCTTTCGGAAGGATCATTACCAAGTTGGGTATGGTCAACATTATAAGCCCAATTTGAGGGAAGTGTTAGCATTTACTACTTATTGTTTCATGTATTTTTTTGTTTTCATGTATTTCTCTCCCCTCCAATATATAGGTGTGTGACCCTTTGTAATTAATTAATCAAATAATTTCCAAACATTTAAACAATAGAATACTCATAGATCATATGAACTGAAATGTAAACGGGGCAACTAGTCCAAATGTTAGAAAAGAACCAGTGATGAATAAAGCATGCATCCCTCCAACTATCCCGTAAATGGAAATCTGAATAGCTGATAAGTCATAAAATTTGATGTTCGAGGAAAAATTGAGATAAGTTGTGGTATTATAAATCCACATCAACACAAACTATGGATGTCATTTTTTCATGACATACTCAAAACACCAACAGATTGAATCCAAGCAAACAATAATTCATGCTAGCATGAATAAACAATATATAACACATAACAATCTTTTAATGATAAGATCAACGATAATATGGAAATATGATGTCCAACATTGACACCACATCAGTTAAAAGAAGTTTTTGTCCAAGATTTTCCCCTCTACATGTTGTTCATATCATTGGTCCAAATAACCATCAGTTATTCATCATAAAATGTTCTTGATAAAGGAAACATCAAATTCAGATAATACTCAGCCAAAATAAACTCTTAACAAGAGGCCGTGTGCCCTAAAGGCCTAAACATAGTATGCGCATAAAACAAACCATGCGTTGACAAGAAGTCTTGCCCATGGGAAACACCATTACTTTAGTACTTAAAGAGTTAGATATATACGAAAATGAAAAGCTGTTATACTTGGAAACAAGATAACTTGCCTTGCATCGATACTCTCTATGGTAAACGAAAGAATGTGAAAGGTTGATGCAGTAAGAAAGAGCGCCCTTAACATTGTCACTCATAGTAATTGCCTGCTCTAATTTATCCAACCTCATACACTCAACAGCAATGCCCATAGCTTGCTGATATTTTCCATCTGAAATACACCTGCATCAAGAACAGAAATAAGCATCCAGAATAATAATAATAACAATAACTCTAACCAAGAATTTTACACCACATACTTATCCAGCATTATTTCTGCCATGGCTTCTAATCTGGGATCAATTCTTGCACCTTTTCCCCCAGTTTTAAAGTTTTTTGACTTTAAGATCGCATACTCATCGAGGACTTTGGCTGTAAAAGAATAACTTTTACATAAAAAAGAAGAGGAATACGGAGCAACTTGAGAAATTTATTGTGATTCATACCAAGGAGTGTATGAGCATAGTGAGAATCTTCAGTAACATCAAACATTGGACCAGCGTAAAGTGCATACGACAACGACACATTAAGCTCATCGAGGTAGTAAAAGACCTATTCTCCCAAAGAAGCAAGAAGATCACTTTCTAATCAACTGAGTACAGGAATTGAAGCGGCCAAAAAATTGAGAGAAATAAATAAAAAGGTACCTTGGAAGCAACTAGAGCAGCAAGTTGCCTCTGTTCAAACTTCTCATCTTCGTATAAGCATTTTCTGCAGATTAAGTAATAGAAAGAGGAAGAAAATTCAGCGTTCTTTTCTATTGACTTTGATGTGTTCCTAAGATTGCTGAGCGGGAAAGCTGAAATCAGAGGAATGGCCTAAATATGGAAAGCTGAGCGGTATAAATATATTTACCCCAAAACGGATTGCTCTTTTCTATTAAACATGGCATTTCATGTTCTTATTAATATTGGTTAAAAGTTTTGGGAGAATCATCCCCTGCTTTGGGATCATCCACTCAAAGGGCCTTCATCTTAAGATTGATATTTTGTTTTGGGTTTCAATTGTTTGTCTGTTAGTTCGTTTAAACTGCTTGTGATTGCTAACATTCCTCTTTCAACTGATTTCCTGCTTAAGTGGATCTGGCTTGCTGTGAATGGTATTCTGTTCCTGCCTTCTTGGATGTTGATTCATGGATCTGGCTTGCTGTGAATGGTATTCTGTTCCTGCCTTCTTGGATGTTGATTCATTGTTGCAGGTTCTAATTTGCATATCTAAATTAGTTGAACCTTTTAATCAGCAAGAGAAAAAAGTCCAGATGAGACTACGATCTGGGCTTCTTAATACAATTACAAAGCGTGTCCATATGCAATTAAGGCTCCGTTTGGCACGACTTATTTGCTCCGGTGAGTTTGGACAAAAACGCCACCATCATAGAATGTATTGTTAGAAATTTTAAATTATAAAACATTATAAATTAAATGTTTTGATTGGAGCTAAATTGTGTTTGGTGTTTGGGCTCCTTATTATGATGGAAAAGCTCAAAACCAAACTTGGAGAGAATCCAAATTTTTGGAGGGAAGCCTTTCATGATGAAATGATGTTCTTTAGTCCCACCTTGCCATTCTCCTTCTTCCCTTAAGTGTATATAAAGAAATCCACACCTTCTTATTTGTTCAAAAGAACATAAGGAGAAACTATGAACCACACGCGCGCGCGCGCACCGCACCGCACCGGATCCGGATTTCGGATTTCAGATTTGGCATTTGGGGAATAATTGAATTGAATTGTATTTTTTTTGTACAAAATAGTTTCAGAGTTTTACTCGGAGTTGCGTCGATGAGAATTCAGAGCTGCGTCGAATAGATTTCGACGTAGCGTCTTCAAGCCGCTGAAGTTGGCGTGGCGTCGATTGGGATTCGACGCATGCGTCGATAGAACTCGACGCAAGCGTCGACAAGTCCTGCGTCGTTTTAGCCTGCGTCGATAGAACTCGACGTAGCGTCGATATGGTGTCGACGCAACGTCGATTAGTTTTCAACGCGTTCTGCCGTTTTACGCGTTTTCTTAACCGCTCTTTTATGCGTGTTTCTCGCCATTATTTACGTTGGAAATATTCAACGTTCATTTTCCCGATTATGATCCTTCCAATTATAGCCGTCAATACTAATTATGTTTTAATATTGCCGTTTTCAAGATCTGATTCCTCCGGCGATTTACTGTCTTTGTCTTCTATATATTCACGTTCTTTCTGAAATCGTATATACGCTCTTGTGATCTCTGTTCCTGTCACGATATTCTACGTACTTACTTTTCTTTACGTTTGCTTCATCAAGTGGTTGTTCGGGTGCTCTGTGCATCTTCGGTGTCCGCGCACATCGGAGTTTCGGGATCTAGCCGGGTGTTGTACCTTGGAGAAGTGAGCATCGGTTGAAAGCCCTGCCGGAGGGTGGTGCAACTTCTTTAGGGCAGTGACCACACGCCTTACCCAGGCTCGATTCTAAACTATATATATTTCCTCTCCTTTATTTCTCATCCCCTTCATGCAATTTTATTATTATTGCTGTTCATATATATATATATATATATATATATCTGTTGTTTTCTGCAAAGTTTTAAAAACAAAAATTACAGTATTTTGTATATTAATATAGGAATATATAAAAATTATTCCTACATGTATGTTTGGCATGATAGTGGTTATGACCGCCACCAAGAAAAGAAAACTAATTTTGAACATAAAGTGGATGAAGTTAAGGTCGGACGTTCACGAACGATAGTTCATAATCACCGCATTCACGACCACCGCCACCGCGCCAAACGGAGCCCAAGTCAATTTAATATTGAAGGTTGAACACGATTACAAAACCTATTTACTTGCTTCATCCCATACGGTTTCTTAGTGAGATTATGACTAAAGATAGGGCACAATGGCGACAAAGGATCCATATAGCCGACCCCATTATAGTGGGATAAAGGCCTGAGTGTTTTCTGTTTGCTGTTGTTGTTGTTGTTGTATCCTATACGGTTTCTTCCTTCAAAATTATCAAAACAATTATGAAACATATTTGCCTGCATCATCCTATACGGTTTCTTCCTTCAAAATAATCAAAGCATAGAGACGATGCACCTAATATTGTGGATCCCAAAACCCTAATTCAGAAGGGAAAATTTAAAGAAAAAAAGGGCTAGAAACTAGGTTAAGAGAGCTCACATTGTGAGTAAGAAATGTGATATCTCTGGCCAGAAAAGAATAACCAGGGAGTTTAGCTTCTGGAGCGCGTGGAGCTTGAGCGACGGGTGCTCCTCGTTCAGCATAGCCAGGAGCCCGCACGCGGAACTCACCACCGCCATGATCGAACGCAGAGAGGATTTGGAAACTGAGAAGGAGAAGAAGAGAGAAGCGGGTAAGGGATGATTACAGATTCCTGAACGAAGAAGAAAGCGAGAACAATTGCTTCTCCGAGATTCGAACGACGGTGATTTCTTGTCCACTACGAAGGCCCCGCGCTTTTATTGTTGCGTTTTTAAATATAAACGCAGCGGCAGTTTTTTTGTTGTTTGGCACGGCGGTGAGAAACGCAATCACCTAAAAATTATGGAAAAGGTGTGTTATCAGGCCGCGGCATCACCCAGCTTTCGCGGATCCTAAGCGTGTATGGAAATCACGGTATTTTCCTCAAGTATTTATTTCTCTCCGTCAGTGTCGGCTTTGAGTAGAACGTCGTCATCATCGACCGCACTAAAAACGTAGTTTTACCAAATGGCGCAACCTCATTCATGACAGCAGTTTCCAACCACTGCGTTCATGACCGCCATCATAGACCGATGTGTTTCTAACCACAACCGCCGCACCAAACAGACCCGAAGACGCCGACTGAAAAGATTGCAGGTGGGCTTGCTACTTATGCCAAAAGAGGCTTTTAAAGTCCATGTACCAAAGGCCTTTGCTCTATAAAACTATTGCATTATTAAATTCGAATGTGGAAAAACTGTTTTTTCTGGTACAAATGGGAATTTATATTAGTAGCTCCACAATCGATATTCGCAGCGATAGTGACTTCTATATTTAGCTCTTTTTTCCACTCCATGTTCCCGCTAAGTCCTTTTAAAATGCTCCTTGACAACTGTCTGTTCTGGAATGATGATATCGTCTCCGGTAATTCCTATCACCGACGGTAGTGGGCACTTATTTCCATATTTGTCAGTGGAAATCTCGAGCACGCTTCAATGTTCTTTACTCTATTTTATCTACGAGACATACACACTATGAACACAAGAAAGTGTAGATCAAATACATATTAAGATTTTATACAATCCATATTCGTCGAGGGTAGACTCATCCTAGACACAGACTTACGTCAGCAAACAGTCGACCAATAAGGTTAGAAGGAGTCACAACAAAGAAGAATAGAAGGCAAGTCTAGGGCGAAGTTCCCCCGGACATCGCCCATGGGCGAAGTTCCCCCGGATATCGCCCATGGGCGAGGTCCCCCAGACCTCCCCCATAAGTGAGATCCCCTTGACCTCGTCCATAGGTGAGGTCCTTCTTTAGATCTCCCGTAGGGGAGGCCCGTGACAACTCGTTAATTAAGCTAGGTCGCATGATCGGCTCCCCATTGGCGAGGTTCTTACAATATGTCTTTATCGTCTCGTCGAGGTCCTAACACCCACTAGAGGGGTCAGAAATTTTGTGGGAATGGCTATTCGCAGGCCAGCCCCCTAGTTTGAATTATTTGTAAATATGGCAGCAAGGGTACAAGAAAAAGAACATTGAACTCCAACCCCCCAAGCTTCCCACTTACCAAACTCGTGTCTTTTTTGTGCCTAGCTCATCTTTTGGCTTTATGAGGGAAAGTTCCAACAAACTTTCGGGTGTGCGGCGAGACCTCCTCATTGCAACACATTAGTCTTCTTATTTATAGGAAAACCAGTCTCTCTCTCTCTCTCTCTCTCTCTCTCTCTCTCTCTCTCTCGTGCTCATACCATCAGATCTAGGGGTTAAGACCGTATGCTCAGTAACCTTGTACTACTCTTTAGGTCTGAATTCTTGTGAACTGATTTTCTGGTTCCAACATATTTGGTATGTGAGCGTGAATCGTAGTTAGAGGAAGAAATTCTTGTGAAAATGGGTCATGACTCATGATGGTGAGCAGGAGAACGGCGTCGACAACTCACGAGTTGATAGCGAGTTCGCGGCGCGAGCGGACTTTGTAGTTTTTAGTAGAAGGATGGAAGATATGTTGCGAGCTCTACTTATACCTCATGTCGAGGTCATTGTGACCTCGCCTCACCATGTCACTTCTTCTGAATATGACGAGTTGTCCCAGCGACCAGGCAAGGAGGTCGCTCATGAATACCACGAGCGACCTCAAAATAGCAATTTCCCCTAGTGAGCTCGCAGGGAATTCACTTTTGTGACCTCGATCCCTTAGCAAGCTCGCTTTCGCGAGCTTAGCAAGCTCGCTTTCGCGAGCTTGAGTAGGGTCGTCGGATGCCATCTCGCCAGTGTGGGTCAACGAAATGGTTCAGCACTTGCAATGGTTGGAAGATGGTGTTTCCATTCGAAATATAACTGACTCTTTCAAGTGTAAATTCTTTGCGATCACCTTCAAAGGTGAGGCATGGGACTAGTTTCACTAGTTTCTTGCAGGTTTCATCTACTATTTCGAGGACTTGCATCGAGAGCTGACGTTGTCTTTCGCAACATCAAAAAAGAGGAAGAAGGGTTGATGGTTTGCAATTCTCACTTAATAATAAATTTCCAAGGCAAACGAACCTATCAATTGTAATAAATAAGATATCCCTACTTATGTCGTATTCCAAAGGATCTCTTCAATTACTCATACTTACTTCTCATCAATTATCTACCAAGCGAATCAAGAGTGGTTTTCTTATTTAGAAACAAAATTTAAACTGAGTTACCTATTTAATTAAAACGGTAAATTGTGAAAGAAAGACCTGATGATTGAAGGATAGCGTTCGGATGTAGAGCACACCTAGATGAAGCAATAGATCCTTGAGGCCCCTACTTCAAACTCTCAAAACCTAGTCAACCGAGAAGATTTAAATATAATTAACCTCTCTCTCGAGCAAGTTAATACTAAGGTAAAGTTGATTGATTAGGATTTCTCCTAAATCAAAACCTCTTCACTTATTTTAAACACGAATATACTTTTATCTCAAAACACGGAAGAACATCACAAGCTATCTCTAAAATTGCGATCTATTCCCTTCATTCATGCAAGATCTTAACATGCTAAGGATTTCTCAATCTCAAAGGATGAAATCACATAAGAATTACAATTCCGGAAAAGTAAAACTCGACACAGATGAATTGCATGAATAAATTAACAAAAGGATTGAGAGATTAAAAAGAAAGCATTCAAATCATTTAAAACATCAAACTATGGTTCTTACATCCCAACGCTAAAAAGAGATTTGTTCCGCATCATTTTTTCTAAACAGAAATAAAGTTCAAACACAAAATCAAAATAAAAGAACATACTAAGAATCCCCTTTTCTCTTCTTCCTTCACGATCTTCAAACTCCAGAAAACTCCAACCAAAAGCAAAAAACTCCCTTCTTCAGGAACTTCCAACCCTTTTATAGTTGGTGTTGGAAAAGGAAAGAAAATGATCGCACACGGTCGTGCACATGGCCGTGTCAGCGGCCGTGTATAATGAATGGGAACGGTTAGGTCGAAGATGTGCGGTGTACGGTAGTCGTGTTGTTGGACACACCCATTCACACGGCCGTGTATGAACCCATGCTCGTAGATGAGCCTTCCAGCGACATGGCCGTGTCCATGGCCATGTGTCTGGCCGTGACTTTTTCTGTTATTTTTGTTGACTAAATTCTCTAAGCACGACATATCATCCAACCGTGTAGAAGGTCGTATATATTGACATGGCCGTGTCCGTGGTCGTGTGTCTGGCCATGTAGAGTCTACTTTCCTTAAGTTTTGTATTTCTCAACCTGAATACACCTGGATGCATATGTTTAAGTTAAAACGTCATTGAATGTGAGCAAATAACTATTATGATGAGAATGAGTATGAAAACAATGAGTTTAGGCTTTAAATTGAGGTGAATTCAAATAGGAATCTCAACTAATATTTGATAAATATGACCTTATCAAATACCCATACACTTAGAATTTTGCTATTCCAGAGCAAAATACATGAATAAAGGACGAGCGTATACAACCCAAAACTAGATTTCTAATAAGCAAGTTACCCAATTTAACATTATTTTCAATCATTCAATTAGTGGAAGAAAATTTTCAAAACTTAAAACGGAAATTTTACCTTCAAATGTGATAAAAATAAATTATGAAATTATCAATATTCTTGTACTTATCTCCAATCAATCCAGAAAAAACACGTATTGAATTTACCATCAATTTCTTAAATAAGATTCAATTAATTTTCTCAATATTACACTCCATAGTTTTGAAATCTATTTTGAATGACATGGGCTTGCTAGTAAACTTCAACTTCAACTCATAGAAAGAAATAGTAAGATTAAAGGATCACTAGGACTTTTGAGGTGCTAACTTTGGCCTGGGTTAGGATATGATAAACAATGATATCAAACGCAATTTCTCATCATATAAGAATATATTTAAACTAGTGAATAAACTCATGATTATGAAACACATCATGACATTATCCTATTGAAAAAGAATAATGGCTAATCATTTTTTTCCTTTCTCCCCTTTTTATTCCCTTTTTTTTAGATACAAACTTTTGTATGCTCATTTTTTTTTCAGAACAAGGAGGAAAAATCAGACTGAGCCAATAAATATAATAGATCTTTCCCACATAAAAGAGGTCAATCAAAAGGATATACTCAAACGATGTGATGCAACATATATTAATCATATTCCATTTATTCAAACAGTTTAACTTTAAACTATGATGATGAGTACTGAGGTTGTAGAGAAACGAATGTTTAGAGGGTTGTAAATAATATCAAAGAAGCTCATTATGTCAAGGGTGCAATGGTAATTGATAGAAGTAGAATAAGAGTTGAAAAGGTCCAAACTAATCAAAGGTGACCTAGGTCATTTCAAACAACCTTATAGTTATGATATATTGAGTTGCATATGGAGTGCATAAGAGCAAGATACATTATTCAATAGAGTGAAATAACTGATAGTCTAATAGAATTTTTGCTTTAAAGAATAAGTGAATTGTTATGTGAATTAAATTTCAGATTAAAGTAAAGTATATAATATATAAATTTTAAAACGATTTTTATCACAATTTGACGTAAAACAACGGAGTTATGCAAATTACAACATCCACAATCGAATAACATAAATTGTAATGCTTTAATTGGGTAACTGATTAAGAGAGATCTAATTAAATTATTACTTTTTTATAGTGAATACGCATGAACGGATTGAAAAGTATTTGCTCTAAATTGTAAGGGTATTTAAAAAGAGTAAATGATTTGAAATTTTGTAATTTGAGAATATAAAATTCTAACATTGATCCCCCCAACTGAATTCATGCAATGTCCACATTGCCCTAAGCATGAATAGAAAACAAATGAAGAGGTACAAATCAAAATCTCCAAGCGACATAGTTATACATCCGCAGAGTAGCGACCATCATAGAGTAATAAAATAGAGCAGTACCATAACGGATCAGTGTTAATAAAAACAATACAATATATGGTTCAAGAAAATACTAAAACTGAAACAAGTAGATATCCATAGACTCATCCCCAAGACACAATCAGAAGGTAGATTGTGGTGACATGTCTACCTCGAAGTGATCACAGAGCTTGTAAATAGCGTTCTGAGTCCATTGATTGGACTCCTCATACTGCTCCTGCATATCGCGCTGATTGCGCAATATTTCTTCCTGATTGTAATCTATGTGGGCGAAAATATCTGTCAGAGTCTCCTGATTGTGTTCGACTCTATCCAACCTCCGAGTCATATCCATACGAAAGAAGGCGTATAAGTCATAGAGATCGTCATATGAGTGATGCTCTTGGGGTGCTTGAGAAGAGGACGCACCAAGATGTGAATATCGTGTATGTTGTGGAACATCCTGTGGATCCTCCTCTTCCTATCTATTCCTCTCCTCCTCAACATCATCTCCCACCTCATCCTGATGTCTAACTACATGATAGACGGGTCTGCCAACTCCGGGACGTGCTCGAACTATCCTAAGCGATCGAAGTGCCATTGAAATGGGTATAGTGCGAGCGGCCACCTCCATAGGAGGAAGACCGTCAAAGAGATTCATGCCTTTCAGAAGGAGTGTGATGTATGGTGCGATACAGATAGTCCCGACTCGGCCGTGCTCGGCCTGGTGGCGAATGAAGGTGGCAACAAAATATCCCAAGTGAAGAGGAAAGTGCTTCGTCATGCTATAAAGATATTGAATATCTTTGGTACTGACGACTCCGGAACTCTCTCCTCGCCCAGACAGAGTATTGCTCAAAAGGTGATGGAGGTAGTGGACATCGGGGCTGTTCAAATAGGAGGCCTTGGAGCTCTTTGCTTCATAAGGCGGACCGTCTGCAATGGTACGCCATACAGACTCAGAGTTCACTACATGGGGTTAAGTGGTAGTGAAGGTCATGGTATTGTGGACGGTTGAGGAACTCCTCATCGTAGAGTCGAAGGAATGACGTGAACTCTCGAAGACTGAGCGAGTAAACATGACGTTGAACCCGAAACGTAACGGTGGCAGTGATAGAAGTGTGATTCGTACTGCCTGCTGTTGTATAGTAACTTGACTTCATGGTGAATGTGGAAAGGAATTCCAACTTAACCTCGTGATAACCGATCTCATTGATGGCGAAAAATGCATCCCAACTGCTATGTCCGATGAGGAGCCCGACTTCCTCGTTCAAATGGATTTCCTCCAACACGTCCCAATCTATGCATCGACAATCTTGAAATTTTCGCTTGCGGAGTCGCTTGAATCGGGCGAGATGAGTCGGCTCTTCAAATTGAAGCATGCCGACTTCGGCGTGAATGGTGGCAGGAAGGGGGGTAGAATGATCAGAGCGGCGTCGATTCGAGCGTTGACGAGAAGTCGACATGCCGAATGGATGATATTCCTTGTAGGTGGTAATGAAAAGTCATAGGATGGAGAGAAAAGATGGAGAAAAATATAGATGTGAAGTATGAAAATCATCTCGTCAAAGTTTATGGAAGTTTGTAAAAATTACCTTGAAATGTAGATCAGGCCGGGAGGAGAAGAAATCCGCAAAATTATTTTTTGTTCAGAGCACCCGGGAGTGAGATATGGTCGGAAAAGAGGCTGGAAAATAAGGGGGTGGCGGATGGTTTCGTACACGGCTGGAAAGGGAGGAAAATGAAGTGGGGGGGGGGGGGTGAATAGTTTTTTTTTTCATTTAAATCAAGGCACATTGCCATGAACCCGGCCGTGTTGTAACGACCCAATTTCCCCATACAAATTAAAATAACATAATATTTGTGATGTCGCTATATTACGACAATTTGATGAAATTTGGTATGCTTGGTGTGCGTATGACATAATACTTGTGATGTCGCTTTATTAAATAAGTCGTCATGAAGAGAAAATAACATGAAGTTGGTGTGCCAATAGTCTTAAGAGTTGAGGATGAATTTGGGTGCTAATAGGAGACATTGGTGTGCGTATAGTCAAATGTGTGGATTACTTAGATTAGCTTGTTCAAATATATTGGGTGTGCCAAAGAGAAATGAATTTGGGTTCTAATAGGAGATTTAACACAGTATTATGGGTTCAATTAATTGAACCTGAACCTAAATTAATTCAATTAGGCTTAGGCGGTAGGCGGTGGGTAGTCTTGGACCGGTTCAAGAGGAGCAATCGTGCCTCGTCTCACTCGCAAAGCCGCACTTTTTTCCCTTCTCTGTTTCAGTTTCCGCTAGGGTTCAGCGAGAGACCCGTCTCCGTCTCTATGCCTCGACGACGGCAGCAACGCTAAGTCCTTTTCTTCTGCTCGATGACTCTCTTACTGAGTTCTGCCGCTGGATCCTATTAGGGCCGACGATTCCCTCTATTCCAGCCGATGATAACAGTGATTCCTCCTCTTGTTCTTCTTCGACTGCTTTGGACTTTGGATGACAGCTTTGGGCTAAAGTTGTTCTTCGGTGAGCCTTCTTGCTCTCCCCCTCTTCTCTTTCTCTAAATTAGTTGTTGCGTAGATTTTGGGGGCTTGATCTTCTGGTTGGTTAGGGTATTTTTGAATTATGGGGCTTTCATAAAGGATTGATTATTAGATTTCTTAGTTGTTGGTGTTAGTAATTGGGGGTTGCTGCTTGACTGGAAATGATAGCAGTTTTATTGGGGTTGATGTTTAGATACACTTGGATATATTTTTACGATACTTTCATTTGTTAAATTTCATTTAGTGCAAGTTAATCGAATTTTGATTTAGCAATTTCTGACTTAAGTTCGCGAAATAACAGATATTACAAAAGAAAAGAAAATATGACGAGAATTTAAAGAACGAAGAAAACAAGGTGAGTACTTATATCTTTAATTATGCATAACTTTGAATTAATTTGAATATACACATGATTAAATTCTTATACTGAAAGTATTTTAGTGATTGTGCATGAACATGAAATTGAAATCGCTCACATTTATGAATCACGGATTAATATGAGAATTTCTAGAAAAGTTTTTTTTTTAGAATTTCTAGAAAAGGTTGAATCAGAAAGAACACGAATTAAGCGACGAAGTAAATTCTGAGAGAATGTTTGAATATACGAAGATTGAATACGAAGATTGAAATTATGCACGTGAATAAGAACAACAAGAAAAGATAAAAGTTGAATAAAAGATAATATGCATCGATGCATCGGAAATGATAAGAGTTAACCCAGTCCGTAGGGGGGTGTGAATACCCTATGGAAGAGGCCGTTGAAGGCCAAGAGGTCGTTGAAGACCAAGAAGGGATAATCGACAACAACCCTTATGATTTCCTAATTTAATAAAGCTAAAGATAAACGAGGAATTTGAATTGATTATGAGAAATCTACTGATTGATGATGGAAAATGAAGTGAATAAGTTACGTCTGAAAGAATCTGAAATTGATGAAAGGATTGCGAATAAAAGAAATGAAACGACAGTTAAGAACAAAAAGAATGAATGAAGATCGAATGTGAATAGAAATTACGAAGAAACGAAATGAATAGATCACATGAATGAAGTTTGAAACGTAAATCATATCGAAGAAAGAGTATGAGTATGAAAGAATATGAACTTGAATGACTAAAAAGAGAATAGTCGATGAAACGAGCCTGAAAGAACATGAGAATAGATAATTCGCTGAAAAGAACTTGATGAACCTAACGAATTGAATACATATTAATACATATGTTTCTTTCGATACTGCCATATAAAACTTATGCATATTGATACTGATGTTTCTTGGTTGCATGTACAGCAGTTAAAGAGGTATGTTACTCACTTAGTCATATTCGTTATGACTAAACCCGTTGGCTTCATATATTTTTAGGAGGATGTGCGTTTCCTGAAGACCCTTAAGAAATCAAAGTGGTATAGAGAAGAAAAGAAAAATAAAGATCAAGCTAAGGTATGAGTAAAATTTTAAGAAAAGTTTTTATTATGTGTTTTATTTTGTATTCACTATGCTTACTTCTAGAACATCTTGGCATGAATGATATGAAAATATGTTTTGATACAGATTTCATGTGAGGTCTGAATAGGGGCCTCACACGTGTACCCGACCGTGTTCCACTTTTTTGAACAACGACGAAAAATAGGCTGAATGATGAACACTGCCGTGCATATGGCTGTGTTACTACCTATGTTTGTGCAATGTAAGGTTCCAGAAATGCGGAAGGGTCTCTGCACGCGTAAATGAACACGGGTAGACACACGGTGTGTACTAGCCTTGTTCGAGGTGGCACTACTAGAAAATAGACTTTTAGCCACGCTCGTATTGCCCACGGCCATTTTCCGTGGCTAAAAGTCAAATTATCGTGGCTAAAAGTCTAAAATCGTGGCTACAAGTCATAGAAAAATGGTATTTGCCACAGAAAGAGCATGACAAATACTTTTTTGCCACGCTCGTATTGGCCACGCCCATTTACCACGGCAGTTCGTGGCTAAAAGTCTTTTGCCACGATTTTAGATTTTTAGCCACGGTAATTTGCCCTGGCTAAAAGTCAATTTTCTAGTAGTGTGGTGTGATTTGATACATATATATAATTATACATAAATATTTTTAAACATGAACAAGAACAAAGACATGTTTTTTTTAAATACAAAAGTAGAACACGAACAAACCTAACATCATAAAAACTCTTAGCTAAATGCCGTGAAAATTCAGTTAGTGTCAAGCCGGAGACTTAACTCCTCTTTGCCTTGACGCTCAAATTATTCCCCAAAATATTGCTTTAGTCTATGTCCATTAGCTTTGAAAACCTCTTTTTCTGGGTGAGAGAGTTCAACCGCTCCGTATGAAAATACTTGCTCAACTTTAAATGTGCCCGACCATCTTGATTTCAATTTCCCGGGAAAGAGTTTTAGACGAGAATTGTATAGCAGAACATTATCCCCAATTTTGAACGATTTATGATTATGAAGTTGTCTATCATGGAAAGCTTTTGCTTTCTCTTTGTATATATGAGAATTCTCATATGCGATTGCTCTCCACTCATCTAATTCATTGAGTTAAAATTTTTGCTTCTCTTCCGATAGATCTAAGTTCATGTTTCGAGTACGAATAGCCTAATATGCTTTATGTTCAAGTTCAACTGGTACGTGACATGCCTTACCATATACTAGTCTATACGGTGTAGTGCCTATTGGTTTCTTAAATGCAGTGCGGTAGGCCCATAAAGTGTCGTTCAATTTTTTCGCCTATTGTTTCCTATTCCCTTCTATTGATTTTTCTAGGATGTGTTTCAACTCTCGGTTGGATACCTCGACTTGCCCATTGGTTTGTTGATGATAATGAGTGGCCACCCTATGCGTAATCTCATATTTAGTTAAAACTTTATTAAACTGAGAATTACAAAAGTGAGTCCCCCGATCACCAATGATGGCACAAGGCGTTCCAAACCGTGAAAATAATTTTCTAAGGAATTTGACAACAACTCTAGCGTCGTTTGTTGGTAAGGCTTGCGCTTCTACCCATTTTGAAACAAAGTCTACGACAACTAGAACGTATTTATTATCATACGAATTAGAAAATGACCCAATAAAGTCAATTCCCCAAACATCAAAATGGACCGCCGCGCGCAGTCCCGGACGCGGCCGCACGGCTGGGCCCACCCGCCAAGTGAGTTGGGTGAGAGGATGAGGATCACGACCATAAAAGTGTCTAGTGATGTACTATGGTTTTGATGCTAAATATATAATATAATAATAATAAAAAATTTATAAGAATTAAAGCCTTTGCCCAGCGGCCCGGCCCGGCCCGGCCCTTGTGACAGCCCACCAGTTTTATTAAACTCTCCTAAAATCACCTTCTCGAACAAATCCTGCCCATTCCTCCCCCGAATCCTGATCGACTCGCTCGGGAAGTTAAAAACCTAGGGCACGCAAATCACTCTCCCAGAAAACAAATCAGGCGACAGAGAAATCTACAGGCGATGTCAATGGCGTTGAACTGCGTACTCAGATCTGGCCTCAAGACCTTGACATCACATGACGCAGTGTTATCTAAATCAGGCAACGCATCTCTCTTCTCTTATAACTTGCCGCAAGTCCGCCGCTGCTAGTTTTCTCTTATTTCTTGTCTTCTCTTCGCTATGCATAACTTTCCGATTGCCTTTCGATGCATACCTTCATCTTTGTTGCGTTTGATCTGTGCAGACTTGAACAGCTATTGTAGATTATGATTTGATCTTCTTTTTTTTGTACAAATTGGTTTTCGCTTGCTGTTGATGTCTCCTATAAGAATTCGGCATGCTATTGACGCCTCATATAAGAATTTGGTCTCCTATTGATATGCCGCAGAAGTCTTTCGAAAAAATAAAACTGTGATTGTCGATATGTTAGGCTGTGTTCGTTTGGTAGTTCTTAGGAGGAGGGAATTGGTTTTATTCATTCGAAAACCAATATTTGTGTTAGTTTGGTTGTTTTAAAGGATGGCATTGATACTTACGGTTTTGGGAGGAAGGTGTTTGACCAAAACCAATTATGAGTGTTCGGTAGCTTATTTTTAGGGAAGAAATTGGCTTTAGCCCAAAACCAATGAGTTTTGGGTCTCTGAAAATCCTTCTATCCCCAAAAAACACCTGTTTTGGTCAGTTTTGGTCCATACACGATCACACGCCATCTGCGATCGGCGATGCTTGCGATCGTCTTCCACCTGCGATCATCCTCCAGCGATGCTTGCGATCGTCTTCCTCTTCCACCGAGTTTTCCACCAACGATCGGCGATGCTTGAGATGACTTCCACCTGCGATCGATTGGCGATGCTGCTTGGAGGGTAAATTTGATTGGAATAGATTCGAGTCCTTGAACTACAACAAATGTTGCTTTAATCAGGACTTTTTTTGAGGAAGAATTCTAAGATGGCATCAAGTAGGTGGGATTTGGAGTTCTAGTAATGGAAAAAGTAATTTTAATTGCTTGTGAAATTCAGACCTTGGATGCTAATGATACGCTCCAAAATGTTTCAAGCTCTCAAATACCACACACAATTAAGAACAATCAGGAAAGAGATTCAATCCAATACAATTCAACATTGATTTATCTCACAATTACTAACACGAAGCAGAACAAGACAATGTATACTGTGGTTGCCCTAAGAGCATAACTCTGAATGGAACAACACAATTCTCCGACATAATTGATCACCAAGAAAAAATAATGAAAAAAACATTTATCATCCCAGCTATTTAAAATCCCACCAAGACTAGTGAAAAACCCAAATTACCCTTTATTTAAAACAATAAAACCCGCCAATATAACTTTCTAATTTTCCTACTTGCTGAACCTGGTTCACTGCGCCGTCTTCCTCCGTGGTATGCATCAATATCCTCCCTTTCACAACTTCCTTTTCCTCAACGAAGGAATGCAGGGAAACGCTGCTTGAGGGACCACAAATCCTCTCAGGTCGCCTCCTTCGCAGACCCGCCAGCCCACTGCACCAACATTTGTGCAATTTAACGGTCGAGAATGCACAGAGGATCGCTCAGCAAATTCCCATCTTCATTGACAGTTGACGGTAGTGGGTCAATCTGAAGGGGTGGCTGACCTTTATGCTCATGCAACTGAGATATGTGGAAAGTGGAATGAATCTTAGCTTCCTCCGGCAACTGCAACCTGTACGTCACCGCGTCAACACGCTCAAGAATTTTAAAAGGGTAAAAGAACTTCAGAGGCAACTTATGGTAGCAATGTTGTCTCAAACTTGTCTGCCTATATGGTTAAATCTTCACATACGCCCAAGCCCCAACTTCTAACTCCCGCTCACGTTGTTTCTTATCAGCCAACATCTTCATGTGATTTTGAGATTGAGCTAATTTTTTTTCCAGAGCAGAAATCATCCTTTCCCTGGCAGCCAAAGTCCTGCTACTGCTTCCAAAGCACTTGAATCTTATATATATGGTACATGTAGGACCAGAGCTTGCCCATAAACTATTTCATATGGCGCCATTTTGTTGGAGCCGTGGAAAGTGGCATTGTACCACCACTCTGCTAAGGGAAGCCAGCCCACCCAAGTCATGGACTTTTCAAAACACATTCACCTCAGAAAATTCTCCAAGCAACGATTCACCACTTCAGTTTGCCCGTCGGACTGAGGGTGATAAGCAGTGGAAAGGTTGAGTTGAACATTCACCAAACGAAATAGTTCCTACCAGAATTGACTGAAAAAAATAGCATCCCTGTCGCTCACAATGGAAGTCGACATTCCATGAAGTCTGAAAATGGAATCCAAGAATACTGCCGCAATTCCCTCAGCGGTGTATGGGTGACAGATAGGAACAAAATGTGCGTACTTACTTAGTCGATTGACGACGACCAAAATAGTTGATCGCCCCTTGCTCTTTGGTAAGTGAAAGTCATCCACAAAATCCAAAGAAATGTCTTGCCACACTCTTCCAGGGATAGGTAAAAGGTTGGAGAAGACCCATCGACTTCTGATTATCAGCTTTACATAGCTGGCAAACCACGCAAAGTTGTATATACTCATGGATCTCCACCTTCATTTTCCTTCAAAAGAACATGCTCCTGAGACGATGATAAGTAGTCCGCATACCAGAATGCCCTCCCAAAAAATTGTCTTGATAAAGTTGAATCAATCTCCACTTAAATGACCCATCGTTGCCCACTACAAGCTTGCCCTTACTCTGCAATAAGCTTATCCCCCCAATACACATGTTTATGGGAGGGATCAGTCTTCTTGGCTTCAATGATCTTCCAAATGCGTTGATCACTCTATCAGGAAGCCTTAATACTTCCCCTAACTCATACTTTCTGGACAGAGCATCGACACAAGCATTTTCAGTTCCTTTCTTATATTGGATTACATAATCGACGTAGATAATCGTGCCCCATCGGTTTGGAGATGTACTTTTATTGTGCTGGAGTGGAAATACGTTGATCCAACAAGTATTTAAGACTTTGGTGATCGGTTTTAATTACAAAGGAACATCCAATCAAGCAGTGCTTCCAATGCTGCACGACCATGACCACCGCCAGAAGTTCCTTTTCATAGACCGATAAAACCCATTTTCATATACCCAAGGCTTTGCTGAAGAAAGCAATGGGCCTGCCTTCCTGCATGAGAACCGCCCCTACCCCGCCTTCTGATGCAATGGCTCCACTGCAAATGGTCTATCAAAATCAGGGAGGCGTAAAATTGGACGGGACACCACCTCCTTCATGTGATGAAAAGCTGTTCGAGCCTCCTCCGTCCACTTGAGAGTTTTATTCTTAAGAAGTTCAATGAGTGGACGAGCTATACTCCCATAACCCTTCACAACACGCATGTAATATCCCGTTAAGCCTAAAAATCCTCCCAATACCTTCAATGTAAACAGCTCCCGCCACTCCACATAGCCTTTACTTTTAGGGGATCAGTGGCCACTGCCGAACTGGATATGATATGGCCGAGATAATGTACATGTCGAAGACCAAAGCCACACTTGCTCCTTTTCACAAAAAGTTGCTGCTATTGTAAAATTTCCAAAGCAAACTTCAGATGTTCCAAATAACTCTCCCATGAATCTCTGAAGACTAGTATATCATCGAAGAAAATGAGGATGAATTTACGCAATTGCTCTTGAAAAATATTGTTCATAAGACCTTGGAATGTTGCCGGAGCATTATTAAGACCAAAGGGCATTACCAAGAATTCGAAGTGGCCCTGGTGAGTCTTAAGTGCGGTCTTATGATTGTCTTCCTCCCCCATGCTTACTTGATGATACCCTGCACGCTGGTCAAGCTTCGAAAAGTATTGTGCGCCATTCAGTTCATCCAGAAGTTCCTCATTGACTGGAATGGGAAAGTTGTCCTTCACCGTATGCTTGTTCAACATGCGATAATACACACAATCTTTATGCCCCATCCGCCTTCTTCACTAAAAGAACTGGAGACGCAAAAGAACTACACGAACGCCTGATAATTTCGCAACATAACAACTCCTTGATGATAGATTCGATTTCATTTTTTTTGTAATGATGGATAACGATAAGGCCGCAGAATCACCGAGATCTTCTCATCCTTTAAAATGATCCTATGTTCGTGTTGTCGTATGCGAGGGAGTTCCCGTGGCTCATAAAAGACATCACCAAATTGTCTTAAAACTACCTCCAATTTCAGAGATTGAGCTTCCGTCAGACATTCCTCTAACAATCTGAATGTCCCCACTTGTTGCGTCCCCCGTACCTCCCCTGTAGGGAGAACTTCTTGCACTCCACAAACCGCCAACATACTGAGTTGGCCTTCTTTTACTAACAGATTTTCTAACCGTTTCTGCTTTATTCAAGCACCTGATACATTCTTTGAACCCCTTAATGATAACTTCCTTCCCTGCCGAGTGAATTCCATCTTCAAATTTTGAAAATTCCAACCAACCACCCCCAAGGTGATTAACCACTGGATGCCCAACACAACATCACACTCACCCAAGGGCAAGACCAACATTTCTGAAGCAAACAACACTCCTTGCATACGCCAACTAAAATCTACTACCTTCTGGGAGCTGCTAATGTTTTTCCCATCTGCCACAGCCATATTAAAAGCTGGTATAGGAGTTAATTGGCACTTCAACTTGATAGCTACCTCTGGATCTAGGAAGTTATGTGTGCTGCCTGAGTCAATCAAGACTTGGATTGGTTGTCCCTGATAAGATGCGGTGACATGCATTGTGTAAAATTGCGTTATACTTGTAAGAGCATGCACCGAAACTCTATGTTCATCTCCAGTCTCTTCCAAGTCCCCCAACAAGAACTCATCAAATATTAGCGCTTCCTCCATAACCTCCCCTTCACCGGCTTCCTGAATAAGCTCTAATGTGTATGATTGCTTTCTTTCCAGACATCGATGACCCAGAACATACTTACTGTCACACCAGAAACAGATTTCCTTATTCCTTTTCTCCTCCATTTTAGTAGAAGTCAATTTTGTTCCACCCCGCCGTGACGATGACTGAATCTGGGGTGAACGGCTTGAAGGTGGAACATCTGTTCGTCCTGGATTACCAGATTTAGGTATCTTGGATTCACCCACTGGAGATCCGGACATGAATCGTCGTTGAGCAAGAGCCAATTTATGCTCCTGTAACCTTGCGAGAGAGAAAACATCTTGTAATGTATAACATACGAACAACATACTCAATCTCATCTTTCAATCCCCGAGACAAAAATCGATGGCATAGTCATTGGAGATCTGAACACGATGTAGAAAAGAATCAAACTCATCAAGATATTGCTGGACACCACCACGTTGTCTTAACTTCTTCAATTCACTCATCGGATCGTCGAAGAGAACAGAACCAAAACGGAGGGATAATGTTTTACAATACTCCTCCCAGCTAGGCGCCTGTCGAGTTAAACGGGAGCGCATATATGCTTGGTGCCAACATAAAGCCTTTCCTTCCACATGAGCCGAAGCCAATTTAACCTTTATATTCTCTGTCGTGCCATCAATATCATAGAATTGATCACACTTGAAAATCCAGTTCATGAGCGTGTCACCATAAAATCGAGAAAATTTCAATCTAGAGAACCTCGTAGGAAGATGATGATGACCAGTCTATGCAAATCTACTATCAAACGAGGAACCTCCACCTCCAGAATCAACCGATCGCTCAGATCTAAGAGCAGTCATCAAGGATTTAACCTCTTCCAGTTTTTTGGCCATCGCAGCTTGATTCACCTTCATGTCTTCCACCTCCGACTGGAGATCTTTAGCGCTGGTATTGTCGGCGGTATTGTCGGCCGAAAGTCAATGGTTTGAGTCTTCTCTTGTTCAATTAAATTTCTGATAGGTTTCATGATCCTTTGCATTGAATCTCCTTCCTATTAATTTATTCTAGCATCCTCATATTTACCAATTACTACCAAATGTACCTATGTAATTTTGGTTCTAGACGAATCTTACCTATCATGGTGATAGCCACTCATTAATCACCTTCCAATTATTTAGGACACCACATTAATTTATCATCAATTATAAGTTTACACAGAGTTCTAACTAATCTTAAATTCTCATTAAGATTAATTAGATTCCCAAAAAATTGTTCGACCAAGTTAAGATTGTGTAGGCTGACCCATCCATAAACTCCACCATTAATTACTCAATTGTTATTATCCTTCCTATTTTCGTCCCAATTTAGGGTGGACGAAAGTCAATAGTTTGAGCCTTCTCTTGTTCAATTAAATTTCTAATATGTTTCATGATCCTTTGCATTGAATCTCCTTCCTATTAATTTATTCTAGCACCCTCATATTTACCGATTACTAATAAATGTACCTATATAATTTTGGTTCTAGATGAATCTTATCCTTTCCATATCGTGGTGATAGCCGCTCGTTAATCACCTTCCGATTATTTAGGGCACCACATTAATTTATCACCTAATTTATAAAAAACAGTACATAAACTTTCTTAAAAAAACATCCTTATTTAGCTCGCATCCTAAAACGAAAAGTTCACCTTAAATATTTCGTTTTCTTTCAAAATTTATAACCTTATTATCTCCATATGATTTTCCATGTTATGCGTAGCTTCCAACGTTGTTGTTTCCATCATAATACTAAATTCTTTAGATAGCCTTAATCCATGTGTTTAAATGACGATACAATTTTCATGAAATGGAGCAATGACATCACACTCCTTGTAAACAATATATGGATCCATCATCAACAAGTGTGGTAGCCCTACAATAAGTTTCAACATCCAAGTGTACATTTTGAGATAAATAATTTATAAATTGGATACTTATTCAAAATTTATCCATGGCTTCAAATATGACTTAATGATGTGATTATTTCAACAACATTAGTAGAGTAAATTTTTAATTCAAGAACTAGAGATCGGATTTATGACATGCAGATATCAAAATGGATCTAACAAGATTTAGATCAACCTTTCATTTAAAGATCTCAGACTTCAAAACACAAGATAAATCTATAACTCGGATGATATAATCAATAATTTATCATCATAAGAACATAACCCGTCTTATCTCTAAGAATCTAAACTGAAAGAAATATGGAGTTCATCTCTTGTCTTGCTTTCCTTACCTTCCATTCCCTTTAACCTTCTCTCCGCTTCTCCCGTCCATTGAAATCCTTCAAGTGCTCTCCTCCTCTCCAAGATTTTGTCCAAGCTCTTCTTCTCTCTCTCCTTGCAATTTTGGTTGGGTGTTTGTGCAAAAATGAGGAAGGGGCGGTAGGAGGGTATTAATATTATCCCCATTAGTTTTCCTTCATTACAACCTTCCTTTGAAATTCCTCCCGAAAACTATGGCAAAAAATTCACACCTCCTTTTGATTAAGTTGGTTCGAAATTCATGGTTTAGATTTCTCCACCCCTCCTCATTTAATTAGCCTTTAATTGATCCCTTCATTAATGTTCAAATTCTTTGGAATCCTTCATGGATAAGTCTATCCCTCCTTTGGTTTGAAATTTATTGCCTAGATGTCCCTATTAAGTTCCTTGTATTTAGCTCAGTCGGATCTGATACCATCCATGAGATCGCATCCACAGTTGTGGGAAGGAAGAACTCACTGGTGGCTTGTGTAAATGAACTATATGGTGTGATATTGAAATTAGGTTATTATATACTAGAGGAATATTCCCAAATATTAGTGAGAAATAAATTCTAGCGGTTCGCTAATACATTATTATGATTCAATTTTCTACATTTTTTATTCTCTTTCTATCATTTATTCTTAGAAATGCTTCATAAATAGGTTAATGGAATGTCTTTTAAGGTACCACTTATACCCTTTTTTATACTTGATAGAACAATGATATATATGATATATATTAGAAAATTGATCAAAAAAGTGAAATCAAATTAGCCTTGCAGAAGATGTATAAGGTAAGTGATGAAATGTCGATAAAATGGGAGATGTTACTATTCCAATACAACACTCGGGTATATATAGATAACCCGTACAACAATAAATAATACTACGCAACATAAAATTACGATAACGCAAACTCAACACCCCCCCTCAAGTTGGGCGTGTAATGTCAGCCATGCCAAACTTGCCGATAAGATTATTGAACATATTGAAGCTCAAACCCTTCGTGAGAACATCAGCCAACTGTTGATCAGATGGTACGAATGGGGTAACCACTGTCCCCCTGTCAATATTCTCCTTAATGAAATGCCTGTCGATTTCGATGTGCTTCGTGTGATCATGCTGTACTGGATTGTGCGCTATAGAAATCGCCGCTTTATTATCGCAATACAACCTGACAGGCTTATTCCTCTTCAAACCCAGTTCCCCAAGGATGGTAGAGATCCATAGTCCTTCACAAATGCCATGGGCCATCGCCCTAAACTCGGCCTCAGCACTCGATCTGGCAACAACATGTTGCTTCTTGCTCCTCCAGCTAACTAGATTTCCTCCGACCATAGCACAATATCCCGAGGTGGAACGTCTGTCAGATGGCGATCCAGCCCAATCTGCATCAGTATAGACTTCAATAGTCAATTTTTCATTTTTGGAGAATAGAATGCCCTTCCCTGGTGAGGACTTGAGGTATCTGAGGACCCGATGCGCAACGTCAACATGTCGGGTCTTGGGAGTGTGCATGAACTGACTGAGAACTCCCACTGCATAAGAAATATCAGGTCGAGTGTGTGATAAGTAGATTAATTTCCCAACCAGCCTCTGGAAACCGGGGATATCTTCAATCACATCACCATCATCCCTACCTAGCTTGTGGTTGGTCTCGATTGGGGTATCGGCAGGTCTACAACCACTCATCCCGGTAGCATCAAGAAGATCGAGCGTATATTTCCTTTGAGATAAGAAAATACCGTGCTTTGACCTCGCAACCTCGATGCCTAAGAAGTACTTGAGGTCCCCCAAGTCTTTCACATCGAATTCCTTAGCTAATTTTCCCTTAAGGGCCTGAATCTCCACGTCGTCATCCCCAGTTATTATAATATCGTCCACATAAACTATTAGGACTGCCAATTTCCCTTTGCTGATTCTTGTAAACATAGTATGGTCTGCATTGCTCTGGTTGTATCCGAAACTATGCATGGCTTTGTGGAACCTTCCAAACCAAGCTCTGGCTGATTGTTTTAGGCCGTATAGCGGCCTCTTTAACTTGCACACTTTCCCTGTGGATCCCTGTGGAGTGAGCCCCGGAGGAAGAGCCATGTACACCTCTTCTTCGAGATCGCCATGAAGGTAGGCGTTCTTGACATCTAATTGGCAAAGTTTCCACCCCTTGCAAGCAGCGCAAGAAATAAGGATCCTGATTGAGTTCATCTTAGCAACAGGAGCAAACGTCTCCTGGTAATCAATACCCTCCGTCTGAGAGTAGCCTCTCGCCACCAGCCTTGCCTTGTATCGTTCCACAACTCCCGAGGGATTCTGTTTGACAGCGAACACCCATTTGCATCCCACCATTTTCTTTCCTGGAGGTAATTGAACCAAATCCCATGTGTTGTTCTTCTCCAGGGCATTCATTTCTTCAAACATGGCCAACTTCCATCTGTCATCGGAAATGGCATCCTGCCACGAAGTTGGGACAGAAACATAAGACAAAGAGGAAACAAACACTCTATGGGAGGTTGTTAGAGAAGTATAAGACACGAATTGAGATATAGGGTGCCGCGTAGGAGTACCTTCCGACGGGTCAGGTGGGTGATCTGATATCCAGATGTTATGCCGCGTGTTTGAAACCTTTGTCCGACGAGAGTAAACCTGTAGGGGTTTATGGACCTGGACCTCTACAGGTGGGACATATGGACTAGCGGGAGTAGGTAGAGTAGGATGATATGCGGGAGGAATAGGTAAAGGGATGATCTCCAGAGAAAAAGGGGAATTCACTTCCGACGTAGGAGAGGGCCCCCCCTGAAATGAGGACCCGTAATAACTCTCGGATTCACGGAACGTGACATCCATGGTGACGAAAACCTTCTTGCTGACAGGGTCATAACATTTATACCCTTTCTGAGTAGGGGAATGTCCGATGAACACACACTTGTGCGCACGAGCATCAAGTTTCGAGCGGTGGTAGATGTGGACAAAGCAAACACATCCAAAGACACGAGGTTGTAGAGTGGTAGGTGGCACGCCAAGCATGGTAAGGGGAGTTTCGAAACCGAGAACACGTGAAGGCATACGGTTGATAAGATACGCCGCGGTGAGAACCGCATCGCCCCAGTAGTACTTTGGAAGATGCATGTGAAGGAGAAGACATCGAGCAACTTCCAGGAGGTGGCGATTTTTTTCGTTCCGCCACTCCATTTTGAGCGGGGGAGTAGACACATGATGTCTGATGAATGATCCCGTGATCGGCCAAGTATTGCTCGAAAGCCGAATCCATGAATTCCCGACCATTATCAGTGCGGAGAATTTTTATGGGGGTCGCAAACTGGGTGGAGACCATATTATGAAAACGTCGAAACAAGGAGAACACTTCACTTTTTGCCTTAATCAAGTAAACCCACGTGGTACGCGAAAAACAATCGATGAACGTCACAAACCAACAACAACCAGAAATAGACGCAACCGGGCAAGGCCCCCACACATCACTATGTATCAAATGGAAAGGAGCAGTACTGCGAGAAGAAACATGCTGAAAGGAAGTACGATGATGTTTACTAAGGTCACAAGCATCACAATGAAAATTACGAAGTACATCAGATGACAAAACAGGAAATAAGTGTTTCATAGAAACGATAGACGGATGTCCCAGCCGACAGTGCCAGGACACTAAGGTGGCAGCCTGATCCGCATGAAGGGCCTGGGGAGAGGAAATCGGGGCAGAGGAATCGAACACGTAGAGCCCATTCACCAGTTTACCAGTTCCAATCACCGTTCCCGTCTTCAGGTCCTGAAAAAGGCATGAGGAAGGAAAAAAAGTTACGGAACAGTTCAACGAATTGGTTAAATGACTAATGGAAAGAAGATTCCGAGTGAAGTTTGGGACGTGAAGAACAGAGGAAAGGGTGAAGGAGGAGCACGGGATGGAACCCTTCCCGACAATCGGGGAAAGGGACCCATCAGCGATGCTCACCTTTTCACGACCTGACAATGGAGAGTAGGACACAAAACCTGAGGAAGAGCTGGTCATATGGTTTGTTGCTCCAGAGTCAATGATCCAGTGAGTAGAGGGGCGAGTGGAAGCAGCATGAGCACCTGGTGGCCCCTGATGGGCATACGAAGACGATGGGGCAGGGGACTCCGGTGACTGTCCCTACATCAAGCGACGGAAGGCAAGCACCTCATCGGCAAAGAGAGTCAAAGTCGGAGTAGGCAAGACAGAAGGAGGCTGCGACTCTTCAAAACTTTCGGACAGATGCGCGGAGCGGGGCTGAGGAGGACGACCAGAGGTACGGCCGAAACCACGACCTCCACGAGAGGAAGGTCCACCACGGGGTGCAGGAAACCCATGAAGACGAAAGCAAGTCTCTCGTGTATGGCGAGCCTTCCCGCAATAGTCACAGAGCAGGTGATCCTTGTCACTGGGCTTTGATCTAGAATCACGAGGTCCCCGAGGCCCAGTTTGGGCCGCCAAAGCAAAACCATCTGGAGGAGGATCGGGAGTCCAAGTTTGTCGCCTATCAAATTCCTGCCGAACCAGACTGAAAACCTCAGGAAGAGAGGGCAAAGGGGAGCGGCCAAGGATCTGCACACTGATGTGGTCGAAATCCCGATGCAAACCGTGAAGGAACTCAAAAACTCTATTCCGATCTTCTCGCGTGCGGACAAGAACTTCATCCTCCGGGGACACAAGAGTGAGCGAGTCGAAATGATCATATTCCTGATATAACTGAGTGAACTCGAGATAGTAGGCCGACGGAGGACGGTCGCCTTGACGTAAGAGGAAAATCTTTCTGCGCAGCTGAAATATCTGGGCAGCATTGCCCCGGCCCGAATAAGTAGTCTCGGCTCTTCGCCAAATATCGGCGGCAGTATCAAGGAACAGGTAGTTGCGGGCAATGGAATCAATCATGGAGTTCGTCAACCAAGACATGACGAGGGAATTCTCCGATTCCCATTGCGCCCAATCCGGGGAATCCGAGGTAGGGGTAGGTGTAGTACCCATGACATACCCAAACAGTCTCCTGCTCTTCAAAGCGAGGGTAACAGCCCGAGACCACGAGAGATAATTTGTACCATCCAGGCGAATCGTCGTGATTTGAGGAGTATTGTGATCATGTCCAGGACGGGAGAAAACATTGGGTGTAGCTGGGGACACGGAAGCACCGGTGGTAG
This sequence comes from Dactylorhiza incarnata, assembly GCA_033032865.1. Taxonomy (NCBI): domain Eukaryota; kingdom Viridiplantae; phylum Streptophyta; class Magnoliopsida; order Asparagales; family Orchidaceae; genus Dactylorhiza; species Dactylorhiza incarnata. The sequence continues at coordinate 2,035,214 of JAWHQI010000337.1, forward strand.
AAGACATAGCGGGAGATCCATCTGTTCCGGCCATGGTAACCAAGAATACAAATCGAGGGAACTGGGAGAACAAAAAAAATGCCTAGATAGAAACTAGGGCTGCCTCATATAAAGAGGGAGGAGAGAAAAAAAGGGAGCAGACACCGGAAATGGCATCAAACGGACGATTGCATCTCCGGTGTCCAAAAAACGGAATAAAGCGAGGTGGAGTCGGACTGACTCCTAGGCGGAGGAGGAAGAAAAGGTGAGAGGAAGAAAACTGGAGAAAAAAGAACGGGAAGAAGAAGCCCGGAGGAAGAGGCGGGACGAGCCCTCGACGCCTGGACGCGGGCTAGCGGGAGGAGACGCCTGGACGCGGGCTAGCGGGAGGAGACGCCGGAAGAGGCGGATCGAGCGAGGCGAGGGTCGAGCGAGGCGGATCGGGTGAGGCGAGGCGGTGTTAGCGGCGCAGTCGCGGAAACGAGGAGATCGGTATCGGGGAAGCCCTAAGGCTCTGATACCATGATGAAATGTCGATAAAATGGGAGATGTTACTATTCCAATACAACACTCGGGTATATATAGATAACCCGTACAACAATAAATAATACTACGCAACATAAAATTACGATAACGCAAACTCAACAGTAAGATTTTGAAGTGGAAACTATATCTATTAAGATTTGTAGAACGAAGAGTGACACTATTGTGGGCCTTGTGGCTTGGTTAAGAATTTATTGAAGAAGCATTTTTGGGTTCCAAGATTAAAAATGAAGGAGACGTTTACCATTAGATTGTAGTATATTGATGTGTATTGGATAACCGTTGATATGTTTCCGTCTGATATTTGGTTTTTCTTAATGTATAAATATACATGTATTTAATTGAAATAAAGATGTCTTAATATTTTAATCTAATTCGTTCTCTACATCTCAAATGAGACATAATGGATTTTTGTTATAAATATTGGAGTAAAATATACTGTGGACTTGTTTATTGATGTAGAAAGTGATATTTGTTAGAATATGGGTTACAATACATGTTTTTCTTTAAACTAAGATGGTAATCACAGTGGAAACAAACTCACGAGTCATACAGTTAAGTTGTGAAGATAGGAATGGAACAAAAATTAAAATAATTACATCCATTTCGCGAGACTAAGTTTAATGTCGTGAAGATCCACTATAGATATGATATTTACACTTCAGAAATGAATTGAAACATATGGATTATGGAGTGCATAACAAGTTCTTCATAGAGTTTTATTGATATTGGGAAGACATGATATAAATGTGTATCATGAGAATTGATTTGGCATGCTTTTGAGAAAAAAAATATAGTAAGGTATGTTTAAATTATTAGAGATATCAATGCTTTAGATATCACTGGTAGAGCATTGATTAATATTGGAAGTGCCAAGGGATTTGAGAGTTCTCAACTATGATAATTTTGTATTTTGGTCTATAATTTATGTAGATGGTGTTATTATAATTTGTTTGACGTTTGCTAGAATAAGTAAAAGTTAAAATAAAAGAGAAAATATCTGGAAGATAGAAGTCTTAGGATTACTAGACAAAGACAATACATTTTGCAATTTTGGTCGGTGTATCATTACTAATAGTCACACGACACATCCCGCCACTTGGTGTGCGAGTGTTCACTCCTCCGTGGCCTTACAATCCATTCGTCACACGACTGAGTTGGAATTCTCCATTCTTTTTTGGCGGACATTATTTTTCCATTACAACCAAAGCTACATGACATCCTTCAAGAGCGCAACTCCTAGGCTTCCCCTTCTCGGTCAGTGGATCACTGCATTCTTCTGCTGTTTGGGATCACCTCTATTTTAGTTCAAGCTCACCATTTTGATTTTTGAACATCTTACAAAGATGACATTGAATGTTTAGGTGTAGAAATGTTGACGGGATTATCATTCGCCTAGCACAAGCCCATTTTTTAGTCTCGTATTACTACTGCGCAGGATGAACTGTAATTGGCTATTCTGTGTCGACTACCACTAGTTGAGCAAAGACACCCGCCCATATCTACTTAAGTTTGTCCTTGTTTTCTTTGATGACATTCTTGTCTACAGTTCTTCTTGGTAGATCCATCTTGACCAATTTTGCATGATTTTGAACCTCTTGGCTTGCTCCCCATTTTTTGTCATCCTCAATAAGTTCCTCTTCGCCCTCCAGCAGATTGACTATCTGGGTTACTATCTCCAGCGATGATATTGCATTGGATCCCTCCAAGTTGTTGGTGGTCCTGGAGTGGCTGACACCCACTCACCTCTATTCGGGCAATGTTGGGCTTTTGGGGTCTCATCAACTACTTTTGGTGATTCATCCGCCATTATGGAGACTTGGCGCGGCCGCACATGCACACCTACATGCTTCTTAAAGACTCTATTTCCACCTTCAGTTGGACGTCTGAGGCCAACTCATGTTCTTCGCCCTGCAACATGCCGTGGTGTCTTCTCTTGTGTTATCATTGTCAAATTTTTCCAAGTCCTTTGGGTTGAGTGCAATGCATCTAGTCTATCATTGGAGCGGTATGCTTGCATGAAGGCGGCCCCTATTTCAGCAAAGCATGGCCAATCAAGGCTCTGATCAAATCATCTTATGACACGAAATTCGGTGCATTTGTTCTCATCATCCTTCACCGAGAACCTTACCCTTTGGGTCACCATTTTATCATTCAGACTGAGCATCAGTCTGTTGTAACTTCTTGGATAGAAGATCAAAATTCCTGTTCAAGAGCTATGGATCACAAAACTTATTGTCTACAGTTTCTCTATTGAGTACAATGAGCTCGACCACAGTTTGTGGTATCTATTGGAGCAGAAGATCACAATGTCGGATCAGGATCTATGGATCGCCAAACTTTCTAGCTACAATTTCTCTATTGAGTACAAGGTCGACACATCCAATGCCGACTCCCTTTCTTGGGTGCGGGATAAAGCCTCCCTCTGTGTGTTCTCCCACCCACATTGTTTGGATGTCGATGCCATTCCGGCCGAGGTGGCACACCATTCTCACTACACCATTATTGCCGACCTCACTGTACCATTCTATCATATCCTCCACTACGCGTATTAGGAGGCGCCTTCACTACAATAACCGACTCATGGTGCTATAAACCTTGGAATGAATTCCCTATCTTCATGACTTCCACTCAACAGCCTCTAGGGGTCTTGTCGTAACTCCCGGCCTCCCTCCGCTTAGCCACCATGCTCTACTAACACAAAATGATGAAAACATTGCAAACATTTGTGACAGAATGTCTCTCAAGCCAGCGGGCCAAGCGTAATGTATTACAAACTTGAAAATGAATTGTTGCATAACATAAAATAATGATACATACTCGAGAGACAAGCTCCGATCAAACTCTTAAATGTTGGTTCCCTAAAGAACATCTCTGCAAATAAGAGTTTACAAGACTTCCACGATCTCCTCTTAACTGACATAAGTCTCCCTTATGATATAGGGAAGGGCCTGTTAATAAAACAAAAGAGAGAAGACAAAAGAACAAATACTAATACAAGGTAATGATAATGATAAGCTTCAAGGAGACCCTCTGAGCTTTCTCTCGCCGTGATGGTTCATACGACGAAGAGTACGTATCCGCCAATGGTGTGTATTCATATCAATACACCTTTCCTGAAAATCGATCTTGTCCCAAAGGTCGTGTTTTTAAAAAAAGATTGCGGGATGTCATACTCAGTTTTGGTGGAAGGAAAGCAATGGAGCATGTGCAATGCGAGTCCTTTGGTGATAAATCGATCCTATGTCTAAGATCTTTAATGATTTTGACGATGCAGATATTCTGGATGATAAGTCGTGGATGTTGTCACTTGTCAGGGCGGAATGCGGATGACAATACCGTAGTGGGTTTGCCTTGGGGCAGCTGCACCGTGGATGGCCGTGAGTCCTGTAACAGGGCGTAGTGTCTGAACGAAAGCGGGGCCGTGGTGGGGGCTCACAGTGAGATTTGTGGTGATATCATATGATAATATTAGCTTGTTTTTTTTTCTTCTGGGGCAGGGTGTGTAAAGAGTCGCAGCTGGTAGAAATAAATTTTGTACATATGATAATATTGTAGGTATTTAATGGGCCACTGCTGGGAAGTTTACTAAAAACTAAAATAAGGTTACCTGAACAGTGAGCAGTAAAAAAAATGAATCAAAGTAATTGGGAGAGATTTGTCCTCTTGCATGAGCCTGATTTTGTGTGGCTCGGCGAAAAAGGAAGCGATAACCGGTAAGTTGACATTTTGTATAGTCTAAGGCTACGTTTGGCATGGTGGTGGCGGTCATGAACCTGAGGGTTAAACTGTCATTTGTTAATGCCCACCTAAGGAACTTCATTCACTTTTATGTTCAAACGATTGAAGTTTTTTAGGTGGTCGATAACGAATGACGGTTTAACCCATGCGTTTACGACAGGCACCGATGTGCCAAACGAAGCCTAAATGGGGCGGAGAAGGGCGATGCTGGTTGGTTTTGGCTTCCGCTGGGAAAGGGAAGGCTGATGTGTTGGTTGGCCTGATGGTTGGAGCAAAAGTGAGGAAGAAGCTATGGCTGTGGAGCTTGACATGTAATATTCATATTTTTATTGTGCCATCATATAAATTTTTCATAATTTCATTTTATGAATTTTGTCAAGATAAATGGATTATGGCTCGTAATAACCTATAAGCACTTTTCCCACCACTGGAAAATTAAACGCCTCTAAAACATCAGTGACGGTGGAAGTAGAATTTTTCCCAAACAGAGCCTTAATTCTACTTTTTGTTCACATGTGACTGTGCTTTCTTCTTCTAAATAATGCAGTAATCCTTGTTAAATATATTTACAGTGTCTCGGGGTCTGCACGCGACCGGGGTGAAGAGAATGGGAGCGCACGGCCACGACGAGCCCTACTACGTTCACGCGAAGAACATGTACAACCTGGACCGCATGAAGTATCAGAAACTGACGATGTCTCTCAGCGTGCTCGCAGCTTTCAGCATCGGCGTGGCGGTTCCCATCTACGCAGTTATTTTTCAGCAGAGAAAGACGGCTTCTGTGTGATCGTGCGGTTCGAACTTCAAATCTACGTCTCGTTCGGAACATATTGTTTGTGAATTATTCAAGGGTACCATTTTATTTCTTCTTCTTCTAGAACTTCAAAAATGTGATCTGTAATAATTCTGGCAAAGTATAAACTTCTGTATGCATGCTTTGTGGCTGTAGTGCACCTTGTGTTTTAAGTGCCAATCTTCAATGCAAAACTGTTTTTTTAACATTTCTGCTGTGGATGCCTTATTTTGAATTGTTAGCCAATGTTAGGAGTTTAGGTTCTGTTTGTTTGGACGTTTTCGCTCCATTTCCGGTTAGAGAAAAATGCACCACTCAAAAAAGCCGCTTGGTAAACCTCCCATTCCCTGCCGCCGCGCCTCAAAAATGTCATTTTAAGCCTATTTTGTGACCGCCTCCCTTCATCTCTCACCGCTCCCGTTCTCATCGCTCTCACTCTCACCACCCCAACAAACAGACTCTTAGTTGTCCTCGATGATCAATCTCCTACTTTTAGATGTGATTAAGCCCGCGGCCCCATTTTGGGTGGTGGAGACGATTGCTGCGGCAGATCCCTGAACACTAGGCCATGGCTCTCTGGGTTTTTTGCTGCGTGCGGGGTGCTGCGGGCCCCCTGCTGAACGATATACTGGATCTGCGCGGGGCGAAGCGACCCTTCCATTCAGGGCCTTTGCGAAGTATTGTCTCATATAGGGAGCCCTTAGTGAAATGAGTTGCGGATTTCATCAAAGTGATTTACTTTGCAATCCATTTTCCAAAAAAAAAAAAAAAAATTCTTCTTAAAACAAGTTCATGTTAAAGAGAAAAATGTGAGGATTTTAAACTTATTTGCTCCGAATTTGGACCCATGTAGACTGATAATATTTCTCTTTTTTCTCTAGTGTGTGGCTGTGAAAACTTGTTTGCTGTCTTAGGAGGCAAAATTGAGTCGAGATGCTTGCGTAGTATTATGGGTGATTGCATACGATCATATTGATTCGAACCGATCTGAACTGAGCCAAGAACCGATTTCGGACCAAACCGATCGGTTCGGTTTCAGTTTGGGGGTGCTGAGAATCGAGATGGTTCGGTTCATTTTCAGTTTATAGAGTCGGTAAACCGATAAACCACACTGATAGTGTTAAGAAATATTTGGTTATAGGTTCATTTGGTTCACCACGTGTGAAGTTCTTCGTCCTCCTGAAATTACTCGTTGTTCAAATAATGATTTTTTCGCTCTCTTAAGAATATATCATGTTTGCTCTGTGGCATGCTTAGATTTCTGTCTAGATTTTAGGGAGGACAATACCAAATCTTCAGGAAATTGGAAGAACAGTTAATCATCATCAAGTAACAATCACATAAGGATTGCTCTTTTGCATTCTCCTTTACAAATCTTACATGTCTAGATAATTACAAGTAAAAAAAAAAGTAGTCCAGGAGTGTTTGAACTCATATGAGAACTTTGACTGCTTATAATTCAAATGATTTGCATTCACCTAGGTGTGTAGTCTGTATCTGAGCTGTGTTTTTCTGTATTATGATCTGTATTATAAGCGCTAGTAGTCAAATCAAACGGATGTTAAAAAACTAAACCGAACCGATTGATTTCGGTTTTGAGTGTGTAAAAACAAAGACTATTCGGTTCGATTCTGATTTTGCCTAAAATCGAACCGAACCACTTGCAGGCCTAACTTTGGAGGTTTGTCATCGTAAATTGTGAACTGTGATTAGTAGTCATGTTTTTTTTTCTGCCCGACATATCCTTTCATTGGTGTTAATCTTATTACGATAATATATTAACTGAGATATCATTTATTGGTGAAAAAATAATTGAAAAATTATCCTTCCTAATGACAATAAAAATATAACTTAAGTGAAAAATATGTGCATGCTTTTAAACAGTATTTTATACTGAGGAAAGTGTATTTTATTTCTATGCATATTTTTTTATGAAAATATTTTAAACATAAATGTCTGTTCTATTCTGATTATAACCCGAATCTTCTATCCAATTTTGGTACCATTAGACTATGAGAATTTTAAATTTCGGCGTATACTTGGACTTAGATATCGTGTACCTTCTTTTCTTCTTATTCTTGGACTTAGATATGTTAAGTAGAATCTTATGTGCATTCTAACGATCTGAATCCATACTAACGAACACAAGTGTTCTAATATCTCACGGTCACGGATACAGACTCGCATCTACTAACCCTTTATATGAGGTGTCGTCTCCCCAACTTGAAGCTCACGAGGTCTGCTATGCCATATGAGTAAGATATTGCGCATCTATCTATCACGAGAAGAAACCTCGATCGTACCTCATAATTATTTTCTATTTTGGATTGCATTCTTATTCGTCCTTACGTCTTAGATAGTGTATCATACTGATTAATCGGCTCATATACATATTTTTATGATTTAGGCTTCGTTTGGTTCGGCGTTTTGCTCCGGCGGCGGAAGGAGAAGGCGGGCTGTTGGAACCGGAGGGGGGAGGCCCGGTTCGAATGACGGCGTTTTCCGCCATTTCCCATGGTGCGGCTGGTGCTGACGCAGCAAACGCCACCGTCGAGCGTTTGGTCACCCGCCTTGCGGCGGTGTTGGTCGCAAACGGCGCCTCCAAACGCCGCGCCAAATGAACCCTTAGTATTTACTTTCATTCCTAAAGGAATACGTGTTGCATATACTGTACAGTTTCACAGGATTCATAAAGATTTAACTGAAAAATACATTACTTATGTTCAGACATGATTTGCTCGTATCATTTGGACCATTAATGGGTTTATAATTTTTTATCATCTACAATCGAATATTGATACATATGGTTTCACATTATTACGTGTATTCTCTTAACTATACAAGAATAATTCATGCAATATATTAAGTGGTATGTCTAGCCAAAAGGAATAAAGTTTTTTTTTACCTCGACGTTACGACGCTCGTAGACGCCGCGATGCGGCATGATTTCTCTAGATTATACAGAATTCCACACAGTTAAATTTTTCCTCGCTCCTATGGTTACAATGAACATTCATTAATAATATTTAGACGATGGAGAGGATATATAACACATAATTAAATAATGGATTGACACTTACCCTTATTTTCATACGACAAGGATGAATCGAAAATTAGCGAGTCTTCTCCGATTTATTTTTCATGCCCTCTTTTTCACTGCTTGGGTTCGTCCACACGTAAAGGAGAGCAACCCGCTGAAATTAGAGATATCGGAAATCTCCTTATCTTAAGTTAAGCAAAACTCAAAATCATTATTTTCATATGAATGGGGTACACAAAAAGGATCGGCTCTAAAAGTGTGCATAAAAAATCGAAACCGACCGAACCAAATCGAACCGATCAAGCCGAACCGATTTTCAGTCCGAACCGATCGGTTCGGTTCGGTTTCAGTTTAGGGGGGCTGAAAACCGACAGCATTTTGGTTTGGTTTGGTTTGTTGGTTTTGTAAACCGAAAAAACCGAACCAAACCTTAATTGTTAGAGAATAAAAACTATTAGCAAAGTTTAAGTATTATAATTTTATTTGTATCAAGATATCCAACTTCTTTGTTCTAGGTGGAACCAACTAACGCTAAAATAGGTAAATTAATAATTTAGAAAATTATAAATGCTTAAGTTATACGTCAATTTAACTAGTTCGACAATAGTATTAGGGAGTTGTTAAAAGCACCGCAGTTTTGACTATGTGCACCGCAGTTTTGACTAGGTGCACTGCAATTTGTACAAGTTATTACGCTCCTTTTGGAAATACGCCTTGTACATACATTTTTAGGAAAAGTGTTAACACGAAAGTTGTAGATCTCGACCTTTTCCTAAAAATGCACGCACAAGGCGTATTGCCGCCCTGATTGAAACATGGGCGTAATTATAACGAATTTTTAGAAATACGCATTGTCTTGCATTTTTAGGGAAAGTGTTCAACACGAACTTTTGTGTTGAACACTTTTCCTAAATATGCATGTACAAAGCGTATTTCCAAAAGGCGCGTAAAAATGCGGTGCACATAGCCAAGACTGTGGTGCTTTTAACAATTCCCTAGTATTATCCTTAAGTCACGGTAATATACAGACTTACATCATTGTTTTTTGCTTGATTAAATATAAAAAGGGCACAAATTATATTCATAATTAATTTAAATCGAATTATGGTTAGCATGTACAACCCTCATATTTTCCGAGCCGGTGTTACCCGACGCAGATGAGGTCGTGGTAGAGCAGATGACCGTAACGCAGCGGACCTTGGGTCTGAACCAAAGAGAGGAGGCCCGGGGGGGGGGGGGGGGGGGGGCAGCCGTCTCCACTCGCCGGCCCCCTTTGGGGCGAGTGGGGGATGTCCCCCATCGCCACTCGCCCGCCCCCTTGGGGGCGAGTGGGGGAGGTCCCCCCTCCCCACTCGCCCGCCCCCTTGGGGGCGAGTGGGGGAGGTCCCCCCTCCCCACTCGCCCGCCCCATTGGGGGCGCGTGGGGGATGTCCCCCCTCCCCACTCGCCCGCCCCATTGGGGGCGCGTGGGGGATGTCCCCCCTCCCCACTCGCCCGCCCCCTTGGGGGCGGGTGGGGGATGTCCCCCCTCCCCACTCGCCCGCCCCCTTGGGGGCGGGTAGGGGGAGCCTCACTCACCCTTCTTGGGCAAGTGAGGTCTCGAGTAGACCAGTTTGGATCTCCGGCAAGAGGGGGAGTGGGTACCTCGAGTCCCACTCGCCCCTCCTCCTGCGTTGCCCGTTCGTGATCGTGGTCGGACCGCGGATAGCCGGATTTCGGCTATCAGCAGTCCAATTTTGGCTATTCGCAGTCCAGTTTTGGGAAAGTCTATAAATAGACCCCCATGGGCACCTTGGGAAGGGTTGGTTCCTACCCCCTCTCTCGCGTGTGAGCAAGCACTACCCCTCCCCTCCCCCTGTCATTGAAGGTGGACGGTGAGGTGATCCTTAGTGCCCTCCAAGGTGCCCAGGCTCAGCATTGGCTTGGGAGGGGAAGTTCCTTGTGAGCTTCCGGGTATGTGGTGGGACCTCCACGCTGCAGCTTAAGACGTCCTTTTGTGGACTTAGGTGATTATTCAAGGGTTAGGTTCTTCAGCTCTTAGTGACTGGTCAAGGGTCTCGCTCAGGTCAAATAAGGGTTAGCTGCATCCCCTTTGCGAACGTCGAGACCAGTTCTCTGGTTTCAACATAGCACATGTTATATATCACATGTCACGAGTAATTATTTATAAGGTAACTATATATTTAAGTCAATCTATCATTTAAGTTAAAAAGAATTATTGAGAACTTAATGAAAATATTTTGGGCAAATTTTATTATGAGTTAGCTATGTAAGAAAACCGAATTAAGTTTTAAAAATCGAACCGAACTGAACCGTATGAATTCGATTCAGGTTCGATTTGAAATGTGTGAAAACCGAGAGTATACGATTCGATTTCGATTTTACCCAAAATCAAACCAAACCGAACCGCTTGAGGGAGTAATCCGCTCTCACCTGGCAAAGGGATGGAAACAAATAGACCTTAGTTGTTTCTTCTCCTCTCTTCCGCCGCACTGGAGCTAGAGTTTGACTGAAGAAGGTTACTGCTTCATCCCCGCCTCCGTCCTCATCTCCGGCCATCCTACCACGAGTTATTATCAAAGACGTCGATCTTCTTTCGCATTCCACTGTCCGGAGCTGCAGCAGCAACCCGTTTTCATTTTCAATCCACACATCGGATCCTGCGGTCCACACAACCATCATCCCAATTACAGTAACCCCGCACGATCTCGGCGTCCTCCCCGTTATCTGCGTCGTCCAGCTGTGAGGGCCTCCTAGGGCTAGGGATCCCTACACCAGCGTCCGCGGAGGCGTACTAGGGCTCCCTACACCAGCGTCTTCCGCTCCTTCTCTCCATCGGCTACTTTGCACGCCCGTATCTTCCATTCAACGCGTGTCATCTCTTTCCAGAGACGCCGACCGCAATCCAGGCTTCGCTCCTCCGCGTTGCAGCAGAACGAGAAGTCCAGCGTCCGCGCTGGGGCCCGGCTTCGCTCGCGCCTCCCGATTCATCTTTTTCGATCCCCTCGCGTGGACGGAGATGGATTGACAGTCAGGACTGCTGATCCTGCTCATGTTTAGATCGAGGATGGCCTGCGAAATTTTGTTTGTGCTGCTTCTCTTCTTCAACGTTTGGATTCCGTCGTCCGCCGGTACGGCTCTCTACTATCTCTTTCTTCTTTTATTAAGAAAACTTTCCTCCATTTTATACTGCTAGACCTTGAAGAACTGAAATTTAGATGAATTATAAATCAGTTCTCCTTTATGTGGCTCTTTGATGAGGGAAGAACTCCCTTGATTCACTTCTTAACATTCTGATTGAGAGTTAATGTTTGTAAATTGAATAATGTAATTAGTTATCACTTTATTTTGATTGGGAGCTTGGATTGAGAAGGAAATTAAAGACATGAGGATTTTTTTTACTCTCTAGATAGGCAATTTCTACTCTCTTTCTTCTTTTATTAAGGTTCTTTAAAAAGAGGGAAATTAAAGATCTTCTCCATTTTATACTCCTAGACCTTGTAGAACTGAAATTTAGGTGAATTATAATTCAGTTCTCCTTTATGTGGCTCTTTGATGAGGGAAGAGATCCCTTGATTAACTTCTTAACATTCTGATTGAGAGTTTATGTTTGTAGATTGAATAATGTGATTAGTTATCACTTTATTTTGATTGGGAGCTTGGATTGAGAAGGAAATTAAAGACATGAGGATTTTTTTTACTCTCTAGATAGACAATTTCTCCAAAACAAGCCAAAAACTGAGTGAAATGAAAGAATATGAGTGATTTTGTTATAAATATCTTACTAAGATTATGTGGTTTGATTTTACATTACAATACGAAATCACATAGTCCAAGGTTATTTCAGAATTTTTACAACAAATTATTTCAGAATCACATAGTCCAAGGTTCGGGCTCTTTATCTACAATTAAGCATTTATCAACTTACTTTTATTGGCCTAAGTTAGAACAAGATGTAAAAATTTTCATTAAACACAGCGACTTGTGTCAATGGGCCAAACCCCACAATGACCTACCCTTTGAATCACTCCAACCCCCGCCGATCCCTGCAAAAATCTGGGCTGAGATAACCCTCGATTTCATATCACATTTACTTAAATCCAGTTCATTTACTGAAATCTTAGTTATCGTAGACCGTTTATATAAAGCCTAAAGGTGCACATTTTGCACCTATACCACTTAATGCTCAAGGAAATATAGTGGCTAAAATATTTCTGGAAACTCGTGGTAAACTACACAGCATGCCTGAGACAATAGTCTCAGACCGAGGGGCAATATTTTTAAGTAAATTCTAGAAAAACCTTTTTGCTCATAACGACACAAAATTAAGCTTTAGCTCAGTTATACCGGATGGACAAACAGAGAGAGTTAATCAATGTATTAACCAACATTTGAGGTTGTTTGCCCATCAAATCCCTAAATCCTAGTCAACACTCCTAAGCTGGGTTGAACATCATTACCACACATCCTTTCAAAATTTTGTTGACATGATCCCTTATGAGGCCATGTTTGGCAGAACACCCCTTTTACAATATTTTAAGGGTGGTAGCAAATATACAAGCAACAAGATTTACATCACATAAATACCTTGCTAGCATGCCTTAAGAATAATTTGCACCGAGAACAAATTAGAATGAAAATGCATGTGGATAAGAAAAGGTTAGATAAAATTTTGCATCGGGCGAATATGTGCTTAAATTGCAACCACATAAACAATTAAGTTTGCGGCCGCACACTTGTGCTAAATTTAACCTTAAATACTATGGACTGTTTAAAATTTTAGAACGAATTGGAGAAACGACCTACCGTCTAGAACTTCCAGATTATGCGAAACTTCATCCAACCTACCATATTTCACTTTTAAAACCATATTTTGCCCCTTCTCACCCCAGGTTCATGCACTGCTGCCATCATAGATTAATGTTAGAAACGTTCAATTGCATTCATAATAATTTACAATAAGACTCACTCTTATATATATATAGCACCTGATCACATTTTCATACTTCCACCAAGCATATGTTGGATATATCGTAGTAGTGGTAGATCTTCAAGTCCCATAGTAATTGAAAGAGAAGTATATCCTTGTTTACTAACTTGAAGACTTCCATCACCATCGATAATTCCAGCTAGCTACTCACAGAAGGCGCGTAGCGAAGAAGTTGTTGCGCATGTAGTCTCTGAGGTTCCTACTAGACTGCTTTTATGTCGTTGGTTACCTGCTGATTGTGTCTTAGATACTCCATTTTGGAATTAGTCTTCGCCTAATTCTGATCCGGGCAGAACAACCCGTGGATGCCGAGGCAACTATCCAAAAAGCTGGAAAAGAGTATGGGTTCACAGGCATTTTACCGAAAGTGACGAATCGATGATCTATAGAGTGAATTCTTCGTATTGATTCTTTACTTCTATTGTTTCTTTCGATGATATATATATATATATATATATATGAGTGCGGGATACTGAGGAGAAATACATAAAATGGGAAATGCAAGTAATGACAAAATGTTAATTAATACATGCTCCCCCCCCTCAAGTTATGCGTGTAATGTTGACCATACCCAACTAAGTAATGATCCTTCCAAAAGCACTCGTACTCAATCCTTTCGTGAGAATGTCAGTCAGTTGTTTTTCAGATGAAACGAACATAGTGCATACGATTCCCCTCATTATGTTTTCTTTAATGAAGTGTCTGTCAATCTCAATGTGTTAGGTGTGATCGTGTTGAACATTGTTATGAGCAATGTTAATGGCTGCCTTGTTACAACAATATAGTCTGATTGATTCAGTTTTCTCAAAGTTAAGTTCTCTCATAATAGTTTGAATCCATCCTTCACATATTTCATGTGCCATGACTCTGAATTCAACTTCAACACCGGATCTAGCCAGTAGCCACCACATGTTATTTTTTACTCCTCCATGTAGACAAATTCCCAGAAATCAAAATGCAATATCCTGAGGTGGACCGTCAATAATGCAATATCCTAAGCTGCTATCATTTTTTGAAACCTTTGAAATAACGAAAATACTTCATTTTTAGCTTTCATTAAGTATATTCAGGTAGTGCGGGAAAAATAATCAATGAAAGTAACAAAACATAAACACACATAAATTGAAGCAACATGACGAGACCCCCAAACATCACTATGAATAACAACAAAAAGTGTAGAGCTAGGAGAAGAAACATGATTACAAAAAGTACAACAATATTTGCCTAGTTACATACATCACATTGAAATTTGTCCAATAACAAAGAAGACATAGTAGTGAGTAAAAGTTTCATAGAAGGCATATAAGGATGTATTAGACGGCAGTGCCAGGAATCCAAAACAGAAGATTGATCAGCATGAAGAGCTCAACCCGTGGAGATGGCGGTGCAGGCAGATATACAAGGGGAGCCGAGCTCAACCCGTGGAGAGTACGAGGGGAGAGGAAGAAGGGAAGTCATGCTCAACCTTAACACTAGAAATGTGAGGAGTAGAAAAACACTAGAGAGAGGAATAGAACATTCATAATTTCAGTCATATTGTAGCATAAATGAACTGCGGCAAGGATGGACGACTGTGAACAGCAGCGTGTTGGGTTGAAGGGGCTGTTTCAGGAGGCCGTTTGACTGTACAACAACTAAATGGGCACTGTCTTCACTTCCAGATATTGATCCCAAAGCTGAATGACTGTCTGGAATTGAGTTCCCAGCAGCATGGTCTGCTTTGGAAATGCTCCTGGATAGATGGAATCTGAAGCGTGTTGTTCTGGACAAGTGTGGTTTACATAGGCTTCTCTCACCTACCAATCATATGCAAAGCAGCATAATAATTATTATCGCCATCATCTTAGCCTTATCTAAACAACTTGAATTCAGATTTATGAATACCAATAAATAGAACAATATTTATGTAGTTCTAGGTTTAAGGAGGTTTTATACTTTTATGCATACTGATAATACATTTTAATGAAGTTTGAGGGTTATATGAACTTGAACTGTTTCTAATGGTGCATGTTTATTACCATCGCCCAAGAGAGAAGATTATTGTTGGCTCGCTCTTCTGAAGCTTTTCTCCTGTCTTTCCTCCTTCAAATACTTAATGTCAACACATACTTTCTAAGATTTATATATGCATGTGGTGAGCTACATCATTTGCATGTTTATTTTCTAAAGGCTTGAAATTGATCCTCATTTTATTCCCTTGGAAGTTCTTTTAGTCTCAATATTAAAATATCTTTAAAAACGTCAAATGTCTCTTGCTAAGCCAAAAGTGAGGGTATGCTTGGAAAGGCATTAGCTTTAAGAGAGTAGTAATCCATGTTGCACAGGACATGGACAAGATACGAGATACAATACGAATATGAGATTTGCGATTTTCAAAATAACTAGGAGACAAGGTATGTTTTTGTATTTTAATTACTTAAAATTAAATATAAATTAATATAGAAACATGTGTCATAATTATGTTTTCTTCATTTTTTTCAATCATTAAATTTCAAAATTCATATATTAAATGGATGCAAGGTTATTTTGTGTCACATAATCATACTATATCATAGGTAGGAGCCATAAATGAAAGCATGTAATCACAAACTCCCACCACTTTCATTCAAAAAAAATTTCACATGTCTTTCTCCCTATCATTATTGCAATATATATAAATTTTGAGTGAGTTTTAGCATAGTCGGGCGTATCTAGGAGTATCCGGGATTTTTTTATTCAAAATTGAAAGAAAAAAATTTCCAAGAGCTTTGGTGATGAGTTTCTGAGCATTTTTGGACTCTAAAACGTTTCAGATAAGATACATATGGCGGTTACAAGTATATGTACTTCCTAGGTAGTATTTACTTGTTATCTACTTATCTCTCATGCATAATCACACAAGATCTTTTAAGTATATGATAAACTAGTTGTGCCCATTGTTTTAATTTTATGATAATTGAACTTGATGATCATTGTGATTCAGGTAAGTCAGGTGGGTTATGCATTTCTCCCGGAGGTCGTTTTCATCCATTCTCATCTGAGGGAAAATCCCCCAGAAAAGTCCCCAAGGGACCGCGCGATTTAGCTCTTTGTCGGGTTTTTCGTCAGAGTACTTGTTGCGATGTTGCTCAGACATATCATGCATTCGAATCAGTACGAAGTCTAGCAACTTCTGGAGAAGCTAGCCGAGGATGCTTGCATATATGGGAACTTCTCGAGTGCTCAATTTGCGATCCTCGTATTGGTGTTCAACCAGGGCCACCATTGATATGTGCCTCCTTTTGTGATATGATCCTTCAGGATTGCTCCGGTGCATACTTCTCTATTGATCCAAGAAATCAGGTTTCTTCTTCTCTTTTTCATTTTCAATGCTTGATCATATTGAAGTATATAGTATCTACTTATTGTGCGAAGTATTGAACGATCAATAAAATTTAAAACTAATATTAATAATTACAATTCATATTAATATTTCTTCTACCATGCTTAAGTATTGACAAAACCAATATTAGTATGAATCATTTGACAATATTTTGTCAAATCACATTGCATCTTTGACACAAAATGGTCAAAACTAATAAAAATTGAAGTTATATGGTCTCCTAATAATTATTCATTATTGTGGCAGGTGTTGTCTCCTTGCGGATTAGGTGACATTATTTGCGGCAGAGCAAGCGAATGGACCTCTAATGGTACCGAACTCTGCCGCCTTGCAGGTTTTGCTGTGAAGCAAGATGTGTCCAGTGATCATGGTGCTGATGAGTCGTACTGCTATGGAGGCCAAGCAAGCCTGAAATCGATTTCTGGTTCGTGGAAGGCGGCCCGATCAAGTTTAAGCGCAAGTGATCAGTCCAATGCTGTCCTTGAAAATTTTCAGCAGTGGTTTCGGAAAATGCCCGTGCATGAGAAGGTTAGATGGGCAATTGGAGGCATGGTGCTGACTTCTGGCCTTCTTTATGTAAGGTAGTTGTGCTGAAACTTTTGACATTCAAGTACTTATTCTTTGTATCTATGTATCTATGTATAAATATATAGATATATAGATATGTATATATATACATATGTATATAGGGCTAATTACCTGTACCTCCCCTGTAAGTTAGCATAATTACTGAGAGCACCCCTCTTATTTTCGAAATTACAAAAACCTCCCCTGAACTTTTAATTTCATAGCATCATGAACAAAAATTCTTGGGTTTTTGTAATGAAATTGTATCACGGATGGGGTTTTTTGTAATGAAATTAAAACTTTAAGGGAAGTTTTTGTAATTATGCTAACTTATAGGGGAGTTTTTTGTAATTTTGAAAATAAGAGGGGTGCTCTCAGTAATTTAGAAAAGTTAGAGGGGAGGTCCCGGTAAATGTGTATATATATATATCTATATATAAACATACATACATACACACATACATACATATAGGGCAATTTACCGAGATCTCCCCTCTAAATTTGCTAAATTACAAGTTGCACCCTTCTTACTTTTGAAATTGCAAAAACTTCTCTTGTAAGTTTACATTTCATAACATCCATGCACAAAAAGACCTCCCTGGAAATTTACTCAAAGGGGTTATTTTTGTGTATGGATGTTACAAAATGTAAACTTATAGGGGAGGTTTTTGTAATTTCAAAAGTGGGGTGCAACCCGTAATTATGTTATATCTCGCGCGCACACACACTATTAATTATCCAAATCTCCCATGCTAGTTAGCATAATCAGAAATTACCTCTCCTCTGAGCATACAAATACAGATACATATGCATATAGATACAAATACATATATATATATATATAGAGAGAGAGAGACACACACACACACACATATATATATAGGGCCATTTACTGGGACCTCCCCTCTAATTTTGCTAAATTACTGAGAGCACCCTTTTTATTTTCGAAATTACAAAAAATCCCCTATAAGTTAGAATAATTACAAAAAATTCCCTTGAAATTTTAATTTCATTACAAAAAACCCCATCGGTGTACAATTTCATTACAAAAAATCCTGAATTTTTGTTCATGATGTTATGAAATGAAAAGTTCAGGGGAGGTTTTTGTAATTTCGAAAATAAGAGGGGTGCTCTCAGTAATTATGGTAACTTACAGGGGAGGTACGGGTAATTATTTATATATATATAGTTGATATGTCTGCGTGTAGCAGGACCGAATCGGAACGACTCAATGAGTTTCGTTTCACTATGGTTTAATGGCTCTACGCTGGAGATACTATATAAGGTCATTCCACATCGATGAGCCTTAGTGGACTATCTTGAGCGGAGCCTCAACATTCTCAAGATAATTTGTTAGGATTTTTTCCGCTCTCCCTCGGTTTTTCCGCCGCTTAAGATCTCGTCGCTCCCAGCTGCTCTCTCGCGATTTCTACTGTTCTTCTTCCGTCGCCGCGACAGATCGCATAGGAGGAGAGCTCTCGTCTATCGCCTTTTTGTGGTTCTTCCCGATGAGGCGCCTCTGTCCCCCCCCCCCCCCCCCCCCCCCCCAACATACGCATCCAATCGGAGAAGAGGCGCGGCTGATCCAGAATTTCGTCTCTTGCAAGTTGAGATTGGAAGCCGATCTATGAGATATCAGTTTTACTGGTTTTCTCCAAGGAAGCACTCCTGTCGCAGATCTGGAAAAAGGGAAGCCAATCAGATTTCTTCAGTTCTTCTTTTGAGGTTTCACAAGGAGATTGGGGTGCAGCTCTCGCGATCTCTGTCATCGATCTCGTCGCCCCATCGAGAGCTTCGCCGACTGGAGGAATTTTTCCGATCGTGGGCTTTCCTTATCTCTGCCGATCGAGAAAAACTCCTGTCGCAGAAATCATCTCCTTTAGATCGAGAGGAGTTTTGATTCTAGACATTCTCTTGTCTAGACTGCAAGTCAATTCTTTAAGTCTGTACTGTGATAATCAGGCAGCCGTCCAAGTTGTTAAGAATGTCCTCTTTAGCACTAAGAGACGACATGTACGACTGAGACATGCTCTAATGAATTATCTGAAAGAACATGACATTATCACTTTGATCGATGTGCGATCGAAGGATAATCTAGCTGATCCATTGACGAAAGGAATGCTCAGAGACCGATCAATCAAAACACTGGGGGAAATGAGACTCAAGGCGATTTGAGATCAACCTTAGTTCAAGGTTAGGCGATTCAATTCCGCCTTAGTCCAAATGTTTTGATTTTTTCACTTTCTTTTGTCAAAGCAAGCATGTTGTGCTCCGCTGATGTTCTTGGTTGCTGAGTACGAATCTAGTGAGTTGTTTCATTCCACATTTATTGTTAACAACTTCATCGGGATTTGTCTTCCTTAACTTGGAGGAGAGTGTTATTCCACATTTGATAACACGATCTGACTTGGTTTGTACCTCTCCTGTTGATTGGTTTCATTCCACTTTTGATGAGTTCCAATTAACTTTAGAAGAACAGTAACCGTGACATTCCATATAGGAACACAAATATAGTTGCGGTGTCCAGAAGTTTGGAAATCGTTTCGTTTGGAAACAAATAACAGATTCTGAGGTAGAACCTAAAATACTCTACATAAGTGTTCTTTTAGCTTAATTGAGTACTACGTTCTAATAAGTAGAATTAGATACATGTACATTTTCCAATGTTGAATTCATTCTGAATGAAGTTCTCCGTTGGAAATTACAGGAGCTGCTGCTGATGGAGGAGCATGTGTAGTTTGAGATCCAGAGGAGGATGATATGTTGAGCGATGGTTTCTAGAATGTTTTGTTTGGTTTCTTTCTTTGGCTTAGAGCACTGTTTTTAGCTCTCTTCTTTTCATCTGTCTGTTTGGACTATTTTATTTTGCTCTTCGGTTGGTCATGAGACACTAGGTGTACTGGACCTGATTCTCTGATTGTACTTTTGACTATGATGAGATGCTGCTGAGTTTATGTTTTATTCTTATGCGTGCATACATACTTCTATTTCTCTTTTAGTCCAATATGTTATGACAAGTGTTGTGGACACGGTTGTGTATTAAGTCGAATTTGGTTGAACACTACACACACCAACCCCTTTCCGACGTCGGGTTTACCGCGGACATAGGAGGAGATTGTTAGGATATTTAGTTGATATGTCCGCGCGTGTCAGGACTGACTCGAAACGACCCAATGCGTTTCGTGTCACCAGGGTTTAATTGCTCTACGCTGGAGATATTATATAAGGTCATTCCACATCGATGAGCTTTAGTGGACTATCTTGAGCGGAGCCTCAACATATATATATATATATTTATATGTGTGTGTGTGTGTGTACAAATAAATACATATCCATATATATAGCTTCTCTCTCTCTCTCTATATATATCTTTATTATATAAACCAATATACATATTTGGAAGCACACCAAGAATCAAATCTGGACCGCCGGTGGCGGCCAAGGGAGGAGGGCAGCCCTCCTGGGCAGAAGCGGAAAGGAGGGGGGGGGGGCGAATCGGAAATGTTATTTAATATTTATTAAATTAAATAAATATTAAATAAATTAAATAATTCATTATTAAATAAATTAAATTAAATATTCATTATTGTTTTTTATTTTCTATTTTAATAATTAATTAATTTAATTAAATTTCTTAATAAAATTAAAATTTAGAAAACTGTAAAATTTTAGGGTTTTAAATAACTGTCGGGGGGCGGGCGAAACCCGCCTTGAATGTCAAGCGGGCGAAGCCCGCCGAGGGGTCGGGCGAAGCCCGCCTTGAATGCCAAGCGGGCGAAGCACGCAACGACGCATCGAGAACGGGCGAAGCCCGTTCGAAGATGCTAGTATATATATATATATATCTTAACCATATATAAAGAAATATCAAACCCATGAATTTTAAAGTCGTTGAAATGAATACGACCGTTGAATCTGGCATGATATTTCATCAGCCGTTAGATCAAACCGCTCCCACTCTCCACTTTTTCATAGGTCTCCTAAACCTACTAATGGTTGACCTAAAACTATGAAGGTGTAGAGTACCATACAACATGAAATTACAATTTTACCCTTAAATTTATTGAAAAATGAGTGTCAATATGACCCGTTTTTTAATTTCACAAAATTTGTCAATGGTGAGAATTGAACCCAGGTCTCCACTATGTCAACCGAAGATAACAACCATCACACCATATGGTTTTTGTTAAACAAAATTAAATTAAATTTTATATATACTGATATAAATATAGATCGCCCCCGCAGAAAATCGCCGCCCCTGCCGAATGTCGCCACACTTGCCGAATGTCGCCCCGCCGAATATCGCCGCCCCTGCCGAATGTCGCCGCCCGTGCCGAATGTTACCGCCCGCACGGGGGGCCCCCGTGCCCTGTCACTCGTATATATATATACAGAGAGAGACACACACACACACATATATATATATATATATATATACATATATAGGGCCATTTACCGGGACCTCCCCTCTAACTTTGCTAAATTACTGAGAGCACCCCTCTTATTTTCGAAATTACAAAAAACTCTCCTGTAAGTTAGCATAATTACAAAAACTTCCCTTGAAGTTTTAATTTCATTACAAAAAACTCCATCCGTGATACAATTTCATTACAAAAAAAATCAGAATTTTTGTTCATGATGTTATGAAATTAAAAGCTCAGGGGAGGTTTTTGTAATTTCGAAAATAAGAGGGGTGCTCTCAGTAATTATGCTAACTTACAGGGGTGTACGGGTAATTATTTCTACACATATATATATATATATATGGGCATTTACCGGGACCTCCCCTCTAAGTTTGCAAAATTACATATTGCACCCCTCTTATTATTGAAATTACAAAAACTTCCCCTCAATGTTACAAAACATAACATTTACATCCCCTGAATTTCACATTTCATAACATTCATGCACGAAAATACCCCCTTCGGAGTACATTTTCAGGGGGGGGGGGGGGGGGGGGGGGGGGGGGGTTGTGCATGGATATTATGAAATATAAACTTCAGGGGAGATAAATGTTATGTTTTATAACATTCAGGGGAGGTTTTTGTAATTTCAATAATAAGAGGGGTGCAATCTGTAATTATGCTATCTTCCGGGAGAAGTTTTGGTAATTATTCGTGTGTGTGTGTGTGTGTCTATATATATATACGTTTTGGTAATTATTTGTGTGTGTGTCTATATATATATATAGATAGATAGATTGATATATAGATATAGTTTCTATATACATATATATACTATAGCTTCAATATACATAGACATATATCTACATATACATAGATATATATAGCTTCAATATTTTTGTGAATGATGCAGCAAAAGAAAGAGCACCAGACAAAGGAAGAAACAAGCGGCAGTTATTCGCAATGCGAGGAGGATTGAAGCGACTATCATTCATCAGTCTTCGATCAAAAGTAGATAAAATCTTCTCATCTCTCTGCGCTTGTGACCGGTTTATAACTGTTTCTATCTATCAGTGTTTGACATTTGACACTCTTTTACTCAAAAATGAAATCATTATGTTTTCACCCAGAGTTTTGGGAAGTTTTGAATTGAATACTACTGTCTAGCATTGCAGTTCCATAACATTTGTTACTTTCACTGCGGCGGCGATTACTACCGCTATCGTGCCAACATATGTTTTATAGCGGCGGCGCTTTTGCAAATGGACCCTTAGTTATCTATAGGAAAGTTGTCTAGAGCTGTTTCATACTGTAACTAAGATCTTGTGTAGATTTAGTGTATTTTATGATTTTATTTTCTTGATCTGTACTATACACAATGAAATATCCCTCTGTATGTTAGTGTAGTGGACCTTTTTTTTAAAAACAATTGAAGCAACTAGCAGGTCTACTATAGCAGTGGGCTGGGGCTTATACAGTGCTTAGTTATATAAAAAAAATGTTAGGGGTGTGCACCGAAACAGACCCGACCCGAACCGAATTTGGATTGGGCCGATCGGTTCCGTTTCGGTTTAGGGGGGTTGAAAACCGAGCCTATTTGGTTCGGTTTCAATTTATAGTGTCAGTAAACTGAGAAAACCGAATAGATTATGAGTTTGGACTTAGAGTTTGTCGTGTCGGATTAAAACATGAAGCTTACAACATTGATTTTGAAGTTGAACCCGAAACCACGATACAATATGTAATATGTCTTCTCTTATCATAAGTTTATAATAATTATCCGAGCGTGACTGAGTAAATTAAATATGTTGTATTTACTGATTCTATTTTGAAGTAATACATGAACTTATTGTTTTAATTGCACTGATTAATCTAAATGTTATTAAAAATTCTGTTTAAATCATGAGAATGGCTAAAATCAATATTTTTGGGGATAATATGTTTTAGGTTAAGTACTAAACATAATATGAGGAGTCAGTTTCTGTGATATGAGCATTTACTCCAACAATTACTCAAGCAATATCCAATAATTTCTCAAGCAATGTTTGTGTTATTTCAGTTGTTTCACAACTCTTTTCATATTACGTATTTATCTTTGTTGTGGGTCGCTTAGCGCTCTCCCGGTCTGGAGGATCGAACCGTCTTAGCTCGAGAGTGAGTCAAACGGGCAAACAGTCACAAGAGAACCAACTGCAGTGACGACAAGATTTTTTACGTGGAAAACCTCAGAAAGGAAAGAAAACCTCAGAAAGGAAAAAAAAACCATGGGGTCGGTTCGGTGCCGACCAAATCCACTAGTTTGCTTGGGGTTACAAGTGTTAGAATATTCGAGAGGGTGACATGTCACTGCTCCGATTACAAGTACTTGAAGGTGAAAATGATGCAAAGTCTCCATATGTGCTCGTATGAGCGGATTCTACAGCAGACACATGACCAGGCACTGTGGAGAGCGAAGTCCACGCTTGGGTGAGAGAGCGAGGGAGCGAGCGGAGTGCATAATGCGCGCGACAGCGTAGACCGCGCGCGCAGTATAACCCACGCGCACCACGCCCGGGCACGCGCACGACGGCACAGCCTGCGTGGCGGCACACACACCATGCGTAGCAGCAACCGTCTGCATGCGGTCGCACCATCCGTATGCGGCAGCACCGTTTGCGCGTGCACCGCCTCCCGCACGACCATGCCGCCGGCATGCGGCCGTCGTCAACCTTGCTCACCGAAGACATCGTGTTAGTTCAATCAAAGTGGAAGAATATACTGCTAAATATTTCCGTCTCAAAAGAAATCTGATATTTTGCAAAGGTGGCGGAGAATATTTAGTATACATGTAGTAAATCTCTGGATTTTAGGAAAGAATATTTATAATTTCACGCCGCGCATTAATTTATTCAAAATTTCCGACTCAAGATCGACGCGTTCGTAGCAGCTCGTGTTTTCGCAATTCACGACTCGCGAAAATTGTGGAGCATTTGATGGGGTTCCCCTACAATAATTCGAATTGAACCGGTTTGGACTTTGACTGAGTCGCCAAAACGGGCCAAGCGAACCAAACGAGATGTACGCGCAAGCCGAACCCGTCCGAGGCCCCCCAAGCCGCCGCACAACGCCTGCACGCGCAAGCGGACACAGTGAGCGTGCGCGTGCGGTCAGCGCCTCCTTGCCAGCGCGCGCACGTCCATGTGCACACCGGCGCCCATCGACGACCTCCGTCGCCATCCTCCTGCCGCCGCCAGCTCGCCAGTCAATCCGCCAGGATTGCCCGGACCGCCCGGGGGGCACGCCTGTCTTTTTCCAAAAAAATGATGATCCGGGTGATCAGAATCGTGCAATCTTATTCACCAGCTCAAATTTCAAGAGTGCGCAATTACCAAGGCGCCCCTCAGAAAAGCTATAAAAAGACATATAAGCCTTCGTTTGAAAACAAGCAACTAAGAAGAGAAAAAAGAGCTCTAAAGGTTTTCCGACGAAGACTTGGAGCTCTGAAGGTTTTCCGGCGAAGACTTGGTATACTCTTGCTCTGCGGCTCGAGTGCTCTCTTTGCTCAAGTGTTCACCCCGCTCGCTCCCTCACTCTCTTGCCTAAGCGTGAACTTCGCTCTCCACAGTGTCTGCTCAAGTGCATGCTCAAGTGCCTCCTTTAGAAGCCGCTCCTACGAGCGCGGAGGGAGACTTTGCATCTTTTTCACCTTCAAGTACCTATAAATTGTAATCAGAGCGGTGACCTGTCACCCTCTCGAATATTCTAACACTTATAACCCACAAGCAAACTAGTGGATTTAGTCGGCACCGAACCGACCCCGTGGTTTTTTCACTTTCCGAGTTTTTTCACATAAAAAGTCTTGTTATCTCTGTCGTTGGTTCTATTGTGATTGTCTGCACGGTTGACTCACACTCGAGCTAAGACAGTTCAATTCTCCGGTCTGAAAGAGTGCTAAGCGACCCACAACAACCGTATATTGTCAAAGTTAGGTCGGTGGATACATGCAGGCACCACCAAAGGTAAATGGATTAAAATATATAAAATACTAGTCTATGTACATGTTTTATAAGCAATATAAATTATCAGTGGACTATTGTAAATGATAACCCTTTAGTGCATTTAGGGACTAAAATTTTAAATTTATTAAATTTTTGGGACCAAAATCGTACGGTTTAAATCTTAGGAACTGATTTTTAAAAAGGGCGTTGTTAAAGGCACGCCAGAATTGGCTATTAGCAACCAATTTCTATGAGTTATTACGCGCCTTTTGAAAATATACTTTGCACATGCATTTTTAGGAAAAGTGTTCAACACTAAAATTGTAGATCTCGCCGAGATCTACAACTTTCGTGTTGAACACTATTCCTAAAAATGCACGCATAAGCCGTATTGTCGCCATGATCGTAACTATAGTGAATTTTTAAAAATAACAAGAAAATGCGCCTTGTACATGCATTTTTAGGAAAAATGTTCAACACGAAAGTTGTAGATCTCGACGAGATCTACAATTTTCGTGTTGAACACTTTTCCTAAAAATGCATGTACAATGCATATTTTCAAAAAGCGCGTAATTACTCATAAAAATTGGTTTGCCAATAGCCAATTCTGATTTCCAATCTCAAACATTAGAAACTGAATTCATATTTTGACTAAGTTTTATTGAAGACAATTGCAGTACTTATAGTGAAAATAAGTCTTGACTGATGGAATCAGTGAGTAGTAATCTTAGAGGACTGCCTTTCCAAAATATCAACCAAGAGTAAGTCACCTTCTCCTCAGAAAAATCTTTCATCATCAAAATAAGAGAAAATGCAGAGAAAAATGAGCCAACTGAGGAAGAAGAAGGGGTATATGCAGCTTTCAAGCACGCGTTGTAACGGTCTCCCCAACACACAGCTCGAAAGGGTGACCGTCGACACCCCCAGCACACAGCTCGAAATGGTTCAGCCTCAACCGGTCTGCAGATCGTACACCCCAACCCCTCTCTGTCCCACCATAGGGCACAGTGGGTTGTTGGAGGCCGCAGCCCCCCTTTTCATGAGGAATGCTTCAGTTAAGCGGCAGCGCAGGGACTTTTCAGGAGGCAGAGGCGGATCCAGGAAGTTCAATAAGGGGCAGATATTGTCTTTCTCAGGCTAGAATTTTTTTTGAACGTCTTCACTTTATCGGAGTCGTTTCTATCTCATTCGGTCACCATTTTTGAAGTGTAAGTAGTCAAAATTCACTGCCTCGAAGAGAGGAATCAAAATTCACTGCATCGAAGAGAGAAATCAAAATCCACTATCTATTTTTGCTGTTAGAGCCAAGCGGTCTCGAAGGTTTGAAGCCCCGCGATCTGAAGCCAGCGGTCTGTGCGGTCTCCAGTAATCAGACCGCGGCTTCCCCTCTGATGTACCAGATCGCGCCAGATAAAGATAAGTTGAAGCTGCGCGGTTACAAGTCAGCGGTCTGCGCGGTCTCCCAGAATCAGACCGCGACTTCTCCTCAAGTATGCGAGGTCGCGTCTTGTGAAGGTCAGCATCATTCCGCCTCTCCAAGCGGTCTGGAGCCAGCGGTCTCAGCGGTCTCCAAGTACAAGACTGACGGTTCATCTCGGATATACCAGATCGCTTCTTATGGAGAGAAGCGGTCTGATCCTCCCGATCTCTCCCTTATGGGGGAGTGTTCGCCACAACGTTCTAACCACCAGACGGTCTCCTCTGTCACACGACCTTCCTCCTGTCGTGTGACCGCCCGATCTCACTCCAGATCGCAGAGGTCGCTGCGGTCTCAATATTCATGATCGCCCAGACTGCCCAGCTCTCTTGTGTATTTGTATTTGTATTTAGTCCCACATCGTATTTTTGTATTTTACTGTTTCCCTCCTAGTCTATATAAATGAGGCAATACACTTGTAATACTCAATTTTTTGGAAATAAAATTTCTGTTATTTTCAAATTCTCACATGGTATCAGAGCGATCGATCTATTCGACCGGTCTCGTTTTCTTCTGACCGCACCTTCTGTGCGATCTCCTCTCTTCCTCTTCTTGTTCGCGCGATCTCTCTTATTCTCGAGACCGAGCGGTCTCCCTTATATCCGCGAGCCCGTGCGATCATGGGTACCCCTTCTGTGAATGCTACCCCACCATCCCCCCCCCCCCCCCCCCCCCCCCGCCCACTCCTGTGGCTATTTCTACCTCTTCCTCGGGCAACCTTGGCACCACGTCAAAGCTCACTGGAACTAACTATCCTGATTGGAGTGTCTCCTTCACCTTTCTCTTACGCTCTCAACGCAAACGCCACCATCTCACCGATGATCCTCCTCCCACGGGATCTGCTACCTTTGATGATTGGGATGCTAGCGATGCTCTTGTCCGCACCTGGCTTGCTAATAGTCTCTCTGATGAGTGTCTTCCTATCATTCGTCATGATGAGACAGTCAAGGCAGCGTGGAAGCATCTTGCGGCCCTTTACTCCAAAGGCGCCAAAACCTCCCGCATTTACACCTTGTATGCTGATCTCTTTGCCCGCACAACCATGGATCCCACCACAACATATCAAGCAGTTCAGGCCCTTGGGGCTGAACTCCTTCAGCATCGCCCCTTCTCTGCTGATCTTGCCGAACAACATAAACACTTCCAAGAGCTCCTGGTTGTATGTTACCTTCTCCGTCTTCCGGAGTCTTATGATATGATACGACAGCAAATCCTTGGAGAAGCTGAGTCTCCGACTCTTGATGCCACCGCTGCTCGGGTCTCTGCTGTTACCTCCCTTCTCCAATGACCCTTGTTGTCTTCCCCTCCTCCTCCAGAGAGCTTTGCTCACCAGGCTGAACGTGGTCACCCTGGTGGCCGTGGTGGATCTCTTGGTGGCCATGGACCTCTGCGACACATCTGCTCTCATTGTGGTCGGAGGGATCACCCAATTGATCGTTGCTATCTCAAGCATCCTCACCTTCGCCCTCTGGCTGCTGCCTCTCACCCGGATATTAGCTCACCATCTGCTTCTGTTGCTACCTCCTCAGGTAGCGTGCACGTGGTTACTGAAGGTAAATGACTTATTGATTCTGGCGCAACAAATCATATGACAGGGAACCCTCACCTTTTCTCCCAATTACTAGAGCACAAGAATTTACCTCCGGTTCTCACCGCTGATGGTTCTCCCTCACATGTGTGTGGGACTGGAATAGTTCAAGTCACTCCGACTATCTCTCTTCAGAACACTCTTTATGTGCCTACTTTTCCGTGCAACTTACTATCAGTCAAGGCTCTCTCTCAACAATTACAATGCTCTATTATGTTTACTCCGACTAACTGTTATTTTCAGGATCTTCATACGAAGGAGACAGTTGCTACTGAGACTGAGAGTGGAGGCCTCTACTTCCTTGACGTTCTTGCTGCTCACTCTGCCTCTACCGTCTCGAATTCTCTCCATCAATGGCACCTCCGTCTTGGTCACCCTCCACCTCGGCTGCTGTATCAACTTCTACCTCACCTCGCCAAAGATACTTCTCCTCTCAACTGTGAAGCTTGTCAAATAGGAAAGCACCATCGGGCTTCCTACCCTGCCAAACCTGGACGTAGCTCGACTCGTCTTTTTTATCTCATCCACTCGGACATCTGGGGTCCCTCTCCTACCAAGACTGTAGGTGGGGGCAGTTTGTATTTTGTTACTTTTATTGATGACTTCTCTCGATGTACTTGGGTGTATCTGTTAAAAGAACGCTCAGAAGTTTTTTCTGTTTTCAACACCTTTTATAATGAAATTTTCATTCAGTTTGGAGTGTCTATCAAGACTATTCGCACTGATAATGCTAAGGAATATGTTTCTCATCAATTTTCCGAGTTTTGCATGAATCGTGGTCTTATACATCAGACTAGTTGTCCTTATACCTCTCAACAAAATGGGATAGCAGAACGTAAGAATCGTCACCTCCTCGACATGGCTCGCACCTTACTCTTTCAGATGAATATTCCCAAAACCTATTGGGGTCATGCCATCCTCATCTCCTTCTATCTCATTAACCGCATTCCCTCCACCCTTCTTCAAGGCTCCACCCCCTTCTCTATACTATATCCCACCTCACAACCCTTCTCCTTACCTCTCAAGGTGTTCGGTTGTACTGCGTTTGTCCACACTCCTTCCCCAGGTCGGGACAAACTCTCTCCTCGTGCAGTTAAATGCATCTTTGTTGGTTATTCACCAACTCAGAAAGGGTACAGGTGCTATGACCCCCTTCTTCGCAAACAATATGTTTCCGCTGATGTCACATTCTTTGAAAATGTTCCATACTTTTCTACCTCTTCCACCTCGCTGCCTCCTGCGCCTAGTCCGACGACACCTCTGATTTACTCTCCACCACCACCACCTACTCTTCCAACTCCACCACCTCTTCCTTCCCCTCCACCGCCTCCAGCATCTCCTTCCACCTGTCCTCCTACTCCGGGGCCTTCTCTCCCAACCCTTGGGCCAGCACTATCTTCTTCCGATGATGACTCTCCTGCAGATACAGTCACCACTGAAGACCTTCCTATTGCTCTTCGCAAGGGAGTCCGCTCATGTACGCAACATTCTATTCACGATGTTGTAACTTATGCTCAACTTACCCCCTCTGCTAGGGCATTTGCTATTGCTATTACAGATACTGCCACCCCAACCAGTTATCAGGAGGCTCTTGCCATCCCACAGTGGAAGGCTGCCATGGATGATGAAATCTCCACCCTTCAGGACCGTGGCACTTGGACTCTTGTTCCTCCACCTATTGGGATAGATGTTGTTGGGTGTAGGTGGGTCTTTGTGATAAAATATCGTGCTGATGGCTCTGTTAACCGCTACAAAGCTCGCTTAGTTGCCAAAGGTTTTACTCAGACATATGGAGTAGACTTCTTTGACACCTTCTCCCCTGTTGCTCGTCTTACAACCATCAGGGTCCTCTTCTCTGTGGCCGTCAACAAAGGTTGGCAACTCTCTCAGCTGGATGTCAAGAATGCTTTTCTCTATGGTGACCTTCAAGAGGTTGTTTTCATGGAGTAACCTCCAGGGTATGTTGCTCCGGGGGAGACTCGTGTATGTAAGCTTAAGAAGGCTATCTATGGTCTTAAGCAAAGTCCTCGCGCCTGGTTCGAAAAATTTAACGAAGTTATCAAGATCATTGGATTTGTCCGAAGTTCTGCGGATCACTCTCTCTTCATTCGCAAGACATCTCATGGAATGGTTGTTCTGGCTGTATACGTTGATGACATCCTTCTCACAGGTAATGACGCTGAAGGTGTCTCCCTTACAAAGAAACATCTTCTCCAACACTTTGTAACCAAAGATATGGGGACTCCCAAGTACTTTCTGGGCATTGAGATCTCAAGGAAGCATAGCTCAATTGTTCTCTCACAACGGAAGTATGTATTGATCTTCTAAAAGAAACAGGTCTTCTGGGTTCTAAACCCGCTAAGTATCCAATGGCAAGTGGAGACGACAAACTCTGGACTGACAACTCTCCTCCTCTACTTGATAGCACCAGATATCGTCGTCTTGTTGGCAAGCTCATCTTGTTGAAACCAAAATCTTGCGAACAAGACTTGGTCTCTGTGGAGTTCGGGGTCCCTAAGAAGGGGTGGTCTCACACCTACTTCCCTCGAGCCAACTCTCTAGGCAAGAGCACTTAGATTTGGAAACGGACCAAGGGCTTAGTGGGGAGGTCCCGCCACATACCCGGAAGTCCCCTTGGAACTTCCCCTCCCAAGCCACTACTAAGCTTGGGCACCACTGGAGCCTCTCCTCACCCTCTCTAGAGAGACTTGCTGAGGAGGGAGAGAGGGGAGAGAGCTAGCTAAGAATGAGATCCTCTCAAATGGTGCCCCCTTGGTCCTATTTATAGGATTTCTGATTTGGGCTGCGAATAACCAAAAACTGCCTGCGAAGTTACCAAAATGCCCCCGGATTTGGCCTGCAGATAGCCAAATCCCGCTGTTCTGGAACGCTAAACGCAGACCGACCCCTCCCCCCGGAACTGGGCGAGAGGGGGTACCTCGCGGGTCTCGGCGAGCACCCTGCTGGTCTCGGCGAGCCCCCTAACTGGTCTCGGCGAGCCCCCTAACTGGGGTACCTCGCGGGTCTCGGCGAGCACCCTGCTGGTCTCGGCGAGCCCCCTAACTGGGGTACCTCGCGGGTCTCGGCGAGCACCCTGCTGGTCTCGGCGAGCCCCCTAACTGGGGTACCTCGCGGGTCTCGGCGAGCACCCTAACTGGTCTCGGCGAGCCCCCTAACTGGGGTACCTCGCGGGTCTCAGCGAGCACCCTGCTGGTCTCGGCGAGCCCCCTAACTGGGGTACCTCGCGGGTCTCGGCGAGCACCCTAACTGGTCTCGGCGAGCCCCCTAACTGGGATACCTCGCGGGTCTCGGCGAGCACCCTGCTGGTCTCGGCGAGCCCCCTAACTGGGGTACCTCGCGGGTCTCGGCGAGCACCCTACTGGTCTCGGCGAGCCCCCTAACTGGGGTACCTCGCGGGTCTCGGCGAGCACCCTAACTGGTCTCGGCGAGCCCCCTAACTGGGGTACCTCGCGGGTCTCGGCGAGCACCCTGCTGGTCTCGGCGAGCCCCCTAACTGGGGTACCTCGCGGGTCTCGGTGAGCACCCTGCTGGTCTCGGCGAGCCCCCTAACTGGGGTACCTCGCGGGTCTCGGCGAGCACCCTAACTGGTCTCGGCGAGCCCCCTAATAGGGGTACCTCGCGGGTCTCGGCGAGCACCCTGCTGGTCTCGGCGAGCCCCCTAACTGGGGTACCTCGCGGGTCTCGGCGAGCACCCTGCTGGTCTCGGCGAGCCCCCTAACTGGGGTACCTCGCGGGTCTCGGCGAGCACCCTGCTGGTCTCGGCGAGCCCCCTAACTGGGGTACCTCGCGGGTCTCGGCGAGCACCCTGCTGGTCTCGGCGAGCCCCCTAACTGGGGTACCTCGCGGGTCTCGGCGAGCACCCTAACTGGTCTCGGCGAGCCCCCTAACTGGGGTACCTCGCGGGTCTCGGCGAGCACCCTGCTGGTCTCGGCGAGCCCCCTAACTGGGGTACCTCGCGGGTCTCGGCGAGCACCCTGCTGGTCTCGGCGAGCCCCCTAACTGGGGTACCTCGCGGGTCTCGGCGAGCCCCCTAACTGGGTTGGGGCGAGACCAAGGGTCTTCCCCCTTACCAGGGTCGGGGGCGAGAGAGGGGGTCGGCCCCCCTCCTCCACTCGCCCCTGGCTGGGTGCGGGCGAGAGGGGGGGCACCCTCCCCTCCCCTCTCGCCCCTAGTTGGGCGAGGGCGAGAGGGGGGGCACCCGCCCCTCCCCTCTCGCCCCTAGCTGGGTGCGGGCGAGAGGGGGGGCACCCGCCCCTCCCCTCTCGCCCCTAGTTGGGCGAGGGCGAGAGGGGGGGCACCCGCCTCTCCCCTCTCGCCCCTAGCTGGGTGCGGCGAGAGGGGGGGGGGGGGGGGCACCCACCCCTCCCCTCTCCCCCCTAGCGGGGCGAGGGCGAGAGAGGGGGGCACCCCCCCCCCCCCCCTCCTCCTCTCTCCCCCTCACTTACCTCTTACTCCAGCTGGGTGAGCAGGAGGTTTTTGCCTCTACCGCTCTCCCTCCTTTCTCCCTGTCCTGGATCATACTACAGACGCGGCCCCGATGCACTCCTGGGTCGTGGCAACCTACTCGATGGATATGGGGGTTGTACACATCTACCTAACTGTAACAAGACCTGATATCTGCTATGCGGTTGGGAAGGTCAGCCAATTCATGCAAGCTCCGAAGGAATGTCATCTTCAAGCTGCTTTAAAAATATTAGAATACGTTAAGTGATCTCCAGGGAAGGGACTTCTGTTCCAAAGGAACAACCATCTCAAGATAGAAGCCTACTCAGATGCTAGCTACGCTGATGATAAAGGGGACAGGAAATCCACATCTGGGTTCTGTACCTTCGTTGGAGGAAATCTGGTGAGTTGGAAGAGCAAGAAACAAGCAGTAGTTTCCAGATCAAGTGCTGAGGCCGAGTACAGGAGCATGGCCCAAACTACATGCAAGTTGAAGTGGTTACGAACTCTCCTTCTTGACTTAGGAGAAGTTTACAATCATCCATTACCAATGTTCTGTGACAACAAAGCTGCAATCTATATATCTCAGAACCCAGTCTTTCATGAAAGAACCAAACACATTGAAGTGGACTGTCATTTCATCAGGGAAGAAATCTTGAAGAAACAAATCTGCACTCCCTTCGAAACTTCGGATAAAGAGCTGGCTGATATCTTTACCAAACCTATATCTTCGTCCTTCTCCGATGTGTGTAACAAGCTAGGCATGATTGATATATATGCTCCAGCTGCGGGGGAGTGTTAGAGCCAAGCGGTCTCGAAGGTTTGAAGCCCCGCGATGTGAAGCCAGCGGTCTGTGCGGTCTCCAGTAATCTGACCGCGGCTTCCCCTCTGATGTACCAGATCGCGCCAGATAAAGATAAGTTGAAGCTGCGCGGTTACAAGTCAGCGGTCTGCGCGGTCTCCCAGAATCAGACCGCGACTTCTCCTCAAGTATGCGAGGTCGCGTCTCGTGAAGGTCAGCATCATTTCGCCTCTCCAAGCGGTCTGGAGCCAGCGGTCTCAGCGGTCTCCAAGTACAAGACTGACGGTTCATCTCGGATATACCAGATCGCTTCTTATGGAGAGAAGCGGTCTGATCCTCCCGATCTCTCCCTTATGGGGGAGTGTTCGCCACAACGGTCTAACCACCAGACGGTCTCCTCTGTCACACGACCTTCCTCCTGTCGTGTGACCGCCCGATCTCACTCCAGATCGCAGAGGTCGCTGCGGTCTCAATATTCATGATCGCCCAGACCGCCCAGCTCTCTTGTGTATTTGTATTTGTATTTAGTCCCACATCGTATTTTTGTATTTTACTGTTTCCCTCCTAGTCTATATAAAGGAGGCAATACACTTGTAATACTCAGTTTTTTGGAAATAAAATTTCTGTTATTTTCAAATTCTCACATTTGCAAAATGTTTGGGGGGGGGGGGGGGGGGGGGGCCCAGCCCGCCCCCCTTAGATCCGCCCCTGCCAGGAGGTCACCCATCCCGTGACTACTCCAGCACACACACGTTTAACTATAGAGTTTTTTCATTCTTCATCACCAATTGAGTTGCATTGGTATGAGGAGTGGTTTGAAGACTCCTTATCAAGGAGGTTGCGGGTTCGAGACCCCCCCCCCCCCCCCCCCCCCCCCCTCAACAACGTACCACTGCTGAGAAACTGGCGCGGGGAGGCGTTGGGGTGCTTGGGCTACAGCCCGATAATGTGTCAGTCGGGTGTCCTCTGGCGGAGAGCCAGGATAGGTCGGCCTTGGGCGTTACAATAAAAGTGCAGCTCAATTAGTGATGATGAGTGATTTGAAAACTCCTTATCTAGGAGGTTGCGGGTTCGAGACTCCCCCTCAACAACGTACCGTTGCTGAGAAACTGGCGCGGGGAGGCGTTGGGGTGCTTGGGCTGCAGCCCGATAATGTGCCAATCAGGTGTCTTCTGACGGAGAGCCGGGGTAGGTCGGCCCTGGGCGTTACACGCGTAAAACTCTCTCTTTTTTTTCTTGGATATTGGAGTGTTCACTCCTTTTCCTACCGCCACAAAAAACAAACCCATCCAAAGGGGAAATTTTTGTTTCTACTCGCCGTCCAATCCATCTTGCTCGCCATTCAATCTCGAGTTTTTTTTTCTTTTTTTCTTTTCGCCGTGTTTTTTTGGCGGCCCAATCCCCAATCCCCAATCCAACGGTCAGCATTCTACCCGCACGACCAACATGGTACACGCACGTACCTAAATATCTCTCAAAAGCACCACCATCGTGCCAAACAAGCTTTTCCCATGGGGAGAGAAGAACAAATTTGGGAAGACAACCGAAATAACCAGAAACCAAACAAACACTTTCTCTGCCGCGCATTTACAGACTGTCGCCATTCTATATATATACTCTCTCCACCTCAGCCATCACTAACCACCATTCTTTTCCCTCTAAGCTGTCTGCAAATCTCTCCCTTTAAAATCTCTTCCCCATTTCCTCTCTCCCTCACACATTCCTCTGTTCCTCTGTTCCTCTGTTTCAACAATGGGCTGCGGCGGTTCCAAGGACGAGGTAGCCACCGGGAATACGGTGAGCACGAAATCTCTCCAAAGGGGGAAGAGTTTTGAAAAGGGAGAGAACACCAACGGTCAAATCAAAGACATCAAAATTGAATCTGCGGAGAAGATTCCACTGCCTGAGTCGACCGTTGGAGATACGGATTCAAAAGAAGCAGCAGCCGTAGGCAAGTTGATCTCCAAGGATTCCCCGGACCTCTATTTCTCATCGAGGAAGGACGACACGACCATTGCCGTGGTAGCCGTTGTCGCTGCCGACCCGCCTGAGGCGAAGAACGCCGCCGCCGACCCGCCTGAAGTGGCGCCGCCGCCGCCGCCGAACGCTGTCTCATCTCCCATAGATAATGGTGTGATTTTCATTCAAATAAAATCTTATGCGGAGTTCCTCGTAAGCTGATTTTGAGCCTGAGTTCGAGCACTTTGGGTTCGGCTCGAATTCTAAATAATTTTGAATCGAGTCGGCTCGATTCGAAATGGCTCGAATCGTAATTGCTCGATTCGAAATGGCTCGAATCGTAATTGCTCGAATCGAAATGACTCGAATCCGACTCAAAATTGAATTTAGTTGGCTCAAAATTATTGAGTAGAATAAACCTGTTTATAAGACTTTAATACTTTAAGAGAATTGATATTAGCAGTCCAATTCTTGCTATTCGCACACCAAAAAATTGTAAAAAAATTCATTATATTCGCAGTCCAATTTTCGCTAACCGCACGCCATCGAATAACCTCCTCTCTATTTTTCTCCTCTTGCTGCCTAAACCCTAGCTGTAATTCTATCGGACGCATCATCTTCTCCCCTCTTAGATTCACTTTCTTAAAAAAAGAAGGAAATTATCCTGCGAAAATCCCAAAAAATAGTCATTTTTCTGGTTAGAGGAAGGTTTGCATATCATTTAACTTGTTTTAGAATTAATTCCTCTATGCATGTCATTTAACTTAATAAATCAGCCAAATGTTTCGCTTGTTTGGGATGGGAGTGGGGTGCAAATATAATTTTGGACTATAAATAAAATTTATGGAATACGAATAGCGATGGACTGCGAATAGCCATTTTCGGACTGCTAATATCAACTCTCTACTTTAATTTAGGTCTAGACTTTAATGTTTTTCATTTTAAAATTATAATTTACTAATAAGTAGATAACATTATAATTAATTCGAGTTGATTTGAATCATATTTCGATCGATTCAAGGCATGCTCGAAATTGACTAGAAATGTGTTTCGAGTCAAATTGAGTCGAATCAATTGTAGCCGTTTCGATTCATCTCAATATCTAGGTGATTTTCGAGCGATTCGAGTTTCGAATAATATGCTCTAAATAATTTTGAGCCGGGTTGACCCGATTCGAAATGGCTCGATTCAGAGCCTGCTTGAATTGAGCATTTTTTCTATTTGTTTCGAGTCAGCTCGAAATTGAATTTAGTTGGCTCAAAATTATCGAGTAAATTTTAAAATAATAATTTGTTAATAAGTAGATAACATTATAATTAATTTCAGTTGATTTGAATCATATTTCGATCGATTCAGGGCATGCTCGAAATTGACTTGAAATATGTTTCGAGTCAAATTGAGTCGAATCAATTGTAGCCGATTCCGATTCATCTCAATATCTCAGTGATTTTCAAGGTATTTCGAGTTTCGATTAATATGCTCAACCCTACTGTATTGTATAATTTCTGTCATATATGTTTTTGCTCTCAGAAAAACCAGAAGCAGAGGATATACAAGATTCGAAGGAGCAGGCGGCGGCCTCAATTGAAGTGAACGGTTCGGATTCGACCGCTGCGGAGAAGAAGAATCAGGAGTAATGAAACTAATTCAGTTTTTTTTAGCTCAATGTAATGTTGACTTAGCATTATTAACTTATTAAGTATTGTTTAATGTTTATATTATCATTACTAAATAATATTAAAGGATACTAAGCCAATATTAACTTTAATTAAAAAAAATATTGAGCCAAGCCCTTAGAAAACTATCTCCATCCGGGCCGTTAATTTCCGATGTAGAACAGGTGTCCGCCGATTATTTGGAGCGCACCAAATAATCGGCCGACACTTGTTCTACATCAATTTTATGGAAATGAATTCATTTGTTTGTGTTGTATACTGAAATCATTTACTATTTTCAATTTCATATATCAGAAATTTTGCAGTGGGTTGCAGTTAACAATCGTATTTTTTCTTCAATCGAATCAAAATTTGTCATAGAATGCAGAGATTTATCTGGATTCGATTTTGGATTCAAGCTTAGATTCGAATTCACATCAAATGAAAGACGAAATAGACTTTCATCGCACGACCATGATCATCTTCGTATATAATATAGATATTGTTATTATTCGCAAACTATTCACGAATCTTGGCAATAGATATAATATTACTTGGATTCGGATTCGAATGCCACTCTAATTTGAATGATTCAAATTCAAAAAATACGAATCTTAATTGAATCGATTCACGAATTATTTGGTTTACGAACATCCCCAGCCTAAAATATTGTATGTGGGGAGGGATCAAAGATAAAGTGTCATTATGAACCCGACCTAATGTTGTATTTGTGATCGACGGATGGCATAGGTCTTGAATAAAGCGGGTTCGTCATAGTGAGGTGGTAGATAATGCAAGGGGGTAAATGTTGAAGCCAAGGATGACGGTATATGATCATTAGGAACAAACACGGGTGTAAGAGACGGTGGATGAATCATAATTGTTAGCGGAATTTTTATGTATGGGTGAGATTTTTGCAAAAGGGAAAAAATGTTTTCATCGGAGCGAAAATGTCGTGTTGGATACGTCCGCTGGACCGATGGTTTGAACATTTAAGCAGGGATACAACAACAACAACAGAACCCATATAGTCCTCAATCATTGGGGGTATGGGTGGGGGAAGATTGGAAACAGACCTAACCTTTGGCACTATGCACAAAGTGGCTTCTCTCAGAGGAGAAAGACCTAACCTTTGACAATAAATGCACGAAGTGTCTGCTCACAGAGTGCCACTGAAATAGCAGCCTCCTATACCGTCGCGTTTGCTGAGGAATCATGCCCTCAAATCAAAGCCAAAGACATCAGAGATGGCAGGCCCAAGAATCCATTTTGATTTATGTGCACATAACCATGCTTCCTTCATTCAGCATCCAGAGCATTAGTGAAGCACAATTACGCAGGGATACTACAACGAGAAGAAATCTAACAAAGAAAAACACGAGATATTAGAATCCAATCTAAACATCCAACGTAAAATCGATTGAAGAGATATACGATTAATGGAGAGACTTAATACGTAAACCGAAAGTCAACGCTCGCACCAATCGAGTAGCCGTCAATAGTAATAAAAAACAATTAAGGGACCAAGATTTGAGGGATCACCCGCTCGCGCAACGATCGCTTGCCGCCCGCTCGAAGATCATTGATCAACTCTCTTTTATATAAAATTAGCTCGGCGATTGCCTTCCCGCTTCGACAATCATCGAGCAACTCTATATTTCTTTTCGTAGGATCAACTCAATGCTATATTTTTAGGCTATATTTCTTTTCGTAGGATCAACTCAATGCTATATTTTTAGGCCAAAATGTCACCGCAGCCACGCGAGTAGTCAAACTTTAGAGGTCCCGCACGCCCAAGGCCCTAGAAAGTGAAATTTAGCGGGAAAACCGTCACCGCGATGCTTACCGCCACAATTTTGCACCGCCGCCGCTCAAACACCGCCACAATAATTTGAAAATAGACTCAATCTCTTAGAACAAGGTTACTTGATAATTGATGCAGGACAAACATCACCACCTGCCTGCCACCCTGACGTCCTATCAGGGGGCCCACCTTGGCATCTCACCAAGGCGGTTTTATCAGAGATGTAGCCCGTACACCCCCAACCAGCTCTCTGAGCCCCATCACCAGAAAACGATAGGTTGTTGAGGCTCGGGATCGAACACCCGACCTCCTAGACAAGAGACTCTCACCAGCGCTCTCATCACCAACTAAGCTGCATCAATAATTATCATACTATATAGTTACCCAAACTTCAATATATTAATGTTAATAATTGCATTGTATTTTTATGCTAATTATTTTAAAGAAATCTAAACAAATGGAAGCATTGAAACCCAGTTGAATTTCAGTGAAATATACTACAGCAGCCCATCCCTGGCCATTTTCAGAAACTGTGACAGACTGATGGCTGGAACTGGAAGGGCTTGCTCAGAGCTTGTTTTCTTCTTTATTATCGTCGTCCTCGACGATTCGGAATTTTCCGACGTTTTTACGGTGGCGGAGATCAAGTTATAGTACTGCATATGAAGGAAAATGCGCGCAGATTAATATCAGAAGCAAATATGAGATTAAGGGCGCATTTTGGGGGCCGGTGCGGCTCAATTTGCCAACGGAGCAGTTCTGCCTCCGGAGGAAAAGAAGAAATTCTCGAGTGAGGCTTCATTACTCACCGGAGAGGACGCCCTCCATTCACCGCCAGAATGGAGCGATGTCGTTTCCCCAAACGTGCAGACTTTTTGTATACAGCTCCCATTTCTAATTTTTTGTCCGGGGCGCACACAATTAAGACGCATGGCGAGAACTTAAGAGCGAAATAACGGAGTGTGGAACGAACATTTTAATACTATATGATTAACGGGTTTTTTTTACTTCTTTCTGTTATGGATTCAACCTTGAATCCACCCCAAACACAGAGAGCAAAAATGAAGAACGATCGCAAACAAAGTGAGAAAAAATTGCAGGAAAAATGGAACACCAAGATTTACGTGGAAAACCCTTGCGGAAAAAACCTCGGAGTCACACCACCAGAGAGAAATCCACTATCAGAAAAAACAGTTACAAGTTATGCCCTAAGGCGGACCAAATATAGGCAAAATTAGGGCATCGGAATAAAGCTGGTCGAATTACCAAAGTACCCCTGGGCCAAAAAAAAATTTCGGGGCCGCGCCCCCGAACCCCCGAGCAGGGGCGCGCTGCTCCCGTGGAACCCCCCAGCGAGCTCAGCGTCGAGCTCAACCAGCGACATCGTGTCAGTACACCCGGACACATTTGGCTCCACCAACATAACACTTTTTGCTACAAACCAATGATTTTTCATGATATCCTGTGATCTCTTAATGATCTCTCAATATTCTCTCAATGATCTCATAATTATCTCCCAACGATCTCCCAAAATTCTACTATGATTTTGACGCTCGCCGGGTCATCTTCAAGTGATCGTCCGAAGCTCGCCTGATGGTTACCCTGCGTTAATTTTGGAATCACGCTCCGTTATCGTTAAGTTTTTGCCGCGTGTCTTAATCGCGTTCGCCCGGACGGAGATTTGTAAACTGACGGCGTATACAAAAGTTTCCCCCCAAATGCACCCTAAAAGACGGATACATCGGCTGTACGAATCATTTGAACAAAAAAAATATTTACCTCACATACACCGTGCAGCAATAATCTGTGAAAACAGTTTTCAACATACAGTTGAAGGACCTCTTGCTCACTGCCGCCATTAATGAATGCTTGTAGTTGCACCTAGAAGAAGACATAACTCAGTGAGTGATCTCACCAAAGCAAAAAAGTTTATTTTTAAGGCTCCGTTTGGGGGGACTTATTTTCACCGGTCAAGCGGTTACGACCGCATGAACCGGATCTTAACGGTCGTAACCGCTTGACCAGTGAAAATAAGTACCCCCAAACGGAGCCTAAATCAGCTAAGATAGTAGAAGACATGCATGATAAGAAAATTTAGTTTGTGGTTTTGGAAACATCAATTTCTCTTCTCAACATTCTAGCTTTGCCATGATTAATCAAGATGATGCTACATTATCAAATATTAAAATCTATATATAAGGAGAGTGCTGATGTTGACAGATCCTATTTTTATAAATGGGGTGGCATACAAGATTGTGTATTAGGAGGAACCGCTAGCATCCGCCGCAGGGTAAACCACCGCCTCTCAGACTGATTCTACCATAGAGGCAAACGATAGACAATAACCGCCCCCCCCCCCCCCCCCCCCCCCCCCCCCCCCCCCCCCCCCCCCCAACACAGCTTACAACTTTCATCGTATTGTGCTCTCCAAAGAGCAACTCTTCTCAAAATCTCATTCTAAGGATTCTTGTGGTTCCGGAGAATCCAACTAAAGGAGAATCAGGAACAAAGAGCTCTCCTCCCTTTTCCGCCCGACTCTTTGGTCTTCAGAATGCTGGTTTTAAGAACGAGCGGTTGCCCTACTCTGACCCTTACTGCCCAACAGCGGGCAGTTAATGCCTTCCACTTATTGAACAGGGTCTATGGTCGGTCTGTGACTACTGGATGTCGAAGGCGTCCTTAGGGTGATCTCACAGTTCCTATGAGGTGGAGACGATGGGGTCGATCCATGGATTTTCCTTCTTTTTTCCACATTTAGCTCAAAGGGTTGAAGGGAGATAGTGCATCAACCTATTTGTACGTGTGGTTGATGGTCATCTTATACATAAAATTATCGCAATGTGATAATTTCGATAACTATCGACTGGCCGTGATTCTGACCATTAGAATATTTAGTAAAATATCGGAAACTAGTTTTGTGTGTTATGTACACTTCTATGAAGGGACAGCAAATCAGGCATCTGTGTTCAACTTAATAAAACAAAGTGATTATAATTTATTCATTATAAATTAAAATAATAAACAGCCCACACAAGGCTAATTTGACCTAGCAACAGTTATTTGAAACTTTCGAGTAACCACCTGTTGGAAAGGTAATACAACTCTCTATGTTTTCATGTTGACTCGAGTTACAGAGAATTCATTTCAAAGGCCAACAATAGAAAATAGTGTGTTGCAACTGAATATTGGTTCATTTGAGGAATAACTTTAGATCCATTCATGTGCATGAACCCCGGACATAACCGACAATCATGAAGCAGCGCTAACTTCATCTAATATGTCCCCGCAGCGGATCGGAACTGGATCTGTTGTGATTTGTGAACGACCAATAATTAAACTTATGGATCACTAACACAACGTTAAGAATTAAATTAGTTCAGTTCATCTTCTGCTTCAAGAACTTAACGGTCGTGATATTAAATTGATCGGTCAGAAAATAAATGAGTTGTTGAGTGAATCGTAGTGCTTAGAGAACTTCATGTTCCTTCGTCCTTTAACAACATGGACATATCACCTTAAGTCATTATAATTGCAGAAAAATTGACTTAAACCAATGTAAAAGCTCATGTAAAGACCCGCTTTTGACATGTATAGTTTAGTCTCACACCTTGGTTTGAAGCTGAGTTTTCACCCCTCCTAACAATATATATATATATACATATATATATATACATACATACATATATCTTTAACTACTACATACAAGAAGTTGCCTTTGGTGCAACATTCAAAAGTGCCAAATATAGCCTCATTCTTTTACTTCAATGACTTAACATATATTGATGAAAAAAATGGAAATTCATAAAATATAATGGCTATTTGTGTAATTACACAATATCCTTACAATAAAAATAATGATGAAAATTCATAAAATCCAAAAACTTTTAAGTAGACCTCCTACACCTACTATGATAGGTAATCATTATGCCTCCAAAAACTAATTTTGAAATATAATGGCTTACTTTAAAATGATTTTTTTGTTAAAATATAAATATTTTTGAAAAAAATAATTATAAAATATTGATGTATATTTTTTTACGGTCATTTTGAGTACTCATATGTATAAGTTGCATGGGAAGCCCGCCGTCGCCGGTCGGGTACTGTCGTATGCAGACACAACCCGCTCGAATGCGGGCGCAGCCCGCTCGAATGCGGGCACAACACGCTCGAATGTGGGTGCAGCCCGCTAAGAGTCAGCGAGCACGGGCGAAGCCCGTGCGGAGCTGCTCGTATATACATATATATATAAACATATATATAGATACAAATATATACATATATATACATATATATACACATATATATACTAGCAGACGACATTTGGCGGGATGGCGACATTCGGCGGGGACGGCGACATGTGGCGGGGGCGGCGACATGCGGCGGGGGCGGCGACATGTGGCGGGGGCGGCGACATGCGGCGGGGAGGCGACATTCGACGGGGGTGGCGACATCGGCGGGGGCGGTGTCGCAGGAATTGGAATTAGTAATTCCGCAATCACAACAACAAAACTGAACAAAGTACTATGAAGCAATTTCAAATTTTATTCTTAGTTCTGGTATTCTTTGTTCTAATTACTATGAAACAAAACTAAATAAATTACAATGAACAAAATTCTACAATCTCAAATTTTATTTTCATTACTTTTGTTTGTTGTTTTTGCAATTTTTCCAACAAATCTCATATGTTCACTATCACATCTGCCATTCTTTGTTCTAACAAATCCGGCATGTATCACTCATAAGTTCTGCGCGAGGAAAAATCAAAGAAAAAATCAATCGTCAGCATGTATTTTTAGATCTGGCATTATTAGAAGATAAGCTCGGGATTAGAGCAGGGAGGATGAAAAAAGATCCAGCATTCTAAGAAGATAAACTCGGGATTGGAGCAGAGAGGATGAAAAAAACAGTTTTAAGGTTTCACACAATTGGGCGAGGGAGAAAGAAGATAAATTCAGGATTACCTTTAGCAGTGCGAGAACGCCGGAGAACAAAAATCTGGAGGAGTTTGCGGGATTTTGAAGAGCGGGAGATGCTGTCGCTGGAGAAGAGCGTCGCGGGAGATGCTGTCGCTGGAGATGTTGTCGCCGGAGAAGAGTGCGAGAACGCTGGAGGACAGAAATCAGGAGTTTGCGGGATTTTGCAGAGCGGGAGATGATGTCGCCTGAGAAGAGCGTCGCAGGAGATGTTGTCGCCAGAGAAGCTGTTACCGGAGAAGAGCGTCGCGGGAGTAACGTCCCGT
Source organism: Dactylorhiza incarnata (assembly GCA_033032865.1). Lineage (NCBI taxonomy): Eukaryota > Viridiplantae > Streptophyta > Magnoliopsida > Asparagales > Orchidaceae > Dactylorhiza > Dactylorhiza incarnata. The sequence continues at coordinate 2,079,596 of JAWHQI010000337.1, forward strand.
TTCCAGATAAGCGCGTGGAGGACGTTCGCCTTCATTTGCGGGAGCACAACACGGGAGCACGCTGGGCAGATGTCAATCAGAATCGTGAGACTACCCGTGCTGTTGAAACCAGAGAACTGGATTTGACGTTCGCAACGGGAATGCAGCTGGTCCTTACTTCACCTGAGCTAGAACGCGTGACCGGTCGCTAAGAATTGAAGGACCTTGCACCGAAGAAGACTTGAAGCCCAAAACAGACCCCTTGAGCTGTAGCGAGGAGGTCCCACCACAAACCCGGAAGATCAAAGAGAGTTTCCCCTCTCAAGCCAATGCTGAGCCTGGGCACCCTGGAGAGCACTAAGGAGCACCTGACTGTCGACCTTAGCTGACGGAGAGTTGGAGTGTTTGCTCACAAGTAACACGCAAGGGAGAGAAGAAGAGAGGTGTCCCTCCCAAGGTGTCCATGGGGGTCTATTTATAGACTTCCTGAATTTGGGCTGCGGATAGCCAAGTTCCGCTATCCGCAACTCAACTCTGAATCAAAACCAAGGGTTACGACCGAGACAGGAGGGGGCGAGTGGGACTCAAGACGTCCACTCCCCCCCCCCCCCCCCCCCTTGCCGGGGGCCGGGGGCCGGGGGAGTGGATCGAGTGGTCCACTGCATGGGCTGGGCGAGTGGACCACTCGGTCGACTCCCCATAGGGACGAGTGGACCCGTGGCCCACTCGCCCCTCACCCTGGGTCGCCCCTGCCTTGGGCGAGTGGACCACTAGGTCCACTCGCCCAAGCGGGGAAGTGGACCCTTCCCCCGGGCCTTATCTCACTACTTCGGTCGGTTTCAGTTGCCTCCAATCGGTCGTTCCACTTGTTACGGCCACTTTCACTATCCACCCTGGTCTCGACGAATTACGGGTTATACACGTGCGATGTCGAGTTTGAACTCGTTTGTAGTTGTGTGTTACCTATGAATTTAAAACTTTGAGTGGTATTGTAGGACCCTATTTGAATGAGTTACATCTCCACACGGAATGTGTGGTAGATGAGGTAGCACGTGTATCATGTCTGTTTATTATTTAAGTGTGCTTGTGATTGTGAATGATGGAACGAGCATAGGCCGTGCTACACTCGCACTGTGCAATTCAGTAGGAAAAGGACCCTCGGGTATGACCGATGTTTGACATGGTGGTTGAGTGTAGGCACAAGCCGAGCCGCACCACGATTGTGCGGGAAAAGGGGCTTATAGGAGAAAAAAAAAAGGAAAGGAAAATTAACAGGAATGTCGCACCCCGGAATCTTGCGGCGTCGCGCCACGATATGATTGTCGGCTCTGGATTATCTCACAAGACTAACAATGCCCCATAATGGTAGTCATCACCCCTATTTATAATGGAAGGGGGTTTGGGCATCCGGCGTGGACGGTTATGATTGGTCGTTACGCCCGGTATCCTTATAATACAAAATAGAGTCCAAAAACCTAAAATAAAATACATAGAAATAGTAAAACGGCGCTTCAGACGCGCTCATGGTCTCGAATCGCCTATATGATCAACATCTCCTGCGCAAGCACACAAATGCGGTCCCCCGAGTGGTGGCCCGATCTCCAATGTCGATCTCGATCCTACGGCTGATCCTCATCAATCTTGAAGTTAACTTTACTTACAGAAGGTTAACCGATGTTAAGACAATGTGTTTTATCCCAGTTTCAAACCATTGATTCCTCCGATTATTCAAAATCTAATTAGCACTATTCCATAATTACAACACGGAAAAACCCCAGTTCTCCCCTTGAGAACCTATCGACATAGCATAAGGACAAGATCAAACCAAGTACGGAGGTGTACAAGTCCTTTTGGTTACATAAATTCAAGGAATTAACAATTTATCAAACTTAATGAAGTGATGCATACGAGCAAAAAATGGAAGAAAGGTTTTATAGTTAACACCATACCTCATAATTCTCAATAAGTTCCAACAGGAAACTTTGCCTAAATGCCACACGAGTTCGATAATCAACACGATGCCATGCACTCAAAGCCACCAACTTATCATTCTGAACACATTCTTTTCTGCTTGAAGGAGCCCTTTCAAGTGCTCTTATTAACCTTGTCTAATTCAAGGAAAGGATAAATAGGTTATGAAATGTTAAAACATGAGGAACTGTCAATTATATAAATCAGCTCAATGAATAAGAGTAAAAAAGCAATCACCTGCATGCATTGTATACAAGTAACACAGAATAAACAAAAAGAGTTGAAGTTTCATGATAAAATGAAAGATTAGTTTAGCTTTAAACATCCACATCAATTATTCTTAAGCAAAAAAAACACAAGAGGGTGATGTTTAGGAGTACATTATTATTTTTTTATTTTTTTTCCAAAAATGGTTAGTCAAGTAAAAAATGTATGTTTAGTAATGATGGTTTTGGAAAACAAATTGTTTGCATCCTGAAAAAGTGAAAACAGTCATATAGTGTGTGTGTGTGTAGACTTTGCGTCCAATCATGGTATCAACAGAGATCTCTGACTCGTCCTCATTTGTGGGGGTTGTGCCTGATGGGGATCACATTTCACAGGAGAGCCGGCCCTTATTGAATCCTGCCTAAGTCTACTTACATGGGAGGCCTACTTAAGATCGTCAGACAGACGATACAAGGCAGTAGTTACGTTGAGAATGACGACAACATATTTTTATGTATCTTTATGTATTTTATTTCATGTATGTTTAGTTGTTTTATTTTTCGGATGATCATGGCCGTTCGTAGTGGGTTCTAAGGCTCCGTTTGGCGCGGCTGTATAGGAGTTGCACACCGCGGATGTTCGAAAACCCGAGCCAAACGTCAATCCCGCGCGCAAATTTTCCCACCGTCTACTGTCTTTTTTAGCTATTTCCCATGTTTTCCTGTAGTGCTCCCTCGCAAGCTTCTCCCACGATGCTTCTGATTATCAAATTCCAGAGTTTTTTTTCTGTTTCGATCTCACCAGGCGCAAGCTTCCAATCTGGCCATGCAGAAGGAGGATCATCGTCTTCTCCCACGGTGCTTCTGATTATCAAATTCCAGAGTTTTTTCTATTTCGATCTCACCATGCGCAAATTTTCAATCTGGCCATGGCAAGAGGAGGATCATATACAAGAGATGATGGATTAGAAAAAAAATACTATTAGTATATCATATATATATATATACTATTTTAAAACAAATATTATATTGTAATTGTGTAATGGGGAGGATCATCGTGTTAATCTCGATCCTACATAAATGTTTTTTTGGCGTGTGGTATTTAAAATTTAAACATAATTTATGACATATATAAGTGTTCAAAATTTCATACTACATGCATTCCAATTACATTTACAGTTTTTTTTTAATTTATAATCAGCCACCACACAGTTATTCTGTCAAACAGTATAGTCTGTTTCTCTGTTCAAACAACACTGAAAAAACAGATCTTTCAAATAGTTTCACTGTTTTTCTCACCACTCTGCAAAACAATTGGTTCTCCCACCACTGCATCCTACCACTACTTCTCCCACCCCTTCAGCCGAGTCAAACAGAGCCTAAGTCTATAAATAGGGGATATAAAGGCTGATTTTCAGGCATTGCAAAATTTGAACAGATTTTCCGGGCTCTCGCAATCTTCCCAGGGTGCCGATTCCGTGGATCCTTGGTGTTGAAGCCAAGGTAACTATTTTCTCTTCCATAACTACCCCCTCCACTACTAAATCTCCCCATAACTACCTACAACCGACATTAAACCCTCTATTGAGTTATTGTTACTGTTCATCCCGAATAGTAACAGGCTGACTCTAAGCCAAAACCATCAGCTGAATGCTTCCAAACTAGCAAACACCCCCCTGCTATCACAGCCTGCACCTAGATCCACTACTCTAGCACTCTTACACTTATACCAGACCCTCCCGTACCATATTATTCATCCAGAACTGCTATTGTAACCGCCCCTTAATTCTTTTTAACTCCCTTCATAATTGCTGTAACTACCAAAATTGGCAGTTATTGACAGTTTCTACACATTTCAGCCTAGACGTGAATTCCAATCCCCCCTTCTGCCCTAAACGGCATCACCCCCACTCTGAATTTCCCCCTCCCACCAACCACATAGCACTTCCACCCATGTAAACCTGTGCTCAGTTGTCCCATTCAATTTCTTGACCCTATTTATTGATTCATGCATCATCAGCCAGCCTCTAGAATCAGTCCCAGCCACCAATATACTCATCCGGTCATCCCACAATCTGATGCAGGACAGGAACCTACCTGTCTGCCAACCTGGAATCCACCAGGGAGTTTTCATCAAGGCTGCAGCCCGTAGACCTCAACCCGTCTTTGGGCCGGCCACAACAACCAATCACCAATTGAGTTGGAGTGTACGGGCTGCAACCTTGATGAAATCCCCCTGGTGGATTCCAGGGTTGGCCCACTGGTGGATTCCAGGGTGACAGACAGGTGGATTCCTGTCCTGCATCATAAAAGTGCACTTTTATGATGCAGAACATGAATCCACCTGCCTGCCACCCTGGAATCCACAAGGGGGCCTTCATCAAGGATGCAGCCCGTACATCCCAACCCGTCGCTGGGCCGGCCACAACCAACAGTAGGTTGTTGAGGCCGGGGATCGAACACCCGACCTCCTAGATAAAGAGTTCTCAATTGAACTCCCATCACCATCAGTTTCAGAGGTTTGCATTATGTGGGTTGCAAGAATATTACTTTTCAGCCCTTCGAATCAGCCTTCTACCCCTATCCAGATTTCCACTACTTGTGTAAGTTCTAATTTGGAAGTTTGTATTACTGTGTTGAAGCATTCTTTAATTTTAAATGGATCTTGCTTGTGACGTCTAGTCTCAATTGTGCATGGTTTTCAGAATTTATTGCAATTACACGTGGGTAATTGTATGAACATTGCATCATTTAGACATTTCCACTACACTAGCACACACATTCATTGGAGTTCCCTAAGGATACAATTGTACTCACTACATTCTTCCTGCATCAACGCCCAGTCATTTTCCAACTCTAAGAGCCTAGGAGTAACTTCTCTCGATCCCTGAAGCAGCAGACGGTGAATCGATGACATGGGCATTGAAAGAAGTTGGTGGCGACGGTCCAAGCTCCACCCCAGCGCTTACGATTCGTTCTGGCTATAAAAAACTGAGAAGCCCACTCCCTCGGCCTCTTGTTTCCTCTAGTGGTAGAATCCTCCTATAGACTTCAATAGCAAAATTACTATAAAATTGAATTTTGTGTTCAAAACCGTTCAAAACCGTTAATTGTTATTTTGAGTTAATTCAAATTCTTTTTATGTGAATGAAAACAAATTAAAATAAACTAAGATGCAATGCTTGATGAAAGTACATAAAAGAGAGGATTTTGAGTCTAAAGTTCCAAAATCAAGCTTTAAGAAGCTTTCAAAAAGCCCATGGAACCCTCCAAGAAAATTACAAAAAAAACCTCATCAAATCCAAGGCAAAGAATGCAAGGGTAGAGACCAAAAATTTCGAAAATTGCCCAAGAGGTAGGGGACATCAACGTGGAGAAAGAGAGAGAGTTAGGTTAAAATAAAATAAATAGAGCATATGTAGCGGTCAGCCACAATCAAAAGCAAATGAGAGAATGCAAGCATCTAAATAAAAACTAGGAGGGATTCAAGCTCGCATTCCGCATCCCACCCAGCGCGATACGGATGGATGACCCAGGCACAGAGGGATGAGATTAAATCCCTTTCTCGTGCATTTACTTGGGATTTCCATTCATCTATCACGTATATGTGCAAGTATTAAAATAGGGAAGATGCCATATCTAATAATAGCATGCAATAAATGATGACAAAGGGATTGTTCTATCACAAAACTCGGTTCTTTTAGCATTTATCTTAACATTTTAGCTTATCATTATGGATAGAAATAGCCATTGTAATTACTCATTTTTCATCATGAATGAAGTAAAAATGTTTCCTTACAAATTCCTACTTACCAGACATCCTCTCTCTTCTCACTTCTCTAACAGAGGTCTCTACCTCTCCATCATCCTCTACCAGACAGTATTAAAGCAAGAAACAATAAGGAAGATCAAAGAAGAGAAAGTTAAGATGTAGGAATAATTGTAATATAATATTCACTAAAATAATATATTTTTTCATTTTAGAAATAACAAGATATGTAGATCAAGTTAATAATTGCAACAATAAGATAGTAGGAAATCGAGTCTGGGTAATGTTTGTGATCACTGCCCAAAAGATATTGTACCACCCTCTGACAGGGCTTTCAACTGATGCTCACCAATCCAAGGTACAACACCCGGCTAGGTCTCAAAAACTTCAATAAGTGTGAACACCGAAGAAGCACAAAGCACTTGAACTTCTACTTTATGAAGCAAACGCAAAGATGAGAGCAAAGACGCAAGAATGAGAAAACATTTGTAAGTGTGTATCGTTTTCAGAAAACATCTCTTATATAAGGAGTCTTGTAAAACTGCAAGTAATTATCTCGTAGTTAATTTGGAATGTAAATAGTCATAAAGCGTAATCTCAATGAGTATAAAATTAAAGGCAGTTAACCAAAACGACGCACAGAAAAACACGTAAAATCAAAGCGCACGTGATCGTTGAAAGCAAATCGGCGAACGCCGAATACAATTCAACAAATAAAAATCATGAAGAAACCGATGTGCGTCGATATGTTCTCGAGGCATGTCGATAGCCAATCGGCGAAGGAAAAAGCGGAGAAGAAATCGACGCATGTCGATAGGCGAGTGATGTTGAGATCAATTCGACGAAAGCATAAATAAAGACGTGCAATGTTATTCAAAGCCTTGCGTTGATAGGCTTTCAATGAATGTCGAATCGAGCGCGAGTTGAAGGATTTCATGTGTCGATTAAGCATCATAAAATGACAAAACTATTTGTAACAAAATAAACAATTCAATTCAATTATTCCCCAAGACCAAGGACAAAGCCAAGGCATGCCCGTTCCCAGGCCCGGGCTGGTGCGTGCAAGCAAGCGCGTGTGTGATTCGCGGGTTCTCCTTATGTTTTTTCAACATAATATGGATGAGTAAAATGATTTATATACCCACATAAAGTAGTCGCGTTAGGCAAGGTGAGACTAAATGGCTCATCCTTTCATGGAAAGGATTTCCCTCCAAATGTTTTGAGTTTTTCTCATTAATTGATGTAGAGCTCAAACACCATTAAGGCTCCATAAAATATTTATGAAATAATTATAGATTAATAAAATTTTAACAATCCTCCACAAAAGCGAAAAACTAAAACAAACTTTATAAAATATAAGATTAACATTAATTAATTAAATATTCGGTTTATCAAATTGTATCTAATGCAATGGGTGTAGGTGGAATGGTTACGTTGAACCTACACTTAATATTATTTTATCTACCGAAAAATATAATTTGTCTTTGAACTATATTATTTTAATCAATAGATTAATTAAGCATGCATAAGATTGATTGTTCATTGGGATATGACGGTGAGTGCTTTAATGGTCATGTGAAATCCTTGATTTTCATGGAAGTTATTTGGGTTCAGCCTGGATCCCAGTCGCGGCCTGACAACTACCCTTACATAAGTGGCGCCTTATTAGATATTTCGCAACTAATATCTCGCAAAAAATATGTCTGCAGAAAAAAATTAAGAACTATGAGTTCAACATATATGTTACGTAGAGCATTACATCATAGAAAGGGGAAGCAGGTTATTTTAACCTTCTAAATTGGTGCTCCAACTACACTACATCAACAACTTCATTTCTACCATATTGAGCTTAATTCATGGATCTCCAATCACATAAATTAGGTATCCACCATTGGTAGCAAATCATGTGGGCTTAAGCTTCATTCCCCTTGATGACAATAAGATCTCTCCTCGAGACAATCCCTTGGTAAGATTATCAGCCAAATTCAATTTTGATTTTACATAGTTGAGGGATATCGCTTCTTTTCTTCTCTGCTTCGCTGATTTGCAGTTAATTCTCATAAACTTATTTATTTTAGAATTAGTAATATTAGAAGCAGTTAAATCTATCATAAATTTATTATCACAATATAATGAAATAGCAAGAATAGGTTTTAGATAAACAGGAATTTCAGAAAGTAAATTCTTAAGTCATTCGACTCTGTACAAGTCGTATATAAAGCTACGAATAGACTTCATATTGTTCCTAGATATAACGTTTGTTTGGTGGAAACCCATGAGATGGAAGCTCCTCCGAGAAGGAAAACATATTTTGTCGTAGACTTAACATCTAACGAATCAGTTACTCAATTGACATCTGAATATCGTTCTAACACTTAAGTCTATATATACTAAGTTATAATCAATAGTTCCTCGAAGGTATTTAAATATCTCAGTGAGTGGCATTCAATGTTCATTATTAAGATTACTAATATACTTATTCAAACTGTCTACAACATATGAAATGTCAAGCCTGGTGCGATTAGCAATATAAACCAGTGATCAAATCATTTGAGCATAACTATGTTGATAAATAGTTCACCTATATTTTTGCAAAGTTTTACGTTACAGATGCAAAGGAGAGAGATGGACGTCCATCCGTATGACAGGTATACCACTGCCGCAAATACATGCTAATGACACGTTGGCGGAAGAAGGTCATTAAAGCGCACATATATCTTTGGAAACCGAATGTATCATTTTTTTATTGCAGTTGGGTCGAGGGTGGTATATAAACCCCCCTATGTCATGTATTTTGATTATGCTTGGTCGTATCTTGAAATTGAGAATCCTATGACTTGCCTCCCTTCCTCCTCTCTAATCCCTGCGGCCCGCTGGGGTATTCGATCTCTCCACCCTGATCACATAACATTTGGTCTGTCATGCCGCTCTTCTGGATGCAGTATCTGTTACCCGAAGACGAACCCTCTTTACATGTCTGCACTGCGCAACTCATTTTGGTGTCCGCCTTGCAACGTCGCTCCGTCTCACCAGATCGTGACCGCGTTGATCTATCCCGCATCGCCATGCCTTTTGGATTCGGGTACGGGAGGAGGATATCTCGAAGACAACATTCTGCACGCAAGGCAGACACTATGCGTACATCTCCATGCCTTTTGGATTGATGAATATGCCCGCCTTTCAGGCGACCATGAATGATTTATTATGGTCGGCCTTGCGCACGTACATTTTGGTTTTCTTTGATGACATTGTAACAACCCTACTTTTTATAAGCATAGGTATATTAGATTTCTCTAGCCGCAGCCCCCCCCCCCCTTTAAACCTAGCCGCAACTCCAGCCCCCCCCCCCCCCCGATTCATTAATCTGCACCCAAGCCGCAAGCCTTCCCGATCTCGCTCCCGCTCCAGCCGCAGCTCTCCCGTCTCCCGTAACCCCTCCTGCGCCCGTCTCCCGCACGCAGCGCAAGTCGCCGCTCCTCCTGCTCTAGGCAACGCCGCCTCCTGCCTCTCATCTGATCGGCGGCCTTTCTGCCTGTCCTCAAGGGCCGACGACCCCCCTTGCTGTGGTCAACTGCCTCCTCTTCCTCAGAGGTCGGCAGCCTTAATCCTCCTCCTGCTCTTGCTCCTCCTGTCGTGGCCTTCTCCGCCTTCTGTTTCCTCTGTGTTCGTGAACGACGGGATCGCTCCTCAGGCCGGCTCCAGGGAATCGGCAGTCTCCCCCCGTTCTGGCCGGAAGCATCCACCTCTCCAAGCCAGCAGCCCTAATTCCTCCTCTTCGTCGTCTTGGCTGAGGATTTGCGAGAGGGATGCCTAGGGTTCGCTCGTTTCCCCCTCTACTCGGATTTAGAGCCCGGATATGACTTCCTTTGGGTAAGATTTCTTCCTCGGCCCTAAGTTGTAGATATTTGTGATCCAACATTTTGCCTCCGTTATAACCGTCTAATTTCTAGGTTTTCGTGCTCCCCGGCGCCATTCGTCGCCCTAATTGGCGGGATCTCTCCAAGGCCCTCTCCGATTTAGGGTTTCCGCAACCTAAGTGCCGCCAAGTCTCCGTCTCCGCGTGGAATCTCTTCTCCCCTCACTTTTGAGGGAGGTAAAATCTGCTAAACCCCCGTAGTTTATATTCCGCGTCGTAGGATGCATGTGTTAGCGTAGTGAATTTTGCTATCGCTTTCGTTATTCTTAAGCAGGTTCAATAGAGCTTTTGCTTTTGCTTGGGCCGCTTAGCTGCCACCGTCATTCAGCCTCATTTAAGGCAAGTAGAGATCTCTCTCTCTTGCAAACATTGAATTTAATTGTCAGGACTGTTCTTATGTTTATATGAATGTACCCTTGAATGCTTGTTTCGTCGATTAAATTTAGACATCGGATCCCTAAATAGACTTGTTATTAGTTTGAGGTTCACGCGATTGGAATAACAGCAAGTTGTGAATGTGAATGAGGGTTACTTGAATATTCATTTAGATGAATTGTGGCTCATTTGTTGGAAGACGAGTTAGTGAACGAAAGTGGTTTAAATTGGATTTCCACTTAATTGAATTGCATCTCATTTGATTGATAAATGGAAGACTAGTAGATCTCTTTGATTATGATCATTAATTGCTATAATAATAAATGTTAAGATTCCTGCTAGCAATTAGACGAAATGTGTTCGATGTGAAATGTTTGGGACGTACACGTGTCTACTTAGAAGATATTCGTGTCTTGGAAATGACGAAATCTAAAGGAAAACTGGATATCCTAGAAAATGATGTATAATTATCTTATTACTCGTGAATACTTGAATCCGCAAGTTCCAAAACTCTTTATCGAGTTCTCTGGGTCATCGAATCTTGTTTCTTATGACTGTCTGGTTCTAAGACTTGAGTAAATAATGTTCTATAACTTGATTCCTCCTGTTTCACGTTTGTAAAATATACTCTTGTATATCTGAATCAGTATCTTGATTACATGTCTTGATATGCTAGAATCCACGAAATCCTGCGCTAAGTCGTTTATAATGTAAGTTAACATTGAAAGGTAGGGTTTTACTGACGCAACTCCTTGACTTGGGTTCCTTCTTGAATCCCTAATGGGAACAAAGGACCGGTCATAGCGAGCATAAATTTCTGAATCTCCTGAATCCGTACTTGAATCTGTCTGAATCATGAATCCTGCGCGTCAAACAAAAACACATATACTTTCACGTGTTACAACTTATGTTATTATATGAATCACTTAGGTCCTGAGTGTCATAAGCAAATCTTGAAAACTAGGGTTTAGGTAGGGCATCGTCTTGTTTGCATGGTCGCGGTAAGCAGGAAATACTCTTATTCTAGTAAGACTTACACTTGGACTTGAGTGTGAATCATGCGCACCCACTATAAACACCTACGCATTTCATCGATTACAGCTTATGTCGTTGCAAAATAAATGTTTAGGCTATACTTCGGAGTAGTCTAATAATTCTAGATATTTCTGCTTGTCTCACTTGCTTGCCTATCTTGTTAGTTCTGCTTCATGAAAAGCGGTACACAAATATTCTGTTTCTCCTGCTCGTATTTTTATTTAGCTTTACTCCTGTTGATTTTCAATGTTCTGAGGCTTTTCCTTCTGTTTGGATTTGCCTTAGTGTTCATGCCTGCGTCGTCTGCTCTCTGAGGCCGATCTACGTCAAGTTTCAGGTTCTATGTTTATGTTTCATTTATTTTACTGTCGAACATTTCTATTATGTAGTAATTACGATCAGCCATTTTCTCTTGTTTCATGGACAACTGCTAGGCTAAATATTATATGTACTAGAATTTGACATGTTTTGCATGTTCATTCATTTGCGATGTTCACTGCATAAATTTCTGTTCCAAGACTTGTATCTTGAGCTTTTACTAAAATGCATATGCACTTGTTTCAATCTCACATTTTAAAGCTTCCGCAATAAATCAACTTGTTTTAATCAAAAGTAACTATTTTAAGACTATTTGTAGTATTTCTGTCCCCGCCTTAGCAGGCATGGATTTCTTTTCGCCCATGTCTGTGGCATCACGGCTCGCCCCGAAGCGCACTCTGACTCTTGTCGAGATGGGTCGTGACAGACATCTTAGTTTATAGCTCCTCCTGGCAGGATCACCTTCATCATGTGCGGACGACACTAGCCACCTTTCAGAAGCGTGATTTTATGGTGAACACCAAGAAGTGCACTTTCGATCAAACCGAGATCAGCTATTTGGGGCACACGATTTCTGCAGGGGATTCGCTATGGACTAGGGCAAGGTCCAGGTTGTCCTTCAATGGCCCACGCTCCACTCTATATACGACGTCTGAGGCTTTTTGGGCCTCATTAGGTATTATCGGCGATTCATTAGAGATTATGGCAAAGTTGTCAGGCCCCTCTCCAGCATGTTGAAGAAATTTGATTCCGACACATTTAAGTGGACATCAAAGGCGGCCGCAGCCTTCCAGTCCCTCCATCGAGCCCTTAGCACCGCCCTAGTCTTGGCTCTCTCGCATTTCACCCAGCAGTTCGTTGTGGAGTTTGATGCAACAGGCACTGGCAAAGGTGTTGCATTGATGCAAGCGGGACAACTCATTGCCTACTTCATCTTTATGTTCACAGACACTATCCACCACCGCTCCGCTTATGAGTCTAAGCTTATGACGTTAGTACTTGTTGTGCAGCATTGGCGTCTCTACCTTCTTGGTCGACGTTTCATAGTCCGTATGGATCATCATAGCCTTCAATAACTCCTAAATCAGAAGATTGTCACTCTGGCACAACAAGTCTGGGTTGCCAAGCTATTGGACTATGATTCCTCTATCGAATTCTGTGTCGGCTCCTCCAACCGCGAGGTCGACTCTCTTTCTCGGTAGCCGTAAATTGCTAGCTTAGCAGCTATTTCACGACCAGTTTGGGAGGATGCATCGCTTCTCCACCGCGAGGTTGTCGCTGACCCACTCCTTCGACTGATTGTTGTTGCATTACGAGCGGATGACACCGCCCCACCACCATACAGTCTCTCATAGGGTCACCTCCACCACCGCAACCGTTTGGTTCTCTCAGCTTCATCTCAACTCATCCCACGCCTACTCGCGGAGTTTTACTCGACCCAGGAGGGGGCCAAGTAGGTGCCTTCCAGACATACCGTCGCCTCGCGGTGTCTCCGTATTGGCTCGGCATGTTCCAATGGGTCAAAACACTTGTGGAAGCATGTCTGTCATGTCAGCGCACCAAGTACGAGGCCACTTTTCCAGGGGGCTTCCTTCAACCACTTTCTACTCCGGCCCATAACTGGGAGGATATCTCCACAGATTTTACTCCCTCGCTCCAAGGCGTGGGATTGCATATTAGTGGTTGTGGATCATCTATCCAAATATGCCCACTTCCTTCCCCATAAACACCCGTTTACAGCACCAACAATTGTCGCTCTTTTTGGCAATTGTTTTTCAAGATGTAGGGCACCCAGCTTCGTATGAGTACAACTTACCACCCCCAGACGGACGAGTGGTCTGAGGTGATGAATCGTTTCTTGGAGACATTTCTCTGATTTTTTGTGTGCGGCGACCCGCCGGCATGGGCAGATTGGCTATCTTGGGCCGAATACTCTTACAACACCTCTTTCCACACCAATTCCAGCACCACTCTGTTCGAGGAAGTCTATGGTAGGCCTCACCATTCACATGCACTCTCTCAGGTGAAGGTGTTGTGTCGTGTGCATCCCTCCCTACCTGATCTGCTCTGTGATCGTGACTCCATATCCAATTGCGTCATCATCTTCAGCATGTGCAAGACCAGATGGTTGCCTTTTGCCAACCGCCATCGTCGAGATGTCCAATTCACTGAAAGGGATACCGTGAAAATCAAGCTTCGACCACACCGCCGTATTTTGGTGACCCCGCAGACCCACTCCATCCTTACGGTCAGGTTCTACGGCCCGTTTGAGATTGTTGCACGTGTTGGCACCACAGCGTAACGCCTCCTCCCACCAGACAGCCGCATTCACCTGGTGTTTCACGTCTCTTAGTTAAAACAGGTTATTGGCGACCATCCGGTCGAAACGACTCTGCCATTGCCGGCTTCCGGGCTCACCATGTTGGACTACCTACCTCAGCTTATCACAAATACATGTACTATTAGTCGAGAGGGCACTCCTACTTCTCATCCCAGTACCTTTTCAACCACACCCAAGGGAAAAGAATCCAGCAGCCCCGGGCATCGAACGCCCTTCACAAATGGTAATAGTGGAACGATGCACACAAGGGCTTTGTTTCAACTGTGATGACCCCAATCCAGTAGGATACATGTGCAAACATCTCTTTCGGCTAAAAGTTGGCGATCCCTTGGACGATGAGGATGCCAGGATGGTGAGAACCTCATACCCCAAGCTTGAAGAAAAGCTTGGTCTACGTGGGGGAGGTGATGTTATGGGCTTATGAAGGGGTGACGACGCGTGGCTGCAGACGACACACATCTTCTTCGTCTTCATTGAATCTTCATTTTCGCATTTTCATTTTTTCATGCATATTACTTTATTCACACATCAAGTAGCCTGGGTGAGGGGCATAATTGGAATATTTTGAAACTTTTTCTCTCACTATATATGTGAGTGAGGGGGAGCCTTAGAAGACATGATGAATGAAACCCTAATTCTCTCACCTTAATCTTCTCTCCTCCCTCTCATAATCTCAAGGGCTAGGGCTATGCAAGGCTCGCCTCCTCTCTCGATCGAGCTCGGCTCCCGTTGTATCTTCCGCCATTGGGAAGACTAGGTCAAGCCGTCAAGGAAGGGTCAAGGCGTCCTCAATGAGACTTCTCCATCTCAAGACCACATACTTGCTCGCAATCTGAAGATTGTAACAATATAATTAGGATTTTTAGTGCTTAGTTGTGATAAATTATGCATTAAACAAACTTATGTATGCATAATCAAAGATATTACGCAAATGAAAAGTGCATCCAAACATGTCAATTTTTCATGTTAAAAATACAAAATAAAAAAACTAAAAGAATGTGAATGTTTTGTGTCGGCATTCCTTTATCGTGAGCTCTATGTTATGGGCCTCGAGCACCGGGCCTAGTTATCTTTTATGGTCTTTTATTATTGTATCATTGTCTGTTATTATTTAATGGTAGCTAGAAGTTAGGGGTTAATTAGTAATTATGATCTTAGTGTCTTGTAGCCTATATAAAGGCGGGAGTATGCTTGTATGTGGTTATCAATGAATGAAACTCTATTTTCTAAACCCTAAAGAGATCTTGGAAGTTCTCTCTCCTTTGAGCAAGCCCCGTTTAGGCAGTCGCGGTTCTGAATCCATAGTATCTCCTCCGTCTCCAGCTTCCACTCCGGCAAGCCCGTAACAACATGGTATCATAGACATCGGTCCTCTTCCGCCGACGTCATTCCTCTGTCGAACGCACGTTTGTTGCCTCCTTCAATCGACACCGCGCCTCTCTGTCTTTCCTTGTCGTCGCAGAAACTCCATTAAAGGAGACCATAGTCGCACCCTTCTCGTTCGGCCTTCGACAACCTTTTCGCGCCGTCCAATCTCGCGACGTGCCCGACCAGCTCCAGGCCGCGTCGTTCCAGCCTTCAACGACATTTCCGCTCGTTCCAGAAAGGAACTTCATCACACGCCGTTCTTCCACAACCGCTCTCCTATTTGCTTCTCCTCAACAGCCGACGAGCCCTAACTAAAACTGCAACTGCGGTTTTCTTCCTTCGTCAAGCAGCCGAAACACCATCTTTTTCATCGTTCGCGCAACAGTCCACTCCTTCCTCCTCATTTGCTGCTTCTCGACGTTGCTCGCAACCGCCGTCCAGCCGCTCCAGCAACCTCCCAACCGTTGGCGCCCACTCCGGCACGCACGAGGTAGCTGTCTGCCTCCTTTGGTTGAGATCATTGGGAAGCGTCGCAGCTCTCGCGGCAACTAAACTTCAGCCGCCTCCGATGACTCCAACAGCCCAATCACCCGCTCCTTCACTCGACAAGAAGTCAACCGATTGGGGACTCACGAGATTTTCGGGCTGCTATCCAAGACGTGTTGTAGACTTCATGGCCTTCATTGAAAACACGTTTTCGGGACATCGACGCCAGACATCGGGACGACATGGACACCATCACCGCCAGGCTTAATGAGATGGCCGCCACCCTTCTAGTGGTTACTAATCCCCCTCCGGATCATGCCAGCAACAGTCAAGCACTGCCACCGCCACTTATCCGCCTCGAGCCGCCACCATCCATCGTACGCCCTGAGGTAGTTACACTACCACGCTACCCCAGGTTGGATTTTTCGACTTATGATGGGAGGACGGACCTATTGGGTTGGCTCACCAAGTGCGAACAATTTTTTGCCCACCAACAAACACCGGCAGCGGATCATATGCATCTAACCTCCTTCCACCTCATCGACTCAACACTGTTGTGGGCCACTCGCTTCCTCACCGACCAACCGGGTCTAACATGGGAAGATTTCAAGCGATTTTACAACTTGCGTTTCGGTCCTCCCACTCGCAGCAACCCCCTAGGAGAGCTCACAACTTTATGACAAACGGGCTCCGTCGACGATTATCCGGAAGAGTTTCAGCTTCTCTTGGCACACATCTCGCTTCCCCCTGGCATGCAGGTCTCCATCATCACTGTCGGACTTCGCGACCGACTGCGGCAAGATGTCGAGTTTGATACTCCTCGCGGCTTAATGACTGTCATGAGCTTGGCCAGGATTTGCGATCGTCGCCTCCAGCCGGTACAAGAGGCTTACATTCCCGCTGACATAGGGGGGCTCCGCCGGGACGTACTGATGGTCCTTCAGGCGCTCCGATTCGTAGAATCTCTCATGTCGAGATGATGGACCGGCGAGCACAAGGATTATGTTATAACTGTGACGAGCAGTATACTCGCGGACATCGGTGCAAAAAGCTTTTTTATCTGCAAGTCGATGACTCTGACGATGAGGGTGTCGGATGAGGTTGCTTCTATCATCGATCTCCCTCGAGCTTAAGGTCAAGCTCTTTTTGCAGCGCGGGAGAGATGTTATGGGCCTCGAGCACCCGGCCTAGTTATCTTTTATGGTCTCTTATTATTGTATCGTTGTCCGTTATTATTTAGTGGTAGTTAGGGGTTAATTAGTAATTATGATCTTAGTGTCTTGACAGTCTTGTAGCCTATATAAAGGCAGGAGTATGCTTGTATGTGGTTATTAATGAATGCAACTCTGTTTTCTAAACCCTAAAGAGATCTTGGAAGCTCTCTCTCTTTTGAGCATGTCCGGCTTAGGCAGTCGTGGTTCCAGCTCCATAGTATCTCCTCCGCCTCTGGCTCCACTCTTGCAAGCCCGTAACACTACTGGGACACCACCGACCGTTGTTTTCGTGTCATCATTCACGACCGCGGCCAAGTTGGTGTTCGGTTCCGCAAAGGCAAGGAAAAAACATACGCTAGAGAGTTAGAATGATAACAAAATGATAGAAATATCAGAATAAAGTACTTCGCATGGATAACTTCAGGAAAGAATGCTACAATAGCAGGGAGATGAAGAAGCAACTGAAATGATAGAATGCTTTTTTGATGAATAAACTAGGGCTTTCTGAGAGTAATTCCAATGGAGTCCATCCTTCAAAATTCAAAGGCTTGCTGAAAGCCTACAAGACTATTTGAGAGCTAAACCATAGAGACCCTCCCAGAAAAATTCAATCAAATTTCCTACTTCGATTCCGCAAATCATTAATTCTAACAAACACAGCATTATAAAATAATAAGAGTACAAAGATGGTCAAAGTAAAAAATATAGAACATATGGCGACAGAACTGGAGACCTCTTTATCCATATCGATGTTCCTGAATACATCCCATTCGTCAACAGTAGTCATGCAAAATGCTGATGGAGCTGCAGTTTCACCTGCAGAAGCCAGTTTGGTGGCACAAAACAAATAAATAGATAAATTAATAAAGAAAATATTCAAAGTGAAACATCAAAACCATCCAATAAATGTTGCACAGAAAAAATTGAAGTTCCAATGGAAAACTATAATAGTGAGTCATGGTGGGATCAAACTCTCACATTAAACAAAATTCAATGGCGAGACATATGGACAAGGGTACAAACACAAACTTAAAATCCATAGCTAATAGAATGAAATTCCACCTTACTTCAGGTAAACTAATACGAACAAGAAGGAGATTGCTTGGATTAATGAAAACTCTCAGAGGCTGGTTCCTCCGAAGAGCTTCTCTCTAATGAGAGACCAAAAGACCAAGGATCAAAAGATATCCTAACTCCCCAAAACCACCGCCTTATATAGGGAGTGGGGGGGGCTCACATCAATTCTAATAACATTTAAAAGGAAATACTAATAATAATAATAATAATACGACGCCACGTGCGTGTAACAATACACCCTGTCAGAAAAACGACCTTGACCCCAAGGTCGGCCCGCCGCCCGCCGTTCACTTGAGTGAATGTGCCCGCGACACGTGGACCTGTAACACTCCATCAGTCCTTCAAAACGAGTTTGCCCTCCAGCTCGTGTATCAGGCGGGTGGCCGGATCCTCTGGTACCTTTACCTCTCTCCAGAACAGGGACAGGTAACGCGTAGCAGCAGCGCCTTCGGAAAGACGGGCGGCGAAAGCAGTGGCTTCTGCAAAGTCGGTGGAGCGGTAGTGAGCAGCAGACATAAGGATGTCGGGATGCGACGACCGGCAACAGGAATGGATCCGTCGGGAACAACGGGGTATAGGGCGACAAAAGAGGCGGCGATGCGGCTGGTGGAAGTGGCAAGGCAGAGGCCGACGGAGCAGGAGCAGGGAGAGGATGAGGTGAAATGGCCGAAGGGGGCGGCAGAGCGGGTGACCAGAGAGGTGGCGGAAGCGGTGGCGGTACGACCACTGTGGGGAGATGCAGTATATCAGCGGTCGGTGCGAGTTCAACGGGAGGATCGACTATGGGGCGGAGGGACGGGTTGGTGTCGTAGAGAAATGTTGGGGGCGGCATGGCCGGATAACTCTCGCATGGTAGAGGAGGCGGCCGTAGTGGAGGCGACCTAAGGCATGGAGCCTCGAGTGAGGTTGTGAAGGCACGTCCGCCGAGAGCGATGAGACAATCGACTTTGGCGTGGAGAGAGGCGCATGTGGCCAGGATTTGTGCAGCGAGGGCAGAAAAATCCAACCGAGGGCTGGTGTCCGCCGATGGCAAGAACAGCGGCCCGGGCGCGGCCGATTCGGCTGCGACCATGTTGTCAAGGAGGTAGACTGGAGATGATGCCGACCGATTGGTGTGTAGAAAGGGCAGATATGGCGGGGAGAGGCAGGTAGGTGGCTGATTTGATGACAACGGCGGCGGGAGTTGGGCAGAATCCGGGCGTAATCAAGCGGAGTGGCGTGATAGTGGGCGGAGGCCGGCGGAACGGGGGCGGATTGGTGCCGCACGGGGCAGATCTGGCCAACAGGGGGCCGGGGCAGATCTGGCCAACACTCAACAGGGGGTCGGGGAGGCGGCTGGGAGCGCTGGCAAGCTGAGGAGGACGCACGGGGCGGCGGCTGGGAGCGCTGGCGGGCTGAGGAGGACGCACGGGGCGGCGGCTGGAAGCGCTGGCGGGCTGAGGAGGACGCACGGGCGGCGGCTGGGAGCGTTGGCGGGCTGAGGAGGACGCACGGGGCGGCTGGATGCCGATCGGGCGAGGGACGACGGTGCTACACGGGTAGATCTGGCCAGCAGGGGGTCGGGGAACGCCAATCGGGCGAACGACAGTTACCGCGGATCGGGGAACGCAGGGCGGGCGACGATCGACGGTGTCGTTGGCGGAACGCAGATCGGGCGACAAACAACGGCTCTGGCGGGACGCCGAGCGGGGTGGACGAGTCGGGGAGAATCCTCGGCTGAGAGCAAGACTCCGACGGCTAGGTCAGCGGGCGGAGCGGCAGGTCGGACCAAATAATACGAACAAGAAGGAGATTGCTTGGATTAATGAAAACACGGATACAATCCAACTCTCAGAGGTTGGTTCCTCCGAAGAGCTTCTCTCTAATGAAAGCCCAAAAGACCAAGGATCAAAAGATATCCTAACTCCCCAAAATCACCTCCTTATATAGGGAGGGGGGGCTCACATCAATCCTAATAACATTTAAAAGGAAATACTAATAATAATAATAATGATACGACGCCGCGTGCGAGTAACATAAACACTCATCTGCTAGTGAAGCTATGTTGCGGCACATCTGGGCACGTGAAGTGGTAAAAGAATTTAAGTACTCATGGTTTGTATTGAAAAAAAAAACATCCTATTGAATACTATCCTTGCTGGCCTGCCCTAGCTAGTAGCTCGTGTGCTGAGGCTCTGAGCTTTCTTCTTCCATCCCGTCGGCACTCCACGAGTCGACATCATTGCTCTCTTGCTTTCATTTCGCCACGGACGGTCTGAGCAGCGGAGCCCCGAGGATGGAGTACCGGATTGATTATCAAAGCTCTTTTGTTCTTGATGGCGCGCAACACCCTACGCACGTGTATTCTCGCAGGAGACGGTGAACCATCGCCCGTCCGGGCGATCTGAGTCCGCAGTTGCGTCCGGATCGTCGTTGCGAGTCGACTTACTATATTATTTTACGTATTTTGAGTTTTATTTGGCTCCCGAAGGTTTGCAGGCTTGCTTGAACCGCTCGGTCCTTCCCTTCCGGTGCGACGTCGGAAGAACCCTCCCGGTGCGACTCCAGGGAGCCTCTCCTCCTCCTCCCTCTCCCTCTCTGGTAAGCCCTCCACGGTCTCAGCCCTCACCGCTTCCCCTCCTCTTTCCCCTCGCGCAGCCACCGCCAGCCACCCCTCCCCTTTCCCCTCGTGCAGCCATCGCCAACCTCCCCTCCTCTTCCCCCTCGTGTAGCAACCGCCAGCCTCCCCTCCTTTTCCTTGTGCAGCAACCCAGCAGCCCGCTTCCAGCCCCACACGCCTCCTCCTCCTCCTCTCTCCCTTCCAGCCAACCCCAACTTTCGGCCGCCCTTCTTGCAGCCCAGATCCGCCGCCCCTCCACCTTCCTGAAGCCTTTCCCCTCCTCAGCCCTCCCCTATACTTACAGCAGCCTTCCCACCCTTTTCCGCTACCCGCAGCAGTCCCCTTTCGCCTTCCGGAGTCCCTCCACGCCACCGTTCAGCCTCAATATCTTTAGGTGTGCATGATCAGCCATCGTCCCTCCACCGTGTGCACGCGTAAGTTGTATTTGGAGTTCTATTTTTCTATTGTTGAACATTTAGCACCCTTACCTTGTAGTGGATGTTTATCTCGTTTTGTTTTAGTATTGTACCCCGTGTGATTTGCAGGGCTTATTCCGCACACGCATAAATAATTGCAACTCGCTCGCTTGTGAATAGGTGCTTGCTCTCTTTAATTAATATTTGTGATAGCTCGTGTCTCTGCCTGTTTTATTTATAATAATAAATTGTTGTTGAAATTTTTACGCGGACTGTCGCTTGCATTCTTCAAGATTCATCACGCCTAGGTTTGCATTTAGCGTGTCTACTCCCCATTGGTCTACCACTGCATCAGTTCTCCTCCAAAAGGGCCTGCTTTGAAAGCTCATAAGTTCTCTTGCCTCACTCCAGACAAATGCTCGTGGCCCTAGTACTAACAAACCATAATAACAAGTCGAACATCCATTATCTTATGGCTTCAGCTTCGGCAGATTCCAGATTTCCCTTCGCCTTTTTTGCTTCCTCCTTCCCCAAAGTAAAAATCGCTCGTTGAAATTGAACTTGATGACTCAAATTAGGGTTTTAAAATTAATTATTTTTAGGCGAACGATTTCATTTATTATAAAATAAAATTAGGATTTGAAAACAAAAGTTGATTTTATTTTTAAAGTTTGAAAATAGGCCGAGCGGCCAAATCGAATTTGACGCGCGAAATCACTTTCCAACGTTGATGTTCGCAAATCCGTTAATCGTTATTTGAGAGAAAACTCTTTGAGCGTTTTATGAGTTGAATCGTTGCGAGATTCGCACATCCACAAGCATAAACCACATACAACAATTTATAAATAAGCGACAATAAAGGCAGTCGGAACGTTCGAGGCAAGCTTTAATTAATTTAGACACATAAAATTAAGCTAGTTTAAGGAGCATTCGTGTGGTGAAATTACCCAGCAGGAAGGAGCCGGTTCAGTCCAGGTGCAGGAGGGCCAGCGGCTGTTTGTCGATCGGAAGATGCAGAACCGACTGACGGAAGGTCTGGCTCGATGTCGACGTCAGTCGAGCAGGTCGCCGGAGTCAGGAGTGAAGTCGACGACGACCTAACCGACGGAGGACATGTCGGAAGACTCAGGAGGGCGGGGTCGAACCAGCGGCGCTGCGTGCGGCGTGCGGCAGGGAGAGGTCCCGTCGGGCCGCCTGTGAACCTCTAGGGTTTGCTGAAGCTTCTTCGGCGGTGATACGTTGGCTAGCAGGCGTCACCAGGGAAGACGAAGGAGGGTGGCGGTGGCTCTTCGGGAGTGGGTTTTGCCGGTATTACAGAGGGAGCGACTGGAGTGTCGTTCCTCTGTTTTACCCGGGTTGCCTTCTCTTCATGGTAGGAGGATTATTAATAGGGAAAATTCATGATTTTCTACCATTAATTCATTTTCCAAGCTTGGCTAAGCTGCCAAATAAATCCTTTCTAAAACATCACTTTCCAATTACTGCCGACAGAATTCTTTCCAAAACAACACTTCATTAATTTCTTGATTTGGGTTTATTTTGATTTGTCTGAAATTGTCTTCTATTAATTTTATGCATTCTTTAAATACTTTAAGCTTGCCTTTTGCGTCCATACTACCTAAATTACAGGACCTTTTTATTCAGGGTCTCATCGGGCGGTCAAACCGATGAGCCGACCAACTTCAAAATTTTAAAACAGATAATGCGCAAAAGAAATACATGCTAAAAAATAAAAGCTGAAAAATAAAATGCATGACTTAGGATGCGACGAAGGATGCATCAGAACTTCTAGCTTCGGCAGAGTCCAGATTACTCACCAGTTATCACTCGATCACTCTACGTCTCTTCACCTCAACCACCATCTTGGCTTCTCGAAACACCATTATGACTTGTGACTATCTCTCGTCACTCCTTTGAATTTTAGTTTAAATTATATGTATTTTTGTTATCATTTCTCAATAGTTCTTGACTTCTTGCCTGCGGGAAACAAAACTGATTCCATTTCTATGTAATCCTGCAAGATCTTTATACTTGGTTAAAAACATTTTGTTTCTTGTATTACTTTCATTTTTTGGAGATAGGAACGAGTGAATGATATTTTAAGAAAGCTTAGGCTTGAGAAAAATTTAATCCAAATGAGATTTCAAAGTATTGTTTTGTACTTCTCCTTAGGTCTAATTTTTATTTTTGGGAATTATTGAAATTTCGGGAGATTTTACACTGTATGAAGAACAGGCAAGGCTAACTGGAATGAGAACTTCACAAAGATTGATGTTTAAAACTATATCTTTACCAAGGAAAAATTTCACTACCGATGCCACACAGTGCTCAAGATTATTTCTATTTTAATGTTTTTTTTATTAGTCCCAAAGATGTTTATTATGTGATGAAATCATTTACGGTATGTGCAATTATTCAATTTAGGCTTGAAGTAAAATATGAAGTCAGTGATCTCGTCTGGCCAAATTAAAGGAGAAGGAAGGAAGTTTAAACTAATTAAGTATAGCACATTCAAAATCCTAAAGTAGATTGGTAGCAAAACCTATCAATTGGAGTTAATCACCAGTGTGGAAAGATAATAGATGGTAAATGTGGAGAACATGAAGTCATTCCAACCTTCCATGTTGGACGAAGAGTCGCGAGACCATTACATGACTTGATTATGGGTCAAGAAGACAATGCTCAAAAAGAGAGTGGCACTATGCGTTGAAGATAAAAACAACTTATCGCATTGGAAAGAATAGACACAAAATGGCATGCCAAATAATATAACTTCAAGGGAAGAAAAACCTCTTTCCCCAACCACAAATTAATTTGCAAAGAGTAAGGCTTCGTTTGGGGGGACTTATTTTCACCGGTCAAACGGTTACGACCGCATGAATCAAACCTTAATTAAGGTTTGATTCATGCGGTCGTAACCGTTTGACCGGTGAAAATAAGTCCCCCCAAACGAAGCCTAAATCATTCTTAAAAATAGAACCCACATCAGAAAATCAAAAGTAGTAGCCACTTAAAATAGACACACTTAAGAGTAATCAGCACCTTGTAGATATCAACAAACTAGGTATTGTTTACTCGGTCAAACAAAAACATACTTGGCATCTATAGAAATCGAAAGAAGAGGAAACTTCGAAATAGACTAAGAACTGAAAAAAAGTCAAAACCAATCAATTAAGAAGATGTGCAAAAAACAACTGCATCAGATACAACCATTACAATCATATGCACTTTAGATTAGGATGCTACTAAAAATTATAAAAGCATAACAACATCCACAATTTTTACGCTTTTCGTATTATGTTACATTGTGGAAACAATATAAATGGACTAAATCCGTTAAGGAAGAAAGAAGGTTAGAAAAGAGGTTAGATTTTAATCGCAAGGAGATTGTACTCTCAGTAAGGAATTTAAGAGTTTTTGTGAAATTTAATATTCTTATGTGAATACACATTGTTATGCATAGCCTAGCCTCTATTGACATCCTCGGCTAAGGCTGCCCATAATACAATTAGAATTAATAAGTGAAGAACTTAATAATTCTCAGCATTACTAAAAACTTATAGATTAAAGGAATCAAAGATATTGCCAGAACAGCTATTAACAATTGAAGAAAATTGGTGGGAAAATAAAATTCTATTATGCAAAGTAACATCTTTACCCCAAGGAGGTGGTGCAAATAGGCCTCTTATTTCCTCAACTTTTAGCCGTGGAACGAGTTCTAGAAGTAAGCGGTCATTCAACCATCTACGAGATCTACGATTGCTAACCTGGAAATTTACAAGTTGTTTAGTATAACCAACAAATCAAAGAAAAGATCAGGCATCTTTACAGAAAATGATGATGGGAATGCATACTAAAGTATCGAAAGAGAATGTCAACATCTACAAAAGGAAATTAGTAATTATTTCTTCATCCAATATTTTCGTTGTGGCAAACACAATGTGAGTGCTTCAATTGCGATTTCTCCTTGCTCCTCGAAGAAGTGAATAATTTGTTCATGCTGACAAAGGTCGATCAGGTTCTTCTGCGAAATCTTCTTTAACATAAATGGTGCTACAACATAATGCGTAGTAAAATATAATGCAAAGAGTTTTCCCAATTTTAATTAGGGAAACCTCAATAAAGGTCCATTCAAAGTGTTTGTATTCTTTTACATCACGGGAGAGTATCCATTCTCCACTCTTTGAGCATGCTATCAGAAGAAGCTGATCAGAAGCAGTTGGCGCGGCATTTTTGCTCCGGTGAGTTTGGAAAAAAACGCCACCGCCATATAATTTATGTTTGGCATGACAACGATTATGACCGCCACCAAGAAAGAAAACTAGTTTTGAACATAAAAGTGGATGAAGTTCCTTAGGTGAGGTCAGGGGTTCATGAACGACGACGGTTCATACCCACCGCGTTCACGACCGCCACCTCCATGCCAAACGGAGACTAACAGGAACTTCAAAACTCAACCGTGGCAAGAGACTATTAGGCTCCGTTGAGCGCGGTGGTGGCGGTCGTGAATGCGGTGGTTATCAACTGTCGTTCGTGACCACCCGACCTCATCTAAGGAATTTCGTCCACTTTTATGCTCAAACCTAGTTCTTTTTCCTGCATGCCAAACATACATTCTAAAATTGTGGCGTTTTTGTCCAAACTCACCGGAGCAAAAACGCCATGCCAAACGGAGCCTAACAGCAACTTCAAACAAAACCATTTCTAATGATAAAATCATCAATTCCTTCAAAAGCAAAAATCAAAACTCTCAGTGTATGCAGTTTCGATCAGATCATCACCTTGGCAGCCAGGTTCTCCAAAGATTCAATCTTCCTTTCGATCAACTGCCCACGGGATTTCACCGCCTCACCTTCAGTAAACGCAACACTAAACTCAGAGTAACCCAGATAGAACTTATTCTCAAACTATGCTAACAAAAATGGGGAAAGAGAAACATTTGCTGAATAGTTTAACCTTTGGGAATGTCAAAGATGGAGAAATGGAGTTCGTCCTCCAGCTTCAGAATATCCGCATTCGCCATTGTTATCCAGGGAACCAACTGCAACGCGGCAGATCGATGAACTTTCAACCGGGGGATTGGGTCTCAGATTAGGGATAAAGTTCGGAACTCGCGGGAGAAGAAGGGACCGAACTCCGGCAAAAGTTTTACACCTGCGGTAACGTGGGGTGAAGGTCTTCCTCAAATCTCATTTTGTTGTGTTCCAAGTTTTCCAGATAGAGAATTGACTCGATTTTTTGACCAGCTTTTTGAAAAGCACTTTTACAAAAAAGGTGTTTTAGGAGCTTTTTGAGAAGCTGATCCAACATGAATTTTTAAAAAACACTTTCTCTGCTTTCAGGTTTTCCACTTTTATTCGAATGTTTTCTTCTTCCATTCGTGATTCTTCACTCATTCGCGATCTTTGTTTCTCGCCGCTGGCCTTTTGTAACCTGCTTATTTAAGATTTATATAATATTTTCTTATCTATGCAATACATGATTAGCATAAAATTAATATTAAATAATTGTTTAAAAAAAAACACATTGATTGTTAACCGCACCCCTAATATGGCTATCCGCACCCCATTTGTTTTAAAAACGCTCTTCTTTTTAAATTTTACTCGCAACCCTAAAACCCATTCTTCCGCTTCCGTCTCTGCCTCCTCGTGCCGCTCCCGTCTCCGCCTCCTCGCGCCGCTCCCGCTCGTGCCACTCCCGTCTCTACCTCCTCTCTCCTGAACCTGCCGACGTCGTCTTCCTCCTTCCACGAGCGCCGACGTCGTCTTCCTCCTTCAACGCCGACTTCTTCTTCGTTCCGTAAGGATCTTGGAAGCAATGAGCATCCATCCATGGCAGATTGATCCTCCGATACATTTGCTGGAGTGATGGATGACATCAGCGACACCACCCTCCAAGTTTACCGTCATATCCTCGCAAATGCCCCTTTCTCTTCTCCCCTTCTCCTGCAACCTATCGCCACCTCACCAAGGTTCTGATTGAAGCCAGATGGATCACCGAGCCATGCCGGAGATGGAGCTTATGCGGGAGGCGGGGATGGAGGTGAGGCCGAGCTCGGAAAGCAGGGCGTCCGAAGGTGCCGTGGAGGAAGCAGAAGGAGGAACGCCACCGGGGTGCGGCAAGCCAAATATGGGTTGCGGATAAAATTTCAGGTTGCGGTTAACACTGGGGTGCGACAAGCCATATACGGGTTGCGGTTAACAATCGCCACTTATATAAAGATTTTTCAAACATTCTATAACTTTTTCAAAAGAACTTTTTGAAGAGCTCTAATGCCACCCTTAATTTCCCGCTAATACTTTTTCCACCGCCACCCCAAACAGAGGTTGAGATGCCGTCCTAAGGCTACTCTCTAGCACAAAGAAAATTGCACAAAGAGTTTGGAAATGATTTAAAATTAATTAAGCATTTGATGTTAGCAATGGCCAATGAGAACATCCAAAAATATTAAACTTGGGGTCCGTTTGGCATGGCGGCGGCGGTCGTGAACACAGTGGTCCGTTTGGCGTGGTGTTTTAATCCGGCGAGTTTGAGCAAAAACGCCCTAATCATGAGACAACAGTTATGTCCGCCTCCAAGAAAACGAACTAATTTTAAACATAAAAATGGATAGAGTTCCTTAGGTGAGATCAGACGTTCACGAACGACGATTCGAAACAGTTCACGACCGCCACCGCCGTGCCAAACAGGCCCTTAGACAATAGAGTTTGAATGTATTCAGAATTGACACAATAATTCACTCAAATTTAACCAAAACACTCAATGAAGTATAACACAAATTGTAATACATCCAAAAATACTAAACAACCACTCTCCTCAAAATTGGTTATCAATTTTACAACAAAGACAACTCATATAATCAAATAGTACAAAAAAAAAACTCGAGCCAAACATGAGATTTAAGTGCTATAAGCAGTCCTATAACAGATAAACGTAGTCCATTGATATTCGCAGTCCAATGAATTTAAGTGTTTTCAGAACTGTGATAGCCGTCGTAGGACTGCTAATAGCATCACCCAAGATAAATTTGTTATAAAATTTGAGGAGTTTGCTTAGCTAATGGCTCCGTTTCGTGAACGCCCGACCTCACCGACGGAATTGCATCCACTTTTATGTTCAAAACTAATTTTATTTTCTCGGTGACGGGCGCAAACATGCGTTCTATGACGTATCGTTTTTGCCCAAACTCGCTGAAGCAAAAACGCCGCACCAAACGGAGCCAATATGTGCTAGACATGTCTTTGGCACCTGCACGTTGGCATTTCAAAAAAAAACTATTAAGAAATATATAGTAATTAATAAGCACAAATAAATAATCATAAAAAATAAACCGCAGAAAAAAAAATTCTCAATATCGGGAAAATAGAATGGATTGGATGCTACATTAGGAGAAAAAAAATTCTACGTTCACTCTTCTGTGTCAAGGTGATTTTTATGCACTAAATCACATTTTTCAACTATAACAAAATAATTTTACAAAAAAATCACAAAATATTAATGTTCGTATATTTACGCTATTTTAAGTATCATATTATTCATATTCCGATTATAACTGAAAAAATTACGGGCGTAAAATCATGCATTACGGTCGTAAAATGGCATTACGATCGGAAAATGAAAATACGATCGTAATGCATGATTTTACTGTTGGAATAATTTTACTATATATTCCTATATTAATATATAAAATGATATATTTTTCGTTTTTAAAAACTTTAACAGGAACAACAGCAGATCTAGATATATGAACAGCAACAATAATAAAATTGCATGAAGGGATGAGAAATAAAAGAGAGAAAATATATAGTTTAGAATCGAGCCTGGGTAAGGTGTGTGATCACTGCCCTAAAGAAGTTGCACCACCCTCCGGCAGGGCTTTCAACCGATGCTCACTCCTCCAAGGTACAACACCTGGCTAGATCCCGAAACTCCGATGTGCGCGGACGCCGAAGAAGCACAGAGCACCCGAACAACCACTTGATGAAGCAAACGTAAAGCAAAAGAAAGCACGTAGAATATCGTGACAGGAACAGAGAGCACAAGAGCGTATGAGAGCATGTCCAGTTTCTGAGAAGAACGTGAATATATATAGACAGAAAATCGTCGGAAAAGAGGCTCTTGAAAACGGCAATATAAAACCTTAATAAGGATTAACAGTTATAAAAGGAAGGATCATAATCAGGAAGATATACGCTGAAAATTTCCAACGTAAATCATGGCGAGAAACACGCATAAAGGAGCGGCAAAGAAAAAACGCGTAAAACGGCAGAACGCGTGAAAGCAAATCGACGTTGCGTCGACTTCATATCGACGCTACGTCGAGTTCTATCGACGCTGGTCCTATCGACGCAAGTCCTATCGACGCAAGCGTCGAGTCCTATCGACGCATGCGTCGAATTCCATTCGACGTCACGCCACTCTAGCGGGCAAAACGACGCTACGTCGAAATCTATTCGACGCAGCTCCGAATTCTAATCGACGCAACTCCGAGTAAAAAAACTCTGAAACTATTTTGAACAAAAATTACAATTCAATTCAATTATTCCCCAAATCCGAAATCCGAAATCCGGATCCGGTCCGGTGCGGTGCGTGCGCGCGCGCGCGCGTGTGGTTCATAGTTTCTCCTTATGTTCTTTTGAACAAATAAGAAGGTGTGAAAACATATATAAACTCTTTGGCTAGAGAGCTAATAAGCAAGGTGGGACTAAAGGTTTATCCTTTCATTCATGAAAGGTTTCCCTCCAAATATTTGGATTCCCTCCAAGTTTGGTTTTGAGCTTTTCCATCATAATGAGGAGCCCAAACACCAAACATCATTTAGCTTCAATCAAAACATTTAATTTATAATATTTTATAATTAAAATTTCTAACAATCCCCCACAAAAACGATAAACCAAAAGCGAACTTCATAAATATGATATTACTAATAATAAATAAAATCAAATACAAATTTGTTTCATCAAGTTGTATCTAATGCAATGGGTATAGATGGAATGGTTACCTTGAATCTATACTTAGTACTTACTTCCTCTACCGAAGAGTATAATGTGTCAGATGCTTTGAATTATAAACTTTTGACCGGTAAATTAGATAAGCACACAAAAGATTGGTTGTTCTTGGGTTATGGCGGTGGGCGCGTTAATGGCCATGCGCATTCCTTGATTTTTCATGAGAGTTGTTTTGGGTTCAGCCCGGGTCCCAAAGTTGTGGCCTCACAACAACCCCCACATAGGTGGTGCCTCAAGAGATATTAACCAATATCTCGCAAAGAAATATGTCTTTGGCAACCATTAAGAACTTAATTAAGTTCATCCTAACTTGTTACGTAGAGCACAACATCATAGGAATGGGGAGAAGGTTTTCTCAACCTTATATTTTGTGCTCCCAACTACGCTACATCAACGGCTTCGTTTACCACATTGAACCCACTTCATGGGATCTCCAATCACATGGGTTGGGTATCCACCGTTGGCAGCAAATCATGTGGGCTTAAGCCTCATTCCCCTCGATGACAACAATATCTCCCTTCAGGACAATCCCTTGGTAAGATTATCAGCCAGATTCAATTCTGACTTTACATAGTTGAGTGATATCACTTCTTTTCTTCTTTGCTTCACGGACTTGTACCTGATTCTCATGAACTTATTCATTTTGGAATTAGTATTATTAGAAGCAGTTAAATCAATAACACTTTTATTATCACAATGTAAAGAGATAGCATGCATGGGGTTTTCAATTAAAGGAATTTCACTACGTAAATTTTTAATCCATTCTGCTTCGGCACATGTAGTGTCCAAAGTTATAAGCTCTGATTTCATGGTGCTTCTAGAAATAACTGTTTGTTTTGTAGAAGCTCGTGAAATGGCAGCACCTCCAAGGAGGAATACATAGCCCATCGTTGACTCAACGTCTAACGAATCAGTTACCCAATTGGCATCTGAATATCCTTCTAGTACTCCGGGAAATCTCGTGTACACTAAACTATAATTCATAGTTCCACGAAGATATTTAAATATTCTATTTAGTGTTATCCAATGTTCATCACTTGGATTACTAGTATATCTACTAAGGCGGCCTACGGCATAGGAAATGTCGGGCCTAGTGCGGTTAGCTATGTATAGGAGTGATCCTATCATTTATGCATACCTATGTTGATCAACATGTTCATTAGTATTTTTACAAAGTTTTACACCAGCGTCATATGGAGTAGAAGAGGGAATGGAATCATATAAGTTGAATTTAATCAACATTTTCTCAATCGAGTGTGAAAGAGATAATGATACGCTAGAATCATTTTTAACTAGTTTCATTCATAATATAATATTTGCTTCCCCCAAATCTTTCATATCAAAATTGGATGATAAATTATTTTTGGTTTCATTAATAATTTTAATTGAGTTTCCAAAAATTAAAATGTCATCTACATAGAGACATAACAAGACAATTTCATTTCCGTCTTGTTTGGCATAAATACATTTATCAAATTCATTAGATTTGAAACTAAAAGTTAAGACTACGGAGTCAAACTTTTGATGTCATTGTTTAGGTGCTTGTTTTAAATCGTAAAGAGATTTAATTAATTTACAAACTTTGGTTTCTTGGTCTTTGACCACAAAACCTTCGGGTTGAGACATGTAGACTTCTTCATCTAAGTCTCCATGCAAGAAAGCGGTCTTGACATCCATTTGATGAATGATCATCCTATGGATCGAAGCCAAGGCGACTAGAATACGAAGAGAGGTTATTCTAGCTACGGGAGCATATGTGTCTAGATAATCTATTCCTTGTTTTTGGGCATAGCCTTTGGCTACAAGGCGAGCCTTATATTTATCTATGGATTCATCCGGATTTAATTTCTTTCTAAAAATCCATTTACATCTTATGGCTTTGGCACCGGGAGGTAAATCGGTTAGGATCCAAGTTTTATTTTCTAAGATAGAATTAATTTCTAGATTAATTGCTTCTTTCCAAAAGGGATAATCAGATGAGGTCATTGCATCCTCATATGTATTAGGATCTCCTTCAACTAGATAAGTGAAGTAGTCCTCCCCATAGGATCTTTCGGTTCTAACTCTTTTGCTTCTTCTAGGTTCATCATTTTCTAATGGTTCTATAGAAGAAGTGGAAGGTTGGTTTGAGCTAGTTGAAGGTTGAGATGAGTTATTTAGTTTATATGGAAATTTATCTTCAAAATAAGCTGCATCTCTAGCTTCTATAATGGTGTTGTTAGATATTTCACTAATTAGAGAATTAGTGATGAGAAATCTATTAGCACTACTATCGGATGCATATCCTATGAAAATAGAGTCTAATGTTTTTGGTCATATTTTCTTTCTCTTGGGTTCAGGAATTGCTACCTTAGCTAAACACCCCCACACTCGAAGAATTTGGAGGTTAGGTTTTCTTAATTTGAATAATTCAAAAGGTGTTTTATCACTTTGTTTAGATGGAATCCTATTAAGGATGAAGGAGGAAGTGAGCAACGCTTCTCCCCAGAGATTTTCCGAGGCACCGGACTCGGCTAGCATGGCATTGACCATGTTCATCAAGGTCCGATTTTTACGTTCAGCTACACCATTCGATTGAGGAGAATATGGAGCAGTCATTTGATGAATAATCCCATGTTCTTGGCAAAAGTGGGTTAGTTCATTCGAAGTGTATTCTCCACCTCGATCGAATATAAGAATTTTGATTGACGATCCTAATTGGTTTTCTACTTCCGCTTTGAAAATCTTAAAATATGAAAAGACTTCATCTTTAGTTTTTAATAAATATATGTAACAATATTTAGTGAAATCATCAATAAAAGTTACAAAGTATTTATTTCCACCTCTAGTGGGTTGGCGGTTCGAGTCACACACATCCGAGTGAATTAACTCTAAAGGTTTTGAAGTTCTTTCCACTGTTTTAAAAGGTTTTCTAGAAAATTTAGATTGTACACATATTTCACATTTAGAACTTGGCCCAATATTGAATTTCGGAATTAAATTTAAAGACATCATTCTTTTCATAGAATCTGAATTCACATGTCCTAATCTAGCATGCCAAAAATCAGGAGAGAAATTTGAAACTAAGGAAGAAAAAGAAATTTGATTTATCTCTAAATCAGCAACATTTAATTTAAACAAACCATCACAGATATATCATTTACCAATAAAAACATCATTAAATGTTATTACAACTTTATTTGACTCGAAAATAATTTTGTAACCCTTCTTCACTAGCAAGGATCCGCTCACAAGATTTTTCCTAACTCTCGGCACATAAAGCACATCTTGCAAGGCTAGTGTCTTCCTGGATGTCAACCTAAGATCCACTCGCCCGCGTCCAAGTATTTGTGCCGAAGAAGCATCTCCTAAGATCACGCTTCCTCCACTGATGTCCTGAAAGGTGGCAAAGCAAGAACGATCAAAACAGGTATGAACATTTGCTCCGGAATCAAGCCACCAATCTGATGAACAAGTGAGAAGAAGACTTGGAGAATAATCTAACCTGAAGATAGGTTGATCCGGTGCTTGGATCATGTTGGCCTGAGGCTTGTCTCCACGAGACTTACCAACCACGGGTTCTGTCTTCTTGTAGAAGCAGTTGGTAGACAGATGGTTTGTGCGGCCGCAGATGAAGCACTATTTCCCTTTACCTGGGTTTTGGTTAGAGGGACCAGGCTTGGGATGATTGAGTTTTTGATGGCGGGAACCTTGACGGAAAGGTTTCTTATGAATCTTGCATTTGCCTTTGAAGTGATGGTTGGAGGAAGAATTGTCATGAGATTCGGTTAGATTCACTTTAGGAGCAAGGTCTTTGGGAGTTTTAGAATTCTTAGACTTATGTTCCTCCTCTATGCGGATAGCATTTTGGATTTGAACGTAAGTAAAGTTTGATTGGTCATGCCTTAGTCTAGTGCTAAAGTCAGACCATGAATCGGGAAGTGAATCAATAAGACATGCCACAAGATAATTTTCGGAAAGGATTGAGTCATCGGCTCGGATCTTGGACAACATCTCATCTAGTTGATGGAGTTGAAGATTGATAGGCTTGGAAGCATCAATCTTAAATTTATGAAGGTTGGAGACATTATAGCGTTCTATACCTGCATTGTCCAGGTTATAGCGCGCTTCAAGTGCATACCATAAATCCTTAGCCGTACGATATTGAAGGAAGACATCGTAAAGGCTATCGGACAAAGCACTTAGGATTCGGTTACGACAATGATATTCAACATCTACCGGATCTCTATAAGGAAGACGTCTAACATAGGTTCTAGTGGTGTTTGCAATAGAAGATGAGGACGATGGTAGAGTCGAAGCAACTGCATTTGCAGTGCTAGGGATTTCAGTTTCTACAGCGGGGGCATCGAAGATGGCAGACAAAAGGCCTAACGTATTAAGCCAATATTCTATCTGAGCTTGCCAACGACGAAAACCATTTCCATTGAATTTTTCGGGTTTGATCCCGGCATAATCATCAGATCTAGAAGCCATTGCAGATTTCTGGAATTTAAAATATAAATAATAAATTGTTGTACATGTGAAAATGAATGCAGACAAAGACATTTTAATTATTTGATTTTATTTATTCTGTTTGTGTGGAATTACTAACTTCTTTAGATTGTTGGAATATTTTTACTATATATTCCTATATTAATATATAAAATGATATATTTTTCGTTTTTAAAAACTTTAACAGGAACAACAGCAGATCTAGATATATGAACAGCAACAATAATAAAATTGCATGAAGGGATAAGAAATAAAAGAGAGAAAATATATAGTTTAGAATCGAGCCTGGGTAAGGCGTGTGATCACTGCCCTTAAGAAGTTGCACCACCCTCCGGCAGTGCTTTCAACCGATGCTCACTCCTCCAAGGTACAACACCCGGCTAGATCCCGAAACTTCGATGTGCGCGGACACCGAAGAAGCACAGAGCACCCGAACAACCACTTGATGAAGCAAACGTAAAGCAAAATGAAGCACGTAGAATATCGTGACAGGAACAGAGAGCACAAGAGCGTATGAGAGCATGTCCAGTTTCTGAGAAGAGCGTGAATATATATAGACAGAAAATCGTCGGAAAAGAGGCTCTTGAAAACGACAATATAAAACCTTAATAAGGATTAACAGTTATAAAAGGAAGGATCATAATCAGGAAGATATACGCTGAAAATTTCCAACGTAAATCATGGCGAGAAACACGCATAAAGGAGCGGCAAAGAAAAAACGCGTAAAATGGCAGAACGCGTGAAAGCAAATCGACGTTGCGTCGACTTCATATCGACGCTACGTCGAGTTCTATCGACGCTGGTCCTATCGACGCAAGTCCTATCGACGCAAGCGTCGAGTCCTATCGACGCATGCGTCGAATTCCATTCGACGTCACGCCACTCCAGCGGGCAAAACGACGCTACGTTGAAATCTATTCGACGCAGCTCCGAATTCTAATCGACGCAACTCCGAGTAAAAAAACTCTGAAACTATTTTGAACAAAAATTACAATTCAATTCAATTATTTCCCAAATCCCGGATCCCGGATCCCGGATCCCGGTCCGGTGCGGTGCGTGCGCGCGCGCGCGCGTGTGGTTCATAGTTTTTCCTTATGTTCTTTTGAACAAATAAGAAGGTGTGAAAACATATATAAACTCTTTGGCTAGAGAGCTAATAAGCAAGGTGGGACTAAAGGTTCATCCTTTCATTCATGAAAGGTTTCCCTCCAAATTTGGTTTTGAGCTTTTCCATCATAATGAGGAGCTCAAACACCAAACACCATTTAGCTCCAATCAAAACATTTAATTTATAATATTTTATAATGAACTGAACTTGGAAGAGTTAAGTAAATCGGAGGAGTATAGAGACATAACTTTTTATCGTAAAATTCAAGCATCAGAGATAGATGACGCTTTGAAGAAGATGAAAAATGGAAAGGCGGTTGGACCAGACGATATACCCATTGAAGTATGAAAATGCTTAGGGAGGGAAGGAATTTTATGGCTTACAAGTTTCTTCAATAAGATACTGAAGACAAAAAGGATGTCAGACCAATGGAGAGAAAGTATTTTGGTACCTTTGTATAAGAACAAAGGAGATATACAAAATTGTGTCAATTACAGGGGAATTAAATTAATGAGTCATACTATGAAACTATGGGAACGAGTAATAGAGAGACGAGTTAGACGAGAGACTAGCATCTCAGAGAATCAATTTGGATTCATGCCAGGGAGGTCAACCATGGAAGCTATACATCTCTTGAGGAGACTCATTGACAACTATCGGGAAAGACAAAAAAATTTGCATATGTTGTTTATCGATCTGGAGAAGGCGTATGATAGGGTTCCAAGAGAGGTCTTGTGGAGAGTCTTAGAAAAGAAAGGTGTAAATGTATCATACATTGACGTAATCAAAGATATGTATACAAATTCAGTGACCAGGGTGAGGACATCTGGAGGATTAACACAGGAATTCCCTATCGCTGCTGGCTTACATCAAGGGTCAGCTTTAAGCCCTTACCTCTTTACCCTTATCTTAGATGAGCTCACCGGACATATCCAGCAAGCAATACCTTGGTGTTTATTATTTGCAGATGATATTGTTTTGGTCGATGAGACGCGCGAGGGTGTAAACGCGAAACTGGAATCTTGGCGAGACACTTTAGAAAAGAAGAGTTTTAGGTTGAGCAGGACAAAGACGGAGTATACAGAGCTTAAATTTAGTAGTGCAAGAAGGTCAGATGACTCCGTCATTAAATTGGGTGACCAAGATATTTCCCGCAGTGAGTGCTTTAAATATCTGGGATCGATAATTCAAAAAGATGGAGGTGTAGATAAAGATGTGATTCATAGAATCCAAGCAGGTTGGTTGAAATGGAGAGGCGCGTCAGGGATCCTATGTGATCGTAAAGTACCACTAAAACTTAAAGGCAAGTTTTACCGTACTGCAATTAGGCCTGCAATGTTCTACGGTTCTGAGTGCTGGGCAGTGAATGGTGTACACGAGCAAAAAATGGGAGTCGCGGAGATGAGAATGCTTAGGTGGATGTGTGGTCACACGAGACTGGATAAAATTAGGAATGAATGTATCAGGGATAAGATAGGAGTGGCGCCAATTGTAGAGCAGATGCGAGAAGCTCGTTTAAGATGGTTTGGACATGTACATAGGAGACCATTAGAGGCACCTGTTAGGCGTTGTGAGAGTTTAGTCACTAGACATGTTAAACGGGGGAGGGGTAGACCAAAAAAGACTTGGAATGAAACTATAAAGAAAGACATGATGTACTTAGGCATTAATGAGACTATGCTTAAAGATAGGGCGCAATGGCGACAGAGGATCCATATAGCCGACCCCACTATGGTGGGATAAAGGCTTGAGTGTTGTTGTTGTTGTTATAATTAAAATTTCTAACATTTACGGCCGTATTTTTTTCAGTTGTAATCGGAATATGGGTAACATGATACTTAAAATGATTATAAAAATACGAATATTAATATTTTGTGATTTTTTTTTTAATTTTTTAAAGTCAAAAAATATGATTTAGTGCATAAAAATCACATTGACGCACATAGAGGAGTGAACGTAGGAGACGCACCAAAAATATCTTCTTTTATTGGGGCATCCTTTCCATGCTGCTCATTAGCTCCTCTGCAAGTTTTCAAAAAATAATAATTTATGAATTAATTATATTTAGTTTAAATTTAGTAGCGCAAGAAGGATGAATGACTCGTTCATTAAGTTGAGTGACCAAGATATTTCTTGCAGTGAGTGCTTTAAATAGAGTGATGTTATTAGTAGTCTATTTAAGGCTATTCGCAATCCAAATTTTATACAAATTCAAGTCCTTTTATATTTCCTAAACGCATATAATCGCACCCCGTCTAATTCTCATGATCCCGCTCCGTAAGAAATCCCCCTCTTCACTTCCTCGCCTAGGGTTCCAGTCGCCATCGCCGATCCTCCCCGTCTAGGGTTCCCGAAGTCGTGCGTTCCAGTCGACGACCTTCCTTCGCTTGATTCCAGTCGCCGATCCTCCTAACGCCGAAGCCTATCAAGTCCGACGGTCATATCCAGGCGTCCGATCACATCCAGTCACGCGATTTCTTCCTTTCCAGGCGACCGACGACACCAAGGTATCGACGAAGCACCTTTGTTGCTTCAGGCGAACCCTTTAGGATTGGGCCTTGGATTTATCGAGTAAACTACTTCTAGGAAATGAATGCCTCCCAGCTTGCTGATGCGACCCTAACCCGCCATGGAGGTGAACAACACGCATTTTGATGCGACCCTATCGGCTCGCCCGAGAACGGTCGCACAGATCATATGGGCTGCAAAATAGTTGAGCAGTTGAATTTCCTCACCCACGCCAAAGATTTTCTAATTGGTGAATTTTTTTTTAATTCTTCGCTCATGTACGAATGTCATCTTTACTGCTAATAATATGTGATTCTCTTTAATTTGATTCTGCTCTTTATTTAGACATATATGTGTTACCTAATTGTCTTGCATTTAATTCTAGTGTAGTCTCAATTTATTCCGCAATAGTCGCATAATTATTAATCTTGGATGTTTATGTTAATTCAAGTATAAGAGCAATGGTCATTTACTTCTTTTATTTATGGTTGAGTTCAATCGTTTAGTAGCTAGAGAATAGTCGGCCGACATTGAAAGATCGGGTAAGGAACAAGAAAATAGTATGTTGTGGGCCAACATTTGTTATTCCCACAACAGGGCCGCGGCCCACACACCCCAACCCATCTCAGCGCGTGTTCTCGGTGCTGCGGGATGTTGAGGCCGGGTCTCGAACCTTTCACCTCCTTGATGTAAGCTCTTAACGCCAGCTCACATCAACCAACTGCACCGGTGCCTCAACATCCCGTAGCGCCGAGAACACGCGCTGAGATGGGTTGGGGTGTGCGGGCCGCGGCCCTGTTGTGGGAATAACAGATGTTGGCCCACAACATAGTACAACAATGTTAGTATAGCAGCATCAAAATCACCAAGCAGTTGTGCATTTGTCGAGTAACAAGTGGTTAAAGCGTACTATTATTCATCGATAGAAATTTGTTGAGCCAGCTTACTTGATTGTCGAACGTCGAGGAGATTTCAAGTATAGAAACTATGAAGGCAATCACGATCATCGACCTGTGATGGATGAACATGAACAGGTAAAAATCATATCAGTCGCTGAGTTTTAAAGTTAATGTCACAAAATTAGCCCATGAAATTTTAATTGTGTCAATATAGTCCTTGAACTTCTCATCTAAGAACCATTTTAACCCTTGAATTGCACTCAAAATGAAGCCGAATGTTGGCCAAAAGGATGAAAATGACACAACTTACAAGTTTAGGGACCAAATTGAGATTATCTTGTAACTTCAAGGACTGAAATGATTTTTACCCGAACATGAACTCTGGCGTTGAGCAATCTAGAAGCACGGTGGGCACTTGCTCGGCGAGCGGAAATCTGATATGCTGCTCAAAGAAATGTGTGTTGTTGAAAGAATACAAATGGTAATTTTCATATGTATCTGCAATATATTGTCAAATGTCAAACATCATTAAATATTTTGAAATTTGGGCAATTTTTTGCACCAACTTATTAGAAATTCAGGTAAAGAATAATTATAATGGATCACCTTGTAGTCACATCAGCCAAATTAACCATATCTTCCAGCTTTCCTCCACAATATGCATTAAAGATCCATAATCTCTGTCTCTGCAAGGGACAAAGGAAAAATTTTATTCTCACCGTCATCGTTGTTTTCAGTAATTTTCGAAAAGCAGTGAAACATCTCACTTTTCTGACCGCTGCTTTTCTAACAGCTCTAATCTCAACACTGGTTTCACACCACTGCTTTTCCTGCCGCCGCCGTCCCACACAGAGCTTCTATCTCCTCCATCAACGCTGCCAAACACCCAAAAAGCTAAAATGAGTTTTCCGCATTTTCATGCTTCTCTTCCCACAAGTCAACGCCCCCCCCCCCCCCCCCCCCCCCCCCCTTCTCCTATAGAAGCTTTTCTAACAGCTATATAACAACACTGGTTTCACACCACTGCTTTTCATGCCGCCGCCGTCCCACATAGAGCTTCTATCTCCTCCATCAACGCTGCCAAACAACCGAAAAGCTAAAATGAGTTTTTCACATTTTCATGCTTCTCTTCCCACAGGTCAACGCCCCCCTTCTCCTACCGCTGCTTTTCTAACCGCTCTAATCTCAACACTGCTTTTCCTGCCGCCGCCGCCGTCCCAAAAAGAGCCTCTATCTCCTCCATCAACGCTGCCAAGCAACCGTAGATCTCCCGGGATCGAGGGTGAGATCTATCTTCCGCATTGAATGAATGAACCTCCTTGTCGACCTCAATCCAACTCCAACCAGGGACTTTGATCACTCCCCTGTCCCTCATTGCCCTCTGGATCTTCGCCCTGCCATCCCAATCTCCATAACCAGCACACATATTCGAGAGAATTACATAGCTAGGGTGCGCCGTGGGATCGGATTCCATCAAATGCTTGGCGATATGGCCAGCCATTTCCATATTCCCATGAACTCTGCAAGCGCCGAGGAGAGTCATCCAAACAGTGGGATCTGGTTCGAACGGCATCGAGCTGATGAGATCCATGGCTTCCTCGAGACGCCCCGCCCTGCCAAACAGATCCACCCCGCAAGCATAATGCTCCATCCGCAGCGGAACGCGGTGAATCTCTGGAATCGATTTTAGGGTTTTGAACCCTTCTTCAACCAAACCGCTGTGACTGCACGCGGAGAGAAGCCCGACGAAGGTGATGTGATCAGATTCCACGCCGAGTTGTTGCATCTCGTGGAAGAGATTGAGGGTGGTGAGGCCTTGTCCGTGCTGCGCGTAGCCGAAAATGATCGAATTCCAGGTCACTGAGCTATCTTTGGAGCTCTCGTCGAAGGATTTTCTGGCGTCGAGGATGATCCCGCAATTCGAATACAAGTATGTAAGCGAGCTGGACACGAAATCATTCGAGCCGAAACCAGATCTCAACACCAGACCATGAACTTGCTGGCTCAGCTGAAGCACCGCCAAATCGGAGCAAGACCTCAGCGTGGCCGAGAATGCGTAATGGTTAATGGTGGCGCATGCCGACCGCATTCGGCAGAAGAACTTCAGAGCATCCTCGGGCAACCCTTTCTGCGAGAATCCGGTCAGCATCGAATTCCACGAAACATCGTCCCTGAGCTCCATCGAATCGAAGCAATTCGCGGCATCGTTCATGGCGGAAGCGTCGGCGGACCAGATGTACATCCCTATGAGCGCATTCGAGACCGAAACCGCTCCTCCCACACCACTTCTAACGACCAGCGCGTGCAGCATCCTTCCGTGCGCGATCTGGGCATGCTGAAAGCAAGAACTTATAACGCTGGTGAAGGTATAAACGTCGGGAGGAATCCCAGATCGTCGCATTGTCGTGAAGAGATGAAGAGCTTGTGCGGTGAGGCCGTGATCAGCGTAGGCGGCGAGCATAGAGTTCCAACTCACCAAGTCTCTAATGGCTTCCATTTCATCAAACACCTTCTCCGAGTCTGCGAGTGACCCAATCTCCGAATAAGCCGTGACGGCCGCATTGCAGACGATGGAATCAACCACCCATCCAAACTTGACAATCTTAGCATGAATCTGATGCAGTGTCTTGGAACAAGAATGATGGTTCAGCAAAGGCAAGACGCTGGCGAACGAGGCTTCGTCGGGTTTGAATCCCTTCTTCTCCATCTGATCGAAAAGCAGAAAAACAGTCCCGGAATCGCCTGCTTGAGCATAACCAGAGATCATGGTGTTCCATGAGACTGTGTTGGGGTCTGGCATGGAATCGAATGCCAGCTGAGCGCAGGATAAGCTGCCGCACTTGGCGTACATGTCCACGAGCGCAGTTCCTGAGAAAACGTTGTGATCAAGGCCTGTTTTCACGACGAAAGAATGAAGCTGGCGCCCGAGGATTAATCGAGAGGTGCGGGCGACGGATTTAAGAACGCTTCCGAGAGTGAAGTGGTTGCAGACTAAACGCCGCCGCAGCATCATTTTGAATAAAGCATACGCCTGATCATGGCTGCCATTGAGCACCTGACCTGCAATCAGAGAGTTCCAAGAGACGCAATCTCGTTGCGGAATTTCATCAAACAGTTTCTGCGCGGGGTCGAGACCGCCCCATCTGCAGTAACCAGTTAACACGCTGTTCCAAACATTAGTGTCGGTAGATCTCCCGGACTTTATCAAAAAACAGTGAGTTTTGGAAGAGGGATGGAGTTGAGGAGTGATTCGGATTGTTGAGGACGAACAGTTTCTGGCTTTGGATGGATTGGGTGGCCGCAAGTGTTTAATGGCGTTCTTTGTTGCAATGCGAGGGGACGACGAACACATTACCTGAATCAGCCCTCTTCAGTGAAGAAGAAACCGCTTGGAAGTATTATATGGGTCACATGCTTACCCTCTAAAGCTCTGCTTGGCTCTCCGGCAGGCTTCCGGCAACCGTTTTTTCCGTGCAAAACGGAGCAAACGGAGCCTTGGCGAACGGGCTCCCTCCCACCGGTGGCGTCGGTCGCTCCCTCGCCGGAACCCCAACGGCGCACGGTGATCAATAGAACACAGCACGGGAGCAGATATAACAGTACGAGATTATTTGCGAAAATATACCATCATATCGAAAAGTGCATGAAAATTCGTGCTGACAAAAATACACGACGAAATCATGGGTCGCGCAGAATAATTTAAAATTCGTGCAAGAAAGCGCTTGGTTGTTATTAACTTATGCCTAATTTAATGCAAGTTATTGTGGTAATTGTTAGATTATTTTTTATATTCTAATATATTAATATGGACTAATTTATATCTAGACGTCCCGATAAATTGCAGG
Source organism: Dactylorhiza incarnata (assembly GCA_033032865.1). Classification (NCBI taxonomy): domain Eukaryota; kingdom Viridiplantae; phylum Streptophyta; class Magnoliopsida; order Asparagales; family Orchidaceae; genus Dactylorhiza; species Dactylorhiza incarnata. The sequence continues at coordinate 2,122,525 of JAWHQI010000337.1, forward strand.
TAATTATTTGAGGTCTTTCCGACTCCCACGAATCACGAATGGGCGTTAGTTTATCGCCTGAATGGTCTAAACACATGATATGTGGGATAGATCGTCTCGTTACTTCATGGCGCGAACTTATTCTCGCCCTTGTCACGAATTTAGGCATGATAATGAAATATATTAATTTATTTATTTAAGAGTGTCTCGTATTTGATTTTCTTAATTGGGATTTTGTATTTGAATTAATTGTATCCAAATAGTAACTCGTGTCTTCCTATTAAAATCGGATTTGGGCTCCCTTTGGCACGGCGTTTTTGCTCCAATGAGTATAGACAAAAACACCACCGTCATAGAATGCAGGAGGCTTTTGTGGGCGGCGCTAGCGGCGGCAACTCCAGTCGATCCAGGCGGGATCGGGCATCCGGTCGTGCTAGCGGCGGCAACTCCGGTCGATCCAGGCGGGATCGGCATCCGGTCGTGCTAGCGGCGGCAAATCCGGTCGGTCCAGGCGGGATCGGCATCCGGTCGTGCTAGCGACGGCAACTCAGGTCGGTCCAGGCGGGATCGGCATCTGGCCGAGCTAGCGGCGGCACATCCTGTCGGCTCCAGGTGGAGCGACATCTGGTCGGGCTCTATTCCGACGACCGTGATTCGGTCTCTGTGTAACCTCTCTGTAACTCCTCAGTTTATCAGTGGATCTCTTCTGGCGCGCTCTCCCCGTGGACGTAGGAGCTTCTCTCTGAACCACGTAAATTCTTGTGTCGTGTGTGCGTGCTTGATATCTCGTTCCGTTAATTTTATTTTTGCGCTAATTGTTTTGCCCGATTTATTCCATTGCGCTACCGCGGTACTCGGTCCGATTGCATAACAGAAATGAAGGTTCATAAATTTTTGTAATACACATAAAATGTTTCAAATTAATTTTGGGGGTGCACATTACTGAGTTTGGTCTGTGAATAGCCAAATTTGATCTGCGAATAGCCAAATTTGATTTGGAAATAGACAAATTTTGATTTGCTTATAACAAATCGCAAAAATGAGGTTGTCAGTATCACTTTGGCCCCCTCTGAATCTGCCCCTGGCCGCCGGCCGCCTCAATCATCTACCTCCGAGTTTTTGATTTCTTTGGACTCGTAAAGATCCAAGTTCTCAATTTTATTCGACTCTATTCGATAACATAAGGTGCTTGATTTCATCATTTCGTGTGACAAATATTACTCATATACACATATATGATAGATCTATTAATTTAGGGTCAGTTTGGCATGGCGGTAGCGGTTGTGAACGCGATGATTATGAACCATCGTTCGTGAACGCCCGACCCCGCCTAATTTCACTCCCTTTTATGTTAAAACTTAAAACTAACGTTCTTTTTTTTGGTGGCGGTCAAGACTGTCTTGCCAAACATACATTCTATGCTGATGATGTTTTTGTTCAAACTCATCGGAGCAAAAACGTCGCACTTTTTTCCCCGGATATATTTTTTTCGCCCCGACGGGATTTTTTCCCCGGGCGCGATTTATTTCGCCCGCGAGCGTGTTTTTTGCCCGGGCGCATTTTTTCGCCCGGACGCAATTTTTTTGCCCGAGGGCGATTTTTTAGCCTGGGCGCGATTATTTCGTCCGGGCACACTTTTTTCGCCCGGGCGCGATTTATTTCGCCTGGGCATAATTTTTCGCCCGGGCGCATTTTTTTGGACGGGCAAATTTTTTTCGCTCAAGCACAATTTTTTCTCACTGGCGCGATTTTTTCTCTCTGGCGCGATTTTTTCGCCCGGACATGTTTTTTTGCCCGGGCGTGGTTTTTTCGCCCGCGAGGCGAAAAAATCGCCCCCGGGGGAAAAAATCGCGCCAGAGCGAAAATACAGTGTCGGGGCGAAAAAAATGCATCCGGGGGAAAAAATAGCGATCAGAGGAAAAATCGCGTCCAAGGGAAAAATTGCGCCTAGGCGAAAAAAATTGTGTCCGGGCAAAAAAACAGCGCCCGGGTGAAAAAAAGGGTCCGGGCGAAAAATTGCGCCCAGGCAAAATATATCGCGCCTTGCCAGAAAATTCGCTGCCGACCGAAAAAATCGAATCCGGGGGGGGGGGGGGTATTGAAACCAGCAACTAGTCTCTTGAGTTCGGACCCACTTGAGGTGTAACCGATGCTTATTTCTCCCTCACTAGACTCTTTTGATGGTGGATGTGAGAATAGGAATAGACCCAAGGCTGAAGCGAGGAGGTCCCGCCACACACCCGAAAGATCTTAGAGAGCTTCCCCTCCCAAACCAAAGCTCAACCGGGCACCTTGGAGGGCACTGGCTGCCAACCAAAACTAGCCTAGAGGAGAGGATTCTCTAAAATCGGATCTCCTCCAAGGTGCCCTTAAGGGTCTATTTATAGATTATTCTAGGCTGGTCTGCAAATAACATGAATCCGCCTTTTAGTTTTACTAACCGCACCCCAAATTGGTCTGCTAATAGCCTAACTCCGCTGTTCCGAAGGGCTATTTGCAACCCACAAGGGGTATCATGGTCATTTCCTCCTCAAATCATCTTGGGCGAGTGGTCCGTGAGGGCACCACTCGCTGGGCACCCGCTTAGCTGGGCGAATGCCCACACTTCCGGGCGAGTGGTCCGCGAGGGCACCACTCGCCTAGCTCCTCCTTTCCTGCAGCTTACCCCCACTAATCCGGGGGTATTTTCACCTGCCTGAGCCGGGGCGAATGATCTGACTGACCTAGGTCTCGCCTGTCGGTCTGTGGGACCCACTCGGCGAATACGGGTTGTACACAATCCCCGCTCTTTGCGAGCGGTTCCTACGCTCGGAAAGAACAGTCCAACTAGGTATTCGGTGAGTGCTGGCTGACTGGACCTACAAGATTCTGTGGGTCCCACCGTTGCCCTATATATATCTCTTCATGTCAAATTTTCCTGGAACGCTTTCACCCCTCGATTCAGAGCTTCTTCTCTCCCTTAGCCTTTCACCGATATCAATGTCTTCCCACAAGCCTTCCGCGAGACCCCTCTCGCGGGAGATGATCGAGCGCCTGGCTGCGGCCCAAGCTGTAACTGCCCCCGAGGCAGCCAAATTCGCTCCCTGACTGATGTCTAAGCGGTATCTGAGTGCCCCCTATGTCTCGCGTCGAGCCAAGGCGATTCGGTTGAATCGTCAGAGAGGCGAGACTGCCTCGGAGTCTCCGGCGAATACTCCACCGGCGAACACTCCGCCGGCGGATACTCTTCCGGACCCTAGGATGCAGGTATGAGGATTCCTCCTGTTTCTGTTTAGTTCCTATCCCTTGCCTTGCATTTGTTCTGACCATTCGTAGGGGACTTTGGTGCCTGAGACCGGCCACGGGGCCGTTGTTGAAACTGAGATCTTGTGAACAAGGCTTGGTCTCTGTGGAGTTCGGGGTCCCTAAAAGGGGTGGTCTCACACCTACTTCCCTCGAGCCAACTCTCTAGACAAGAGCACTTGGACTTGGAAACGGACCAAGAACTTAGTGGGGAGGTCCCGCCACGTACCCGGAAGTCCCCTTGGAACTTCCCCTCCCAAGCCACTACTAAGCTTGGGCACCACTGAAGCCTCTCCTCCCCCCTATGGAGAGATCTGTTAGAGAGAGAGAGAGGAGAGAGCTGGCCTTGGAATGAGATCTCGGTTTCAACACATGGTGCGGTGAGCGTGGAGAGTGGTCAGCACAGAAGTTCTTGAGCCAAGTCTCATGGCAGGAGACCTCGGAGGAGGAGACGATGAGGAGTCTCACATCCCAAGTGAGGTGGTAGGTGTAACGTCCCAAGGCCCTGGACTTACCATCGGGACAACGTCCACCGACTGCCTCGCCTGGCGACCATTACCGGGCTGCAGCCCAAGCACCCCAACCCCTCTCCAGCCCACAGGCGGGTTGTTGGTGGCCACAGCCTCCCTTTGATGAGGCAAACTCGATAGTCAAACATGCACCACGGGGACTTCCCAGGAGGTCACCCATCCCAGTACTACTCCAGCCCGAGCACGCTTAACTATGGAGTTCTTTCACTTCTCATCACCAATTGAGCTGCAGCTCAATTGGTGATGAGAAGTGAAAGAACTCCATAGTTAAGCGTGCTCGGGCTGGAGTAGTACTGGGATGGGTGACCTCCTGGGAAGTCCCCGTGGTGCATGTTTGACTATCGAGTTTGCCTCATCAAAGGGAGGCTGTGGCCACCAACAACCCGCCTGTGGGCTGGAGAGGGGTTGGGGTGCTTGGGCTGCAGCCCGGTAATGGTCGCCAGGCGAGGCAGTCGGTGGACGTTGTCCCGATGGTAAGTCCAGGGCCTTGGGACGTTACAATAAAAGTGCACTTTTTTTGTAACGTCCCAAGGCCCTGGACTTACCATCGGGACAATGTCCACCGACAGCCTCGCCTGGCGACCGTTACCGGGCTGCAGCCCAAGCACCCCAACCCCTCTCCAGCCCACAGGCAGGTTGTTGGTGGCCACAGCCTCCCTTTGATGAGGCAAACTCGATAGTCAAGCATGCACCACGGGGACTTCCCAGGAGGTCACCCATCCCAATACTACTCCAGCCCGAGCACGCTTAACTATGGAGTTCTTTCACTTCTCATCACCAATTGAGCTGCAGCTCAATTGGTGATGAGAAGTGAAAGAACTCCATAGTTAAGCGTGCTCGGGCTGGAGTAGTATTGGGATGGGTGACCTCCTGGGAAGTCCCCGTGGTGCATGCTTGACTATCGAGTTTGCCTCATCAAAGGGAGGCTGTGGCCACCAACAACCTGCCTGTGGGCTGGAGAGGGGTTGGGGTGCTTGGGCTGCAGCCCGGTAACGGTCGCCAGGCGAGGCTGTCGGTGGACATTGTCCCGATGGTAAGTCCAGGGCCTTGGGACGTTACAGTAGGAAGGGGAGAGTTCATGACGGCCATCAAGGGAATCATGGAGCTGCTCCAAGGCATCACCAGGGGAGGTGACTGCTCGGCTCCCTCCCCCCAGACACCGCCTTTTGGGTCGCAAGGAGTGCTCGCCCAGGGGGTCAGGAGAGGTTGCCCCAGGGGGTCGGCCAGGCAAGGAACCGGTGACTGAGAGTGGCGAGCGGGACCTCGCCGGGCGAGTGCTTTTTCCTAGCCCGGTGAGTGGGGTCTCGCTCGGAGTAGGAGTCACGCAAGTGGAGCTCGCGAAGCCGGCGAGTGGGGGGTCACCCTTTAGCGAGCTGATCATCTCGGCTCCCATCCCGGAAGGCTTCAAGGAGCCCAACATGACTTTTTATACCGGGAAGGATGATCCTGTCCAGCACCTACAGTGGTTCGAGGATACCGTCTCCATCAGGCCCATGACGGACGCGTTCAAGTGTCGTCTCTTCGCCACCACCCTGAGGGACAAAGCTAGGGACTGGTTCCACCAGCTCCCGGTTGGCTCCATTTACAGCTTCGAGGACTTAGGCCGAAGCTTCCAGCTACGCTTCTCCACATCCAAGAAGAGGAAGAAGAATGCTGAGTCCATTTTCCTGATCAAGCAGAGGCACGAGGAGACATTGGCCCAGTACATGGATAGATTCCAGGAGGAGATCTTGAACATCCAGGAGGTGCCAGGGTATGCCCTCCATATGGCTTTCACCGTAGGGCTACGAGAGAGCCTCTTCAAGATGCGCCTAACTAGGAAGCCTCCCTTGTCCTTTGAGGACCTGATGGAAAAGCTGCAAAGGAGATAGCCACCGAGGCGGCGAACCCGGGGCTGGCAAAGAAATTGGCGAAGTTGGTGGAGGCCAAGCCAAGAGAGCAAGGTGGCCTCAGGCAGCAGGAAGGAAGGAGGAGGGAAGAGCAGAGGGGTCAAGGGTACCAGGGACCCCAGGGGGGTCAGGAGCAAGGGAGGGGTCTCGCCCAAGGAGGGGGAAACTTCTACGGAGGCCAAGGGAGGCCCAACCCTCCTCCTTGGAGGCAGGCCCCTAGGCAGCTCCTACCCCCACCAGCTCAAGCTATGGCGATTCGAAGAGGAGGAGGAGTTGAAGCAAGAGACATCCCAGCCCGTAGGAGAAGGGGGGGAAGGGCGGTGCCATACTGCGACTACCACCAAGCAGAGGGGCATGCAACAACTACCTGCCCAGAGTTCTTGGAGGTGAGAGAGGCGAGAGGTCAGGCACAACAGCAGCCGCCAGAGCGGATTGAAGAAGTTCCACCTGGAGCAGTGGTGGATGATGACATCTGCGATGACCGAACCGACGTAGGAGCCAAAGGACGGGTCGCGGTAATCCACGGGGGGGGGGGGGGGGGGTAGGGGTCGAGGCCACTCGTAAGGCAAGCCTCCACTCCGTATTTCGACGCAGCGTCGCTTCAACGTCACAGGACCCACCTCCAGAGGATAAAATCACTTTCTCAAGCAAGGACATGCCAGAACACGAGGATCCATTCTGTGATGTGTTAGTCATTCAGACAGCCATCGAAGGTTACACTGTCTCTCGGATCCTCGTTGACAATGGGAGCTCTGTCAACGTCATTTTTAAGAAGGCATTTGATGAGTTGAAGGTGGAGGCAAGGAGGGTGTTGGCCTCAGATGGGCCCTTGTTTGGATTCTCCGGAGAAAGGAAAGAGGTAGAGGGTGGAGTTGGATTCCAAGTGACGATGGGGGGAGGTTCAAGGAACTGTCGGTTCGTCATAGTTGACGCTCCTAGCAGTTATAATGCCATCTTCGGAAGACCCCTCATCAGCGCCTTCTGATGCGTACCATCATCCTTCCACCAGTGCCTCAAGTTCAACACTGGAGGGATCCAAGTCAGGATCCGCGGAGACCCCAGGATGGCTAGGCACTGCTACGTCACAGCCGTCAACAGCATCTCTTGGCAGGCAGGGGCGGAGGAGATGGAGAAGATCATGGAGAGCATGAGCCAGATGGGAGTGGCAGGAGAAACAAAGGAATGATCATCTCGCGCAAGCAGCCTGAGAGGCGAGTGTCATGGGGGGGGGGTATGTTGTGTTTTTTGTTTTTTGTTGTTTTCCTTTGTAACAAGCTCTACCCCTCGCTGGTTAGGCCAGGAGGTTTTTGACAAGGGAAATCTCCCCATTAGATGGATGAAGTTATTTTGCTTATATGATGAGTAAGTTGTTGCCGAGATGTCCTCCTCACTTCAGGCTCTCACTAGCTGGGTGGGTCGAATGATCCTCGGATGAGTAAGTTGTTGCCGAGATGTCCTCCTCACTCCAGGCTCTCACTAGCTGGGTGGGTCGAATGATCCTCGGAAGGGAGAGCTTGCCACCGAGATGTCCTCCTCACTCCAAGCTATCGCTAGCTGGGTGGGTCGAATGATCCTCGGATGGGTAAGTTCAACACCGAGATGTCCTCCTCACTCCAGGCTCTCACTAGCTGGGTGGGTCGAATGATCCTCGGATGGGTAAGTTCAACACCGAGATGTCCTCCTCACTCCAGGCTATCGCTAGCTGGGTGGGTCGAATGATCCTCTGATGGGTAAGTTCAGCACCGAGATGTCCTCCTCACTCCAGGCTCTCACTAGCTAGGTGGGTCGAATGATCCTCTGATGGGTAAGTTCAGCACCGAGATGTCCTCCTCACTCCAGGCTCTCACTAGCTGGGTGGGTCGAATGATCCTCGGAAGGGAGAGCTTGCCACCGAGATGTCCTCCTCACTCCAAGCTATCGCTAGCTGGGTGGGTCGAATGATCCTCGGATGGGTAAGTTCAACACCGAGATGTCCTCCTCACTCCAGGCTCTCACTAGTTGGGTGGGTCGAATGATCCTCGGATGGGTAAGTTCAACACCGAGATGTCCTCCTCACTCCAGGCTCTCACTAACTGGGTGGGTCGAATGATCCTCGGATGGGTAAGTTCAACACCGAGATGTCCTCCTCACTCCAGGCTCTCACTAGCTGGGTGGGTCGAATGATCCTCGGAAGGAAGAGCTCGCCATCGGGATGTCCTCCTCACTCCAGGCTCTCACTAGCTGTGTGGGTCGAATGTGCCTCGGGGGCGAGGTCCTGCCCCCCTCGATGGATATTTGGGCTTGGACTTTTCTTTCCGAGGTTGTGCCAACCTCGCAAAGAGCGGGGATTGTGTACAACCCCCATATCCATCGAGAGGCCCAGCGTGAAGGGTCGCCGATGTACAACCCAGATATTCGCCGAGCACTCCCAAGTATCCGGGCAGAGAGGGGGGTCTCGCCCCTCCCTCTCTCGCCCAGCAAGGAGGCGGAGAGGGGAAGGGGCAGCTCGCCCCCCCCCCTCTCTAGCCCAGCAAGGAGGCTGATGAATAACAAATTATGCATATTTTTAGTATCATTTCTAGCCTAATTTTGGGTAATCTTGTACATATTGCTTTTAAATCATTGAAATAATCACTTCTTTTTTTCTTTTGTAAAAATAAGTAATTATATATATAAAAGAATAAAATTTTGAAATATTATTGTATAATAAATAAGCATATATTTATATGTAAATATGAATGAAAAATAGTAATAATATATAAATGATGTAAAAATAATATGTTTGTTAGATAAATAGGTTGAATATATATATATATAATAATATAGTATTATTGTATATTAATAACATAATAATAATAATGAATAATAAATATATTATAAATATAATATTGTACATATATGTATAATATATGTATATGTATAAATATATATGTATAGTATATAAAATGTAAAATAATAATAGTATATAATATATAATATTAATATATATAATAAATAATTAGAGAGTATATATATTAAAAAATAATCTTATAAATAAACTACGTAAATTAAATGAAAATTAAATTTAAAATAAAAATATATATGATACCATAATATATATAATATACCCATGTTCTTTGTAGATTGAGCCGCTTGGCTCATTGGTTCCGGACTAGGTTAACCGCGCAGCCGCCCTGGGTTCGAATCCAGGCCAGCGCACCTTTTTGCTGGATTAAATCCAGCTAGCTGCCCGCGCCCCTGCCCGCTGCCGCCCTGCCCGCGCCCCTGCCCGCGCCCGTGCCACCTGCTGCGCCCTGCCCGCGCCAACCTCCAGCTCAGCCCGCACCCAGACTCTTCCAGCCCTGCTAACCGCACCCCCTAAGCACTCAAATCAGTTTTTGCTTCTCTCAATGTCCAACTGCCCTTTTTTTTACTAAATGCACACCAAAAATCCTCTATAAATAGAGGGGGTGGCTGATGTTCAAAGGGTTCAAAATTTTGAGACTTATTCTTGATATTTTGATCCAATCTTGTTGCTTTCCTAATTTTTGTGTTTAGGTAAATTTTTGCACTCTTTCTCTCTCTTATTTTGTAATCTTTTTATTATGGAAATGAAATAGATTTGTTTTTTTTGTAATTTGTCTCTCTTTGTTTTGGTGGGAGTGTGTGTGTGTTCTTCTTCTTTTTCTTTTTTATTTAGTTTTTTTTTTGTTGTTGTTGTTTTTGGAAATTGCATTCACAATTACCTTGATTTGTGAGAAGTCACCCTTAAACTAAGATTGAATTGCTTTTGTATTTGATATGCTTTTCTAGTATTGTCTTGCAGATTATCATGGCTAAGTGTAAGCCAATGTCAGGTCACAATGGGTCTGCAAACACAGTTTCATAAAATGTAATCCCTCATTATATGAAACATGGTGATGACTCATGTGTGATCTCACTATTGGGGTACACTTCTTTTTCAAGACTATTGAAGACTTTGGAGTGCGGATGCAGCATGTGTTCAAGAGAAGAAAAGAAATTTTTGTAAAACAAATTTTTCCTAAGGATATGTCTCGAGAGATCAGACATGTCTCGAGAGATCGTGGTTGTCTCGAGAGATCTTAAGTCTGAATTCTTTGCAATGTCTCGAGAGATCATCGAGTTCTCGAGACATCCCTTTCCTGCTCTCTCCGTTTTGTGTCTCGAGAGATCCCCTATGTCTCGAGAGATCCCTTATGTCTCGAGACTTCTGTCCGTAAATTTTCTGTTTCGTTTTCTCTGTTCTGGACGGATCGTGATCGCCCCTCTTTGTTTCTAACGGCTATTTTGAGTACGTTTAAGACCGATTTAACCCTAAATTGCTCCTCTCCATATATATAGGATTGTTTTAAGAGAAGAAACAGAATCGTTCTAAACCCTAATCTCTCTCCCGATCAAAAAGAACGTGAAAAACGCCGCTCGCCGTCGTCTACGTTTGGAGATCGTTCTACTCTTTGGAGTTGCCGATTTCTTTCAAGAAGGGTTCGATTGATCCATACTCAGGTTCTACAATCTCTATTGGATCGTTTCGGATTGCCAAAGACAGATTTGAAGGATCGTTGTTCTTCCTCATCGTTCTCAAAAGCCATTCAAGAAGAAGGAAGAAAACGCCTCTGTTATTCAGATCTGGTTTAGTATTGTTCAAACCCCTTTTCAATCTATTGTAGGAGTTGTTATCTCCGAGTTGTAGGAGTTGTTCTCTGAGTTGTAGGAGAGGTTGTTCTCCGAGTTGTAGGAGAAGTTTTCTCCGAGTTGTAAGAGAGGTTCTCTCTGAGTTTGTAGGAGTTTGACTCCGAGACTGTAGGATCGCTCTTGATCCGAGATTTAGTGAGTAGTCAAGTCTAGCTGTGGTGCTAGATTGGCGAGGCCGGCAGTGGAGTACCCAAGTACGGGGAACCACTATAAATTTCTGGTGTTATCTGTGGCTGTGATTAATTTTGTGTGCTGTGCTTTACGTTTAATTTTTAATTCCGCAAAAGACGTAGAGATCACCTATTCACCCCCCTCTAGGTGATTTAGGTAGGCAACTAGATACTTCAATTGGTATCAGAGGGTCGCTGTTCGTTGCTAGGTTAACACCTTGAACAGGATCCATCCTTCTAGTTGCTAGCAAGCCATGGATAGAGTCAAGGAATCCTCTCTGAAATTGCCCATCTGCACTAAGGCCAACTTTCCTATGTGGAAGGAAAGAGTCCGTTTTTATATGGAAGCTGCAGATCCCAGAATCTTCCAAGTCGTGGAAGAAGGTCCTCATGTGCCAATGACTGCTTCGTCAACAAATCCTACTGTTCAGATACCTAAGAAAATGATGGATTTGACTAAGGATGAGATAGCTCTTGTTGCTCTTGACAAGAAGGCTAAAAACATAATTGCAAGTGCAGTGGACGATTCCATGTTGCAAAACTTAATCCACTGCAAATCAGCCAAAGAGATGTGGACATCCTTAATTGTTCTAATGGAAGGTACTGACGAGGTAAGAGAAGATAGAAGGTCTCTACTTAATCAAGAGTACGCGGCGTTCAAGCAGAATAAGAAGGAGTGCATTGCTAATGCGTACGAAAGATTCTTCAAGATAGTCAATGGTTTGAGGAACTACGACAGGGAGTTCACAAACGGTGAACTAAATGACAAATTCTTGCGCTCCATAACGAAAGACTGGGATAGCAAAATTGTTGTTATTAGAGAGTTTGGAAAACTGCCAAGTCTAGAACCTCAAAATCTGTTCGGGAAGCTGTTGTCTCATGAATTACAAATGAACATCCGAAAGTCTGAAGAGGATGTAAATCGAGCTTCAAGCAAAGAAAGAACCTTAGCTTTGAAGGCAGAGAATTCAAAGAAGAGCAAAGCAGTGATACCGATCAGAGAAAAGGAATCTGATATCGAAGAAGAATCAGAAGCCAGCTCCTCCTGTTCCGAACTGTCTGATGGGGAGTTCTCTTTAATTTCCCATCAGTTTAAGAAACTGCTGAACAAGCGAAGGCACATGAACAACAAGCCGTCTTCCTCGGATCATAAATATTCTCGTCGTGATGGCGAATATCACAGGAAGGGCTCAAGCAATAATGACAGGTATAAATCCAAACAAAACAAACACATTTCTTCTGACATTATTTGCTACTGTTGTAATAAGCCAGGGCACATAATTGTTGAGTGTCCCTACAAAAAGAAAGAAGGTGGAAGAAAAGAAGACAAGAAATCCACTCATGGAAAGAAGAAATCAGATAGAAGCTTCGTCGCTAAGAAAGCCAAAACTCTGAGCGACAGTGACTCCGATGAGTCGAGTGATGAAGAAGAAGCTTACTTCGGTCTGATGGCTATGTCTGATGATGAAGAAGCACCCCCGTACACCGGAAAGGTAAATGATCACACTATCCTATCTGATTCTGATTATGCTTCGGCTGAACAAAAGGATAACCTCTCAGACGATGAATCTGAGCTCATGTCTCAATATACCAAAATGCTCCAAAGCTTTGACAAGTGCCGAAAGGTTGTCAAAACTCAGGGTAAGGAGATCATGGCTCTCAAGGAGGTGGAATCTAACTTGAGAAAAGAAGTTGAAGAACTTTCTTCTCTCAAAGAGGAAGTCCAAGCCTTGAAAGACAAGATCAAAAGCTCGGAAGAGACTCTTGCCTTGAGAGATAATTCGATAAAAGTCTTGGAGGAACAGCTTGCGGCTGAGAAGAAGTTGGTTGAAGCATTCTCTCAACCTAAAACTGTTCTGCCAATTATTGGTACTTTTACCACTAAGGCAAAAGGAAGCGGTATAGGGCATGAAGCTAGTACTAGCAATTCTTCAAAAAATACAATTGCTAAGAAGAATGGTCTGGTTGCTAAGAAAGCTACTACCAAAGAAAAAGGGAAAGCTCATCAAGAGCCTGTAGCATTCAAGAAAGTCATATTCCCTACGAATGTTTATGATATGGAGAGTTCCTATGGTCATTTCACACGACCAATTCCTTTTTCACCTGTGAATGATCATAAGGAATGGGCTCCTCCCCGAAACTTTGGTGATAGTGCTTTTCAAGCACCCTATCAAGAGATTAATCGGAAAGGGTACGGTCCATTTGTTCATGGTCCGAGTGCTAAGAAAGCACCAAAAGTGAATGCTGTTGCACCAAAGCCGAAGAGGACAGTACCACCTTGTGTGTGTTGCCCCCATGAGGCATCCTCATCTAAAAGGGCTGCTCCTGCAAGAGCTAACGTTCAAAAAGTTAAGCAGGAGAGTGTAAAGAGAAGGTACAACAGATTCGACTGTTGGTGCTGCGGTAAAATTGGTCACTTTGCCGTTGATTGTTGGTTTAATACAACGTATACTAGGAGACCACAAGTGAACGTTGCAAGGCAGACCACTCGCAATGTTAACATTTATCGTGGTGCTCAACTGACACGGGACCAAGGACCCAAATCTGTTTGGGCTCCTAAGGCGAAATGATTTATTTTTTGCAGGTATGTCCAAAGGCCAATAAAAATCCAATCTGGTACTTGGACAGTGGATGCTCTCGGCATATGACCGGGACAAGAAGCCTTTTGCAAAACTACATTCCAGTTGCAACGGTCCAAAAGTTATTTTTAGCGGTTCAGACAGAGGAATAACTAAAGGCTATGGTATGATTTCTAATGGAAATGTATCTTTTTCCGATGTAGCTTATGTGGAAGGATTACAACATAATCTGATAAGCATAAGTCAACTTTGTGATAAAGGATACATTGTTGATTTTCATAAAGATAAGTGTTTGATAAAGTCGGCTGAAAATCATGAAACGATTTTATCAGGCATTCGTTGTAGAAACATATTTTGCTTAAATTTTCTTTGCATATCATCTTCTACACCAGTATGTCTTTTGGCAAAAGATAATGCATCTCTTGTTGACCAATGGCACAAGAGATTAGCACATATAAATCTCAAAACTATTAATAAATTGTTTTCTCAAAACTTAGTGCGCGATGCGCCAGATGTTAAGTGCATTAAAGATAGACCTTGTCATGCATGTGTAAAAGGCAAGCAAACAAGAGCTACCTTTAAGAGCATTATTGGCAAAGATTCAACCAGGTGTTTATACCTGCTTCATATGGATTTGTTTGGTCCTTTGCAAATTAGAAGTTTAGGAGGAAAATCTTACACATTGGTTATTGTAGATGATTTCTCTCGTTTTGCCTGGGTATTCTTTCTGAAACATAAGTCAGATACCTTTGACACTTTCACTAGTTTTGTCAGGCAAGTCCAGAATGAATTTAACTGTTCGGTGGTCAAAATCAGAAGTGACCATGGTACAGAATTTGAATCTGGAGCCATGACAGAATTCTGTGAAAGCCTCGGTATCTTTCATGAGTTTTCCTCTCCTCGAACTCCACAACAAAATGGAGTAGCTGAGAGAAAGAATAGAACACTTATTGAGGCTTGCAGAACCATGTTGAGTGACTCTTCACTACCTGAATATTTCTGGGCTGAAGCTGTCAATACTGCATGCCATGTGCAAAACAGAGCACTCATAAACAAAAACCATGAAAAGACTCCTTATGAACTTCTAAAAGGCAAGAAACCGACCATTTCTTATTTTCGAATCTTTGGTAGTAAATGCTTTGTGCTAAACAATGGAAAGCATTACAAAACTAAGTTTAGTGAAAAGAGCTTTGAAGGTATTTTTGTAGGATATAGTAGCCATAGTAGGGCATATAGAGTTTTTAATAAGAAAACCCTGGTGGTAGAAGAATCTATTAATGTTGTATTTGATGAGACGAGCATGCTACAAAGCAGCTCCTCTAGCATTTCTTCTGTAGACACAGGTTCAAAGCTGCAGGACTTAAGCTTGGATCAGCCAGTTGAAGAAAATTCTCAAAACTTCATCAAGATTCCCCCAATAACAATCTATGAAGAAGATCATCCTGATGAAGAGCCACTCCAAGTGGAGGAAGATACTCCAACAGCAGAAGAAACTCCTATTGGTCCAAATCATGCAAGAAACCTCGGGCTACGACACATGAGGGATCATCCAGTTGATCAAATCATAGGAGATCCTCATGAAGGAATAAGAACAAGACGAGGTACCATTAACGAAAATATGCATTTAAGTTTTCTTTCGCAGGTCGAACCAAAGAAATTCCAAGAGGCAAATGAAGATCCATCCTGGATAATTGCTATGGAAGAAGAATTAAATCAGTTCAAACGATGTAAAGTATGGACACTTGTTCCAAAACCCAAAGACAAAAATGTCATTGGAACAAAGTGGGTGTATAGAAACAAGCTGGATGAAGAAGGAACAATCATAAAGAACAAAGCCAGACTTGTAGCTAAAGGATACAGACAAGAGGAAGGCATCGACTTCGATCAGACGTACGCTCCAGTAGCAAGGCTCGAAGCGATCAGACTCTTCCTTGCTTATGCTGCTTTCAAGGGTTTCACCGTATATCAAATGGATGTCAAATCCGCGTTCCTAAACGGAGACATTAAAGAGGAAGTATACGTTGAACAACCCCCAGGTTTTGTTAATCCTGATCATCCCAATCATGTTTATTTATTACAGAAAGCTTTATATGGTTTGAAACAAGCTCCTCGAGCTTGGTATGAGACGCTGTCTAACTTTCTTCTTGAGAATAAGTTCACAAGAGGAAAGATAGACAAGACATTATTTCTTAGGGAAGTAAAAGGCAAGATTTTGCTAGTGCAAATCTATGTCGATGACATCATATTTGGCTCTACGGATGATAACCTCTGCAAAAAGTTTTCTAAACTTATGCAAGGGAAATTTGAAATGAGCAGTATGGGTGAGCTGAAATATTTCTTAGGACTTCAAGTGAAACAGTCTGAAGATGGAATCTTCATTTCTCAGACAAAGTTCACTAAGGAGTTGATTAAGAAATTTGGAATGGAGAGTGCAACCTCTATGAGGACTCCAATGAGCTCAGCTACGTCTCTGGACAAGGATGAGAAAGGGAAACCTTTTGATGAAACCAAGTACAGGAGCATAATTGGCTCATTGCTCTACCTTACTGCCAGTAGACCTGATATAATGTTCTCTACATGTGTTTGTGCCAGATATCAGGTGAACTCTAAGGAATCCCACTATATCGCTGCAAAGCGAATTTTGAGATATCTTAAAGGCACACCAAATCTTGGCTTATGGTACCCAAGAAGTAATGATAGTGAACTAATTGGTTTTTCAGATGCAGACTTTGCAGGTAGCAAAGACGACAGGAAAAGCACTTCTGGGACGTGTCAATTCCTCGGAAGGAGACTTATTTCCTGGAGTAGCAAGAAGCAGAATTGTGTTGCAATTTCAACCGCCGAGTCGGAATACATTTCTGCTGGCAGTTGTTGCGCACAACTTCTCTGGATAAGAAATCAACTTCAAGACTACAACATGAAGCTCAAAAACATTCCTATGTTTTGCGACTCTTCCAGTGCAATTGCTATCGCAAATAATCCAGTCTCTCACAGTCGGACAAAGCACATCGAGCTACGATATCACTTTATCCGGGAGCATGTGGAGAAGGGTGACATAAATCTGAGTTATGTCCCCACGGATAAGCAAGTTGCAGACATCTTCACGAAGCCACTGGATGAGACCAAGTTCTCTTTCTTCAAGACGGAACTTGGAATGCTCAACATGGAGTAATGGTCAAGTCAATCAAAACCTTGGCGACAGGAAGTTCTCTTTTGACAAGTCATGTCTCGAGACAAGAAGCAGATCTCGAGACACGGTGTATCTCTCGAGACATAACCGATGTCTCAAGACATATTTTTTTAAAAGGAATCCCAAACGTCAGGTACGCGCTAATTCCTATTTCTAATTTTCTATTTTTCGTAAAATCAAAATATATATATATACGAAATCGGAAAACTTGATGTTCACGCGAATCATCTCCCGAGACCTCCTCGACCTTTCGTTTTCCTCTCGAGCGACGATCGTCTGCGACCGGTCTCAGTGCTGCGGTGGTTCTCGGTGATTCTTCGTTCAACATTCCTCCCTCCATCTTGCTGCAATGGCTCCCTCTCCTCATCCGAAAATTGGAGTCGGCAACGAGGTAATTCGGTTAGGTCTTGCGAGTTTATCCGATGATTTCAAGACTCTGTTTTGTTTGCTTGATGCCGCTGGTCTCACCTTCGTTCTCGAGCATCCTTGCCGGATACTGTTTGAAGAGGTTGAAGAATTCTTCATCAATGTGAAGCCAATCAAGGAAGGAAGTATGTTGATCTCCTTCGTTAAGGGTATCAAAATCAAAGTCTCTCCAGAGACTCTTGCCAAGTATTTGCAGTTGTCTGAAGTGGAAGCTGAAGAAGAACTAGTTGACAATGATTGGTTGACTACAACAAGGTTCTGTGGTCTTGATTCAGATTTCTCTACAGTTAAGAGGAATAAGTTGAATGCTGTGGGGAAGCTCCTGCTGGACATTATCTCAAAGGAACTTTTCTGCAAGACAGGCTCTCAAGGACATGTGTCTGAAGAGATGTTTCTGTTGATGATTGGCATTGTTACTGGAAAGAAGAGAGATTGGGCCTCAATCTTATTCTCAAATATCAAGGCTTGCATAAACACTCCTAACTTTGCCCGGATCATCTCACTGTTTCTAAATCAGTTTAACCCTGCTATTTTCAACATGTCCAAAGGTACAGTTATCCATCACCTTAAGAAGATAGATGTCAGCTCCTTGCAGAGATGGGACATTCGTATCAAGAAGCCGGAAATGGCTGGTGCTCCTTCTGAGGGGGAGACTCTTAAATCTGCAGTTGCAAGAGAAGCATAAACTCCAGCTCCTTCTTCTGAAGATCAAGCACCCTTCGTACCATCATTGCCACTTTCATCTCGGACTCGCTCTAAAGCTTCAAGTCGTGCCAAGCTGCCAATCCGTTCAAAAGCCAAAGGTAAATCCTCATCAGCTCCAACAGAATCCCTTCCAGTATCTGAAGAGCACAGTCCCAGTGGCCAACAGGCAGGGTCTGGTGCTGATTTTGTTTTTAACATAGATGATGATGATGTTATGTCAGTTCATGAATTGTCACCTCCCCTAGTACATGTTGAGGGGGAGTCAGAGTATGTTACAACCAAGAATGCTCCAGATGAGCTAGGTTGTGCAGAAGATTCTCTTCTAGGAAAGATTGAAGCACTGCTCAAGAAGCAGAGTGCACAGTTTGGAAATTCTTTGACAACTGTTCACAGGAAGATTGCCTCAGTTGAAAGTGAACTAGGCAGAGAGTTAGCTAAGATAAAATCCAATTATGAAAATCTCTCTGATTTGATGAGCCTAGGGAGCAAGCAAATTGATCATGCAACTGAAGGTGTAGGCACAGTGTTGACTCAGACTGTTATACTGACAAAGCTTCAAGAATCAGTGTCTGACAAGGCTGAAGCCAATACATTCAGAATTGTTGATGAAGTCGGAAAGTTCAAAGATGATACTCTCCAAACCCTATCTGTAGAAGTCAGAAAGGGGCCGGGAGGAAAATATAGTAGCTAAAATGACAGATTTGATTGAAAGCTCCGTTTCTGCTCTTCAAAGTTCTTGGAATTCTCAGTTTGAGCAGTTCGCTTCCAGGATGATGAAGCAAGTTGCTGATATTAATGCTTATTCATTCAAAACAGCAACGTGGCTTCATAATCAGATTTTTCCTGAGTTGGCAATTGATCCAGATATTCCTGTTCCTCAGTTTTCTCCAAGGCCAGAAGAACTACTTGGGAAGGCTCCTATTGTTGAAGAACAATCAGATAGGGCTGGGACCAAAGGAAAAAGAAAATTTGGTGAAGGTTCTTCTGCCAGTCGATCAGTTCCTAGTTCTAGCTCTACAGGTCAGTGCAAAGCTAAGATTGAGAAAAGTTATCCAGAAATCTGGAGCCCCGTCTCAAAAGACATTATTCTTGAAACCTACAAGTTAGTTCATGAAGGTAAAATGAACAGATCTGAATGCTACAGCTCTCAAGAATGGGAAAAACATGAGACAACTCAAAGGAAGCGAAGGATTCATTTCAGAGCTTTTGGTTATAATAATGCTGATGCTCCGGAACCCCCTCCGTTTTACCATCCCAAGCCTCATGCCTTTTTCTCCAGACAAGAAGAAAAGAGGAAAAGGAGGTCTTGAAGGATGATGATGATGATGCTGACAAGACGTATTTTGTTTTCATTATGATTTAGTGAACATCAAGTCTTCTGAACAATTCAATTTAGATATATATATATTTGATGTTTTGATGTTCTTTACTTTTTCATCTCTATATCTTTGTGTAGTGTAGCATATTTATTCTTTAACTGCTGTAATTCAACTTAGTGTACAGGGTTCTGACTTCTACAAATAGGGGGAGATTGTTGGAAATTGCATTCACAATTACCTTGATTTGTGAGAAGTCACCCTTAAACTAAGATTGAATTGCTTTTGTATTTGATATGCTTTTCTAGTATTGTCTTGCAGATTATCATGGCTAAGTGTAAGCCAATGTCAGGTCACAATGGGTCTGCAAACACAGTTTCATAAAATGTAATCCCTCATTATATGAAACATGGTGATGACTCATGTGTGATCTCACTATTGGGGTACACTTCTTTTTCAAGACTATTGAAGACTTTGGAGTGCGGCTGCAGCATGTGTTCAAGAGAAGAAAAGAAATTTTTGTAAAACAAATTTTTCCTAAGGATATGTCTCGAGAGATCAGACATGTCTCGAGAGATCGTGGTTGTCTCGAGAGATCTTAAGTCTGAATTCTTTGCAATGTCTCGAGAGATCATCGAGTTCTCGAGACATCCCTTTCCTGCTCTCTCCGTTTTGTGTCTCGAGAGATCCCCTATGTCTCGAGAGATCCCTTATGTCTCGAGACTTCTGTCCGTAAATTTTCTGTTTCGTTTTCTCTGTTCTGGACGGATCGTGATCGCCCCTCTTTGTTTCTAACGGCTATTTTGAGTACGTTTAAGACCGATTTAACCCTAAATTGCTCCTCTCCATATATATAGGATTGTTTTAAGAGAAGAAACAGAATCGTTCTAAACCCTAATCTCTCTCCCGATCAAAAAGAACGTGAAAAACGCCGCTCGCCGTCGTCTACGTTTGGAGATCGTTCTACTCTTTGGAGTTGCCGATTTCTTTCAAGAAGGGTTCGATTGATCCATACTCAGGTTCTACAATCTCTATTGGATCGTTTCGGATTGCCAAAGACAGATTTGAAGGATCGTTGTTCTTCCTCATCGTTCTCAAAAGCCATTCAAGAAGAAGGAAGAAAACGCCTCTGTTATTCAGATCTGGTTTAGTATTGTTCAAACCCCTTTTCAATCTATTGTAGGAGTTGTTATCTCCGAGTTGTAGGAGTTGTTCTCCGAGTTGTAGGAGAGGTTGTTCTCCGAGTTGTAGGAGAAGTTTTCTCCGAGTTGTAAGAGAGGTTCTCTCTGAGTTTGTAGGAGTTTGACTCCGAGACTGTAGGATCGCTCTTGATCCGAGATTTAGTGAGTAGTCAAGTCTAGGTGTGGTGCTAGATTGGCGAGGCCGGCAGTGGAGTACCCAAGTACGGGGAACCACTATAAATTCCTGGTGTTATCCGTGGCTGTGATTAATTTTGTGTGCTGTGCTTTACGTTTAATTTTTAATTCCGCAAAAGACGTAGAGATCACCTATTCACCCCCCTCTAGGTGATTTAGGTAGGCAACTAGATACTTCAGTTGTTATCTTAATTAGCTTTCCTTTTTAATTTGGGTGTGTGTGTGTATGAGAGTAGGTTACTTATTTGTATGTTTTTTTATCTTAGATGGTTTCATATTAAAGTGTGTGTGTGTGTGTGTATGAGTATAGATTTTGTTTTCTTTAATTTAGATTTCAATTAAAGTTAGTGTGTGTGTATGAGGCTAATTTTCTTGTTTTTAGTTTTTTTGTAATTTTTAGATGGTTTCATAATTTGTGTGTGTGAGTGTATGAGTTTAGGTTAATTTTTCTCTTTTCTGTATTTTAATTTTTCTTTTTAGTTTTTTTTAGTGTTTTTGTAGTTTTTATTTAAGTATGTGTGTGTGTGTGTGAGTTTAGATTTTGTTTCTTTTAACTTAGATTTCATTTCAAGTAAGGGTGTGTGTGTGTATGAGTATAAATTTTGCGCCTTTTTTGTAATTCAATAGCTTCCATTTCCGTCACGCATTTATTTCCCGCCTATCCGCTTGGATAGGACTCGTCACGCATTTATTTCCCGCCTATCCGCTTGGATAGGACTCGTCACGCATTTATTTCCCGCCTATCCGCTTGGATAGGACTTGTCACGCATTTATTTCCCGCCTATCCGCTTGGATAGGACTCGTCACGCATTTATTTCCCCTCTACCTATTTGGGTAGGGATCGCACTTCTTTAATTTCTGCAATTTACCGCTTTCATTTTAATTCCGTAGAGTGCGTGAGTTTTCAATTAGTGCGTCTTTTGTTTTTAATATAATTGCTTTTTGCTAATTCCGCTAACCGCTCAATCGTTTAAAATCGGCGTAGTTATCATTATCGCTTTATTAAACTCTAAAAAATTCTAAGCAAAACTACTTTCTAAATTAACGTTTCCGTGCTTTTTCGCTTTTTATCGCAATTATCGTTAAACGCACGCCAACCTTAATTTTCGTCATTAGTTTTTCTACAAAATTATAAAAATCAATTCAAAACTCTTTTCGATAAAATAATAGCGCGTTCCGTAGAAGTAGAAATAATCGATACGACCTTGGAAAAATACGACCTTGATATTTCAAAAAGAAATATCCTATACTACTATCGATAAGGTCCACTTGCCTTTATCGATTTTAGTCCGGATAATTATATAAACCCAAAAGCTTTCTCTCCAAAGCAATTTTTAAAACTCTCTTTTAAACACTTAAAAAATTGTTGCAACAACTCTTTGGTTGTTGGAACTAGCTCAAGGCAAAAGAAGTTTTAAAACGATCTCTTAAAGAATTGTTGCAACAACTCACAAAATTGTTGCAACAACATATTCAAAAAGCTTTCAACTTTCATTTCAACATAAGCCTTTCAAACCCTTTATCTACTTAGCTTTTGGCGACGCGGCCAAAGAGTAATCCTCGATATTTCGAAAGAGGAAAAGACCGTTACTTCTATCTTTCGATAGGATAACGGGTAATTCCTCGAAGTAGAATTACTCGCGGGACTCTTGGAAAACGTCCTAAACGTATCAAGTTTTTGGCGCCGTTGCCGGGGACTTGTATCGTTATTTTGAAATCGGAAACGCTATTAATTTTATCTTATATTTCATCTCTTTTTATATCTAAAAAACCAAAAACTACAAAAAAATATACTATCTAAGACAAGAAAAATAAAAAAAAATATACATATATTTTTCAATTTCTTTTTTTACATATATTTTCGAATATAGCTACATATATGTTCATATAAAAACAAAAAAAAAAACCCAAAATCACAAAAACAAATAAAAATCTTATCTTTTTCTTTCTCTTTATTTTAATTTAGTCCTAAAAGTAAAGCCCCACAAAAATCAAACCCCAAGAAAAATATATATTTATATATTTTACTTAAGTAAAGAAAAACCCAAAAATTATATTATTCTCTTTTTGTATTTTCCTTTCTTTTTCATCTTTGTAAAAAAATTTCCAAAACAAAAACTAAATAAAAAAACACTCTACTTCCAAAAAAATTAATTAATTAATTAAAGAACAGTTTATGACCCGGGGAAGCTCTTCGGATACTCCGGAATTCGCTTTTGATCCCGAAATCGAGCGCACTCTTCACGAGCGCATTCGATCTCGTGACCAAAATCAACCCTTAAATTTCGAAGAGTTAGCCGGCGAAACTGTAGCGGATAATATGGCCGACCCCAATCCAAATGCGGCTCCGCAGCGGACCATGGCCTACTATGCCAGGCCGAATTTGGAGGATACAGGATCGAGCGTCACCCGCCCCGCGGTAGCTAATAATAATTTCGAAATCAAATCCAGTATAATTCAAATGGTACAACAGTCGATTCAGTTCGACGGTTTGCCAGATGAGGACCCAAACCAACACCTTAATAATTTTTTAGAAATTTGCGACACCTTCAAGATTATTGGCGTCAGCGATGACGCCATTCGCTTGCGCTTATTTCCCTTTTCCCCGCGGACAAAGGCGAAATCGTGGTTGACTTCTCTTCCAAGAGGGTCCATAACCACGTGGGCCGAATTGACGGAGAATTTTCTAACTAAATATTTTCCTCCGTCAAAAACCGCTAAATTACGCACCGATATCGCATCCTTCATTCAATTCGATTCTGAGTCTCTCTACGAGACTTGGGAACGTTTTAAGGAATATTTGCGTAGGTGTCCTCATCACGCGCTACCAACTTGGCTTCAGGTACAAAAGTTCTATAACGGCTTGAATTTCTCAACGAGACAGATGATCGACGCAGCCGCCGGGGGAACGTTAAACAACAAAACCCCGGAGGCTGCTCAAGCTCTGATCGAAGAAATGGCCATGAACGCGTACCAATGGAACGTGCCAAGGTCGCGTCCTCCTAAACCGGCTGGTATTTTCGAAGTGGATGCCACTACTCACTTAGCCTCGCAGGTAGAGCGGCTAAGTAAGCAAGTGGCGGAGATGACTGCTTCCTCCTCCACTCCCGCTTGGGCTAATAATCCTAATAATAATAATAATAATAATAATAATAATAATAATAATAATAATAATTTTAATAATCCAAATAATAATAATAATAATTTTAATAATCTTAATAATAATAATCTTAATAATAATATTAATAATAATAATAATTTAAGCGAGGAATCGGTGGATTACGTGGGCAATCAAGTGCGGGCGCCCTTCAACCCATATAGTAATAACTATAACCCGGGTTGGAGGAGCCACCCGAACTTCTCCTGGAGTAACCCTAATAATGCGCAACGCCCTCCACCTGCGATCCCGCAAGGATTTTCGCATGGATATCCCCAAGGATTTCAGCAGGGTTTTGCGCCTCCTCCTCCAAAACCTTCTCCGCTCGAGGAGATTTTTGCAAAATACATGGCTTCGAACGACGCAAATATCCGGAATATAACCGGATCGCCAAAAAATTTAGAAATGCATGTTGGACAGCTTGCAAAAATGGTCTCCGAGCGGCCACTTAGAGCACTACCTGGGAACTCGGAGCAGAACCCGCGTGAAAATGCCCACGCCATTACCCTTCGCAGCGGCAAGGAGGTCGACTCCCCATTGCGGGTTGAGCATCAGGTAACTGTTTCGCCTCCGACCCCTGCACCCTCGTCTTTTATTTTAGTAGATACGGAAAAAATATTAGCGTCGGGCATCTCGAGCCCGCAAATTCCGTACCCCGCAAAATTTAATAAAGAGAAGGAGGACGAACATCACAAAAAGTTTTTACAAATATTTAAACAAATTCAAATTAACGTCCCCTTCTGCGAGGCACTCTCTCAGATGCCGAAATACACGAAATACCTTAAGGAGCTCCTTTCTAATAAAAAGAAGCTCGAGGGTATTTCGCGTGTTTCCTTAAATGCGGAATGCTCGGCGGTCCTACTTAATAAATTGCCGCCAAAACTAAACGACCCGGGAAGGTTTTCCATCCCGTGCCTATTCGGCAATTTATTAATAAAGTACGCCCTAGCGGACCTGGGAGCGAGCATCAATTTGATGCCCTTCTCCCTCTTTAAAAAACTAGATTTGGGTGTTCCCACCCCAACAAAAATGAGCATCCAACTCGCGGATCGCTCGATAAAATATCCTATCGGGGTAGTGGAGGACGTTCTGGTCAAGTTTGACAAGTTTATCTTTCCGGTAGACTTCGTCATCCTCGACATCGAGGAGGACGCCGAGGTACCAATTATCCTCGGTCGCCCTTTCCTCGCGACCTCCCGCGCATTAATTGATGTGAGTAACGGTCGCCTCCTCCTTCGGGTAGGGGACGACGAAGTTAGCCTTCATATTAATCCTTCGATGCGAAATTCTTTATCGAACGACGATTCCTGCTTTCACTTAGAATCCGCGTTCGAGGATGAGTGTTCTTCGCTTGCAGAATTACTCGCTTTAACATTAGACGATCCGGATCTGGCGAACCTCGCCCCTTTGGACGAATTACCGCCAGATTCGCCTTTCGAGTCTTTTAATTCTAAAAGTTTAAAAATTACAACTTCTTACGAAGAACCCCCGGTCTTGGAGCTTAAGCCACTCCCCGACCATTTAAAATACGCTTTTCTCGCCGCGGACTTAAAACTCCCGGTTATTATTTCGTCTTCTTTAACCGATTCGGAAACCTCCGAATTAGTTAAAGTTTTGTCCACGCATCGCCATGCAATTGCATGGCAGATTTCCGATATTAGAGGGATAAATCCCTCTTTTTGCACGCACAAAATCTTCTTAGAAGATAATTCCCGCAAAACCATCCAGCCTCAGCGACGACTAAACCCAAATATGCGGGATGTCGTTAAGGCTGAAGTAATCAAACTCCTGGATGCGGGGATTATCTACCCTATATCCGACAGCACGTGGGTTAGTCCCATTCATGTCATGCCAAAAAAGGGCGGTCTAACGGTAGTGGCAAATCAAAACAACGAATTAATTCCAACCCGTACTGTTACGGGTTGGAGGGTGTGCATCGATTACCGAAAATTAAATGATGCCACCCGCAAAGACCACTTTCCGTTACCGTTTATCGATCAAATTTTGGAGCGACTATCGGGTCATCCTTATTATTGTTTTCTCGACGGTCTATCGGGATTTTTACAAATTCCAATCTCCCCCGAAGATCAGGAGAAAACAACCTTTACGTGCCCCTTCGGTACCTTCGCGTACCGAAGGATGCCATTCGGCCTCTGCAACGCGCCAGCTACATTTCAACGATGTATGCTAGCGATATTTGGAGAGCTCGTAGAGGATATTATGGAAGTCTTTATGGATGACTTCTCGGTTTTTGGAAGCTCCTTCCAAAACTGCCTCCAAAATTTAGATCGAGTCCTCCAACGATGCGAAGACACGAACCTGGTTTTAAACTGGGAAAAGTGTAATTTCATGGTTCGAGAAGGCTTAGTTCTCGGCCACAAAATTTCTGAAAGAGGGATGGAGGTCGACAAGGCCAAGGTCGAAATAATTGAAAAACTCCCCGCGCCCTCAAATATAAAATCAATTCGTAGTTTTCTTGGCCACGCGAGTTTCTATAGGCGGTTTATTCAAAAAATTTCCAAAATAACAAAACCGCTAACCCACCTCCTGGAGAAAGAATCTCCATTCATTTTTGATAGCGCGTGCGTAGAGGCATTCAATGCCATAAAAAATAAACTTATCCATTCTCCCATTCTGGTGGCGCCCGATTGGACCCTTCCGTTTGAGATTATGTGCGACGCGAGCGATATAGCGGCAGGGGTCGTATTAGGCCAACGCGTAAATAAATATTTTCATCATATCTACTACGTGTCCCGCATGCTCACGGCCGCACAGGCTAATTACACGACAACGGAAAAAGGAACTCCTTGCCGTCGTCTTCGCCATAGATAAGTTTAGACCCTACGTCACGCTTTCTAAAATTATAATATTTACCGACCACTCCGCACTTAAATATTTATTAGAAAAAATGGACGCTAAGCCCCGCCTTCTTCGATGGATCCTCCTATTACAAGAATTCGATTTAGAGATCCGGGATAAGAAGGGGGCCGAAAATTTAGCGGCCGACCACCTTTCTCGTTTAGAACACCCAATCGCGGAAGCGCTCTTCGAACCGGAAATCGATGATCGATTTCCCGAGGAGCGTCTTTTAGCTTTAAATAATTTAAAAACTTCTCCCTCGCCTTGGTTCGCAGACTACGCCAACTATTTAGTTGCGCGGGTGCTCCCGAAAGACTTTTCAAAACAGCAAAAGAAGAAATTCTTTTCTGATTTGAAAAATTTCTTTTGGGAGAACCCTTTCTTATTTCGCGTCTGCGCGGACCAAGTCGTGCGGAGATGCGTTTCGAGCGAGGAGGGTGCGCAAATTTTGCGGCACTGCCACGAAGGGCCGGCCGGGGGGCATTATCAAGCCAACTGGACCGCGCAGAAGGCGCTGGAGGCGGGCTTTTATTGGCCCGCTCTCTTTAAAGACACTCACACTTTTGTGAGCGCATGCGATAGCTGTCAACGGTCGGGTAACATCTCTCGTCGCGACGAGATGCCCCAAAATTTTTATTTAGAATGCGAGATTTTCGACTTATGGGGCATAGATTTCATAGGTCCCCTACCTCCTTCATATACAAATCGCTACATTTTAGTGGCGGTCGACTACGTATCTAGGTGGGCGGAAGCGCAAGCTCTCCCCACCAACGATGCGAGAGTCGTCGTCAAATTCCTAAAAAAATTATTTTCTCGCTTCGGTACGCCCCGTGCGATAGTTAGTGATAGGGGTACGCACTTCTGCAACGCCCAGTTTGCAAAAACATTATCTAAATATGGCGTCACGCATAAGCTCGCCACCGCCTATCACCCCCAAACGAGCGGCCAAGTGGAGGTAGTAAATCGGGAAATTAAACGCATATTAGAAAAAACCATTTCAATAAATAGGAAGGATTGGACGATTAAATTAGACGACGCGCTGTGGGCATATCGTACGGCATACAAGACCGCAATCGGTTGTACGCCTTATCGATTAGTCTACGACAAGGCGTGCCATTTGCCCGTAGAATTAGAGCACCGCGCTTTTTGGGTGTTAAAACTCTTAAATCTCGATCATAATTTAACCGCCGAAAACCGGAAATTCCAATTAAACGAACTCGATGAATGGCGTGCGAACGTTTACGAGAGTAATAAATTTTATAAGGATTGCTCTAAATTTTACCACGACCGAAAAATTAAATTCCCAAAATCATTTGCGCCGGGCGACCTCGTCCTCCTATATAATTCACGTCTTCGTCTTTTTCTGGGGAAACTAAAATCCCGTTGGTCCGGCCCCTTTCAAGTGAAAGAGGTTTGGCCATACGGGACCGTCCTTATAACCCACCCGGAAAAAGACGACTTAAAAGTTAACGGTCACCGACTAAAACTCTACCACGCGGGGGATCAACTGGGAGGGAAGCTAAATTCCATACCCCTCCCCCACCTCTAAAACGATCGTACCCCGCCAACGCGTCAAGCTACGAGACGGTAAACAAAGCGCTCGTGGGAGGCACCCCCATATTTATCTAATTACGTTTTTTTATTTATTATTGTCCTTATTTACATAAAAAAAACAAAACAAATGATGAAATAAATTTTAATTTCAAAACAAAAAACTTAAACAAAAATATAATTAATAATAATAATAAATAATAATAACAAAATGAAAAATAATATTAATAACTATGCATATTTTAAATTATCATTCTTTTTCCAAAAAGAAACATAAAACAAAATCAAATAATGCAAAAACTTTAAAACAAAAATCAAAAAGAATTTTGGGAATTTTAAGATAAGACAATAGGAAGTTTCTCAAAGTAGGATTACTCGACAGACCCGAGAGGGGATTTTTGTCGATATTTCGAAACGAGAAAACCCCGTTGCTTTTACCTTTTTATTTCTCTTATTTCTTCCTTGCTTTTTATCTTAAAGCTTTTTCTTTATTTACTTTATTTTATCTTTCTTAAAATTTTGATATATTTTAAAACATGCATATTTCAAAATTAAAACAAAAAAAAAATATAATTTAAATAAAAAAATAAAAATGATGATAAAAATTTATTTTTATCATACCCAAAAAAAAATATATGATCACATATATACTTTTAACTTCTTTTATAAGTATTTTATTCGTGTTTTGTACATTTCGGAAAACTAAAACAAACCCAAAAATAATTTTGTATATATTCGTGGAGTTCCTTTTTATTTGTAACTATTCTTGTATATATTTTTTCTATCTTGTAATTAAATCTTCACGTTTTTGTAAATATTTTCGTTCCTCACACTTCACTTCAACATTGAGGACAATGTTGGCTTTAAGTATGGGGGCGTGTTTTCACTCTTTTTGTAATTATTTTTGCCCCTCCCATATTAGAAAAAAACAAAAAAATTTAAAATAAAAAATGTGTTGCAACATCTTTGTTACAAATATGTAAATATGTAACAAAATCAAAAAAATCCAAAAAAAAACTATTAATTAACTTAGAAAAAATACCAAAAAATTATATTATAAATGTTTTATTTTCTTTTTGTGTCTTTGTTTGTAAATAATTATCCATATTTAAAAATAAATCAAAATCACAAAAAAATTATGATGAAAAATTTCTTAGAAAAACACCAAAAAATTATATATGTTTTTCTTTTATATTTTCTTCTTTCCTTCTGTTCTTTTCCTTTTGTAAGTATTAATGTATATATAAGATAAAGAATTGAAAAATCCAAAAAAATTTACTTAGAAATTTGTTATAACAAAATTCACAAAATTTTGTCATAACACCAAAAACATTTTATTTTCCTCTTTCTCTTTCTTTTTTCTTTTCCTTTTTTATTATTGTACATATTTTTAACAAAATTAAAACAATCAAAAAAATATGATGAAAAAAATATCTTAGAAAAATCAAAAATATTTTGTATGTATTTTTACTTTTCTTAATTTTCTTCTTTCTTTGTTTTTTTTAGTATTTATATATGCATTTTGTTATAAAGAAAATCAAAAATCCCAAAAATATCATATCTTAAAAACTTCAAAAAAAATTTATTTGAAAAACTTATCAAAAAACCCAAAAATAAAATAAAATCCCTACTTAGCTTTTTGTTATTTCCAAGGCTAGGTTAGTTTTATCTTTAAGCGTTTTTCATTATTTTTGATTTACTAAATCAATTTTATTTATTTCATAGTTTGAAAAATTTAAATCGAGGAATTTTCAGTAGTAAAGAAAATCTTGCGATCTTAATTTAATTTGAGAACAGAATTTTTAGCACTACCTCGGGTTTACCCTAAATAGATTCTTTTTTGTATTATATTGGCAAACCATCTTTAGATTCAATTATTCTAACTCTAAACTTGTGAAACTTTAGGAATGTTTTTAATCTACTAAACTTGCTCTCAAAAATCTTTTTTTATTAATCTAGAATTTCTCTTGAAACCCCCCTTATAAACACCCCTTAGCTTGGCATAAAAATAATAAAAGTAGGAATTTTAAAAGAAATCCTGTGTCAATGGGAATAAAAAGATTCCGTAAACACAGGCACCCAATATTGTTAAAAGAAATCCCGTGTCAATGGGAATAAAAAAAATAAAATTCCGTAAACACGGGCATTGGGTTAAGTTTAGAAAAGATTTCAATTCTCCCGCGTAAACCAACGCTGGGAATCAAAGCAAAACCACCAAAAAGGTGGGGTGAGAGGATAAAGTCCATCACCCCTAAATCGAAGCACTCTTCTTTTTGTCAAGGCTACCTTTTTTCCCCTACCCCTTAGCCAATAAAATTGTACCTAGATTTTAATTTAAAAAAGTTTGAGAGAGCATAATTAGTAGGCATTATTTATTCTTAAAAACTTTCTTAAAAAGTTAAAGTTTTCTATAATTCTATTCTAATTAAAAGGTACCAAAGACTGCAATAATCGACGCTATTTAGCTAACTTTAGAAGTCTCGCTAAAAATTTTTCGCTCTTTTTAAATTACTTTCATAGTTTTGGACTTACCTCTTTAAATACCTTAAATTTATTTCGATCTTACTTTTGATTTAATAAAAACTTTAGTAAATTAGAAATTTTATTAAACGTCTTATAGGTATCCCTTACTTTTGCTCTGGAATAGCAAAAGCTTAAGTATGGGGGTGTTTGATGAATAACAAATTATGCATATTTTTAGTATCATTTCTAGCCTAATTTTGGGTAATCTTGTACATATTGCTTTTAAATCATTGAAATAATCACTTCTTTTTTTCTTTTGTAAAAATAAGTAATTATATATATAAAAGAATAAAATTTTGAAATATTATTGTATAATAAATAAGCATATATTTATATGTAAATATGAATGAAAAATAGTAATAATATATAAATGATGTAAAAATAATATGTCTGTTAGATAAATAGGTTGAATATATATATATAATAATATAGTATTATTGTATATTAATAACATAATAATAATAATGAATAATAAATATATTATAAATATAATATTGTACATATATGTATAATATATGTATATGTATAAATATATATGTATAGTACATAAAATGTAAAATAATAATAGTATATAATATATAATATTAATATATATAATAAATAATTAGAGAGTATATATATTAAAAAATAATCTTATAAATAAACTATGTAAATTAAATGAAAATTAAATTTAAAATAAAAATATATATGATACCATAATATATATAATATACCCATGTTCTTTGTAGATTGAGCCGCTTGGCTCATTGGTTCCGGACTAGGTTAACCGCGCAGCCGCCCTGGGTTCGAATCCAGGCCAGCGCACCTTTTTGCTGGATTAAATCCAGCTAGCTGCCCGCGCCCCTGCCCGCTGCCGCCCTGCCCGCGCCCCTGCCCGCGCCCGTGCCACCTGCTGCGCCCTGCCCGCGCCAACCTCCAGCTCAGCCCGCACCCAGACTCTTCCAGCCCTGCTAACCGCACCCCCTAAGCACTCAAATCAGTTTTTGCTTCTCTCAATGTCCAACGGCCCTTTTTTTACTAAATGCACACCAAAAATCCTCTATAAATAGAGGGGGTGGCTGATGTTCAAATGGTTCAAAATTTTGAGACTTATTCTTGATATTTTGATCCAATCTTGTTGCTTTCCTAATTTTTGTGTTTAGGTAAATTTTTGCACTCTTTCTCTCTCTTGTTTTGTAATCTTTTTATTATGGAAATGAAATAGATTTGTTTTTTTTGTAATTTGTCTCTCTTTGTTTTGGTGGGAGTGTGTGTGTTCTTCTTCTTTTTCTTTTTTATTTAGTTTTTTTTTTGTTGTTGTTATCTTAATTAGCTTTCCTTTTTAATTTGGGTGTGTGTGTATGAGAGTAGGTTACTTATTTGTATATTTTTTTATCTTAGATGGTTTCATATTAAAGTGTGTGTGTGTGTGTGTGTGTATGAGTATAGATTTTGTTTTCTTTAATTTAGATTTCAATTAAAGTTAGTGTGTGTATGAGGCTAATTTTCTTGTTTTTAGTTTTTTTGTAATTTTTAGATGGTTTCATAATTTGTGTGTGTGAGTGTATGAGTTTAGGTTAATTTTTCTCTTTTTTGTATTTTAATTTTTCTTTTTAGTTTTTTTAGTGTTTTTGTAGTTTTTATTTAAGTATGTGTGTGTGTGTGTGTGTGGGTTTAGATTTTGTTTCTTTTAACTTAGATTTCATTTCAAGTAAGGGTGTGTGTGTGTATGAGTATAAATTTTGCGCCTTTTTTGTAATTCAATAGCTTCCATTTCCGTCACGCATTTATTTCCCGCCTATCCGCTTGGATAGGACTCGTCACGCATTTATTTCCCGCCTATCCGCTTGGATAGGACTCGTCACGCATTTATTTCCCGCCTATCCGCTTGGATAGGACTTGTCACGCATTTATTTCCCTCCTATCCGCTTGGATAGGACTCGTCACGCATTTATTTCCCCTCTACCTATTTGGGTAGGGATCGCACTTCTTTAATTTCTGCAATTTACCGCTTTCATTTTAATTCCGTAGAGTGCGTGAGTTTTCAATTAGTGCGTCTTTTGTTTTTAATATAATTGCTTTTTGCTAATTCCGCTAACCGCTCAATCGTTTAAAACCGGCGTAGTTATCATTATCGCTTTATTAAACTCTAAAAAATTCTAAGCAAAACTACTTTCTAAATTAACGTTTCCGTGCTTTTTCGCTTTTTATCGCAATTATCGTTAAACGCACGCCAACCTTAATTTTCGTCATTAGTTTTTCTACAAAATTATAAAAATCAATTCAAAACTCTTTTCGATAAAATAATAGCGCGTTCCGTAGAAGTAGAAATGATCGATACGACCTTGGAAAAATACGACCTTGATATTTCAAAAAGAAATATCCTATACTACTATCGATAAGGTCCACTTGCCTTTATCGATTTTAGTCCGGATAATTATATAAACCCAAAAGCTTTCTCTCCAAAGCAATTTTTAAAACTCTCTTTTAAACACTTAAAAAATTGTTGCAACAACTCTTTGGTTGTTGGAACTAGCTCAAGGCAAAAGAAGTTTTAAAACGATCTCTTAAAGAATTGTTGCAACAACTCACAAAATTGTTGCAACAACATATTCAAAAAGCTTTCAACTTTCATTTCAACATAAGCCTTTCAAAACCAATTCTACTTAGCCTTTGGCGACGCGGCCAAAGAGTAATCCTCGATATTTCGAAAGAGGAAAAGGCCGTTACTTCTATCTTTCGATAGGATAACGGGTAATTCCTCGAAGTAGAATTACTCGCGGGACTCTTCGAAAACGTCCGCCTAAGGTTAAAACCCAAAGAAAGAAAGAGCTTTTCAAAAAAAAGTCAAATTCTAAACGTATCAGAGGCGGAGAGGGGAAGGGGCAGCTCGCCCCCCCCCCCCCCCCCCCCCCCCCCCCCCCTCTCGCCCAGCAAGGAGGCGGAGAGGGGGAGGGGCAGCTCGCCCCTCGCCCCTCGCCCCCCCCCCCCTCTCGCCCAGCAAGGAGGCGGAGAGGGGGAGGGGCGGCTCACCCCCCCCCCCCCCCCCCCCTCTCGCCCAACAAGGAGGCGGAGAGGGGGAGGGGCAGCTCGCCCCCCCCCCCCCCCCCTCTCGCCCAGCAAGGAGGCGGAGAGGGGGAGGGGCTGCTCGCCCCTCGCCTCCCCTCTCGCCCAGCAAGGAGGCCGAGAGGGGGAGGGACGGCTCGCCCCCCCTCTCGCCCAGCAAGGAGGCGGAGAGGGGGAGGGGCAGCTCCCCCCCCCCTCTCGCCCAGCAAGGAGGCGGAGAGGGGGAGGGGCAGCTCGCCCCCCCTCTCGCCCAGCAAGGAGGCGGAGAGGGGAAGGGGCAGCTCGCCCCCCCCCCCCCCCCCTCTCGCCCAGCAAGGAGGCGGAGAGGGGGAGGGGGAGGGGCAGCTCGCCCCTCGCCTCCCCTCTCGCCCAGCAAGGAGGCGGAGAGGGGGAGGGGCGGCTCGCCCCCCCTCTCGCCCAGCAAGGAGGCAGAGAGGGGGAGGGGCAGCTCGCCCCCCCCCCCCTTTCGCCCAGCAAGGAGGCGGAGAAGGGGAGGGACAGCTCGCCCCCCCCCCCCCCCCCCCTTCTCGCCCAGCAAGGAGGCCGAGAGGGGAGGGGCGGCTCGCCCCCCCCCCCCCCCCCCCCCCTCTCGCCCAGCAAGGAGGCCGAGAGGGGGAGGGGCAGCTCGCCCCCCCTCTCGCCCAACAAGGAGGCCGAGAGGGGGAGGGGCGGCTCGCCCCCCCCCCCCCCCTCTCGCCCAGCAAGGAGGCGGAGAGGGGGAGGGGCAGCTCACCCCTCGCCCCCCCTCTCGCCCAGCAAGGAGGCGGAGAGGGGGAGGGGCAGCTCGCCCCCCCCCCCATCTCGCCCTGCAAGGAGGCCGAGAGGGGGAGGGGCAGCTCGCCCCCCCCCCCCCCCCCCCTCTCGCCCAGCAAGGAGGCCGAGAGGGGGAGGGGCAGCTCGCCCCTCGCCCCCCTCTCGCCCAGCAAGGAGGCAGAGAGGGGGAGGGGCAACTCGCCCCCCCCCCCCCCCCCCCCCCTCTCGCCCAGCAAGGAGGCCGAGAGGGGGAGGGGCAGCTCGCCCCCCACCCCCTCTCGCCCAGCAAGGAGGCCGAGAGGGGGAGGGGCGGCTCGCCCCCCCCCCCCCCCCCCCCCCCCCCCCCCCTCTCGCCCAGCAAAGAGGCGGAGAGGGGGAGGGGCAGCTCGCCCCTCGCCCCCCTCTCGCCCAGCAAGGAGGCAGAGAGGGGGAGGGGCAGCTCGCCCCCCCCCCCCCCCCTCTCGCCCTGCAAGGAGGCCGAGAGGGGGAGGGGCAGCTCGCCCCCCCCCCCCCCCCCCCCCCCCCCCCTCTCGCCCAGCAAGGAGGCCGAGAGGGGGAGGGGCAGCTCGCCCCCCCCCCCCCCCCCTCTCTCCCAGCAAGGAGGCCGAGAGGGGGAGGGGCAGCTCGCCCCCCCCCCCCCCTCTCGCCCAGCAGGGAGGCCGAGAGGGGGAGGGGCGGCTCGTCCCCCCTCTCTCCCAGGGTAGGCCCCTTCTCGTCCAGTTTTGGCTATTCGCAGTCCAGTTTTGGCTATTCGCAGTCCAGTGGTCTGCGTTTAGCGCTTCAGAACAGCGGGATTTGGCTATTTGCAGTCCAGTTTTGGCTATTCGCAGTCCAGATCCAAAAAACCTATAAATAGGACCAAGGGGGCACCATTTGAAAGGATCTCATTCCAAGGCCAGCTCTCTCCTCTCTCTCTCTCTAACAGATCTCTCCATAGGGGGGAGGAGAGGCTTCAGTGGTGCCCAAGCTTAGTAGTGGCTTGGGAGGGGAAGTTCCAAGGGGACTTCCGGGTACGTGGCGGGACCTCCCCACTAAGTTCTTGGTCCGTTTCCAAGTCCAAGTGCTCTTGTCTAGAGAGTTGGCTCGAGGGAAGTAGGTGTGAGACCACCCCTTTTAGGGACCCCGAACTCCACAGAGACCAAGCCTTGTTCACAAGATCTCGGTTTCAACAGCCGTCTCGAGCAGTGCCGCGGTGCCGCCTCTCGCGAACGAGAGGCCTCTAGATCTGGACCTTGCTCCTCCACCCCCTCCGGGCGAGACCACATTGCAGTCCGGTAAGTTGTAAACCCTTTTAGATTCATCCTTCATGCTGCTCGTTACTGACCACTGTTTTTCGCAGTCCTCGACCCCGACCTTCCGCTGCGGAACTCTATCCCTCCGAGTTCCCCTGTTCGACCGAACCCCTCCGTGCTTGTGGATGAGCCGAGGGTATCTCCCAAGAAGGGACCCGGTCAGCAGGGCCGCGCGGATGATCCTGCGGATGCTCCAGCTCCTACCTCACAGGCCTACCGTCCTGGAAAGGGAAAGGTCCTTCCTCCCGCCGGGTTATTTGGAACGCACCCCCATTCGTCTCGTCCCCCCGGTCACGGGGACCCCTCACTAGGTTAGCGACCTCTACTTCATTTAGCTCATTCGCTTAGTTTAACGCGACTGACCAGTCTATGATCTCGCAGGCTATCGAGAAGCCTCCCCCTTGGATCCTACCACGAGGGGGAAGACGGGATGCTCTCGCCTCTCCCCTCTCCCGGGGATCTCGCTGACTTCCTTGGCGACTCCTCAGATCATGCGACCCTGAAGGAGCGAGTTGCGGAGGTCTTGGGGAAGCTCATCCACATTCAACGAAACATCGCCGGCCAGGTGGATGACGTGCGGATGGAGGTCACGCGCGAGCTGAGGGACCTTCAGAGGGACTATACGCGCCTTCTCGTGGTGGTGGAGCGCCTGGGAGGTGAAGGGGGGGGGGAGCTTTCTCCTGGGAGGCACGCTGCGCGTGCCCGGGATCAGCTTCAGCTGGCGTCTCAGGAGATCACCTCCATGCTCGCGTATTATCGCCCGCGAATGCCTCCGGAGGCTGGGCCGCGAGGGCATGGTCGGTGGTACTGGGAGGGGCGCTAGTCTGATCCTCATTCGCCTCCTTTGTATTTTTTCCTTTTTATTCTATTTATGATGCTGAGGATACTGGACTTTATTTATGCTTGTAATAATTTCATACTCTGTGTTTTGCGAATGCTTTATTTCTATTTTCGTTTTTATTTCTCGCAACTTGCTTGTTCATGCCGAATGATACGATATTGCTGAATGCTTTCGCAACTCTTTCGCGTGGCCGTCGAGCGGATAACCACTGGGCATTCGCCATTAATGGGCGAGAGAGATCGGCCGGGTTTCGAGGCGTCGGGAAGGCGCGATTGCTATCCGCACACCTGTTGCCTCGAAAGCCCAAGCGTTTTTTAGTTCTTCTATAAATAGGCCATTCAACCACCATATTAATTGCCTTGCCATCTGCCCCCTCTCTCTCCTTGCGCTAGCACTCGCGTTTCTCTCTTCTTCGCTGCTTCGTCTTCTTTCGCATTCGCAAAATGGGTGGCGAGACCGAAGGAAGGGCCAAGTGCGCTAGTGCATTCGTGAACCACGTCTTCGACTCCTGCGACCTCTCCGACGAGGCTTACCTGAACGCCGTTGCGGACTTCGTCCCGTCGGGGTTCGAAGCGCGAAAGCCAGGACCGGATGATCGTCTCAATTCCATCTCGTCGTGTGCTCTCGCAATCCCGTTGGAGCACTTTGAGGTGGGATTTCGCCTCCCTATCTGGCCCGAACTCCGCCAGACCTTCCGGTACTACGGAGTTGTGCCCGGCCAGCTCAACCCCAACTCTATCGCCATGCTGGTCGGGTACGCGTGCTATCTGCGAGAAGAGGGGATAGAGTTCTCGCTACCCGTCTTCCGCAAGCTCTACACCTTCCGCTGCTCGCACGACGTCTCCTTTTTCTTGGGTCTGAACCCTCTCAAACACTACGGTCTTCCGAACAAGAACCACGACTGGGTTCGTCGCTTTATCTTTGTCAGCGGGAGGCTTGGAAACACCCTTCTCGCCCCTGTGCAGGAGGAGGAGTCAACCTTTCGCCCCCCGACCCTAGGAGGGCACGAGGCCAAACTGCACCAGTACATCCTGGAGCACGGGATGGACCTCACTTACCTCCGCCGAAACGTCAACTCGCTCCCGCCCATTCCGCAGGGGGAGGGTAAGTTTTCTATACATTCTTCATTCGCTTAGCTTTCGCGGATTTGCTTCCATTCGCTGACTCTTTCGTATTCTTACATAGGCGTACGGGATTTCCCTCTTCACCCGCCGCGTCCCTCGGGGGCTTCCGTGTCCTTTGCACAGGCCGCCGCGGATGCCTGTCGGGAGGAACCCTCCTCCTCCAAGCCTAGCAGAAAGAAGCGAAAACTCGGGGCGCTTACTTCCTCTTCCTCCAAGAAATCGAAAAATTCCCCCTCCGCCAAGGGGAAGGGGGTCCTGGACGAGACCCCAGGGGCGAGTGCTCAGACCCAAACCCTGGGGACGGGTGTGCCAGATGAGACTACCCTTCGTGCGGGATCGTCGTTGCCGCCGCCTCCATTGCTCAGGGACCATCGGAACTTCCCCAGCGGCGAGAAGTACGTGGACCCCTCAGGGGCTCCCCTGGTAAAGTGGGACAGGAATGTCAACAGGGTCTCGCTCTCCAGCCTCCATCCGTCGTGGATAGAGAGCGACCTCGCCAGTGGTGAGGCTTATGCCATCGCGTATGCCCTCTACGGCCGGGAAGATGTCGAAGTCTACGATGCCGAGATGACTCAGGTTCTCGCACATGAGAGTGCCAGGGCCATGCTGCGGGCGCTCGAACTCGCGCATATGTCTTCGCGCCGGAGCATCAAACTGGCGCGGAGCCTGGCGGAGGTTGAGGAGTCCAGGACTATCGTTTCTGCCGAGGCGCGGGAACTCAGGACGAAGTTGGCAGCTACGAAAACCCTTCTCGCCAGCCGCCCCGTTGTAGAGGTATATACTTTCTCCCTCCCCGCGAGTGACCCGTTGCCGATTGATGCACTTTCTTCTTACCACCTTTATTATTATTTTTAGGATACCACAGTTGCCGAGATGCTTCGTGCTCGGGTGGCCGGCCTTGAGGAGGAAGTCCGGCTGGTTAAAGCCGAGGCCCAGCGGTCGCGAGAAGTCGAGGTCTCGGCACTCGCCTTGGGGAGTGGGGGGCACTTTTACCCCCACCACGAACTGGAGCAGTTGATGCAGGAGAACGCCCAGAGCGCCGTGAAGCACGCGCTGCAGGTGCTGCATCGGGCTGGGTATCTGAAGGAGGAGGCCGAGTGCCTCTCGGCCCGGCAAGTCGTCCCCGAGCTTTACATTCCGATCCCCTTCCCAGAGGGTGAGGACGACGAGCCGCGAGATGACGCCCTCCTCCAGGATTCGGGCGAGAGCGAAGGATCTTCTGGCGAGAAGACTGCCGACCCATGAGATGGGCCCTGTGTTTTTTACTCTTCTTTATTTATCATTTTGAATGTAATCATGAACCGGGCGAGTCCCCTTGAGAGATATACATGGATTACAATTTTTGTGCTATCTTATTTTTTCTCATTCGCCGCTATATCTCGCTAGGCTCATTAGGACGCTAGGCCGTAGTGTAACTATCTTGGCCATTCGTCGAATGCTCGATGATGATATAGGATGCATCGCTCTTTTCGACTTCCCGCTTCTGAGTGAACCTTCGGATCATTCGTGCTTCACGGGGTTTCGCTTAGGTAGTCATGAAAGTGGGGTGAGATCACCTTTCCGGCGCGTGGTTTATGCGAGTGCTCTTGAGGTCACCCCTTGAGAATTTAGAACCTGCCACCGAGTGAGCCTTCGGACCTGCCAGCTAGATGAGAGCCTGGACAGCGGGTCTGCTCGGGGCCATCTTTTCTTTCACGTAGAACCTGCCACCGAGTGAGCCTTCGGACGTGCCAGCTAGATGAGAGCCTGGACAGCGGGTCTGCTCGGGGCCATCTTTTCTTTCTCATAGATCCTGCCACCGAGTGAGCCTTCAGACCTGCCAGCTAGATGAGAGCCTGGACAGCGGGTCTGCTCGGGGCCATCTTTTCTTTCTCATAGAGCCAGCCACCGAGTGAGCCTTCGGACCTGCCAGCTAGATGAGAGCCTGGACAGCGGGTCTGCTCGGGGCCATCTTTTCTTTCTCATAGAGCCAGCCACCGAGTGAGCCTTCGGACCTGCCAGCTCGATGAGAGCCTGGACAGCGGGTCTGCTCGGGGCCATCTTTTCTTTCACGTAGAACCTGCCACCGAGTGAGCCTTCGGACCTGCCAGCTAGATGAGAGCCTGGACAGCGGGTCTGCTCGGGGCCATCTTTTCTTTCTCATAGAGCCTGCCACCGAGTGAGCCTTTGGACCTGCCAGCTAGATGAGAGCCTGGACAGCGGGTCTGCTCGGGGCCATCTTTTCTTTCTCATAGAGCCTGCCACCGAGTGAGCCTTCGGACCTGTCAGCTAGATGAGAGCCTGGACAGCGGGTCTGCTCGGGGCCATCTTTTATTTCTCATAGAGCCTGCCACCGAGTGAGCCTTCGGACCTGCCAGCTAGATGAGAGCCTGGACAGCGGGTCTGCTCGGGGCCATCTTTTCTTTCTCATAGAGCCTGCCACCGAGTGAGCCTTCGGACCTGCCAGCTAGATGAGAGCCTGGACAGCGGGTCTGCTCGGGGCCATCTTTTCTTTCTCATAGAGCCTGCCACCGAGTGAGCCTTCGGACCTGCCAGCTAGATGAGAGCCTGGACAGCGGGTCTGCTCGGGGCCTTCTTTGGAGCTCTCGGGGTTTTTCCTACAAGCTGCAGCGTCAATCTCAAACACATGTTAAACAAAATATTCTTATTTCAAGACACTTTTATTATATAGTTTCAGGGATAGAAACGTTTAAGGTCGTCACCACTCCATGTGTGGCTGAGGGGTGGCCCTCCATATTCTGAAGGCGGTACCCCCCAGATTTTAGCGCCTCTTCTACGACGTAGGGACCTTCCCAGTTGGGATTGAGCTTTCCCACGGTGGCAGACCTTCCAGCCGCATCAACCTTTTTGAGTACTAGGTCCCCTTTCTCGAATTGCTTGACCCTGATGTGCTTGTCGAAATACTTGGCCATCTGCCGCTTGACCTCTTCTTGGCGAATGGCTGCTAGATCCCAGGCTTCTTCGATGAGGTCGAGGGAGAGCCGCAACTCCTCTTCGTTCCCAGCTCTCCAATCTTCCCTTCCATTCGTGGCGGCCTTTACCCGTGGCGTCATGACTTCGAACTCTATGGGAATGACGGCCTCGCAGCCGTGAGAGAGCTTGAAAGG
This sequence comes from Dactylorhiza incarnata, assembly GCA_033032865.1. Lineage (NCBI taxonomy): Eukaryota > Viridiplantae > Streptophyta > Magnoliopsida > Asparagales > Orchidaceae > Dactylorhiza > Dactylorhiza incarnata. Next base: position 2,162,890 of record JAWHQI010000337.1, read on the forward strand.
GGTCTCTTCAGTGGCGGTGTTGGGGGTGGTTCTTAAAGCCCACAGGACCGAGGGGAGCTGCTCCACCCAATTGCCCTTAAGATTTTCCACCTTCTTCTTAAGCAAGTTTACGATAATCTTGTTTGCCGCCTCCACCTGCCCGTTGCTCCTGGGATGGTGGACTGATGCAAACATGAGGTCTATCCCCAGCTGGCTACAAAAGTTGATGAACTCCTCGCTTGCGAACTGAGGACCGTTGTCCGTGACTATGGCCTGCGGAAGACCATGCTGACAGATGATCTCCCCCCATATGAAGTTGCGGACCACCTGGGAGGTGACCTTAGCCAGCGCCTTGACCTCCAACCATTTTGAGAAGTAGTCGATCATGACTAAGAGAAATCTCCTCTGCCCACTAGCCTGGGGGAAGGGTCCTACCAGATCCATCCCCCATATGACAAATGGCCAGGGTGCCGTGATACTTCTTAGCCTCTGAGCTGGCATGAGCTGAAGTGGGGCGAACATCTGACATTTCTGGCATTTCTTAGCGAAGGCCGCCGCATCTCTACTCAAGGTCGGCCAAAAGTACCCTTGCCTCATTATTCTCGCCTCCAACATCCTGCTCCCCGAGTGGCTGCCACACTTGCAGGAGTGAACTTCTTCCAAGATCCTCGGGACTTCATCTTCCGAGATGCATCGGGCCAAGAGGCCCGAGAGGGTCTTCCGATACAGATCCCCCTCATGGAGCACGTAGTAGGCGGACTTGTATCGGAAGCGCCTTTGGTCTGGAACATCCTCCAGGAATTTTCCTGTTGTCAGGAAGGTAATGAAGGGATCCTTCCAAGAGGGTCGCTGCTCTATTTCCATGAGTTCCCCTTCCTCGATCGAAGGACGGAACATATCTGTTATGGTTCCTCCGGCTCGGGGACCGGCCTTGGCCAAGTGATCCGCCTGGGTGCTCTCATCCCGAGGGATGTGCCTGATGGAGAAAGTCTTGAACGCTCCAATGAGGCTTCTCACTTTGGCTAAGTATCTTATGAGTGTAGGTTCCCTTGTCTCGAACTCCCCCTTGACCTGAGAGGCTATTATCATTGAGTCGGTGAGGACCTCCACATCCCGGACTCCCAGCTCCGTGGCCAGCCGCAGGCCAGCGATCACCGCCTCGTACTCCGCCTGGTTATTGGTGATTGGCAAATGGATCACCAGCGTCTGTTCAATCTTTATCCCATGAGGGCTTTCCAACACCACCCCTCCTCCGAGAGAATTTTTGCCTGAAGCCCCGTCCACCAGCAGCTTCCACGGAACATGTCGAGGGGCTCCGTTCTCTTCCATCTCGGCCACATAATCTGCCATGAAATCCGCCACTACCTGTGCCTTCATGGATAGCCGGGGGACGAAGGTGATGTTAAATTCACTTAACTCTATCGACCACTTTGCGAGCCTCCCCGAGTGCTCTACTCCCTCGAAGATCTGGCGGAGGGGGTGGTCGGTCACCACTTGAATCGAATGAGCCTGGAAGTACGGCCTGAGCTTCCTTGCCGCGACGACCAGAGCGAAGGCCAGCTTCTCTAGAATTGGGTACCTGAGTTCCGCCTCCCTCAAGACCCTACTCACGTAGTAGATGGGCAGCTGCTTCTTGCCTTCTTCCCGGACCAGAACGGAGCTTACGACCTCAGTCCCGACCCCGAGGTATAAGGCTAGGTCCTCCCCCTCCTTGGGGCCCTGGAGCAGCGGAGCCTGGGTGAGCTGGCCTTTCAAGGCCTGGAAGGCCTCCTCGCATTCTTTTGTCCATTCGAATTTCCGATTACTGCGTAACGTTTTGAAGAAGGGGGAGCATTTCTCCCCGGCCCGGGAGAGAAACCTGCTCAACCCCGCGAGCTTTCCCGTCAGGCGCTGGACCTCCTTGGCGTTCCGAGGCGATCCCAACTCCATGATAGCTTTGACCTTATTTGGGTTAGGCTCTACCCCCGAAGGGGTGAGGAGGTATCCCAGGAACTTCCCCTTGCTGGCCCCGAACACACACTTCAGGGGGTTCAGGCGCATCTTGTACTTGCGAAGGGTGGTGAAGGTTTCCTCGAGGTCTTGTAGGTGAATGCTCACGCTCTTTCTCTTTACCATGAGGTCATCTACGTAAACCTCCAAGTTCCTTCCCCTTTGCTCCTTGAAAACTCGGTCCATCATCTTCTGGTAGGTTGCCCCTGCATTTTTCAGCCCGAAGGGCATCATCTTATAGCAGTAGCACCCCTCCCGGGTGATGAACGAGACATCTTTGATATCCGGGGGGTGCATCCTGATCTGGTGATAACCTGAAAAAGCATCCAAAAAACTCATCACAGAAAAACCGACGGCTGAGTCAACCAGCGCGTCGATCCGAGGCAGGGGATAACAATCCTTAGGGCAGGCTTTGTTTAACAGAGAAAAATCAACACACATACGCCAGCGGCCATCGGCCTTTCCTACCATGACGACATTGGAGACCCAGCCTGGGTACTGGATCTCCGATACAAAACCTGCTTCGAGGAGCTTGGCCACCTCCTCGCGGATTGGTTCTTCAAGTTTGTCGGCGATGGTCCTCCTCTTCTGCCGGATGGGGCGGGCTCCTGGCTCAAGGTTGAGACGATGGCAAGCCACGTCCGCATCGATGCCCGGCATGTCTGCTGCGCTCCATGCGAAGATGTCCACGTTCTTCTGGATGCACTCCAGTATCCTCCTTTGGTCCTCCGGGCCAAGGCCCCCGCTGATCCGCACCTTCTCCACCCTTCCTGCCTGAGTGATGACCTCCATTTCAACTATCTCTTCCGCCGCCTTCAACCGAGCCGGCTCTTCCTCCGCTGCACCTTCCTCCTCCATCGGTTCGACCCGCTCCTCCTGAGCTACCTCCATCTCCTCTCCTCGGGTTCTACCCTCTTCCTCTACTCCTTTCTTCGCTTTATCTCCGGGCCCTTCCGGCCTTCTCATCTCTTCATCCATCTTCTCAGCCTCCGCCATCCAAGAGATGGTGTTGACGGCAGTCACGTAGCACTGCCTCGCCACCTTTGCATCTCCTCGGATTCGGATCTGGACTCCTCCACTATGGAACTTCAAGCACTGGTGGTATGATGAGGGCACACATCGGAAGGCACTGATGAGGGGGCGCCCAAATATGGCATTGTAGCTGCTCGGAGCGTCAACGATGACGAACCGGCAGTTCCTCGGGACCCCTCCTAATGTCACCTGGAGGCCGACACCTCCCTCAACCTTCTGCCTTTCTCCAGAGAAACCAAACAGCGGCCCATCAGAGGCCTGCGCCCTCTTCTTCTCCACCTCCATCGCATCGAAAGCCTTCTTGAAGATAACATTCACCGAGCTCCCATTGTCCACCAGGATCTGGGAGACCGTGAAGTTTTCTATCGCCGTCTGGATCACCAGGGCGTCGCAGAACGGGTCCTCATAATCGGGCATATCTTCCGAGGAGAAGGTGAGCTTCTCTGTGGGGGTGGGTCTGGGAAGTTGATGCGACGTCTCTCCGGAACATCGCCTGGAAGCTCCTTTTGCGAGAGGCCTCTATCCCAACCCCACCATGAATCACCCCGATTCCCCCCTGGCTCCTGTATCCGCCCTGTCCTCGCATCGGTCCTCTCCCGCCTCTGGGAGCACTTCCTCGATCCTGGCCCGCTGCCGCCGTGGTTGACCTCTCCCTCTCATCTCCAAGAATTTTGGGCAGGTGGCGGTCGCGTGACCTTCTTCCTGGTGAAAGTCACAATAGGGCAACGCCACCCTGTCCCCTCTTCCTTCTCTTCCTCTCCCTCCTCTTGCTCCTCTACCTCCTCTTCCTCGGCCTACTGCCCTAGCTTGCTCCCTTGGGGGGTGAGGGGGTCTGGGACCTTGCCTCCACCCCGGATTCACTCCTCCCGCCTCTCTTCCTTGGTACCCCTCTTCCTGACCTCTTGCCGGTCCTTCCTGGTGCCTCCAGCCCAACCTGTTGTTGGGCTCTTGATTCCTCCAATTCTGAGGCGGTCTTTCGAACCCCTGACCCCTGGGTTCATCTCGCCTTCTTCCTTCTTGCTGCCTCACCTCGGGCTCGCTCATCTTCGCCAACCTCTTGTAGAACTCCGGGTTGGCCGCCTCTCCTTCAATCTCCTCTGCTGCTCGCTCCATCAACTCCTTAAAGGACGAAGGAGGCCTTCTCTTCAGGTCCATCTTGAAGAACCCGTCTCGCAACCCTACGATGAACGCCATCTTGAGGGCGAACCCCGACACCTCCTGCACAAGGTGTATCTCCTCCTGGAACCTGTCCACGTAATGTGCCAGGGATTCCCCCTCCCTCTGCCTGACCTTGAAGAGAGCCTCCGCATCCTTCTTCCTCTTCTTTGACGTCGAGAAGCGCAGTCGGAATCTTCAGCGCAGATCATCGAACGCGTAGATGGAACCTGCGGGAAGCTGGTGGTACCAGTCCCTTGCTTTCTCCTTCAGGGTGGTTGCGAAGAGTCGGCATTGAAAAGCATCCGACATGGGAAGGATTGATGTCATGTCCTCAAACCACTGCAGGTGCACGACTGGATCCTCCTTGCCGGTGTAGTAGGACATCTCCGGCCCACGAAACCCCTCTGGCACTGGGGCCGAGAGGATCATCTCGCAAAAGGGGCTCCCTTCCCCTGCTCGGCGAATGGTCCTCTCGCGCGGAGCCAGCTCGCACACCTCAGCACTCGCCGGGCAGCTGAACAGCTGTCTCCCGGGGATATCTCTCGCACTTCCTTCTGCTGGCACCTCCTTCCCCGGCCGCTGCCCCGGTGCGTTCTCGCTGATCTGCAGAGGCGGAACCACGGGGACTGCCGGGGTCTCGCACTCGCTCCGCCCAGCGAGAACTGTCTGCAGGACTTCTCGCTTGAACTTCTCAAACATCTCCAGCCACTCCCCTGTTGCTGGCGGCTGCGAGTGGCCTGAGTCTGAACCATTTCCCCCATCTCCTTTCATCGAACCTAGCTTGAGATTTTCCTTCACCGGCTACGGTCCACGCTCACCGCACCAAAAATGTTGAAACCAGCAACTGGTCTCTTGAGTTCGGACCCACTCGGGGTGTAACCGATGCTTATTTCTCCCTCACTAGACTCTCTTGATGGTGGATGTGAGAATAGGAATAGACCCAAGGCTGAAGCGAGGAGGTCCCGCCACACACCCGAAAGATCTTAGAGAGCTTCCCCTCCCAAACCAAAGCTCAACCGGGCACCTTGGAGGGCACTGACTGCCAACCAAAACTAGCCTAGAGGAGAGGATTCTCTAAAATCGGATCTCCTCCAAGGTACCCTTAAGGGTCTATTTATAGATTTTTCTAGGCTGGTCTGCAAATAACATGAATCCGCCTTTTAGTTTTACTAACCGCACCCCAAATTGGTCTGCTAATAGCCTAACTCCGCTGTTCCGAAGGGCTATTTGCAGCCCACAAGGGGTATCATGGTCATTTCCTCCTCAAATCATCTTGGGCGAGTGGTCCGTGAGGGCACCACTCGCTGGGCACCCGCTTAGCTGGGCGAATGCCCACACTTCCGGGCGAGTGGTCCGCGAGGGCACCACTCGCCTAGCTCCTCCTTTCCTGCAGCTTACCCCCACTAATCCGGGGGTATTTTCACCTGCCTGAGGCGGGGCGAATGATCTGACTGACCTAGGTCTCGCCTGTCGGTCTGTGGGACCCACTCGGCGAATACAGGTTGTACAGGAGGGGGGGGATCGCGTCCGACCAAAAAAGCTGCGTCCAGCTAGAAAAATTGCGCTTGCGAAAAATTCGCGCCCTAGCGAAAAAGTTGCGTCAGGACCGAAAAAATGGCGTACAGGCGAAAAAATCACGTACTTGCAAAAAAAAAATCGTATTCGGGTCGAAAAAAATTGCTCTCCTTTTAGAAAGCCGGAGTTGGCGATCTCAATATCCGCTCCTAGAGATAGACATTGGATTGAAGAGTTGTTAGGTATGGTGAATATCGTCGACATTCCACCAGAAAGCCAATTTCATTCTATAATTGTTGGTACGAACAACAGATATGGCTTTCATATTCTCAAAGTTAATACTTCAACATCAATGTCTGTGAAGCGAACGGACCCATAGTGATTATTAATCTTTAAAATTTTGATTGTACTTCACTAGCTATTAATTAACATTGTTCTTGACGATCATATATTAAGCTTTGTTTAATTGATTTGAATCAAGCTTCATTAAAACTTTTTATTCATAAGTAACGCATTACGCACTTCATTATATTTAACAGTTGGTATCAGAGCAAATTTGAACCATTTAATTTAATCTCATTAATATTAATTGAAGTAAAATTAAATACTAATTAATCACTAAAGAACACTAAAATTAAAACCCTTTAATAATTTTGAGAAAAATAAAATTTAAAGGGATTTGTTTATAAGTTCATTAAGAGAACAGTCTTAGACATTTGTGATTCATTGAACACTTCAGTGCCCGCGTGTTCATAAAGAAACGCAATACTTCATTCGAACAATATTCAGGTATCTCGATGAGAGAAAACTTAATAAGTTGATAAGATTCGTAACCACCACCAAAGAGATAGTTTCGAGTTATCTTGTGTGATTATAGTTTCACATGTTTTGGATATTTCTCTTAGACTAGTGTGTAATCATTCACCGAAAGATGGTGTTTATGCAATAAGTTCATATGGATACAAACAAACATTATAACGGTAGTGCAATGTTATAATTATCTATTCACTCAAAGGTGATAGATCTACGAAAGGCTCAAGTATAACTATTACTCGTCTTGTGTTAAAATTTACTAATTACATAGCACGTAGTCTGCACAAAGGTGTTGCGCGCTGACATATCTAGATTCTCTACTAAGTGTGTTATTTAAGATTTTTAGCCATTGTTCTATTTTCTAAATCAATTTTGTTTTCTCCTTTTCAATCACCTTTACTATTCATAATAATATGGAGACCATAAAAAGCTGACTGGGTCGAACTTCAAGAAGTAGAAGTTTGACATTATGTTCACTCACTGGATGATAGACATTGAGATGACAATGAATACTGGTAAGCCTGCAGAACTCGCAATGACCAGCACCCAAGCTGAGAAAGATCGTTATGGTGCATGACACAGTCTAACAAGATTTGCTTATTAACTTTGATGAGATCCATACCATAGCACCTTTTAAGTGGTCTTCCTATGACAGATATAACTAAAGATTTTTCTGATAATTGTCGGTCAGAGATATAGTGTCTTCAAATGCTGAGATTGGGACGCTGATTCAGAACTTTTTCACTATTGAGGTATTCGAGAGAAGACGACATCTGTGACTACATCCTCAAGATGATAGACTATCAAACCAAACTACATGAGCTAACAATTGTTCCACCTGCGCTGTGTATTGTGCATCTGACACTCAATACCCTATATGCGGAATTCGACATTCTAAAGACGACATACAACTCTCAAGATGAAGCTTGGAAAATAAATGATTTGATTACTTGATGCGTTGTTAAGGGGAAAAGCTTAATAAAGAAAAGACTAACATTACACTGCTCGTGACCAAGCCTTCCTTCAAGAAGAAGAAGTCCAAGACTCACTTCAAAGTTCAGGATGACCAGTCTTCTGGACTCAAGGATCCAAATGTTAAAAAGCCTCTTAGTTGTTTCTTTTGCAAGAAGAATGGGTATGTTAAGAATGAGTGTCTGAAGTTCAAATATTGGATGAAGAAATGGGGCTTCACACATGAAACTAGCCTTTTTCTTTTGTCTTTTATGAATCCAACTTAATTGAAGCGCATCTAGTTCTTGGTGACTTGATAGTAGAGCAACTAATCATGTTGCTTACATACTGCATAAGTTCATCAAAAGAAGGAAGCAAATCGAGCGTGAATATTTGATCACAAATTGACAATAATGTCGAGGTAGAGGTGAAGTTCATCAAGAAAATATGTGTAGTCTTTGATTATGATTATGAATTTCAATTAAAAGATATATTTTATATTTCTTTATTTAGAAAGAAATCGATTTCAGTTTATGTATTAGATAGACTAATAACTTTGATATTTTTGGTAATTTAATTTAATTATTTATGAATCATGTGTTATTGGTCAATACTATATATCTAACATATAAAATATATTTTCTCATATTAATTAGTATGCTACCTCAGATAATATTGAGAATATTGTCACTAAAAAAATCTTTAATTAAGGATCAGTCTTTCATGTTATGACATAAAAGATTATGACATATTTCTAGGAAAATGGTAGAGAGATTAATTAAGAAAAATATTCTTCCTACTCATGAGTTCATGGTGATCTAGATACATGCGTAGACTGTTATAGGGGCAAAATAACTAAAATTAAAAAGAAATGTTCAACTCATAGTTTATATTTATTATTGATCATTAATATAGATATTAGAGGTCTTTATTCTACTACACTATGCATGAACACATACTTCATTACATTCATTAATGTATTGAAAGCAGTGTTGAAATCCCTCACTGAAACTAGCTCAATCAATCATTGTCATTAAAACATGACATTCTCAAATTTCTTTCCGTTACTGAATAATTTTTTTGCAATGAGCAAAAATATTTTTATTAATATGCATACGACATAAAATATACTTGGACAATGAAATTATATTTATAATGACATTCATTAGTGCAAATTCTCCATCTATTATCAAAACTGTTGGTATGGACTGAGGTAAAAATAAGGATTTGAAAAATTGTATCGTCCATTCATAATTAAACTGAGCTTCATTAGATAGAAAAGTACTAAAAAGTGAATAAAATAATTTAGTTGTAGAGGTCAATCTAACAATGCATAATAATGACATTTGATATATGTTGGTCTTATATTTACAATCCAGTTGAAAAATAGTTGGAAACATGTTCATTAATTTGATTGAACTAGAAGTGCGAAAAATAGACTCTATAATTTCTTATTGCTTCCACTGACTTTGTTGAAACTTACATAGCATGCATTTTTAATGCACTTATAAAGAAATTGTATATGAGTATTGTTGAGTTGGTTTGATTTTTCAAACCCACATGATTCACACTTCTCACCTACCAGCCTCCAATAAAGACTTTTCTGTTAGAATTTAATGAATGACTTAAGGTGTTATTTAGGAATTCAAATTAACTTAAGTTTAATTCTAATGAAATACCAACGCAAAATTTAGGATCGCCAAGAACAAAACTAATTAACCTCTAGTGGAGTATAATCGAAATTTTAGAAATTAATAATCACTAATTAATTTTAAGAACACAAATAAAGTGACACAAATAATGGTATGCACAATTAAAAATTATGAAGTGCGGAATATTTATCGCATACCATTCTTTAATTCAGTTTCATGTCGCATGATCGTCGTCATTCCTAAAAGCGATCCGGTGTTTTTCCGAATGAAGTTTGCGGCAACGAACGAAGTCGATAGCATGCAACTCAATAACTACAAGTCTTTGATTTCTCTATGTAAACTCAAGAGAGAAATAAATATTAGTACATGTAAAAATTAATTTGTAGAAAAAATACTATGCAATCATCTAAGTCTAAATCAAAGTGATATAGACTATAACAATAATTTTATGCGCATGCAGATCTATCATAAAATCTGAAACTATACGCATTTGTTCAAACTTTGATGATAACTGAAATATACGCATTTGTTCAAACTTTGACCACATAAGATGGAGATCTCAAGAGCTGTAGCTTTTCTCCTTCACCAATGGAGAAAGCTGCAATTCCTCTCTATCCGGCGGTTTCACGAAGGAGGAGAGGAAAAATAAAGGTAAGAGATTTGACAATCGATTTTCACCTTGTTCACCCAATGAAAAAAATTATTTTTGGAATTAGATATCTTGGCTTTAATAGAATGAGCACAAAATAGGAGTTACCAAAAGGAAACATTTAATTCCATTAAACTCATATATATTTTTTAAAATTAATTAATATATGAAACCCATTAAAATTAATTGGATTTCACCATAATTCCAAAATATGGTGCCAAGGTGAGATCAAGTTCGCGTCATGAAGTAACGAGACGATCTAGCCCACCTATCATGGGTTTCGAACGTTCGCGCGACCAAAATTGTTAATTACTGTAAACATTATCAAGTAAAAAAGGAAAATCATAGAACTATATCATAAATTTCAGTAAATAAGGTAAATTATTGTAAACAAAAAGTCATGAATTTTGTTCTTATTAATCGCCATGGTCTTCATATTTCTATAAAAAAACAAATCAAAATCAAGTAAAAATGTAATTTTGGAAATGAAAATAACGCAATAATGACTGCTTTACATTATCAAAAATAATGAGTAAAATTAAAGTTAAAATATCAACAACCGCATATTTTACTAAGGGGGCGCGGGCCGCACCCCACCTAGTGGGGTGCGGCAAGGCCAGCACCCCCCTTTGGGGGTGCGGCCAAAATCGCACCCCTGGCCCTTTGGGGGGTGCGACCGAAAATGCACCCCCTTTGGGGGGTGCGGCCGGAACTCCAGCACCCTCCCTCTCTTGGGGGGGGGGGGGGGGGGGCACTTCCCGTTTTGGGGGCGCGTGGTCTTTGAGAGGCACGCCCTCACTCTTACGAGCGCGCCCCTCAGGCAACGCCCGACCGCATTCTCGACTTTCCACCCGCAAAGCGAACCAAGCGCTTCTGCATTCACCGCATGCACAGAACGCTTCCGCGTTCATCGCACACTCTTCCGCGTTCATCGCACGTTCAGAACGCTTTCGTGTTCATCTCGCGCTCAGAGCGCTTTCGCGTTCATCACGCGCTCAGAACGTCTTCACGTTCCTGACGCGCGCGACAATTAGCCTTTCATAATTTCATGGATTGTATGTCTTGTTCACTGCGCTCAACGCCATCAACGAAGCTGTCCGAATTGACCGAACTGCCTGAAGGGCAAGAAGAAAATATCTAAAAAATGACGATCTGTGTGCTCCAGATCGGCAAACGTGATTCGCTTGTCAGGTGGTTACGGTGGTTACAACGACAAAATTACCGGGCTACCCTTGCCCAAAGATATAAAAGGAGCCCAAAAACTTTATTTCAAGATACCTTATCTTCTACGCTCGAGAGAGCTCCGTTGAAGATTCTTTAGAGTTCTCCTTCGACGCTTGAAGATTTCATTCAAGTCTTCGAAGATCTCCTTCAAGTCTTCGAAGATCTCCTTCAAGCATTTGAATATCTCTTTCGCTTCCTAAGACATTCTTCCTACGTGACTCGGAAATCCTCCATGCATCGAAAGGCGACCAAAACATCTTACTTTCATTCCCGCGGAAGAGTACTTAGTTTTCTAAGAGGTGGTCTGCCACCCTCAGAGATTTCTCTTTATTACAAATGGAACGAGTGACGTCCCGCCGCCCTTGAGTTCTCAGTTTTACTTGTAACAAATCGACATATAGTTGAATTTGGCTGACACAGCTCCAACCTCGTAGTTTTTCACCATTTTTGGGTTTTCCACGTTAAAAACGTCTTTGTGTCGTCCACTAGTTCTCTCATTGGCTGTTTGCGCGCTCGTCTCGCTCTCGAGCTAATGTGGTTCGATTCGACCGGTCTACCAGAGCGTCGAGCGACCCGCAACAAGAAATAAATACTTAGAGATAATTAAAAATAATAATTATAAGAATAACACGTATTAAAAACTAATAATAGGTAATATCAATTTAAACATATATAATATAATACATAGAAAACATATAATGCTCACATAATGTAAAATAAAAAGTCGGACAATATGTTCAAAAGTCGTGTTAGTCAATATATCAGAAAAAACTAGATATGTCGGCATTTATTTTACTGAATGTCAAATATTTTTTACTTGCTCTCAAAAATGACGTGACGGCAAATATGTCGGAGGACCGAGCTCCGGGATTGGGCTAAAGGTTGGGGCAGAGTTTTACTTATAGTAATCTTAGGTTAAAAAAATTTAAACTTATAGTAATCTTAGGTTAAAAAAATAATGACCCCGAAAGTACAAAATATGTTTATTTTGATTTGCTAAGACCCAAATGTGCTTAGCTTATAACACCACCCCAAAAATAATAATTATAATACATAATTAAGGTTCTGTTTGGCACAACTGTGGCGGTCATAAATGCGGTGGTTATGAACTATTGTTTGTGCCCAACAGTAGCGAATTCAGAAAATTACAAAAGGGGGTGCACAAATTTTTTTAAACACAGTACTACGTAAAAATGATATATTGAGCAGAGGTGCGTAGGCGGGTAACGAGCTAAAAATTAATTTTGGGGATGCATATAGCTGAGCTTGATCTACGAATAGCCAAATTTTAGTCTTCTTATGACAAATCGCAAAAAATGGGGATGCCAGTGTCCCTTTGGCCCCCCTCTGAATCCGACCCCGGTGCCCAACCCCATCATCTAAAGATCTCCATCCACTTTTATGGTCAAAATTAGTTCTTTTCTGGGCGGCGGTCACAATCGTTGTCATGCTAAACATGTATTTTATGATGATAAATTTTGACGGTTGTTATTCGCAAATCGCATTTGTCTATTCATAGATTTTCTCTATTCATATATTTTTCTATTTTCAGCTCTAAAGGAAGTCAAATTTGTTATTCACAGATATTTTTGTCATCTATAGATTAGTAAAAAAAATAATTTTGATCGTCTTCTTCGTCTTCCTCACCACAGAAAGAGAGCGAGTAACCCTAGCTATCTAAACTTCACAAACAAACCATAGATATCTAAATCTTTCCAAACAAACCGAAATTGCATGAACAATGAAGAAATCGTCTTTCTTCCTCAACTCAGTCTCTATCGGTGCATTTATGGGTGTGCAAAAATAACCGAAGAACCGAGAACCGGACCGGAACCGAACCGAACCAAATGATTTGGGTCGGTTCCAAATAGGCTCGGTCCGGGTCCGGTTCTCATAATACCAGAACCGATAATTTGGTTCGGTTCCTGGTTCCAAGGGTCGGGTACCCAGAACCGACCCGAGAACCGAATATCAATGCTAAAAAAAAATATTTTGAAACAACTATTATAGTCATATCACTTGATACGAAAAAATAATTGAGAATATTGTCGTATGACTAAAGAGAATAGGTATTGTACTCATGTATTTGTATGACTTCAATATTATAGAGAATCATGATACAATTATTTTAAGACATTGATAGTTATATTACAAATAATCATGAGTTGAAAGAGACATTTTTTTAATTATTTTGAGACAGGTAGAACCGAGAACCGAACCGAAGCAAGCGGTTCGGATCCAGTTCTATACTTTAGGACCGTGGGTCGATTCCGGTTCCAAAAGTTTGGAACCGAACATACATGAGTCGGTTCTTGGTTTTGGGTGGAACCGAACCGAACCGAACCGATCCGAGTTGCACCCCTAGGTGCATTCATTTTATGAATCATGATCAGTGCACACATTGAAGTGCTCAGAAGATCGTCGGAGAACAAAGTCATTGACTACTCAAATTTAAAATTGATATTCGGATAACAATATATAAAAGGGCATTGTTAAAGGCAAACCAGAATTGGCTATTGACAAACCAATTTCTATGAGTTATTACGCGGCTTTTGAAAATACGCTTTGTACATGCATTTTTAGGAAAAGTGTTCAACACAAAAATTGTAGATCTCGACGAGATCTACAATTGATCTACAATTTTCGTGTTGAACACTTTTCCTAAAAATGCATGTACAAAGCGTATTTTCAAAAGCCGCGTAATAACTCATAGAAATTGGTTTGCCAATAGCCATTTCTGGTTTGCCTTTAACAACTCCCTATATAAACTCAAATAAAATTGTAAAATATTAGTCTGCGGATAGACATTTATGATTTGTGAATAACAATTGGCTATTTTTTGTCCAAGTTTAACCGAGCAGAAACCCGGCGTCAAACACGAGACTATACGAACCCCCTCCCTTACTGCGGCGGCCGCCGATTTCGGCAATGGCCTTCTTCGACCTAAGCATCCCTTACGTGGAGAAAGCCGGCGGCCCCGCATCTGATACCCGCAGCCGCCGTGATTCCCGGCTGCGGACAGTGGCGCGTGCGATGGAGCTCGGCTACACCGCCGTTGCTTACGACCGCCACTTTCGCGGCGTTCTCTCCGACGCCGATAGATGCCAAATCGTGCCATTTCCTGCCCAATCATTCCTTGAAAATGTCTCCGGCGGCTCGCTCGCCGCATTCACTGCCGCCGTCTCTCTACACCGCGACCTCCTTGGCATCCCCCGCACCTCTCCCTTCCGGCAATACACCCGCATCACGGTTTCCGTCGACAGCACCGCTGCCGCCTCCGTCCTCAACAGCGGGAATCGCCTCCTGAGGAGTTATGATTTAGTGGCCGCACGTCCAGTGAACCAGATGGCTTTTGATCAGGCATGCAAAGCCTCCGAGGTAAATTCATAATGCTAAATGCTATATCTGCTGCTATAACAAGCAGAATGATAAATTTTAAAAAAATCTCAAATAACCGTGTTTGGGGAAGAAAATATGTAAATAAAAATGGCAAGCATATTCTTGAATTCATCTTTTGAATTTGAAAGGGCAAAGTTCAATTGTTATTGACTTTATAATTAGGTAATGTTTGGTTGAAGAGTAATGATAAGAAATGGTGTTTTCCAGAGAACTATACTAAGGCTCCGTTTGGCGCACGGTGGCGGCTGTGAACACAGTAGTTATGAACCGTCAGTTCGTTTACGCCCGAACTCACATAAGGAACTTCATCCACTTTTATGTTTAAAACTAGTTTTATTTTCTTGGATGGCGGTCATAACTGCTGTCATGCCAAACATACATTCTATGAAGGTGGCATTTTTGTCAAACTCACCGGTGCAAAAAAGCCGTGCCAAACGGGTAGAATGAGACTTTGTTTAGAGTTTTGTGTGTGATCCATGTTCAATAGACATTCTCTCAAAAGAATTGTCCAAAGATAATTAATGTCCATTGTCCATGCCTTCTCACAATAATCGTGATAGAGAAGCCAGCAGTTCAAATGGGTATCCATATAATTTTGTTGCATGGCTTTCTTATAATTGCTCCAGCTTTTACCTAGGAATTCATGTTGAAAGTGGTAGTACTGGTTGAAGCACTTGATAATTCTAATGTGAATTTTGAACTGATGAGGAGGTTTTAGCCAGATTTTGAATACAGAATGGAGTTTTTCTGGTGCCATTGGAGGTGTTAGAATTGAAAAATATTAAAGACATTGGTTTCTTAATCTATGAGTGATTTGAACTAGATTTGCTTGGGTATCTTTTCTTTCCCAGGTTGACATAATTTCGTTGGACTTCTCTCAGAAGCTACCGTTCCGATTGAAGCTTCCTATGGTTCAAGCTGCTATCAAGGTACTAAGGGATACTTTGTGGTGATAATTTAATTATTTAGAGTTAAGATTTCTAGTTTTCTTCAGAAAATTCTTTCTTTTTTGAGTAATCCGTTCCTAAATTTGGCGCAGCGTGGGGTGCATTTTGAGATATCCTATTCTCACCTTATTGCTGATGGTCATGCAAGACGACAAATATTGTCAGAGGCCAAGGTAGCTGTAGAATACAAAAATGTGCATGTTAATAATAACATGATTTAGGTTTATTTTGAGCTCGCCTCATGTCATTTTATATCCATGATTTCTGTTTTAAGGAGAAGTCATTGTATTATTATTTTCTAAATTATGACGTACATTGCTTGCAATAGTTCTATGTTTGTTTGTTGCTAGTATGAGATCTACTTACCATGGTATTAATATTTTATCTTCTGGTGGCTATGTTAGGTGTATTTGATGGATCACACGGGTTAGTTGTGGGTAAATCATGAACTGAACCACCATCATATGTTCCAGAAAATTGCTATTGTACGACCCGTAGTCAGCGAGGTTCAGAAGAGAACATGTAGAGAGCATTCAGACATTGAAGATACAACAACACAAGAAGGGCACATGCACACCTCATGATACCTTGTACACATCTCGCGAGTACCTCACACACACCTCGTGAGGACCTCATGCTCAACTCGCGAGCATCATACTCAACATTCAATGGACAGTCATTGTGCAATTCAAAAGGAAAACGTTACCATGCTGATGAGTTAGTAAAATACTGTCCGAAGAGTAGAGGAGTGGTAATCGAACTCTTTAGATCGTCTAGTGAATAGGGAGAGCTCATGGAGATCGATAAAGTGTCCTCTTGGATTGATCTTTTTGCCAAGTTCTTGACCATGAGGAGGTATCCCCCACAGAAGAAGATAAGAGGCGCTTCAAGCTTAAGTTTACATACTACTGCTTCGTCGTGGAGATCTCTATCTGAAGACACTCTCGACACCGTTAACGAGTTGTGTGACAGAGGATGAAGTGCATTGGATTTTGGAAGAAATTCATTCAGGGGAGTTTGGAAGCCACTCGGGATAAAAGAGTGTTGAGGCAAGACTACTGCCATTTGGAAGGACGGTGATGAGTTTGCCCGAGGTGTCAGAAGTGCCAACTTTATTCTCTCAACTGACACTGCAACCGAGGTCTATCACAATGTCTTGGCGCTTCACAATGTGGGGAGCACATATGCATTGACCCTTTCCTTTGGCCAGCAACATCAGAAGTTCCTCATGGTGATAATTGATTACTTTACTAAGTGGATTGAGGCGAAAACTCTGGCGAAGGCAGTAATTCAGATCTTGAAGAACTTCATATGTGGAGAGATGGCTTTGCGGCATAGGATACCAGTGGCTATCATCACTGACATTAGTCTCTAGTGTTGGGAAAAATCCCTTAAGGGTACGCTCGTTAGGTCGGAATTGGAGCGTTGGAATTGGAATTCAATTGGCAATTCCAATTCCAGCGTTCGACGGCCATAAAATCACCTAGGAATTGGAATTCATTCCAATTCCCATGGGTTTTTAATTAAGAGAGAAGGGCCTCCCCCCATTTCCGACCTAATTAGGTCGGAATTCTCATTTCCTATTATCGAGCCAGCAGGCTCTCCCTCTACCAGCGACGCATCGACCTCTAGGCGCGCTCCTTCTCTCCCGATCACGACGATGACGGTGATCGACCTCCATGCCTCCTCCTCCAGCATACTCCGACGATCCACCTCCTCCATCCAGAGCTCCAGGTGCTACTTCTCTACCCATTTCTGGTTCGTTCCTTCACTTATTCTTCTCGGTCACGACTTCAGCGCTTCCATTGCCCACTGGCATAAGTTAGATGAAATGCATAATCCATTGTTTTTGTTAGGGTTTTCCTCCTCATCGTCCTTCTGCATTCTAGGTTGCTTTGCTTTTGTTTGGATTGGCCGACCACTTTTGCTATATTCAGATTAGGGCAAATCTCTTGAAAAACATGACGGAGATGTTGATTTCTGTTATTACTCTATCCAGAACCTAGAAACTCTGAATTGTTTTCTTTAGATGAATCAATGGTGCAAGTGATAGATGAATTTACATGTTTGTATTTGTGTGTATGTGTATGTGTATTTGTGTGTATGCGTATTTGTGTTCGTGTGTGATTATTGTGGTTTTGTTGATGAAATTGGATGAAAATGTGATTGTATTTAGGTATTTTGTGTTTTTTTTGTGTAGGGGGTGGGGTGGGGTGTGTGTGTGTGTGTGGGGGGGGGGGGGGGGGGAGGGGGTATGTGTCTGGGGGTATGTGTGTGGGTATGTGTATATGTGTGTGTGGGGGGGGGGGGGGGGGGGGGGGGGGGGGGGGGGGGTGGGAGTATGTGTATGTGTATGTGCGTGTGTATGTATGTGTACTAAGTGTGTATCTATGTTTTATCCTGATATTTCAATTATGTCAAAATTTAAAATTTCAATTCCATCCATTGAATTTTTACATACAACCGAACAACAAAATTACTAATTTCAATTCCTGTGATAGAATTCATGCATTCAACCGAACAACAGAATTGGAAATGACTTCAATTCCAATTCCTGCGGGATTTGGAATTGAGCCAAATCCAATTTTTGCATCTCAATTCCTGCCAAACAAACGGAGCCTTAGATTTGATGATACAAAACCTTATATGATTGATAATAAGGAACCTAGAGAAGTTAGCACTTCCTCCTTCAGAGGAAGCGACTCTGAAGCAGAAAGAAGAAGCACAAAGGAAGCTCTCCAGGAGCAGAGGTCGGGTAGAGGCTTACCTCATCCTGAAGTTGTCAAAGATCTCTGACCCGACACTTGCCAATCGGGGACTCGATCATTGACCGACTACTCAATCACCGATCGGAGAACAGATCGTGACCGTCGTTCTCAGTTGCTGCACTCCCAGATCTATCCTAGATCGCTGCTCTGCTCTTGCTCGTAGACCGAAGCTGAAGCGGATTGCCGACCGAGGCATCCTTTCATCAACGCTCATAGAAGAAAAATTCTGCACTCACCAATCACTGACTAGAACTCATCAATTGTCGACCGATCAAGGGCCAACGTTCATTGCCCGAGTTGAAGACTTATCGGGACTCGGAAGAGCGTCGTTCAAGAGTCTTAAAAGCTGAAGCTACTTTCATCCATCCCTTTCACTTTGGGACTCAGGCAGAGACTTGAAGAAGATAGGGGCACCGTCTTGAACCCTCTCCAATCCGAGGTGACTATTAAAGAAGGGCGAGGACTGGAAGATCAGTGTGGAGAAGGCGCAAAAAAGCATAGAGAATTCAGATCAAAACGACAGAGAGAAGAATGAAGAGATGTAAAAGAGGGACAAAGCAGAGAGAGATATCACTCTCTGTATGTGGAACAATCTCCCTTCTCATGAATGTGGAGCAATCTCCCTTCTCATGAATGGGGAGTTCTCACCTCCTAGCTCTATGGTTGTAATTCTCTACCCCTTCTTTACCCTCCCCCACTCTCTCTAATGTAAACTATGTATCTCTTCTCTTGATACACAACTACCAACCTCCTTTTCTCTCTTAATTATTGTAAAGGGTTACAAGTCTCTCCTTCAAAAAGTTGCTCTGTGGTTAAAATTTCCAGTGTAAAAGATTCATTGGGTTCTTGGGCATCCAGTGGAAAAGTCTCTCTCTATTGGGTTGGAGTCTTCAGAGGAAAGGACTCGTCACCTTGGTGAAGGCAAGGCCATCCCACACACATTGTAGAAGTGAGGAGTACCCATATTTCAGGGAACCTCTATAAAAATCTTTTGCGTCGTCTGTGTTGAAATGCTATATATCTTAGATCTGTGATTTTTCATGTTCTTTTCTGTGCTTATTTATGTGTTTTCATTCTTTTTATCTTTTATCCTCCCTTGTTGTGATCTGACCAAGTTCATATGCATTATTCATATAAATAGCTTCTCTTTTGATTCTTCTCTTTTTTCTGTTACGTAATGTTTAGATCCATCTCCGTATTTTCACCCGAATTACCAGTCACGAGCTCGCCGATTTTCCTTAGAAAATGAGGACTGACTTGCGCTTTGCATGTGTCTATCACCTTTGGAGCAATATGCAAGTGGTGGCGGAAAACAAGTTGATCCTGGGGCTCCTGAAGAAGGTTGAAAGCGCCAAATGAAATTGGAATGAATAATTGCCCTCTATGCTTTGGGCCTCGAGAGCTACTCTAAACACGACAACATGTGAAATTCCTTTCAAACTATCTCATGGCTCGGGGGCCTTGATTCCGCTTGAATCAAAGTGAGGAGCCCTCGGGTCGTGGCGACAAAGGAAGGGGATGAGGATTGACAACTGAAGAATGAGGAGGCACATAGATTTCTCTGGACCTCGTGGAAGAACTCCGAGTCATTGCCGCTACCCGACAAGAAGCGATCAAACGAAGGATGTCCAGACACTTCGACAAACATGTTTGGATCAAGTAATTTCAGAAAGGAGATCTGGTCTTGTAGAAGGTTGATGCGTCTGGGAGACCAGTCGCCGTCGGAAAGCTGGATCCACACTGGGAAAGTTCAATTTTGATCCGAGAAGCATTGGAGAACGGAGGCTACAATCTTGCAATGCATGGAGGCATCGACATAAGCAACACATGAAGCAGAGACACCTGAAAAAGTACTACCCTTGACACCTCCTTCTTCTGACACCTCTTTCTTCCGACATTCAGATGAGGCTATTTTAATTCAAAGGTATCAAGTACATTGCTCTTATTTTGCATTACCCTCACTTTGACATGTTTTGTATTTGTCCGGTGATCTTTCCTTTTACCATCTCCGTTACACACAACATGCTTCTACTTCAGTCGACATGGCTCTAAACCCATCCTCTTCATGTTATGCTGAGATCCGCTCCACACATGGATGTTGGTTGCCTATCACTAAAGCACGAGGGCATTTTCGCTATCTGAATGATTCTCTTCCAGCATCTCTCTAGGATGACAGTCCTAGCAACTTCCCTCCCGCGACCCTTAACTGAGCGAATGGCTTTCATCTTAGGGTGCATGACTATAAACCCATCTTCTTCATGATTGGACGATATCAGCTCCTAAGTGGAGGACGTGTCCTAAGAGCCTAGTGACCTTACAGCCCTCGCCGAGTTGTTGAGTTCCAGCTCTAGCTACTTGCTTTAGGCCTTAGCCTTCCGGCTAGAGGAGGGGAGTTCATACCGGGCTGAGACGAGCTAAGCTTGAGTATCATCGAGTTGCTTCTGAAGTACCTCTTGCCGACATTCTTTTCTATTAGCATTTCTCAATGCTGAATTCCATTTCTTGTGAAGTAAAGCTAAGTCAGAACCGCAAGGTGGTAAGGAGCTTACGAGAAGAAATTCGCTGACAAAATTCAGAATACTTTAACTCGGTCTTCAACGAGTTTCTTGGCAGTCTCCACCTCCTTGAGCTCTTTGTCAAGACGCAAGACAGCTCGACCGGCCGCATGGAAAATATCAGCATTTCATAGCGCTACATGCTCCCCTGGTAAGTAATGTCAGAAGGAGAAGTCTCTTTCAAGGTGGCTACGTCGTCCCTGCCATTGAATGTGAAGTGCGCAGGAAGGTAAGTCATAACCACGAGGTGGTATGGAACTCACAAGAAGAAATCCGATGATGAAACACGGCATACCGTAACTCTGTCCTCAACGCATTTCATGGCGGTCTCCACCGCCTTGAGCTCTTCGTCAAGCTGTAAGACAGCTCGTCCGACTGCATGGAACATCTCGGCGTTCTGTTGCGCTACACATACCCTATTGCTAAACAATGTCAGAAGGAGAGGTCTCTTTCAAGGCGATGACGTCTCCCCTCCCATATAGCGCGAAGCAGACGGTGAACTTGCATCGTTCGGCTCGACGTCCTCTATCTAGGAAGAAAGGCACAAGCTCATTGAGACTCTGTGTTCGTTGGCAGGCCAAAACACTAAGACAACACCGATGATTTCATTCACCTCACCCCCTTTCAATACAAGGGGCGATAGGAAGCGTCCTCGCCATCAAAATGTGAGGGAGGAGCCGCAATCCGGCGCTCCATGCTGAAGATCTCTCCATTACGGGTCCCGTTGCCTCTAGCTGAGCGCTGTACCCCTCCGACTTGGTCATCCACACTTCCATCGAGGTGACATACCAGATGAGGTTGCCTCCCTCAAGCGTCTTTAAGCACGAGTCGACGTCGATGACAAAGCCAAATATGCGACTCTAATAGTTCCTCAACAGAGGCGCATAGTGGTTAAAAACGGTTGGTCTGCAAGGTAGTCAGGGCCCTACGAGTTCGACTGAGTCTGAGGAGGGACCCTGACAACATGGGAGGTCCCTGCAGGAATAAAAGGCTAGGTGAGCCTACTACAGAGAAGGCAGGTTAGCACAAGTTCATATAACTTCGTCTGTCCATATGATTATTGGCAACACACTAGGAGGGTGAGGTATGTTTGATGGATTCTCTTGGACGGCGAGGTTTCGTCGCTCAGAGGATTCTGACGTCGAGAACGTCTTGGGGGTTGCAAGGAGGAAGATGCTTAGTGACGAGAAACCCATAAGCTAAACTCACACAGTGTACGTCTCCTTTCCAGTAGAATTTTTGCGGTTGGTGGAGACCTTTCAGGGCAAAGAGTCTGCGGATAAACGAACCTCACCCTGCAAGGATTGTCTCAGAAAGGAGGATTTTTAGGGGCTTGTGAGTCCTTCCTCGAGGTGTCATCGACTGGAACCTCGTCCCGCGAGGTCTGCCATTCTGGAGGGGTAGACGTCAAAACCAAAGAGCATGCCACTATAGTTGCCACATCAATAAGGGTGGCCTTGCGAGCCAAGGACCCTTCATGAGCCAGAGGTGGAGGCAGTGCGCTGGAAGACCTCACTTGGCCAGCAACGACCAAAGAGTCCTCAACAAGCGAGACACTCTTTGGTTTCGGCAGTGCGGATGACTGGATTTCTCGTGGTGGCCCCAGGAGGGTGACTGCGGAGTTGTCGGGATGCATACAAGAAGAAAATATAATAAGTTAGCGCAAAGGAACTCGCCAACACAGATATCTTATGCGACATTAGCACCCCTACCTGGAGAATAGAAGCCTTGATAAACGACATTGCATCCCAGGCAGGCGTAGGCATTAAGGTCTACAATATTATTGTGGAGACGAGAGCCCATTATGTTTAGCTCAGTGATCTCGTCAAAACCGGCCTGCTTCAACGCCTGCTAAAGAAGTCGTATCATGACATCAGCTCGCCGGTCTCAAAAGCCAGACAAATAATTTCCTAACGAAACTTGGGCGACTTGGGTCTCAGACACAACCTAGGATGAAGAAGTCCACGATGTCCCTGGAGGAACAACGACCTCGGCCAGGTTTCACTGATTTCTCGTAGTATCCTCTTGCTTGTGCTTGAGGTGGTGGCACTCCTCACCAGTGGGAAACTTCCTCCTTTTCCGCTTCTTCTCCTTGCGTTGAGCAGAAACACCTAGGCGGGTTAGAAAGCTCCCAACGAAGTTCGTTGCTCCAGAAAGATTCATCTCAGCAGAATTGAAGTAGTCTGATACCGGAAGGGCCCTATTTATAAAGATCCAGCCACCTCGCTGAATTATGGGTCTTGCAATTTTTCTGTCCTCGCGCTAAGCTCGAAAAAACGGGATCGTGTACGACATGTATTCAACGAGTTCTATAAGAGGGCACATGGAGAGCATCCAAACATTGAAGACACGACAACACGAGAAGAGCACGAGCAGACCTCACGAGTACCTCACATGCATCACGTGAGTACCGTACGAGGACCTCATGAGCATCATACTCAACATTCAATGAACGGTCATTGGGTGACTTAAGAGGCCAGAGGCCTCAACAGCGACCTCGAAGATCTCGCTGAGAGGTGGGGATCCTCTGACAATAGGGTCCTCTCATCCCTATTTGCTACAGTTGCCTATAAATAGGACTCATTGTAATGGGTGGAAGGTAAAGTAAACATTGTTCGACGAACCCTACATAGAATTCGAATGACCTTGCCTATCTTCCCCCGACCGCGCACAACATTTAGTTTGGGAGGGGAGTTCCTATACAGTCCTGGGTATGCATCGGGATCTCCATGTTGTAACACGACTGCCTAATTTTAGCGATCAAATTTCAGTTCTTTTTCTTGTCTTGTGTTTTTCGGTCATACTTGTTGGAGCCGAGAACTCGGCTCACAAAGTTTGAACTAAGTATGAATGAAGATTACTAGCCCACCAAAGAAGTAAACACATGCACAAGAATAACTAGAAGGAAATATAAAATTTTTGCTCAGATTACAAAGAGATACATATGTGCTACAGTTGGAGGTCCCACTACATACCCACGAGTGTATAAGAACTTCCCCTCCCAAACTAACAACTGGTCTAGATTCGAGGGGAGGCAAGCAAACCAAGCCAAGAACATGCGAGTTCACTAGCTTTAGGCGAGTTCTCTTAGGAGCTGTTAGCAATGCATCCCCCCCCCCCCCCCCCCCCCCCCCCCACCCCACACACACACACACACACACCCACCCACACAACAATGAGTCATATTTATAAGCAACTGAGACAAGCGGGGGATATATCCCATTGCCCCGTGTGAAGTTCATCAGGTCATTGTTGAGGGTCTGCGAGTTGTTGTCGGTCACCTGACGGGTTGGAAGCACGACTCGCGCGTTCGTAGTGGCGACGAGTTGATGGCGAGTTGGACTTGGGCCCCTCTCATGGCCATCCTGTTCTTGGTTGGTCCTAGGATGTTTCCTCGTACTCAACAAATACTGGTCGTACAATACTATAGTCCGAACTTCTGGCGATCCGAGTTTTGTGGTGGCGGTGGAAATGATACATAAGTGTGGACTACTGCTATATGGTGGATGTTTGGGCAAATCTGGGGTGCGTGGGGATGTGGGGACTGTTTGGAGGGAAGGAAATGTGAGGGGATGCTGGATGGTGGCAGAGGGTCAAGTGAGGGCTGGTATAGCAGAGAAGATGCTGTTAGGGATGGATAGATCATATGGGGAGGGATTCAATAGGGGGTTTACGGTCAAAGGAGGTCTGGTCGGCCCTGAGAAGGGCTGAGGAGTTTTGAGAAGGGAAGGAGGAGAGGGCTGGGTCTGCCTTGGGATAGGCTGAGGTTGGGTAAGGGAAGGTCTATGACTGGATGGGGGCTTTGGGGTTGCTGTATTCGGAGACTAGCTCGCCAGAGGCTAGGGAAGTGGCAGGAGGTTGGGATGCCGTAGGTGGGGGTTTCTAGATACTATGGCAATGTCGGTAAAGCCAACCACATGCGGTTACTTGTATCCTTGAGTGTGGAAGAAGCGGAGGTAGGCTCGTCGTTGCTGTCGGAGGTAGTGGAGGGGTGCAACAACTGAGAGAATGGTAGATGGAGGGAGTGGCTTGGCTTTGGCACCAAGAAGAGGATGAATGTTGAGCATTGGCACTCGCGTAGGGAGGAAGGAGGGTCGGTTGCGACACTGATCCATGATCGAGGGCTGGAAACTTCAGCCGCAACTCTTGATGCCCTTGGCCTAAACTTGATATGATATATATAAGGGGGGTGTTTAGGTTTAATAAATCCGATGGCCCATATCGCACGATCGGCTTCGACACCCTAACATTCAAATTAGAGCTCAGAAAAATAAAATAAAAATACTTAGAAATTTGAAAGATCGAGCCTGTCGCAACCATGGTCTCTGACAAGTGACCAATCTCCATCACAGCTCTTACTAAATCAATAGTTGCCCTTAGCTATATCCATCAATTAGTTATGTTGTTTGATCTTCCTAGTTTTATTAATTTTATTGATGTGCTCAAGTTTT
Organism: Dactylorhiza incarnata; assembly: GCA_033032865.1. Taxonomy (NCBI): domain Eukaryota; kingdom Viridiplantae; phylum Streptophyta; class Magnoliopsida; order Asparagales; family Orchidaceae; genus Dactylorhiza; species Dactylorhiza incarnata. The sequence continues at coordinate 2,187,972 of JAWHQI010000337.1, forward strand.
CAGGCTTTAGTAGCATGTCAACTACAAGTTGTTTCTACTTATTTTATCGTTGAATATGCCAATAACAGTTGGCTTGGTATCTGTAAATCAAACAAATCTATGTTCTCCATTAAATTTATGGATACAAAAACATACAGGTTGTTTCTTTTAGTGTTCTTTATTTCAAGTTTATTTATATTGAATTTTGATTTCCCGTTTACTTGATTTTGTTCAATTTTAATGTAGATGCTAGGGGAGTGGACACGTGGAAAAAACCTGATTATCTCAGGTTCTGCTACCAGTTTAAATGAAGTTAGAGGTCCTCATGATGTAGCAAATTTATCTACAATTTTACTTGGCCTGAGCATGGAGCGAGCTAAAGCAGCTATTTCTAAGAATTGCAGGTATATTGAGCTTATTTTTCTTATAAGCATTAATACTGTGTATCAGCATACATCTTCCTTAACGTAGTTGTTTTTTTCCCTTGGCGAAGCAGGTCCTTGGTCGCTAATGCTTTGAGAAAGAAAGATTGCTATTTCAAAGAGGCTATCAAAATAGAAAGAATATTACCAGAAGAAAATATGGGTTCTCAGGGGAACTGGTTCAAGGACTGGAATGATTGGGAACCTATATCCAGTGGGGTGAATGATCTTCCATCACTGGATGATATGGCTAAACTTTTCTCTGCAGCCAGCACAAGTTCTAAAAGTCTCAATGCGGTTGATTTTACATCCTCCATCAATGGAATGGCTCCCAATGCGCCCCTTTTCTCTTCTGCTAATAGTAAGATTGAGCTGGATTCTTCTGTTGGACATTATCCATCTAATGATGTTGAACATAATAATGTTGATCATGTTTTTACGGAAGCCTCATTGATGGTTTCAAAATCTGTGCCAAATGCTGCTAATGAAGAGAGAAATCCATGCTCAGATGAAAATAACATGGCCATTGATCATTTTCAGAATCCTTCTTGCAATAGAACACCAATGTTAGATGGACATTTGTCATTGACAAGTTTAGTTGTAGCCGATGTTTATTGTACTGGGATGATTAAGACATCTAATATGGGTATGGAAAATGTAGAAATTATAGATCAGGTGGATGCTGGTTTTGTTTTCACAGAGACTCACAAGGATGTTGCCGACTTGCTGGATTGCTCTTTTGTAAGTGGTACTAGAGATCAGATACCCTGTAATGGAACAATAATTACTGTAGAGGAGCATTATTTAGGGGAAATGAGTGAGAGCGAGAAGTTAACATCAGGTGATGGGCATGCTGGTGGCAGTCCTGATATGATGGAAATCCATGAGCAGTTAGCGTTACCACTTGAATATAGTACTTCAAAGGATTTTGATGAAATGGGGGGACAGGAGCAATCAACCGTACAATTTGGAACAAGTATCTCTGAAGATTACCGGGTTAAAGTGGAATTGGAAAACCAACAAGAGTCTACTGCAGCAGCTCAATCAACTAGTGTGAATTTGTTAGATGGTTCTGCAGAGTTGGAAATGCAGGTGCATACCAGTAACTTCAGTAAAAGAAATGATTTATATGGATTTGCAACTAAAATAAAAGGCAACAAGCCCATTTCTACTGCAGAAATTCTGTCGGAGGATCCTTCTCCTGCAACTGAGGAGCAATCTTTTCTGTCAGAAAATAATACACTGGAAAGTACTGTAATTGAAATGGAAGGGAAAGGCATAAAGAAATCTGTTACCAGTGGTGGATTTAGCAATCGTCACCTTCGTACATCCAGTAAGGCATATTTTATAAACTTTTAGTTCTCTCATTACTGATTACGTTTCTTATACTGTCATTAATTGATGTCCCAAAAATATTTGTGGAAGTCAACTAATTTTTTTTCAAAGAATTATTCACATACTTTGACATCTCTCTTTGGTGTTCTAAAATTTAGCAGGGTCTGAATCAGTTTTTGAATTGGATCATGATACAGTAGCATAAACTACTAATTTATGTGTCAATGGACTAAGCATTCATAGATACCTTGCATCTTTCTTTTCCTTTTATATGTATATGATATTAGGGAAATTACATAAACTATTTATTCTAGCCTATAGAAAAGCTAAAAAAGAAATAGTTTTTTTGGGTTTCAAGGATTACAATTGTCTGTTCTTTGTAGGGAAACATAGTGGACTCAGGGGAAGATCACATCATCCGGGTTTTCTATTGTCTGTCAAGAACTTTTGTAAGCCCATATTTTTCAAGAAGAAAACTGGGCGGTTAAGAAGAAGGAACATGCTGTCACATGGTTGATTATATTTGTCATTCATCATGTCTTTTTTGAGGTATTTCTTTTCAAAAAATCTCTGCATCTCATATTTATGTTTATCCTTATAATTTTTTATCTTCAAAGTTAATTTTTATAGTTAATTTGTCTTTTTTTCCTTCGTATCCTTGTTTATCTCCACTACATATAAGAAAAGCCAAAAAAGGGCCATGTGTCAACATTGCCTTTATTCTGCTCAACATTCTCTTTCCTCAGAGCGGGGGAGGGCCAAAAATGTTTTCATAAGTCTCCTATACCTAAGAAATACCTTGGAAAACTGGCTAGGGGCGGGCAAAATATACGGGAGAGATAGGATGGAGAGAGAAAGAGGGAAAAAAGATGCATGGGAGAGAGGGTGCGGAGGGAGAGAGGGGGCGGGGAAGAGAGAGGGGGCCCTGTCACCCCGTGTTTGTTTCCAATTCAAACATGAGAGGAGAGAGAGAGAGTGAGAGTGGGGAAAAGAGATATAAGCCGGCCCATCTTCTCATAATTTTTTAGAATTTTAATTTTACAGTTTTTTTACTATTTTTCAATTAATTTTTTCAGTTGAATTATTTTTATATAGATTTTTAAGTTAAAATTTTGGGTATTATTATTTTTATATGAAAATTTTTAAGTTAAAAATAAGTCTGATTTTTAGCGGAATTATATTTATTAATAATATTTGGCAAGTGGTCACGGTTGGGATGAGCCTGTTCTTAACCCATGGATGGGCAAAATCAGTTTGCAATCAAAAGCAATTGGGCTGGACTGCTTGTTTAGCCTTTTTTTGGATGATGCCTTGCTAATCTGTGAGAAATTTGGTCCTCAGATTCAAAGATAAACATGGTTTGCACAATTTATAGGACTGAATGAACTAATAATATTTTAGCTACTTTTAGAACCTTATAGAAGCTTTTTGAAGTTCCCAAAAATGTCCAGAAAATCTTCTGCCATAAAAATAGTTTTAAGTTCTAAAGCCAAAGAGGCTTGTCTGCGTCTAGAAAGAGTAGTTTTTAATATCTTTAATTTTATTATTTGACAGTTCGTTAGATTGTTGGTATATGTTATTAAATTGGTGCAATTAATTGTTATGGGCCTATTCTGGAGGATGACCGGAGGTTGAGATGACGGCGACGGGGATACTGCAGAGCCGGAACACGGCTGCCTAGGCGGGGTGTGCTGTGACGACCTCATTATTCGGCTACCTCTACAATTTAGCATATTCATTTTCTTTTATCATTTAATCATCAGAAATGACAGGTAGAAACATTCAGCGATTAAAATACCATTCTAGGGTACAAAAAGGAAAGTGCAGGATAATTAAAATATTTCATTTCATTAAAAACAGATATAGTACAAAAGATAACCCAACATTATACATGCAAAAAGGAGGGCTTATCACAAAATTGTAGTACTTGTACAAGGCTGACTCAACCCAAAACTCATAATAGTACACTGCTATGTACAGACATATAAACTACTGCCTACATAAAATAAAACTGAAACTCCTCATGAGGGCACTCGGGGTCTCTGCACCTCTCCCGATGAGCATCCAGGACTGCAAATACTGCGGTAGAAATTTCTACCCAAAGACGCAAGATACTTAATATTCATTTCGGAATCACGTACACAATTACAATTTTCTATTATCGTCGCTTCGATGCGCACATTTCGTACATAACATAATATAATTAATCGTACCTGTCGTCGACGGCGTCACATGTGCTCGGGTGGAGATAGCTACCAAAATCTCATAACACGACAAGGAAATAAAGTTTACTTCTTTTCATAGCATTACATGACCCCACAGTCTCCTTGTATAAGAGGCGATAATGGCATAAGCATAAATACAAAAGACAAGAGAAACATTAAAACTATAAACAACAACTAGACTCGAACAATAAATAACAAATAGGCTCGAATATAAAATAACTAAATACCTGGGCCCGAACCTCGAGCCCCGTAACATGTCTCCCCGCCTTCAAATTGAGCTTGCCTTCAAGCTCGAACGAGGCTTGTACTGCTTGATCATCCGTCTCCCTAATTTCCCTCCAAAACAATTCCCAATAGAGCGTCGCTATCACGGAGGCCGCATCGAGCTGCAGGTCGTCGACGTGCTCTCCGAGGGCAGAAAATACGGTGAGGAGCGGCCGCAGTACAAATGGAGGGGGAACGACGGGACCAAGCTCGAGTCGGAGCGAGTGTGCCCGACGATTGCGGACAGTCGAAGGAGACAGTGGCCCTGTCGGATAAAGAGCGACGACGATCAGAAGTGGAGGCGGCGACTTGGGGACGACCGACAGAAGAAATGGATACAGACGGGCTGGTAGAGCAGTGGCCGACAAAAGAGGCGGCGAGGTGACGATCTCAAGGGCTGGTGGCGGTGGTGGAACAACAAGGGCCGCAGAGAGACGGGGGGCTTCTTCGGGTGGCGCGGGAGCTGTGATCGCGCCTTGGCGGCCTGGAGGTCCCCATACGACTTTAGAAGCTCAAAGATGCATGCGCCAAGAACTTAGAACCTAATGTTGTCATCCATATTGCAAATGAAAATGAAGTATTAATCAATTAATTAACTGATTAATCAATTTTAAAAAAGGGCAGCCCGATGCACAAAGCATCCCCGCGCAGCGAGGGTTCGGGGAAGGGTCCCACCACAAGGGTGAAATGTAGGCAAACCTTACCCTGCATTTTTGCAAGAAGCTGCTTCATGCGTGAAAAATGATTAATCAATTAAAAAAAAATTCATTAATTATTTGGGGGCGCGACTTCCAAAAATAGGCATTAATTAATTTAACGGATGGGCTGACAATTGCACATGACTACAACTTGATTAAATAATTAATTCCATTTGATGAATTAATTAATTCCCTTTGTGTGTTCGGCCTGTGATGAGGGGCTCAAGAAGCGCATGTCTTGAAAGAAATGAGTGCTGGAGGCGTGCTTCGACAATGTCGCTGGGCGGCGTGCAGGGCTCGAGAAATAGAAGCCGCGTGGCCTTGTGTTGCAGACTATGTGGCTAGAGGTGCTATCTGGCGCGTCGAGAAGAAGGGCCTGGCCCGACGGAATGGGCTATGATGTAGCGGCTGCGTCGGATGCGTGTGGCTGTTTTGGAACAAGCGGGCTGTTGTGAACCACAACGAGAAGAGGAGAATCAGTGGCTCAGGTTGTTTTCGTGAAGGAGAAGCGGCAGTCGAAAGGAAAGGAAGGCTCGAGTCTGATATCAAGCTGTTATGGGCCTAACCCGGAGGATGTCAAAGGATGAATGAAGGCGGAGATGATGGCGGCGAGGATACTACAGAGCCGGAATCGCGGCTGCCTTAGTCGGGTGTGCTTGAGTGGAGAGAGCTACCAAAATCTCATAACAAGACAAGGAAAAAGAGTTTGCTTCTTTTCATAACATTACATGACCCTAATGTCTCATTATATAAGAGGAGATAATGACATAAGCATAAATACAAGAACAAGGGAAACATTAAAACACTAAACAACAACTAGACGCGAACGATAAAATAACAACTAGATTCGAATAATAAAATAACTATATAACTGAGCCCGAACCTCGAGACCCATAACATTAATCAAGGATTTTTTTTTTAAATTTGTTTTAGATTTCTATTTTGCTATATACTATACTCAGGAGGAGGCCACTAAGATATTTAACTTTAATCTTGAAGCAAATATCGTTTCTTCCTCACTTTCTCTCTCCTAGTCAAAACTATTCTTCCTACTAAATTCCAAAGATTTCCCTCGGTCTATCATTTGGAGATAAGGATCAACTATTCTCTCTTCTAGTGGCGTATCAAGAATACAGATTGCAGTATAAGATAACAGAAAATAATGATTAATGAGACATACTCGTTCCTAACTCTTGGCGGTGTGATCCCTCTAAGAGCCTTTCTTTTCAAAGAGAGCCAAAACAGGACTAAACTCAAGATGAAAGTAATTCTCCCTAGAGCTCCTTACATAGGATGAAGACACTGCCAAAACACAACAACAACAACAACAACAACAGAACCCATATAGTCCCCAATCATTGGGGGTATGGGCGGGGGAAGATTGGAAACAGACCTAACCTTTGGCCCTATGCCCAAAGTGGCTTCTCTCAGAGGAGAAAGACCAAACCTTTGACAATAGATGCACAAAGTGGCTGCTCACAGATTACCACTGAAATAGTGGCCCCCTATACCGTCACGTTTGCTGCGGAATCATGCCCTCAAATCAAAGCCAAAGACATCAGAGAGGGCAGACTCAAGAATCCATTTTGATTTATGTGCACATAACCATGCTTCCTTCATTCAGCATCCAGAGCATTGGTCTTGCACCCGTCCTAAAATATGATATTATCCATAAAGATAACCTCGTCTGTTATTTGTCCGTCAGGGTGTTTACATATCAATACACCCGTCCTAAAATTTGACCTTGTCCCCAAGATTGAGACGGGTGTAGTAGACTTGAAGGCCTATGTTATCGTGTAAGCACGCCAGTTGGGCTAAGGCTGCCACCAGAGTCACAACGAGATGAAGAAAGACTGAGCGAACACGTGTCCTTTGTAATTTTATGGGCACAAATATTTTCTGCAAGAAATGATGAAGTAGTGGTGATGGAGTGGTGCCATAAAGAATGTGGTGAAGTCGCTTGTTGTAAAACGAGGTAGTTTTATACATGTAGTTTGTTTTCTGGTGTAGCGTTGGGTGGAGAAATATGATATTTGAAAATGGAAGCATCTATGGAGAGAGAAAAATTAGGTCCATCTATGGAGAGAAAATTGGGTGGAAAAAATATGACGCTTGATGGTTGTGGGCAATGTACATGGAGTTGAGACGGGGAGCAATGTAAGAAGTAAGATTCGGCTTTGGAGGAAGGGGAAGGAGCCAACAGGATGGGGAGTAGTGTAAGAAGTAAGATTCGGCGTTGGAGAAAGGGGAAGGAGCTGACGGGGCGGGGAGCAGTATAAGAAGTAAGATTCGGCGTCGGAGGAAGGAGAAGGAGACGACGGTGAATCGTGTGTGCAGTGAGGCCGCAATAAGGGTCATGGTGGAAGGGAATAAAGTAGTTTGTTCCCGGTGGTCCAAGGAGCGACGGTGGAGGTCGAAGGATCGATAACTCTCGTGGCCCACTCCAACTAGAGCTCCTTACGTAGGACAGAGACACCGCCAAAACACATAATTAATTAAGAATATGATATTATCCATAAAGATAACCACGTCTATCATTTATCTGTCGGTGTGTTTACATATCAATCCACCCGTCCTGAAAATTGACCTTGCCCCAAGATTGAGCCGGGAGTAGTGGACTTGAAGTCCTATGTTGCTGTGGAAGCACGCCAGTTGGGCTAAGAGTTCAATCGGAGTCACAATGAGATGAAGAACGACCGAGCGAACTTGTTGGTGGCCTCTATAATTTTATGTGCATGCAATTTTATGGAAAATATTTTCCACAAATGGTGAAGTAGTGGTGCCATAACGAATGTGACAAAGACGCTTGTTGCAAAATGAGGTAGTATATAAAACCGACAAAAGGACGTGTAGTTTTTTTCGGGTGTTGCGTTGAGTGGAAAAATATTATATTTGAAAATGGAAGCATCTATGGATAGAGAAAAAATGGGGTCCATCTATGGAGAGAAAAATGGGAGAAAAAATATGACACTTGCTGGTTGTGTCAGGATACATGGAGTTGGGATGGGGAGCAGTGTAAGAAGTAAGATTCAGCGTCAAAGGAAGATGAAGGAACCGACGGTGAATCGTGTGTGCAGCAAGACCGCAATAAGGGTCATGGTGGAAGGGACTAGAGTAACTTGTTCCTGGTGGTCAAAGGACCAACGGTGGAGGTCGAAGGATCGACGACTCTCGGGCCACGTGGTTGTCGTGGATGCGGAGCTATTGCGGGAAAAGAATAGTCGTAGAGAAAAGGGTGTTGCTATGTGTCAGAAGGGAGAGGCGTCTGGGGGGGGGGGGGGGGGGAGAAGAGCCACCGATCAGTATATTTGTCGACTTACACGCGTGGTATCGTTGCGGGATGCGGCAGTGCGCAAAAGAGGCGATGTGTGTTGGAATGGAGGTCGACATTCGCTGGGATGAGGATTGGCGCGAACTTGATGTAGTTTCTGTTGAACAAAATAAAAAAAATAAAGAAAGAGAGACATAAATTGGGTTTTACTGATTTCTCATCGCACGTCTTCTTAAATACAAAACCTTACTTTATGTAGAGCAGGAATTACATCTAGAAATTTAATTAAAGAGCCTTAATCACAGGTGGCTAATACATATTACCAAAGTACTTAAATGCATATTTCACTTATTCCCCAGGGCCGGTGATCGGCAAGAGATTTGATTATTTCCAACACTCCTTAATCCGAGCTCTCGACAACTCCGTTCTTTGATCTGAGTTTTAGGAATCTTTCTTGTAGAAAAGGCTGAAGCTTGTGTATATTACTTTATAAAATACAGGGAGAGAATACATATTTATAGGTAAGAGAGAGAGGAGAGAAAAACCTATACACAATGTGGGACTAAAGGAGAAGGTGGAATACATTCTTGGGCCAAAACAAACGGGCCTCTCACATGAGCCTTTCTAACACTCCCCCGCAAGCTGGAGCGTACAAATCGTAAGTGCCGAGCTTGGATAGGCACTGATGGAAGAGAGTACTGGACAAGGCCTTTGTGAGGACATCCGCAACCTGTTCAGTACCAGGAACATGCTTCAGTTCAAGCTTCTTCATTTGAACTTTCTTCCGGATGAAATGACAGTCTACCTCAATATGCTTTGTTCTCTCGTGGAAGACCGGGTTTTTGGCAATATGTATAGCAGCTTGACTATCACAGAAGAAGAGAGTTGGTGAGGGAAGCTTTATACCAAGATCCGTAAGGAGGCTTTCCAGCCATGTGAGTTCTGAAACCACAGATGCCGGTATAGAAATGATTCGATTTTGGTTATAGTAGCCAAATTGACCAAGGTGGTCAAATTTATACCCAACCGACGAGGTGATAATGTAGTTGTCTTGTCCAATTCTTCGGGAAACAAATTATTAGGTACTATGGTGTGTCAAAGACCATAGTATTGGATCAGGACGGTCGCTTCACATCCAGATATGGAGGAAGGTTCAGGCCTACTTAGGGACCAGATTGGCCTTCAACGCGGCATTCCACCTACAGACGGATAGTTAGACAGAGCGAACTAATCAGTCCATGGAGAATTTGTTCTGATTATGTATCATAGACTACTATGAGCTTTGGGAACTTCTACTTCCACTCGTGGAATTTTCTTATAATAATTGTCATCATTCCAGTATCAGCTGGCTTTGTATTAGGCATTGTATGGGAGGAGGTGCATGACACCTCTTTCATGGGCACAAGATGGGGATCCTGAGACTTTGGGTGTTAAGTTCATATATGACACCAACATGGTGATTCAACTTATTCAGGAGAGGATATTAGAGGCTCAAAATCGCCAAGAGAAGTACTACAATCCTAGACATCGGATGGTGGAGTTTGAAGTCGGAGACAAGGTATTCTTTAAGATCAGGCCCATGCATGGAGTTTCCCGCATTAGAGAACGACAGAAGCTCAGGCCGAGGTATATGAGGTCTTATATAGTTCTGGAGCGGTCAGGATGTTGTTTACTGACTGGAGCTGCCACCCGAATTGGGCAATCTGCATGATGTCTTTCACATATCTTCCTTGCAACAAGCTCTACTATGCCCTGACCAACATATTTCTACCACGACAGAGCCAGTTCAGTCAGACAGATTAGTGCAACTTCAACTGATATAGGCTGTGGAGACAGAAATCAGGAAGTTGCGGAGGAAGAAGGTTCTCTTGGGGAAAGTATTATGGTCTAACCACGGGAAAGAAGAGTTCACTTGGGAACCCGGGGATTTGATGCGCCAAAAGTACCAAGGATTATTCCCCAAAGATATAACCCTAACCCTCGCTCTCTTTTCACCCCGAAGCTAATCCTAAATTTTGGGAACAAATTTTTTTATTGGATTTGTAACAGGGTAAGGTTTGCCTACATTTCACCGTTGTGGGACCCTCACTGCGCGGGGATGCTTTGTGCACCGGGCTGTCCTTTATTGGACCCACCCCACCTTGAATTAGCCGACCAAGGGAGCACCTTGGACCCCACTCCCCACCTCCACTTGGCTGTCACCTTAGTCTAGAGGTCAAACCAAGTCGGGTTTGACCGTGCTCGAATCCCCTGTTAGCGGCTTATCCGGGTGCGAGGGTCAAAAGACTCAGTGGAAAACGACAAGAAACCGCCGGAGGGCCCAGCGGAACACAACCCTCCAGATGGGGTGGCTTGATCGGTGTCACTAAGACATGGCCTTATCAATCCGCTCTTAGTGAGAAAGCTTAGACTCTGAGAAACCTATGGTTTTGCCATTCTCTCCTCGCCTATCGGCTCACGACCCTCCTCGGGTTTTCAGATGATGAATTAAGGTCTGTGAGAAAAAGCCTGCCGGTCGATAAGATGGATCATTTCCATTTCTTGTGGAGTGGGGCTTCGCGGGAACGCTATCCCACGGGGCGGTAAGGACCACAGATTATTGGGGCCAAAACGCTTTTTCCGGAACTGAACAGTGAAGGGGTGATCCAAGCCAAGAGTGGAGTGGGCTCGGGCGGAACAGCGTAGCCGGAGAGGGAGAATCAATAGCGAACCAGGAAGCAAATCTTGATCGGAGGTTGAACGGTTCTTCCACCCATCGGTTTTTTCTGTTTCTTCGCTATCGCTCGCCTTTCCACTTCCCGTAGTTCTAGAAAAGTCAGCCTTTAAGCGATGTTGACTTCTTCGACGCCTCATCAAAAAAAAGAAGAGAAAGAAAACTGAGAGTTGGCACCTACATAACAGGTTGCTTGCTTACCAAGCCGTCCTGGCCATGCTCGACCATATATATGTGTACCCCTAGTTGAGAGGAAAGAAAATCACATTCGTTTAATTTGCACCCCCTCTACTCATATATATCGAGTAAGGGAAAATAGTACAAAAGACCTAAATACCCTTATGGGAAAAAACAAAATATACGATGGCGGACTTGGAGTTCAGCACTCCCCCTCAAGTCGGACAGAAGATATTTGTCATCCCAAGCTTATGGATATCATCAGTGAAGGGATCGGATCTCAAACTCTTGGTGAAGACATCGGCCAACTGGTCTCTGGAGTGGCGATCCACCTCAACATGCTTGGTCCGGTCATGCTGAACTGGATTATGAGCTATGATGATCGCCGCTTTGTTATCACAGTACAGGGAGATGGGAGTATCCTTCTGAAGCCCAAGATCTTGCAATATGGTACGCAACCACAGACCTTCACAGAGACCTTGGGACATAGCCCGATACTCTGCTTTTGCGCTGGATCTTGCCACAACATTTTGCTTTTTGCTGCGCCACGTGACCAAGTTTCCTCCGACAAATGTATAGTAACCTGTGGTGGATTTCCGGTCATCACGACTACCGGCCTAGTCAGCATCGGTGAAGACATCAATCTTCAAATGATTATTCTTGGAGAACATTAGCCCCCTTCCGGGAGCTTTCTTCAAATACCGGAGAACACGAAAGGCAGCATCCCGATGTCTGACTCTTGGGGCGTGCATGTACCTACTCAAGATCCCAACAACATACGTGATGTCAGGACGCGTATGTGAAAGGTATAGAAGTTTGCCCACCAATCTCTGATAACTGGCCGCATCCACACGATCACCATTGCTATCTTCATCAATCCCATGGTTCTCCTCCATAGGTGTGTTAGCAGGAGCACAACCAAGCATACCGGTTTCCTCTAGCAGATCTAACACATATTTACGCTGAGAGATAAAAACACCTTTGTCAGAACGGATCACCTCAATTCCTAGGAAGTAGCGGAGCCTTCCTAGGTCTTTTACTTCGAACTCAGCAGACAGGAGGTCCTTCAGCTTAGCAATTTCATCCGAGTCATTTCCAGTGATCACAATATCATCGACATAGACAATGAGCACGACGATTTTACCTTCATTCCTCCAGATAAATAAAGTATGATCTGAGTGACCCTGTTTATAACCAAACTTGATCATAGCCTTGTGAAATCTGCCGAACCACTCCCTTGGAGACTGTTTAAGCCCATACAAAGACCTCCATAAACGACAAACAAGACCTTCTTGCCCCTTCTTCACAAATCCCGGAGGAAGTGCCATGTACACTTCTTCTTTGAGGTCACCATGCAGGAACGCATTCTTGATGTCCAGTTGATGAAGTTCCCAATCTAAGATCACAACACATGAAATGATCACACGAATAGAGTTCATCTTTGCCACCGGGGCAAAGGTCTCCTGGTAATCAATTCCCTGAGTCTGGGTGTAACCACGAGCAACCAACCTGGCTTTACACCGCTCCACTTTCCCATCCTGGTTCTGCTTGACTGAGAAGACCCATTTAGAGCCAATGGGTTTCTTACCAGGAGGAAGAGAGGTAACATCCCATGTATGGTTCTTCTCCAAAGCGGACATTTCTTCATTGCTTGTGCCCATGCAGGAATACCAACCGCTTCCTACCATGTCTTAGGAATAGAGATTTCGGACAAAGACGATATAAAAGCCTGATGGGGCTTAGAGAGATGATCATAAACAACATGATTAGAAATAGGATGTTCCGTACATACAGTTTTACCTCTCAGCAGGGCAATGGGAACATGTAAGTCAGCATCGGAATCTGAGTCCAACGACGACATTGACAATGGCAGAGCAGCAGTGGGCAGGATATCTGGTTTTCGGCGATGATAGACATGAGGCAGCGGAGAGATGAGAGATGGATAATGATATGTAGGGAAAGGCGTATATGTCGGTAAATGAGGAGTGGATGGCGATGTAGAGGGTATGGACATAACAGGAACTGGAGGAGGAATAAGAGGAAGAGGAACATGGGCATCAACATCAGTCTCCCCCTGACGACAAGTAGGAGTGAAGCCCACATAATAAGGTTCCTCTTCGCGGAACGTGAAGTCCATGGTGCAAAAGAAACGTCTGGTAGGCGGGTGATAACAACGATACCCCTTAGTGGTGGTGGAGTAGCCAAGAAAGACGCAACGGTGAGCGCGATGGTCAAGCTTATCCCGAAGAGGCGTGTGAACGTGAACAAAACAAACACACCCAAAGACAGGGGGTGGTAGAGATGAAGTGTGAATAGCAGACGTAGTTGAGAGACGCACCAACGAAGTCATATAGTTAAGAACACGGGATGGAAGACGGTTGATAAGATGAGTGGCCGTCAGAATAGCATCCCCCCAAAAAGATTTGGAAGATGCATGGTGGCAAGGAGACAATGAGCAACATCAAGAAGATGCCAGTTTTTTCGTTCGGCCACACCATTTTGGGTGGACGTATAGACACACGTGGTTTGGTGAATAATACCATGACTAGATAGGTATGCACCGAACGCCCCACGATCATCGTACTCCTCCCCCATTGTCACTACGAAGAACACGAATGGTACCATTAAACTGAGTTTGTACCATCTTATGAAAGCTCTGAAATACAGAAAAAACTTCCTCTTTTTTCTTTAACAGATAAACCCAGGTGGTCCGGGAAAAACAGTCAATAAAAGTAACAAACCACTGATAACCAGATAAAGAAACAACAGGGGACGGACCCCAAACATCAGAATGTATAATAGCAAAGGGCGTACTACTAGGAGAAGATAAATGCGAAAAAGAGTGCCGAACATGTTTAGACATCACACACACATCACAATTTAAAGTTTGAACAAAAGGAGATAAAACAGGAAACAGTTTCTGAAGATATCAGGAGACGGATGACCAAGACGCAAGTGCCAGCGTCGAGCATCGGACTCGGTAGCAGCAGACGAGGAGAGAGCGAGGGGAGACTGAGTAACATCCAGATAGTACAGACCACCACGATTCTTCCACTGCCAATGCATCGCCTCGTACCCAGTTCCTGAAAGACACAAGAATCAGGGAAAAAAGTTACTGAACAGTTAAGAGATTTAGTAAGGTTGCTAATAGAAAGGAGGCTACGAGGAAACGAAGGGACATGCAGAACAGAAGTAAGCGAAAGAGAGGGGGAACAAGAGATGTTCCCCTTCCCAGCAATAGGGGATAGAGTACCATTGGCAGAAACAACCTTATCCTTACCAGACAAGGGAGTGTAAGAGGAAAAACCTGTGAGGGAACCAGTCATGTGGTCAGTGGCACCAGAGTCAATGATCCACTTAGACGGAGGAGTCGCGGCAGTATGAGCAGCTGGCATAGTAGCAGTAGCAAATGAAGTAGAAGTCCCACTCGGAGAAGAGTCAGATTGGGAGTGCAGCAGGCGACGAAAGGCATCCAATTCAGAGGTGGTAAGATGGCTGGACAGTTGACCCTGATGATCCTCCTGAACCTCTGTGGAGTAGGCAACATCCTGAAATCGAGTGCCGCTCTGACGGTATCCACCACGACCAGGGGCACGACCACGACCACGGCCACGCCCGGATCCCGGAGGGATAAGGTGCGGATGAAGCTTGAAGCACACCTCCCGAGAATGTCCCCGGCGCCCACAGTGATCGCACGTAGGAATGGTGTCGGTATTGCTGGAACTGCCCCGACCAACACTAGCAAAGGCAGACCGATCCACTGCAGGTGTCGTCGTGCTGAGGGATCTACGACGATCGTCATCACCAAGAACCATGCTGAAATCTTCCCTCAGGGACGGAAGGGGTGATCGATGCAAAATATGAGTCCGGACAGTATCAAAGTCCATATTCAGCCCCATCAGGAATACTTGTAAGCGGTATCGGTTCTCCTTTTCCTGCAATTTCACGGCGTCGGCCGTGCAGGAAGCAGTAAACTGCTCGAAAAAATCCAATTCCTGATAGAGCTGTTCAAACTCCGAGAAGTAGGTGGACACAATCATAGATCCCTATCGGAGCTCCAGAATGCGACGGGTAAGTTCATAAATCTGCGTGGAACTCCCAATCTGCGAGTATGTGTCTTTGGCCCGTGTCCAGATATCGTAAGCAGAGTCCAGAAGCATGTAACTTCGATATACCTTAGGAGACATGGAGTGGAGAAGCCAGGATACAACAAGAGAATTCTCGGAGTCCCAGCGTTTCCAAGTAGGGCCAGTCTTGGGTGGCTCCTTCACAGTTCCGTCAATGTAACCAAACATCTGATGGTTGCGGATCACATGTTGGGCAGCACAGGACCATTCCAAATAATTTGTTCCGTCCAAGGGAACGGTGGTAATCTTCAACGAGCCTGAGTGCCCATGGGTCCGCTGCGGGTCACCCATCTGTGGCATAACTTCACTCATTTGTGGCGAAGAGTCCGTAGAATCCCCCATGAGAGCAAGAGGGGGGCAGCAAATCAACAAAAAAATGCCAAATAAGGAGCGGAAGGGGCTATCAGAGCATCCAGCAGCATCGGCAAGGCAGCGGGACAGAAAACTAGGGCATATCACGTCCGACCTAGTCTTCGGCAGCAAAAAAGAGGACCCAAGAGGCACACGGCAGCAGCCCTAGAGCCCAGAAGGAGAGGCGCCAACCCTAGCATCCACAGCAGGAGCCTAGGGCGGCATTAAAAGAGAGAGGAGGATCGGTCGACTCTCAAACGGCCGAAGGAAGGGTCGACCGGAGCAGGGGAGGCTAACAGGAGGAGATCCGACGCTGATCGGCGAGAGGAAGGGAACCGACGTCGATCGGCTGCGAGCGGAAGCGGCGGATTGCGAGCGGGAGCGGCTGCGAGCGGAAGCGGGCGAGTGCGGGAGCGGAGTCGGCTAGGGCGAGGGAAATCGTGGCTCTGATACCAAGTTGAGAGGAAAGAAAATCACATTCGTTTAATTAACACCCCTCTACTCATATATATTGAGTAAGGGAAAATAGTAGAAAAGACCTAAATACCCTTATGGGAAAAAACAATATATACGATGGCGGACTTGGAGTTCAACACCCCCCCTGATCCCTGAACCGGTAGGAGGTGGGCCGGCGGTTAGAGAAGGCGTACCAGCAGTGGAGAAATAGTTTTGGTTCAGTTGGAACCCTAGGCAACGCCTCACTCTATATAACTCCACAAAACAGACCCTAATCGGTTTTTTACCTTATTAAGATGCCCCTTAATAACATGCTAGTTTGTGAACCGTTTGATGTATGGGGTATCGACTTCATGGGGCCCTTCCCTTCATCGTTCGGTAAGAATTATATTATCGTAGCTGTAGATTATGTTCGAGCATCATTAGCAGCGACAACTTCGGCTTCCACCCATTTCGATACATAATCTACAACTACGATAATATAATTCTTACCAAACGATGAAGGGAAGGGCCCCATGAAGTCGATGCCCCATACATGAAACGGTTCACAAACTAGCATGTTATTAAGGGGTATCTCATCTCTCCGCGAAATATTTTCGGTCCGTTGACACTCATTACAATCTTTGACATGTGTATAGGAATCCCGAAACTACGTGGGCCAGTAGAAGCCACATTGAAGAACTTTATGTGATGTCCGGGCGGCGCCCATGTGACCACCTGCCTCGCGATCATGGCAGTGTTGCAATATTGAACTATGCTCAGCTTAGGGAACACATCGACGGACAATCCCATCAGCACAGGTGCGAAACAACAAAGGATCTTGCTAGAAATAGTACTTCGCATCGGAGGTGAATTTCTTTCTTTGCTGAAACGACAGGTTTGCAGGGAGTTCACCGCATGCAAAAAAATTAGCGAAATCCGCAAACCAAGGAGATTTACTCAGGACAGTGCTAACAGCAAAGAGCGTCTCATCGGGGAAAGAGTCAGAAATCGGCGTAACATCCGCGTGAAAAGGATCACCAAACTCAAGCCTGGATAAATGATCAACAATCACATTCTCAACTCCTTTCTTATCACATATCTCAATGTTATACTCCTGAAGCATAAGGATCCAACGAATGAGCCTTGGTTTGCCATCCTTTTTCTGCTTAAGGTACTTCAGAGCGGCGTGATCTGTGTGCACGATCACCTTGGACAAAATGATATAAGGGCTCTTGAGAGCAAAGATAACTGCCAATAGCTCCTTTTCCGTGGTCGTGTAATTCTACTGAGCTTCATTTAACGTGCGATCTGCGTAGTAAATCGTATTAAAGATCCTGTTTTTTCTTTGCCCCAGAACAGCCCCAACAGCGACATCGCTAGCATCACACATAAGCTCGAAAGGAAGCAACCAATCAGGCGATGTCAACACAGGTGCAGTCGTCAAACACCTCTTCAACACGATGAATGCATGTAAACAATCATCATTGAAGTCAAATTTCTCATCCTTTCCCAGGAGATTGCATAGCGGCTTAGCAATGGATGAGAAGTCCTTAATAAAACGCTGATAGAATCCAGCATGCCCTAAAAAACTGCGGATCCCCTTCACTGACGTTAGAGGGGGGAGCTTCCTGATAGTATCCACCTTTGCTTGATCAACTTCAATACCTTTGTTAGAAATTTTATGCCCCAGAACAATCCCCTGCCGGACCATGAAATGACATTTTTTCCAATTTAGCACTATGTTGGTATTCTCGCAACGCGCAAGAACCGCAGAGAGATTCTTCAAACAAGAATCAAAATCAGCACCAAAGAGCGTGAACTCATCCATGAAAACCTCTAAAAACTCACCCACCATGTCATGAAAGATAGAGAGCATGCAGCGCTGGAAGGTAGCGGGGCGTTGCATAGCCCAAAAGGCATTCTTTTGAAGGCAAAGGGGTCAGATGGGCAGGTGAAGGTGATCTTCTCTTGGTCCTCTGAATCAATGAGAATCTGATTATACCCCGAGTAACCGTCTAAGAAGCAATAGTAATCTTGTCCTGTCAACTTCTCGAGCAACTGATCGATAAATGGGAGAGGGAAGTGATCCTTGCGTGTCGCATCGTTGAGCTTCTTATAATCGATGCACACTCTCCAACCCGTGATAATGTGAGTTGGCATCAGTTCATTAAGCTCATTTTCAACAACAGTGATTCCTCCCTTTTTTGGGATTAACTGGACCGGGCTCACCCACTTGCTATCACTAATCGGATATATGATCCCAGCATCAAGCAACTTGATTACCTCATTT
Organism: Dactylorhiza incarnata; assembly: GCA_033032865.1. NCBI lineage: Eukaryota > Viridiplantae > Streptophyta > Magnoliopsida > Asparagales > Orchidaceae > Dactylorhiza > Dactylorhiza incarnata. The sequence goes on from JAWHQI010000337.1 coordinate 2,206,262, forward strand.
TTGACAACCTCCTGCATCCTCAGATTAAGACGCCGCTGAGGTTACGCGGTCGGCTTGAAGCTCTTATCCAACAAGATCTTATGCATGCACACAGTTGCACTGATTCCCTTCAAATCCGTAATGTTCCACCCAAAGGCGCCCCTATGCATTCACAAGAGATCGCCCAGGCGACGCTCATGCTCGGGTGGACGCAATGCAGAGAAAATGACCGGGTAAGTTTGATGTTCTCCAAAAAACAAATATTTCAATGTAGACAACAAAGGCTTGAGTGACATGGCCGGAGGTGTTGAGAAATACGCTGTAGAAGTACACTTCGAGTTAGAATCTGGCGAATTGCCCATCGATGCAAAAGCATCACTGCCAATATCCAAAGAAGTCTCCTCATCACATCCAGCCCACGGGGGTGAAGACAATAGGTCGGGTTCACCATCCAAGAATTCGAGAACTTCTGCGTCAGCGCGATCAGCCCTCCCCATGGCTTTATACATATCAAATGTTGTCTTGATGTTGCCTAGACGAAGAGTCAACATCCCCTTCTCGGCATCAATGAGAGCACGCGCCGTAGCAAGAAACGGTCTCCCCAAAATAAGAGGGACATCCACATCAGAAGCAATACCCATAATCACGAAGTCAGCTGGAAACACCAAGTTATTAACCGATACAGCAAGATCTTCGACAACTGTAAAGTGATATTCGTGGGTCTCAAACTACCAGATCCCAACTCAAGGAAAATAGAGAGGGGCATCAGATTGATTGACGCACCAGAGTCGCATAACGCACGGTAGCAGCTTTAGTGCCCAATGGTGCAAGTAATGGTGAAATTGCCTGGGTCCTTTAATTTCACAAGCCAATGCTCAACAACAAAAGTGACAGTCACCCACAGTAGAAATGGAACTGGAGGTTTCCAAATGCTTAGTCTGAACAAGCAAGTCTTTCAAATATTTTGCATAATTTGGAATTTTGGCGAGGACGTCCATAAGAGGGATATTAATTTGGACACCATTCATCAATTCCTGAAATTTCTGGTATTGTTTCTCCTTCCTTACATTTTTCAACTGATGAGGAAAAGGTGTGCGAGCCAATGTTTGAGCAGGTACTGAGATGGAAAGGGGCTGAGGAGTGCTAGTATCAGCAGCCGGCTCATTCTCATCTGATGGGTTGCGTTGTCGTGCAAGAGAGTCACTTTGCCTGATAGGTTCTCCAGTTGACTAACCGCTTCTGAGCTGCATGGAATTCAGTGTCTCATTCGTGTGGAGCACCATCGCAGAAATCACCGTTATGATACTCTCAACCACTGGCTGAAACCTCTGAAAAGCGCAATTCTGGGCTTCAAAGCATTCCATGATACGTTTAGTGAATGTGTGAAACTTGTCCAAGGTAAGTTCAGGCGGGGAATGTCCTCCATTGAGTACGTGGTACAAGTGATGTTCATAGCATCAACACATCTAGCGGGGGCGCACCACATCTCTCTAGTACACAAGATCTTATCCACGATCTGCCAAGCATCAGAACTTGACTTACTGAACTAAGATCCACCCGCGGCCAAGTCAAAATATGGCCTATACCATGCTGATACCCCAAAATAAAATATCTGAAGGCGTGCTGGTTCTGTAAGGCTATGCACAAAACATAATTTCTGTAGGATAAGGAATCTCTCCCAAGCGTCCATCAACTTTTCATCATTTTCCTGAGTAAACAACAACAGTCTACGGTGCATTTCCAGCAGGTGCACACTTGAGTAAAATTTGCCAAGAAACTCTTCCAATTTGCACCACGAGTGGATCGGGTTAGACTGAATTTCACGATACCAAATCCGGGCTTTGCCTGCCAAAGAAAATGCAACTGAATCCTAACCCTCTCAAAATCTTCTTCAGCATACTGAAAAGTGTTACAAATTTCGAGAAAGCTCTACAAGTGGGACAGCGCATCCGCGCTAGGGGTTCCACAGAATAATTTCCCTAGGAGACAAATAGTAACTAACTACGCAGAAATCTCAAAGCAGATGTTAGTCATGCTATGCATACAAGCAGAAAGAAGATTAGATGATTGAACCTTAAATAGCAGAACAACCAAGACAAAAAGGAACAAGATATAACTACTTTTCTAATCAACGAAATCTCGACACCAACTGCGCTCCCCGGCAGCGGCGCTAAAAACATGATGCGCTAATGACAATTGCACTGGTCGCTCAAGTAATATAAAATGTGGGAGTAAATTCTCGAAGGAACGCAGGTTGGGATGTGTAATTCTGTTGCTTAGAAAACTAATTATATAGATTAAAACTAACACAAGAGCTTTGGATTTCGATTTAGAAAAGCAAAAGAAAAACTAACTACGCTAATGCGGGTCACACACACCCCTTTGCACGGTTGATGAAAACTACGCAGGCTACTATGCACTGCTTCGGTGGGCGGATGAGCGAGAAGGCAAGCGGTGGATGGTTCACACATGCGGAATGAGGGTCGAAAGCACCTCTTCACAAAGTACGCCACTAGCAATTGCTAGTGTGGCAACTCAACGCGTTGGTGGAATGGAGGTTATGAAATTGAGGCGCTCCACACATCATACAAACCACAATGAAATTCAAAGACATGAAATTAAGAATAATACCAATTTAGGGTTCATGGACATCATCATTCCACACATCCAAGCAATTCAAGGGAAAAATACTACAATCAAAGAGGATGGAAGAATACAACCGAAGCACGAAGACTCATCAAAGGTTCACGGCCGAAATCGAGGGTTGTCAAGCCTCGTCCGTGCTCGGGCTTCGCCTGCGTCCGGGGTCCAGAAGAGATGTCACCTTTTTCCACTATACCTGTCTTCTTCATCAATCACCTTCAGCCACGATCTTCACCGGAGAACTCCACAAGTGCAGTGCGAAATCCCTCGAAATGGAGCTTGAGAGCGTGCGATGATGGAGGAGGCCACGGATGAAGTCCTAGCCTTGGATTTGCAAAAAGATTAGGGCCGGAGGACCTCCCGAAGGTGGGCGCTGAAGGAGCGGCGAAATGGGACGGAGCTGGGCACTTTGGCGTGAGAATGGTGGAAAGATCCCGAATAGGGCGAGTTCCTGCACTTATATAGCAAACAGTGAGAAAAATAAGCACGCACAGTTGAACGCACGACCGTGTGTGGATCGTGCGAAATTTATCGAGCAAGAAGCCCAGAAAGGCCAAGCAAAAGAGCCCGTGTGATTTTACTCACGCACGGTCGAAACCGACTGTGCGAGAACAAAACGCATGGGTAGAGACAGAGCGCTGAAAAACAGGCCAAACAGAGAAGATCGTGCGATTTCCTTCTCGCACGGTTGAATCCAATCGTGCGTGATGGAAACGCACGGGTAATTAATTCATAAATTTTAGACAAAAAGAGAAGCTCGTACGATTTTACTCACGCACGGGTGATACTCACCGTGCGCGAACAAAACGCACGAGCCGGGGGCCGATCACTATTCTGAAGCATTACAGACTCGCACGGTTGCAGAGATCGTGCGTCAAGGTAACACACGACCGTGCTATTCATACAGGAAATAATTCAACTAGAAATGAGGTTCTGCCCACCTACAATGCAAAACATCAAACTGGGGCACAGACCTCCAACACACAAACAACTTAAATACTGCAAAATAAAGAGATGGGGAGCACAATGTGCTTACCCCCAGCAGAATAGTGCGCAATAACATACCACAATGAGCCGAAATGTGCACTTCGTGTGAGAAGAGTGGACCAGTGAAATATAAACAATAATGAACTAAAAGTGAAGTGCAAGTGAGTGAAAACTAGCCCAAATGAGTCCGAAAAACCCTATATAAATCGTACTCATCATTCATCATGAAGGATTTTTTCGGGAAGCGAACAAACAGCTGAATTGGGCCTTGAACACCAGTAGTCAAATCTATATTTTTATGCCCAATTTTTTGTCATCTTATTTGGGAGTAAACCTAATACTATCATGCGCCTAAGCCGTATCCCCATTATGTAGGAGTTCTTAAATCTATTATCACCACATAAAATAGAAACTTTTTTCCAACATAAGTGTCTTGAACAGAAGGTATCAGGTTTCATGGGACACAAACCACATAATCACTCGATCATGACTGAACCATATACTTTAATACAACCTGCAAAAAAGTTCAAATTATGGATAGATGAAAGTCAGTTCTAATACATTAGTCCAAATCTATTTCTAATCCAAAAGATTAATCATTTAGGAGTGTTTAAGTTTATGTTGGAGGCCGAATCACTTGATATTTCTACACCGACATATTTTTTACTTGGTCTATGCGATACTAAATCGATACTCACATGTATATTAACATGCTCTCTTTACGTGAAGGCTCTCAGCATCGGTCATCACTTCTCATCAAACATATGTTTTTTTTTGCATCATCATATATCATGCACCAAGAGCTCATATAACTAGATAAAATCTTCGTGGAGGTCACTTAGCATTGAACCATGCTCAACCATGGTAGAGAGCGAAAGGGGGATTATTCAGAGTAGGTTCAATGGATAGCTGGGATGGAGTGGCTGTTGGGTGGTTAGGGCACCCCGTATTTAGAGATAAAGAAGGGCATGAACTCTTTGTACGTCGTATGCCTACTTTTTTTTGAAACATTTTCAATAGTTGTGGTAGATGAAGATGCAATTATGAGGGCCGATGTTCCTTTTAGAAGGGCAAAATCCAAGTATAGTGTTGAACAAGTAGCGGTAACTGTTGAATTCTATGGTGACGAACTCAATGGAGTCATTTAGAGTTCTATGGAGTCCACAAACCGTATAACTACTTGTTAGAGAATGAACTAAAGGTGATGAAAGTTGAGCCCAATAAACCAATAGTTAAACGTGTTTTGAATCCATAATCTTAATTTTCTCGAACATGAGCCCATCACTAGGTATTTTTTTACCAACAAATTTTTTTTTTCATTTTTCTGACATGTTTAATAATTTGCCCTTACATGAAAATACACCATATTGGTCAAAGCTTCAAGAGTATTGTCTTGTTTACATTCAATGATAATTATAAAATAGGAATAATTAAAAAAACTTCCCCAGGAAGTTAGCATAATTACAGGGTTTAGGGTTTAGCCCCTCTTACTTTTGAAATTACAAGGACCTCCACTGTAAGTTTACATTTCACAACATCTATGCACAAAAATATCCCCTTGGAGTAAATTTTCAGGGGTATCTTTTTGTGCATGGATGTTATGAAAAATAATCTTACAGGGGAGGTTTTTGTAATTTCAGAAGTAAGAAAGGTGCAACCTGTAATTTAGCAAAACTTAGAGAGGAGGGCCTGGTAAATGGCCCTTATAAAATACTCAAAAAATATTACAATAACAAGTACAAGTGAAACTTATCATTGCATGAAACCAGTTCATAAAAAAATGAGTTTTGACAAAACATCTAAATATCTTTGATCTGATTCAATATTGTTCTTTAAGATGTCTAAAAGCACATTTTTTATGTTTGGCAGGGTCTGCTATTGGGGATAACGCTGGGCCAATCACAACCGTTGTATCTTTTGAGAAACTTCAGTTGAGTTTAGTAGTATTAGTATATTTATATATGTGTGGGTTTAGTCCCACATCATGAGTTTAGTTTGTGAGTCCTCTTGTAGTCCTATAAATTAGCCCCATTGTGGAAGAATAAGTCACACCATTATATTTCCTCTTCATATTTCTACTTGGTATCAGAGCAGGAAAAGTTGCCTGAAACCTAAATTTCTTTCTTACCATCTCCCGTGTTTTTCCTTCCGTTTTTTCCGACTCTCCCTCTCGTTCCCTAGGGCTCTCGACGAGCTACTTGCTTCACGCTCCCGTCGATAGAATCGCCATTTGATTCCATCGACAGTAGCGGATGTTGGCCCACCTGCTGCTGCGCTCGCTTCCATCGACACCGACGTCGATGCCTGCTTCTCCCGTATGTAACGCCTCGGTCTACTGTGAGTGTGCTACAGGTCTGCAGACCAGTGAACCCAACCCATCTCCACGGATCTGATCAGCCGCAACCGCTAATTCCAGTGGTGGGTTGTTGAGGTCGGGATTTGAACCCCAGACCTCCTGGATAAGGGAGCTCTAAACTATTCCTCATCACCAACTGAGCTGCAACTTAGTTGGTGATGAGTGGTTTGAAAACTCCTTATCAAGGGGATTGCGGGTTCGAGACCCGGCCTCAACAATGCGCCACTGCTGAGAAATAGACGCGGAGAGGCTTTGGGCTGCTTGGGCTGCAGCCCGGTAACGGTTGCCAGGCGAGGCTGTCGGTGGACGTTGTCCCGATGGTAAGTCCGGGGTCTTGGGAAGTTACAAAAAAAGTGCACTTTTTATGTAACGCCCCGGTCTACTATGGGTGCGCTACAGGTCTGCAGACCAGTGACCCCAACCCATCTCCACGGATCTGATCAGCTGCAACCGCTAATTCCAGTGGCGGGTTGTTGAGGTCGGGATTTGAACCCCAGACCTCCTTGATAAGGGAGCTCTAAACTATTCCTCATCACCAACTGAGCTGGTGATGAGGAATAGTTTAGAGCTCCCTTATCCAGGAGGTCTGAGGTTCAAATCCCGGCCTCAACAACCCGCCACTGGAATTAGTGGCTGCGGCTGATTAGATCTGTGGAGATGGGTTGGGGTCACTGGTCTGCAGACCTATAACGCACCCACAGTAGACCGGGGCGTTACACCGTCGAAGTCGATGTCTGCTTCTCCCGTCGAAGTCGATGCCTTCTTCTCCCGTCGAAGTCGATGCCTGCTTCTCCCGTCGAAGTCGATCCTGCTTCTCCCGTCGAAGCCGACGATTGCTTCTGCCATCAACGACTGCTGGGCTTCCTCTTCTCCCGTCGACGCTACTGTCCATATCTCCGGTCGATGTTGCTTTCAGATCTTCCCATCGACGCTGCTTTCAGATCTTCTTTCCAGATCTCGTGCATGTCCGTTGTTGCTGCTGCGCCAGTGATCCTCTCTTCCGGTGGAGCCCTGCTGCTGCTGCGCCCGATCCTCTCTATCTGTCTTATCCGCTTTGCCTACCACTTTTTTACCATTTCTTTTATGATGCCCAATCTGAAGGTTCCCCCTTCAGCTTGAGGGGGAGAGTTGAGTTTATTAGTATTAGTATATTTATATATGTGTGGGTTTAGTCCCACATCATGAGTTTAGTTTGTGAGTCCTCTTGTAGTCCTATAAATTAGCCCCATTGTGGAAGAATAAATCACACCATTATATTTCCTCTTTATATTTCTACTACTTCATCTGTACATTTTGAGCAATCGAGATTTCAAGATTCATATTTATCATGAAATTTTGTTCACCTGACTGCCTGTTCGTATCAAAGAGAAAATAAAGCATGTTAGCAGCTTATTTATGTATCTAGTTTGACTCTTTTGTACTCTAAAATTTGACCGTTGAAATTTGTTTTTTTTTTCATTTTTTTTCCTTAAATCCAAAAGGAACTCCAAACCTGGTGGAGTTCTGCTTGGTGTTCTTCTTACTGATGTCTACGGCCCTTGGAGCTAATTTGTATGTGTTTTATTTAATATAATATTAAATTTTTCTAATGATTTTATTCTGTTTATGATGTTCTCATCTAGTGTAAACTCCGACGACAAAATTTACGACCAAAAATCAAGTTAAACTCGAGTTTGTGAGGTTGGAATAGACTATCATTTCCCTTATCGAGTTTGTGTGCAGCTGATTTTTTTTATGTCAACCCTCATGCTTCTTAGATTTTAGAGATTAGAGTAGAAAGGTTGAAATTGTTTTGATGTCATAATTGAGGACCATAGCTAATAGTCAGAAGCTACTACAACATACTTCCCAATGGCTAAGATTATTTTGGGCATCTCATGTTTTTCTTTATAATATAGTGTCCACACAAAGGCACAACCACACAAGTGACAGACACACAAAGACATGCACACACAGACGCACACACAGACACACACAAGTGACATGCACACACAGACACACACGAGTGACATGCACACGCAGACACACACGAGTGACATGCACACACGAGTGGCACACACACACACGAGTGACACACACACACACACACATGCACGCGCACGCGCACGCGCACCCCTATGACCAACTGCGATAGTCTCCACAAGAAAAGGTATGAGCGCGTGCGGAATGAACTCCTCTACGTATTGTCGGAAACGACTCGATGTTTGGAGCTCTGAAGCTCCTCAATGGCGGGAGAGGGCTCGTCCTCTCCTTCTTCCTCTTCAAGCCTCTCTAACCTAAGAGAGAGAAAATAATGAACTCAAATGAGTTCATTTCAGCCCCCCAAACGACCTAATAAACCCCTCAATACCCGCTATTGGATCTTAAGAGATTCGATTGAACGACTTAGAAAATCGGGCTTAAAATTGATTACGCCTCTGACCGCACGACCGTGCGTTTTGAAAATGCACGACCGTGCGTAAAACGACAGAACAACGCTCGGCGGGTCAAATCACACGATCGTCCGATTTAACATGTCAACGATCGTGCGCGTGTAAGCTGACCAAAACTCGCTTTCTGGGTCTGATCGTGCGCGTTGGCCACACAACCATGCGTGGCTAAAACACACGACCAACCCTGAAGAGCTCCGGAAAGCCTCTGAACAATCTCCAAAACGCACGGGACGTCCTTAGACTCCTTCGGACCCTAACACCCTGCAAAGCAAGAAGGTTTTGGAGCGCTATAGATGTGCCTCCCTGGACTCTGTTGAAGTCTCGATTCTCGAAGTGTTAGTGCCGAACAACCGCTAAACCAAAGAAAGGTAAGTCATAAAGAGGTAACACCTTCGACTCTTCGCATTCAGCGGTTTGAGGCAAGATTTTTACGATTACACCTTGTCGCGACTCTATCGAAGATTTCTTGTAGCAATTTGAGTATGCAATTATTTTGTTGCTAAGATAGTTGACGGCGGTTTAAAAATAACTGTAAGCTAAACACGTATGTTGACTTTTTTCATGAAAAATGTAGCTGATGCTAAAATTTTGTATTGACGAAGTTTTTGAAAAGAAAACGTCACTAAATAGAAAACTAACGACGAAGCAAAAACGTCACTGTAGAGTTTATATCTTGTAGTGAGTGAGCTAAACACCCATAGTCAAGCATCATTCTCGACTAAATAACTAACTCATCATATAAACAAACACATCATATAAACAAACAGGCCACTAACAACCTTCACACAACACACTTAGACTCTACTACCAACTTCAGAATTCCTTGGAATTAAGGTCCTAAGTGTTGTGAAGCTAAAAAAGTGGGAAGGTGCTAGTTGTGAGTAATAATAAGTGTCCTAGAATTAGCCTAAACTTGGTAATACATGGCAAGAATTTTAGCTAAGTCCTTAATCATTTGGCTAAGCTTGGACTCTCCAAAGAATTATCAAACCAACTCTAAAAACTCCCAAACTTCATGGAGAGGTTAAGCATTATATAAATTAGTTAAGAAAGGTCTAACATCATTGAAATAAATTCCAAAATGCCATAAACATTTAGCCTCAAGATGACTAAAGTCATACTTGGAATTTAACAAGGCTAAATGCTAATAAAGTTCAATGATTAATCATGTTAAAACAATACGATAAAATCTCCATTTTTTGTAAACAAAGTTTTATTACAACATGAAAATATCTATATTTTACTAAGCAAAATTCATATATGTTATCTTCATCAGTTTTTTACTTTTATAAATATCAAATCAATGCATCAAAGTTATCTTAGTTAAAATTTTAATTAGATAAGCTGAGTGCCACCAACACAACACATGCATAAAAGAAAATGAGAAAACAAAATGAGTCCTAAGCACGGCGAGAAGAGAACCGTATCTTCATCCCTTCTTTTCCGGTCATGAAAGCCTCGAGAAAATGGGTGGAAAATGACCATGGAGGTGAGATCTAACCACTTCCAAAGATGAATCTTTGATCAGGTTCATGGATCTCCGTGGGTGGCACCTTCTTCCACTACAAGCTCATCCTCCTCACCTTTCACCCTAAGAGAGAGAATGAGATGGCCGAAAAGAATCATTTTAGTCTCTATCACGATCTAAATGCGTTTGATAGAGATCATTGGCCCTTGGATTAGAAATCATCTCGATCTATGGCTCATAACAAATCTCCTAAATCTGATTTCAGGCCAATCGCACGGTCATGCGCCCGATCGTGCGCAAAATGCACGATCAATTTCCCATCTCTTTCATTTATACAAAAAATGCACAGTGGTGCGCATGGTTGTGCAAAAAATCCACTATCATCTTCAGATCTCTAGAAATCTACACTTTTCTTCACGCACTGGTAGTGTCGAATACGCATTGATAGTCCCTGGAAGAAATTCAACAATTCTATTGAATCAATTTTTTGAACTCCCAATGCATGGTGCTCTTCCGTAAAGCTATACATACCAGTTTGTAAGGTATAAACATAGGGTGAAATTTGGGGTGTTAGTGTGTTAGTTAGATCCAAGGTGGAAATCTTCAATGATCATAAGAGCCTGAAATATCTCCTGACGCAAAAGGAATTGAATATATGGCAATGTAGATGGATAAGATTTTTTGGGAATTATGATTTGGAGATTCACTACACTCTCGGGAAAGCGCTAATATGGTGGCAGATGCTCTAAGTCGGAAGTACTCTAGGCAGAGTATTTGGATCTAAGCGCATTGTGAGTAGCTCGCAAAGGACTTTGAGTCTCTGGATATCACTTGTGTAGCTCGTGGTGGTTCTAGCCTAGCTTGCATGTATTGGATAGAAGTGCAGTGCGAAATTGTTGACCGTGTTTGGAAAGCTACTATGATATATAAAGAACTGTAACCATTGTTATTGGAAGTGCGGAATGGCGAGAATGAAAATTTAGTTATGATTGATAGGCTTCTAAGGAAGAAGGAGAGAGTGTGCATTCTAAAGTTTGGCAAGCTTCCTGAGGAATTGAGTATGAATCACATTTATTCCATTCATCAGGGTAGTATGAACATGTAAATGGAATTGAATAATTCCTTTTGGTGGCCTAGTATGAAGAATGATGTGGCTTTATTTGTGATAAGTGTTAGACATGTGCTTTGGTGAAGGCGGAGCGTCAGACACCCGAAGGATTTCTGAAACCTCTCCTTATTCCTAAGTGGAAATTTAATGATATATTTATGGATTTTGTGCACTGACTATCTAGGTGTCAACATGGGAATGATGCTATTTGGATTATTATCTGACTAAGGTGGCCAACTTTATCCCTAATCGAAGGGCGATGATCTTGAAAATTTGTAAAGCTTTATGTTAACTGAAAATCAGCTAATTGGGCATCCAATTCGCTGATTTTCAGTGAATTTGACACTCAATTCACTGAAAATCGGTGAATTGGATGCCCAAGTGCGCCTAGGTGTACCTCGGGTGCGTCTGAGATCATGTTTTTGCCCCCTCCCAAAAAAACAGGTTGAAGAAAACAACTTGAAAAGCCCAGGCGCGCCTTTGGTGCGCCTGGGAGTTGGTAAGGCGCGCGCCTGAGGAGCGCCTGAGGCACCTCGCCCGCCTCTGCCTTGCAGAGGCGCTGGCCAGTGCGCCTGGTGCGCCCGACGCCTCAAGCGCGCGCTTTGATAACGTAGCACCTTATGAAACATTGTATGGGGGATGGTGTCACACGCTGATGTCATAGGAAGAGGCGGGTGATACTCGATTATTGAAAAAGTAAGTAGGTTATGAAGTATTTGAGACCATTGAAATAATCAGTGAGTCGATGAAGATTGTGCAAAACCGGCAAATAAAGTTTTATAACCCGCACCACAGAAACATTGAGTTTGCGGTGGGCGATATGGTGTTCTTGAAGATCAAATCCTTCAAGGGCATATCAAGGATTTGGCATTTGAAGAAGTTGAGTCTGGGGTATTTGGGTTTGTTTTAAATTATTGAGTGCATAGGCGAGTCTGCATATCGTCTTGTGTTGTCGGCAAAATTGTGTGGATTGCGTGATGTTTTTCATGTATCAGTACGGAGGAAGACGTTGTAACCCAATGTCATGATTGAGCCAACTGCGGTGCTGGTAGAGAAAATTTGTCGGTTGTCATTCACCCTATTTGCATTGAAGATTCGGAGATATAGAAGTTGCGGAATAAATTGGTCAAGCTTGTGAAAGTTCGTTGGAACAATTACTGAAAAGATGAAAATTCATGTAGCGAGAGCATGCTATGCGGGAGGATTGTGGCTTTTTACTCCAGGTATGTTTGCATTATAGTTTAATTTCAAGGACAATTCTTTTAATGGGGTAGGTTTGTAACACCGCACTTTCCCTCTTTTGTGTTATATAATGATTACATGATGTCTTATATAGGCATATGTATGCATGTAACTGACAGTGGTATGGTCAAAGACTCGTTTTTTTGGTGTGTGTGTGGGGGGGGGGGGGGGGGGGGGGGGGTCTCATTCTACACGGTTTAGTACACGGTCGTGTACATGGTTGTGTACATAGACATGTAGCCCACAACTTGAACTAGACTTCTAATGGGATACACGGCTTAGGACATAGCCGTTTAGGGACCTATGTGGATGTACATGGCCAGGCACACGCCCATGTTCGTGGTCGTGTACCATATTCTTCTTTAGTCTAGATTTTCTAGAGGTAGATACGACCTTGCACATGGCCTGGACCGTGGTGTGTACCAATTTGTGTATGAGAACATAAACTGAAATTTCAAACTCGTTTTTGGCCGTAGGATTGGGGGATTTAGTCTTTGATGACCCAGATCAGTTCATGGGAGCTTTAGGTTGTAGGAGATGGGTCAGAGCTCCTAATTTTTCATTTCCTTTTTTCTCTCCAAGATTTTGAAAAGGAGGAAAGGTGGAGAGCTTTTGGATTGGAATGGGTGGTGGCACCGGAGATCCAAGAGGTTGGTCAAAGATTCGTTTCCGGCAGCGCTTAGAGGTTCCTTCCCCAGCCATGCTCATCTAATTTGGTCGAAGTTGCCATGGTCAAAAGAAGAAAGAAGAAGGTAACGGTCCTCTTATCAGTTATTAAGATTTCATTGAATTATTGTGTTCTTCTTGCATATGATGTGTGGTGACCCATTGAATCTCCAATTAAAAGAGGTTAGGTCATCATGGTTTGTTAGGAACCCAGGGCATGTGATACCACCATGAATAGATAGTTTCCATCAATGTATGAGTTCGAGCATAAGCATGATGTGTGAAGTCATGGTAGTCATTTCGACTTAAACGGTGATGTTTGTATTAGTGAGCAGGGCGCGGTGTGCACGTGAAATCTCCAACGATGATAAGTGAGCGCAGGTTAACTTAGGTATAGCCGTCCTCCTTCATATTTATGGAGTTAGTAGAATGGCTCAATGAGAATCTGCCGTTCTCACTAACTCTTTCACGAGAGGTTATGATGTGGAAAATGACTTCTTTAGATAAACCCCCCTAATTCATATATTTCTGAATCGACATTAGTAATAAAAGAGGCCCAAGAAATTCCATATCATTCCACTATATCGAAACCTGAATCATTTTATTACAGTAAACTAATATTTTTTTTTACTTAGAAGGATATGAAGACCTGTAGATTCTCAAATATATAAACACGGAACTAAAATAACAAAATTACAAGTTATTATAGAAATCGAGCATGGCAATGCATGTAATCATTATCTTAAAAAATTGCACCACCCTCCGCAGGGCTTTCAGCAGCTGCTCACTTCTCCAAAATACAGAAATTATAGGTTGATAGATTGTTGGAAAATAATGTTGTTGATTTTGCTTTGTTCCAATCTTCATTACAGTTTTTGCTACCTATAATGTTGATGTAAACATCAAAGTTAATTATATTGGCAATGAAGAGCCTCTTTTAAACCTACTGATGCAATGGTGCTCATGTATATGTCAATTTCAATTCCAGTATAACTAAACTTTTGTCTACATCCGAACAACAAAACCGTCAATTTCAATTCTTGTGATTGAATTTTTAACTGCAACCGAACAACATAATTAAAATTGGCTCAGTTTTGATTCATGTCAAAATTGAAATTGAACTAATTCCAATTTCTATATCTCAATTCCTTCCAAATGAACGTAGTCATCCAATTTTTTTAGTTTTTCGTGTGACAAACTGACACCCTTGGTGGGGCTAATGTGAAGGCTGAGCTTGACATGTGGCAAGCCCCGGAAGTGACCTTCGTGTAGCACTGTAGAGGACACGCAGATAGAACTAGGGTTTTTTTAGGATGTATCAAGTTATCGAAAAATCTGCGAATTATTATTACTTAAGTCACCTTTGAAGGAGAGCCTTGGGGCACCGGTTAAGGTGTCGCCGTGTGACCTTGAGGTCACGAGTTTGAGTCCTGGAAGCAGACTCTTGCAAAAATGCAAGGTAAGGTTTGCCTACATTTCACCCTTGTGGTGGGACCATCCCCGGACCCTGCGCGGGGATGTTTTGTGCACCGGGCTGCCCTTTATATGGCCAAGATTTGGTCTATTCTTTCAAAAATGTAAGAAATATATATATATATTTGATCATTTTAAATAATTCTTTTTCACCGTGCATTTTTCTTAGAAAATAGTTAAGCATACCCGTGCAAAGGTGGATGTACACCCAGGCTCCGGCGACCCGGATCACCAATCTCAGGCGTGTATTTGACCAGGATTGTGCGACCGGTGATTTGATTGAAACGGGAATGGTATTTTCGTCCGTCAACAAGTGACCAAACAATCAGCTAAAACGCAATTTTTCATAGTTTTAGCATTATTGCATGAATCTTTACACGCGGAGACTACAAGTTCCATGATATTACCCGTAATTCAGTTCTCTTCGGCGCGAAAATGGGACGACATGGCAGCGCCTTGACTCACCTGAAACCATTATCATCTCAAGCAGCAGCCAAAGCAATCAGCAGTTCTTCACCAGTCAAGGCAGCAAAATGACAACAGTTAGATTCAGTTTTGCGAAATTGGGTCCAAAGGAGCGAAGTTCATTGGACTCGAAATGGGAAGAACCCGAATCCTGGACCAGTTTTACTAGCTGCAAGCAACCATGATTTTCAAGCAGCTTTCCAGAAAGAAGAGACTCAGAATAATTTCAAGTGAAAATTTTGTTTATCCTATAAAGAATATATACATATATATATAAGGTTAATTACCGGGACCTCCCCTGAGAGTTTGCATAATTACAGGTTGCACCCCTATCTTTCAAAATTACATTCACCTCCCCCTCTAGGTTTCTATAGTTTACAAAAATGACCCTTCTGTTAGAAATACAGATGAAAAATGATAAAGTCAGCCAAAATTATTTTATAATATTCAATTTTACTGACTCTACATTGAAAGGTGTGATCTTTTCCTTTAGAAATATAGATGGAAAGTGATCAAATATGTCAAATTATTTTATGATGTTCAAATTTTATCATTTGTAATAACTCTACATTGAAAATGGTGTGTTACATTTTACCTTTTGTAATGAATCTAGAATCATTATAAAAGGATAAAATTAAAATATCATAAAATAATTCGACTGATTTTATCATTTTCATCCATATTTCTAGCGAAAGGGCATTCTCACCTAAAAGTAATTTCGAAAGATAGAGGGGTGCAACCTGTAATTATGCAAACTCCCAGGGGAGGTCTCAGTAATTAACCCTATATATATCATCTTATAAGTTTCAGATTTTAGGATGATATTGTGAGCCATCTTTCATTTGTTACTATTAGATAAATATATAATAAAGTCTTGTTGTAATTGTTGGGTTTCATTCTCACCTAGAAATAGTGTGAGCAAAATCTTGACTAGCTTTTCCAAGAGTTCTCAAAAGCATGCTCAACACAACTCTAGACAATACGAAGACATCATCATCGTGGTCTCAACGATATCCCCATCTCAAGTATATTTTCATTACCGGACGAGTTTGAGTATTCTGAATTACTGAACGCTTCCATGTCCTCATCTCCATTGTTAGATATCTCTTCATCTTTCTTGCTCTTGCTGGCCATTTCCTCTTCATAATCGGAGCTTGAACATTCGGAATCACCAAAAGGGTCAGTTTTCTTGTCTTCCAAAGACTCCTTGTCAGGGAAAACATTTGAATGTTCAGAATCGTAATCAGAATAGGGTAATCTCAAGATATCTTCATCATCGTGCTCCGAGTTTGAGTATTCTGAATTACTGAACGCTTCCATGTCCTCATCTCCATTGTTAGATGTCTCTTCATCTCCATTGTTAGATGTCTCTTCAACTTTCTTGCTCTTGCTGGCCATTTCCTCTTCATAATCGGAGCTTGAACATTCGGAATCACCAAAAGGGTCAGTTTTCTTGTCTTCCAAAGACTCCTTGTCAGGGAAAACATTTGAATGTTCAGAATCGTAATCAGAATAGGGTAATCTCAAGATATCTTCATCATCGTGCTCCGAGTTTGAGTATTCTGAATTACTGAACGCTTCCATGTCCTCATCTCCATTGTTAGATGTCTCTTCATCTCCATTGTTAGATGTCTCTTCAACTTTCTTGCTCTTGCTGGCCATTTCCTCTTCATAATCGGAGCTTGAACATTCGGAATCACCAAAAGGGTCAGTTTTCTTGTCTTCCAAAGACTCCTTGTCAGGGAAAACATTTGAATGTTCAGAATCGTAATCAGAATAGGGTAATCTCAAGATATCTTCATCATCGTGCTCCGAGTTTGAGTATTCTGAATTACTGAACGCTTCCATGTCCTCATCTCCATTGTTAGATGTCTCTTCATCTCCATTGTTAGATGTCTCTTCAACTTTCTTGCTCTTGCTGGCCATTTCCTCTTCATAATCGGAGCTTGAACATTCGGAATCACCAAAAGGGTCAGTTTTCTTGTCTTCCAAAGACTCCTTGTCAGGGAAAACATTTGAATGTTCAGAATCGTAATCAGAATAGGGTAATCTCAAGATATCTTCATCATCGTGCTCCGAGTTTGAGTATTCTGAATTACTGAACGCTTCCATGTCCTCATCTCCATTGTTAGATGTCTCTTCATCTCCATTGTTAGATGTCTCTTCAACTTTCTTGCTCTTGCTGGCCATTTCCTCTTCATAATCGGAGCTTGAACATTCGGAATCACCGAAAGGGTCAGCTTTATTGTCTTCCAAAGACTCCTTGTCAGGGAAACCATTTGAATGTTCAGAATCGTAATCAGAATCGGGTAATCTCAAGATATCTTCATCATCGTGCTCCGAGTTTGAGTATTCTGAATTACTGAACGCTTCCATGTCCTCTTCTCCATTGTTAGATGTCTCTTCATCTTTCTTGCTCTTGCTGGTCATTTCCTCTTCATAATCGAACCTTGAACATTCGGAATCACCAAAAGGGTCAGTTTTCTTGACTTCCAAAGACTCATTGTCGGGGAAACCATTTGAATGTTCAGAATCGTAATCAGAATAGGGTAATCTCAAGATATCTTCATCATCGTGCTCCGAGTTTGAGTATTCTGAATTACTGAACGCTTCCATGTCCTCATCTTCATTGTTAGATGTCTCTTCATCTCCGTCGTTAGATATCTCTGCATCTTTCTTGCTCTTGCTGGCCATTTCCTCTTCATAATAGGAGTTTGAACATTCAGAATCACCAAAAGTGTCAGCTCTATCATCTTCCAAGGACTCCTTGTCAGGGTAATCATTTCTTGGATGATCCTCGGCTGCAATACAACTGCAAGATCATTCAGGTGGAAAATAATCAAAACTGGAAAGAAAACAAAGTAGAAGTCATGCATAAGGAAACCTTTTGAATGTTCAGAAACGTAATCAGAATCGGGCAATCTCAAGTTATTTTCATCATCGTGCTCTGAGTCTGAGTATTCTGAATTACTGAATGCTTCCATGTCTTCATCTCCATTGTTAGATGTCTCTTCATCTTTCTTGCTCTTGCTGGCCATTTCCTCATCATAATCGGAGTTTGGACATTCAGAATCACCAAAAAGGTCAGCTTTATGGTCCTCCAAGGACTCCTTGTCAGGGTAATCATTTCTCGGATGATCCTCGGCTGCAATACAACTGCAAGATCATTCAGGTGGAAAATAATCAAAACTAGAAAGAAAACAAAGTAGAAGTCATGCATAAGGAAACCTTTTGCAAGTTCCGAATCGTAATCAGAATCGGGCAATCTCAAGTTATTTTCATCATCGTGCTTTGAGTCTGAGTATTCTGAATTACTGAACGCTTCCATGTCTTCATCTCTATTGTTAGATGTCTCTTCATCTTTCTTGCTTTTGCTGGCAATTTCCTCGTCATAGACGGAGTTTGGACATTCAGAATCACCAAAAGGGTCAGCTTTATGGTCTTCCAAGGACTCCTTGTCAGGGAAATCATTTCTCGGATGATCCTCGGCTGCAATACAACTGCAAGATCATTTAGGTGGAAAATAATCAAAACTGGAAAGAAAACAAAGTGGAAGTCATGCATAAGGAAACCTTTTGAATGTTCCGAATCATAATCAGAATCGGGCAATCTCAAGTTATTTTCATCATCGTGCTCCGAGTCTGAGTATTTTGAATTACTGAATGCTTCCATGTCTTCATCTCCATTGTTAGATGTCTCTTCATCTTTCTTGCTCTTGCTGGCAATTTCCTCTTCATAATCGAAGTTTGGACATTCAGAATCACCAAAAGCGTCAGCTTTATCGTCTTCCATGGACTCGTTAGGGTAATCATTTCTTGGATGATCCTCGGCTGCAATACAACTGCAAGATCATTCAGTTGGAAAATAATCAAAACTGGAAAGAAAACAAGGTGGAAGTCATGCATAAGGAAACCATTTGAATCTTCAGAATCGTAATAAGAATCGGGCATGTCATTGAAATCATCTTCGTCCTTCATTTGAACCCTAGATCACCATAAGAAAGGCTGCCGTCAATTTTCTGAAGTTCTTAGTTTAGAGCATAGAAATCTAAAATTGGGATGAGAAATGCGTACGAAGGATAGTCAATTGCTATCTCTTTGGTATCATTAGCCGTTGAAACAGAACCACTCCCTGCATCAGCAAAATGATATACAAATTCATGGGGCCTAGCTCATTATGATTTTTTTTATGTAGTCATGTAGTAGAGATCATCAAATTTTGTTCTACATCAGAGTTTGTGCATTAACATTTAAATAATAATAAGTCATTATGTTGTCAACTTCTATGAAAGGTTGGACTTTTTTACGGTAATAGCCATTTTATCATTATGTCTACAATTTCCGAGTCATTTTTAGGGTAATTTTCAAAGGCCAAAAAGTTCAAAAATGTCACATGTGCAGCAATATTTCCATTGACTTTAAGGCTCCGTTTGGCACGGCGGTGGTGGTCATGAACATGGTGGTTATGAACCGTCGTTCGTGAACTCCCGACCTCACCTAAGGAACTTCATCCACGTTTATGTTCAAAACTAGTTTTCTTTTCTTGGTGGCAGTTATAACAGTTGTCATGCCAAACAAACATTCTATGACGGTGGCAGTTATAACAGTTGTCATGCCAAACAAACATTCTATGACGGTGGCGCTTTTGTCCAAACTCAGCGGAGGAAAAATGCCACGCCAAACGGAGCTAAAATAAGTATCATGGAAATTGATAAAAATGTCACGTGACATCACAATGACAATACACATGTATTTTTTTTCATATGATTTGTGAAGATTACTATCATAGAAAATGAAAAGATAATGATTTTGTTATCATTTTTAAACGAAAGTGGCTAAAATATAAAGCAGAACAAACTTCGACGAATTATAGAGTAGCTTACTCCTTTCTGTATTTTTTCCCTCAAACTTTTCAAAAAGATTAGCACTGCAAAAAATCAAATGACAATGAGAGAGAACCTTCACTGGATACATAGGCTTTTATTTCAGATTCTATCTCTTGAACAGCTGAAGGAACGTACTCCCTAAGCAAAGGGAGATAATTGAACAAGAATGAAATTGAATTATCTTCAGGTGAAATACCCCTGCAGCCAACTCTTGAGGGAATCAATATGAAAGGTGATACAAGTGAATTAGGAAAAGGGAAAAATGCACAAAATGCACTTACTCCACCTCTTTCTTTTTTATCGGCTTTTCATCCTCACCGTCAACCCGGACAACATCGTAGAGATGACAAATCTTCAGCAAGGAATCAATGACTTCCTTTTCATTATTCCAAACTTGTTCAAAATGGGCACTTCTTACAAGTTTCTGAGCAACATTAGGAGAATAAATTATATCTAAAAAGACTTTCAATTACAGCACGTTTGGATATTTAATATTCTTGGTAAAATAAATCAATAAATTACACTATTTGAATGGATCCAGTAATACTAATAGGACATAGCTTCTCATATTCCTACATTTAAAAAGAGTTCCTATGACTGGATGATTGTACGGTAAACTAGGAAGATAGAACGCAAAATGATTCTTTCGAGAAAATAAAGCAGTATCTAGTGGACATAAAAAATAATGAAAATATTCTTTTTGGTTTAATCATATGCTAAAAAATACTAATGGGGGAATTAAGAAAAGGCAAAGAAAAAAAAAAGATAAATCAAATCTAAAGGGCACAAAATTGTAAGAATGAGTATAAGGCTATAAGCTAGAGTTAATATCACATTCAACAAATAATAGAAAAAGGGTGAAGATCGATTTATAGGCAATTATAAATAGCTGTGTAACACTAATGATTATGGGCATATCTGATATCCAGTAGTAATATGATAGATCGTCACTATCATCGAACCCGAAAATGTATGATTGATTGCAAAATAAAGATACAACTATCGAAACATGCTCGATCTCAAACTCTTGAGGGTTGGTTCCCTCTAAGAGTCTATCTCTCCTATGAGAGCCTAAACCTAAATAGGATCCAAAGATAAGAAACTCTCAACCTAAGGGCTCTTTATAAACATGGAGACCTGCTACAAGATAAAAGTACATAAAAGGATAATTACATAATTAACTACTAATACAAATCCATAAAGGTCACCGCATTCAATAATTGGAAGTGTTGGTGATAAATGGAGAATAAATGATGATCCAAGCGGAAGCGGCAAGAATCCAATTTCTACTGCATTCAATAATGAGGATAAAGCTCATTTGGATGCCTTAATTGCTAGAGCATTTTATTCGGCGGGGTTGTCATTCAATCTAGCAAGAAATCTGTATTGGGGAATCATACTCCTTTGCCGCTAGTCATAACCTTTCGGGATATGTACCACCCAGAAAATTCATTAAGAACCACCTTGTTGTTGAAAGAGAAGATAGAAATTGAAAGAAGATTAACTCCTATATGAGGAATGTGGGTCGACAAGGGAGTTAACATTGTAAACGACGGATGGAGCGATCCACGTAGACGACCACTCATTAATTTTATGGAAATAACGGATTCAAAAGTAATGTTCTTGAAGGCGGCTAATTGTGAAGGTCAAACCAAAGACAAGTATTTTATTGCATCTTTGATCAAAGAGGTAATTCTAGAAATCGGACATGAAAATGTTGTTCAAGTTATAACAGATAATGAGGCAAATTGCAAGGGGGTGGGCCAACTAATTGAGAGTGAGTTTCCATCAATTTTTTGGACACCTTGTGTGGTGCACACTCTCAATCTAGCTTTGAAGGACATATGCGCCGCTAAGAATTCGGAGAATAATGTGGTTACATATGAAGAATACTCGTAGACTACCCATATAGGTGATGATGCAATGTTCATTAAAAATTATATAATGAATCATTCCATGAGATTAGCAATGTTTAATGAGTTTGTTAGCTTAAAATTATTATTTATTGTCGAAACTCGTTTTGCATCAATGATCATCATGTTAAAACGATTCAAACTTATAAAGAATGGTTATTAGTGATCATTGGCTTATATATCATGATGATGATACAAAAAAACCTAGATATGTGAAAGAGAAGGTGTTGGATGATGATTAGTGGGATTCCATTAAGTACATTCTTTCATTCACCGCTCTTATATATGATATGATTTATTTTTGTGATACAGATAAGTCTTGATTTCATTTAGTATATATGTGGAACACAATGATTGAAAGGGTGAAGAAGTCATCTATGCTCATGAGAGGAAAAATTAGTGTATCTACATTTTTTGAGGTAGTACATGCTATTATTGTGGATCGATGGAACAAGAATAACACGCTGCTTCATTGCTTTGCACATTCATTAAATCCATGGTAATTAACTTTTTAATTATAAATTTATATTTTTATGCATTTTGTATTATTGATTTTTTTACTTAATATTTTTTTGTTATTTTACTAGATATTATAGAACCATGGCTAGCGGTGGATCAAAATGAGTCGCTCATAAAGATTCCGAAGTTAGCAAGGAAATGATTAAATGTTGAAAAAATATTTTCCAAGCTTAATGGATCGTAATGTGGTCGCCAAGGAGTATGCAGAATTCATTGACAAATCGAGAGATTTTAATAATTATGATTCAATTCAAAATCGTTCTCTTATATCCAAAGACTTGGTGGATTAATCATGGTTCGCCGGTCCCTTCGCTTTAAACCATAGTCTTGAAGCTATTAGTACAACCATCTTCTTCATGCATTGAGAGAAATTGGAGTACTTATTCCTTGATCCATTCAATGAAAAGGAACAGAATGACACTGCAACGTGTCAAAGATTTAACAAGTATCCATAGATATCAAAAATACAATGAAGGGGAGTCTAGATTGTGGGATATTGCAGGCGATGGCTTTGAGTCATTCGAAGATGTAGGTAACCAAAAAAGAAGCCCACTTCAACGAAAAGTTAGATAGTAAACAATTGTTCTATTCCTACTTCAAAGCAGAAGCTAAAGGAAACACCTCAGACATATGGTACTTCGCGGGTGTTCAGACCACATACAAACAACATGACATGCTTCATCTCCCTAGATGAAATGTAAAATTCGAAATCATCTGAAAATAGAGCAAATAGAAGGAAAAGGGACAATCGGACTAAAGATCAAAATCGGACAACACAAGCATATTCATGATGTTTGGTACGTACATACTGTCATTAAAGAAGTCTAGAGATTCATTCGCAAAGATAAAGACAGCAGTTTCATGTGGCACCAGAGGTATAGACATTTAAAGTTTAAACAAAAAGGACATGGAATAGGTGTATCTCACATTGAAGAAAATCATAAATTGTTTGAAGATTGTTTTTTTTTTTTGGAAAGCATCACAGACAATAATTTTCAAAGAACACAGCCTGGAGAAGCCTAGAACACGGCCTGGAGAAGCCTAGAACTGCCTAATTCCCACTTACCTGTACAGTTAACTGCCTATATAACTGTTCCCTCCCCTCTGCCTTCACCCAGCATCTTCTTCTGGACGAAAGGAAAGCTCACGCTAAATGCTAACAGCTCTAAACTTCACATTTTTCTGGCTGAAACTCCGCATAATTACAAAATTTGTAGACGCCTACACCTGCCCTCTCCTTTCCAGTACCGCAAGTATCCATTCCTACCCTCCAAAACCTCCAACCATCTAATGTCACTCCCATGATGGCCTCCCACAACCTTGCGCTTGTCCAGATCCCCGAACCAGACAACCAAACACAACAAATCCTTTCTGAAACTCTGAAATCAGTGCGGAAATTGGGGCCAACTCACTGTCCAGCCATCAAAGCAGCAGTCTATCACTTTTTTGGACTCGGTCACTTGTGTAAGTTCTAATTTAAGATCAATATTGCTTATTGTCACTTGTTTGGTGAACTACCATATCATTGGGGATATTATTTTGTATTTATTTATCCAAGCCTTGTTCTATTGGGGGTGTTTATTCTCTTGGTGCTTAATTGACGTGTTGTTAATCTTAATTCAACTAAATCTTGCTAGTTTCTCTAACGAGTAATCTCAAACGTGAATGACTGAAAATCTACTATTAATTTTAGCATTTATTGTAATTAAACATTAAACCAGCCGATGCCGGTCCCAAGCCCGGATGAAAAATGGTGAGGGTTGTGTTAGGTAGACGGCCAGCGTAAAATTTAGTCACCCTTAAGAATATGGATCTTTTGAGAAATTGTGCTAAAGCTAGGTTGTTCCCCCTAAGGAACGCGTCGTATGGTCCGAATGCGGCGTCTTGGCAAGGACCGCTACATCTCCAGGACTTGGGTGTAGTGTTAAATAGGCAAGAGTCCTCGTCGTATGGTCCGAATGCAGCGTCTTGGCAAGGACCGCTGCACCTCCAAGAGGACTTGGGTGTAGTGTCAAATATGCAAGAGCCCTCACATATTAGGCGTCCTAGAAAAGTTGATCGTAGGATTTGTGATCGACTTAGGTTTGGAAGTTGGAATATAGGTACGCTAACGGGAAAAGCGATGGAAGTAGTGGATACAATGATTAGGAGAAAGATAAATAATGTTGTTTATCGATCTGGAGAAGGCGTATGATAGGGTTCCAAGAGAGGTCTTGTGGAGAGTCTTAGAAAAGAAAGGTGTAAATGTATCATACATTGACGTAATCAAAGATATGTATACAAATTCAGTGACCAGGGTGAGGACATCTGGAGGATTAACACAGGAATTCCCTATCGCTGTTGGCTTACATCAAGGGTCAGCTTTAAGCCCTTACCTCTTTACCCTTATCTTAGATGAGCTCACCGGACATATCCAGCAAGCAATACCTTGGTGTTTATTATTTGCAGATGATATTGTTTTGGTCGATGAGACGCGCGAGGGTGTAAACGCGAAACTGGAATCTTGGAGAGACACTTTAGAAAAGAAGGGTTTTAGGTTGAGCAGGACAAAGACAGAGTATATAGAGCTTAAATTTAGTAGTGCAAGAAGGTCAGATGACTCCGTCATTAAATTGGGTGACCAAGATATTTCCCGCAGTGAGTGCTTTAAATATCTGGGATCGATAATTCAAAAAGATGGAGGTGTAGATAAAGATGTGATTCATAGAATCCAAGCAGGTTGGTTGAAGTGGAGAGGCGCGTCTGGGATCCTATGTGATCGTAAAGTACCACTAAAACTTAAAGGCAAGTTTTACTGTACTGCAATTAGGCCTGCAATGCTCTACGGTTCTGAGTGTTGGGCAGTGAATGGTGTACACGAGCAAAAAATGGGAGTCGCGGAGATGAGAATGCTTAGGTGGATGTGTGGTCACACGAGACTGGATAAAATTAGGAATGAATGTATCAGGGATAAGATAGGAGTGGCGCCAATTGTAGAGAAGATGCGAGAAGCTCGTTTAAGATGGTTTGGACATGTACATAGGAGACCATTAGAGGCACCTGTTAGGCGTTGTGAGAGTTTAGTCACTAGACATGTTAAACGGGGGAGGGGTAGACCAAAAAGACTTGGAATGAAACTATAAAGAAAGACATGATGTACTTAGGCATTAATGAGACTATGCTTAAAGATAGGGCGCAATGGCGACAGAGGATCCATATAGCCGACCCCACTATGGTGGGATAAAGGCTTGAGTGTTGTTGTTGTATTGTAATTAAACATTGGACAATCGCATGTGTAATTTATCATTTTAGAATTCCCTACAACACCATGCTGACACTTATTCATTAGAGTTTCTTGTGGGCGCATATATGCTCACTCTTCACATCCATCCCGCATCACCAAGTGGCTTCATCTTCAGTTTGGTGGTCCCATTGGATGAGTACTTCCTTCACCCCCTATACACCTGAGTGCAAAGTAAAAGACTTGGACACATTTTATTCACCCATCAATAGTGGTGGGTAGTTGAGGAATATCAATCAGTGTTGCCTCAATATAAATCAGTGTTGTGTCGTGGAACGGTTTGAATGTCGAAATGTGGAAAACATCATGAATTTGTGCATCTACTGGAATACGGAGGCGATAAGCAACATGCTAGATGCACTCAGTAATCTGATAGGGTCCATAAAATCTGGGCGAGAGTTTATTGGTTCTTTTTTGGAGAT
This sequence comes from Dactylorhiza incarnata, assembly GCA_033032865.1. Classification (NCBI taxonomy): domain Eukaryota; kingdom Viridiplantae; phylum Streptophyta; class Magnoliopsida; order Asparagales; family Orchidaceae; genus Dactylorhiza; species Dactylorhiza incarnata. Next base: position 2,232,100 of record JAWHQI010000337.1, read on the forward strand.
GGATGTTTGTCGATAAGGGTGTAGTCATAACCATATACGCAATCTCCCTCCTTGTATTGCACATCGCGACAGAGCCCATCATAATGTTATTTCATGTGGTTTCGCATCACTAGTAGATGCTCATGACCCATATCAAGGATAATATTATGTTGGAGTCCTTGATAAACGCCCTCAACATGCGCATAGTCGAAAGTATAAGGTAGTACACGTGGAGGATCCCTGCCAAAAACCAACTTGAATGGTATTGTCTGAATGGGAGGTATGATAAGACATATTGTAACAATATTCGCCCAAGGCTAACCAATCTACCCATTCCTTAGGCTTGACCCCGCTGAAACAACGCAGATACATCTCCAGGATATGATGACCACTTTCGTATGTCCATTTGATTAGAGGTGAAAGGCGATGACATCGCAAATGTCGTTCTGCTGAGGCGAAACAACTCCTGTCAGAAACGAATAATAAATTTTTTATCCAAATCCGAGAAAATGGATTGGGGAAGCACGTGGAGATGAAAGATATGCTCAAAGAAAATATGTGGCACGCTGATGTAGGCTAAAATATTTAAAAAGTAAATATTTTTGAAGATACGTAGAAAAAGGAGTTCGACTCAAGTTCATTAACACGCACTTTCCGTCGGAATGAATGAATTGAAAATGAAACAAGTCCTATAAAAAGTATCCTAGATGCTCAGTAAGTTCATGCAAGCGAGAGATGGAAATTTTCCATAAGAAGGTAAAACATATTTTTTTTGAAATAACGGCAAGGATAAACAACAACAAGCTCTAAGTTTTTTTGTTCATTTACACTTCGCATTATATTTATAGTAATAAAATCAAAGAGGGGGAGTACCTTCTCTTGGAGAGTGACCCAAAGGCGGCTGCAAACACAAATCGAATCCTTTGGAATAGATGGTCGCGGGGAGTTGAACGCAAGTGGGTTAGTTGTTTTGGTAGTAGACTGCCTCAATTTTAAGTACTCTAAGTTCAAGAAGGCTTATGTGGTTGTTTGGACAGGGAAGTGCACTAGTAAGGAGGATTAGGCTCGGGACAGGATGTTAGGTGGGGTTGGACATTGGATAGAGATGTGGGTGTCGAACAGTGGAGCAGAGGGTTTTGTCAATCTCGATGGACAAAACAAGAAGAGGGTAAACCCGCAGGGGATTGTGCTGTGACCGGACGCGAGGATGCGTACGATTGTCAATGGAGGAGTCACTGGGTGGACGGAAGTGGAGAGCAAAAAGAGTCGTCGACCTCAGGAGGAGCTCTGTGGCTGCATTGGTTGCTGGACGGGGCCGCTCAGGCCCCGATTGGGAGGTAAAAACGATGCGGGCGAAAGGAATAGGAAGCAAGTTGGAGGTAATATCGATAAACAGAATAATTTTTTCTATTTCTCGATTTTTTCCTCTCATTGTTTTTCATAGGCTTAGGTAGGTTTTAAATAGGACAGGAGCCTTGAATGATTTTTAATTGTGGAAGTCAAAGGGTGGTTTTAAGATGAATGAGGGGAAAACAAAGGGTCACAAGGGGAGAAATCAAAGGGTTCAGATTTGACTTTTACTATCCCCACATTAGAATTCTGAAATTAATTTAATTAAACTCATTATGAAGAATTTAATTTCGGACTTATAAATTTAAGTAAATTTCTAATGCGAATTTTTCAATTAAGCTTGCTTGCCCCTAAAGCATATCTTGCGGGCCTTTTTAGTCAGGACTTTGTTAGTAGGTAGTACACACCAAATCAGATTGCAATAGAAGTACGCATGATACTATTGCAAGGTATCCTAGCACCAAGCTCTTGAGAGCAGATTCCCTTTAAGAGTCCTCTCTAAGGAGAGATACTAACCCAGGACTCCAAAAGATCGCAAGATAACTAGCTTTACTCCCATATAATATGGGGTGCAAGATACCATGTGCTGCAAGATACCATGTGCTGCAAGTATGACTTAACTTTAGACTAGCATACTAGTCAATTAGTGTAGTGCATATAGGTATCAACACTCTGCTCTTCAAAATCAACCTTGTCTTCAAGATCGAGTAGGGACATCTGTGAAGGGGAGTACGGATGTTTGCAGTGCAAATAAAATCCATGGCGACGAAGGTCGATGTAATCTTGTTGGGAGAGGCAGTATTTGAGGATTCAGCTTTAGTGGTGGAACTGCATGTAGATGTTTGATGCATCAGGTTGAGCTATGCATTACCTTTTAATATTGTGTCGCCCTTTTGGTTTTTATTTTGTTTTTTGTTTTCATTGTTGCATCGTCGTTATGTCATGTTTATTGTACGTTTTATTATTATTTTTTCGCCGTGTTGGCTAGACCGACCAACACGACCATGAATAAATAGGTCTGGTAGCGCAAGAGGACATGGCATGCAAGCATAACAACCAATTTTTAATTGCATGGAAATTAATTAAATAATTAATTCCGAAAAATATATTGTTAATTAAAATCGGAATTAATTGATTTTGGGAGTTTCAACATCTTTAACACCTCTTTGATTTTCTATAAGCCTCTTGAGTTCCTCCCCACCCCCCTCGTAATGACAATAACTCATATTTTCTTCTTAAATGAGTTTAACCTACCCCCCTCCCCCCCCCCCCCCCCCACACACACACAAACCCTCTATTTATATCACCCTTCTTCCACTTTATTCAGCAGCCTGGAACAGAAACTGAACGAGACAAATAAGTCACGCTCGGTTTTAACTCCGACGCACCCCCCATCCGCCATTCCCTCTCTGACGAAGCTCTGAACCGCATAACGAGTCCACCGGAGGAACGCTCGACGTCCGACGATCTTTCCCGAGGCTCTACCGACGAGATTGAAGCCTCCAGGCGCCGCCCGACCGATTCCTCTGTTCCTTTCAGCTTCACTGAAGCACCACCACCCCTTCTCGTCGGAACAGAAGAGACGGCCACACCCCATGTTCTTCCCTAAAGGTCGGTCGACCATCGGCGACCTCATCCCGACCTTCCGGCGACTGAGGCGTCCCTGCGCTGAGGATTCACGAAGCATCCAGCTAGCTCTTCTCCTTCCCTCCAAATATCCCATTCCCAGCCTGATCTGCCCCATTCGGAACCAGACCGACACCTCAAACCTCCTCCCCCCACATTAACTAAATCCTTGGTCTCCTATCATACCATTTTCCCTTGCAGCCGAGCCATCTCCTTCCAAAAGTCCTCTCCGCCTTGGTAAGTGCAGGTATAACTCTCAGCTCCCTTCAGTTACTTTAAATTCATGCAATTAACGAATAAGTGATCAATATTTGAAGGCCGTTTGCACCATTCCTCTCTTCGTTGCCGTTATTTCCTATGTTGAATGTTTGGATTGCAGCTATTCATCGCGAAAACTCTTGCGGCATGCTAACCCGCTTGGACTCATGCTAAAATTTACGAAAAACGAATAAGTTCAAATTACTCACCGGGAAGCCTACTCTCTTGGGAGCTTAACGCGGTTAAATTAGTTATTTGAATTCCTTAATTTATTTCAATACTATTTTCTAAAAAACATTGGAACACATCAATGTTAAAGAGGGAATGTCGGAGGGGATTGTGGTGGGGGAGCATCATATGGTGGCAGAGAGAGAGAGAGAGAGAGAGCATATACTTGTTTGGGTGGACCAGCATGTGATCGCGAGTGGGAGACCAAAATGCTGCTAAAACTAGGAGCCTTGGTATCATGGAAAATTCCTCTTCCTCAAAGCGAGCATGTTGGATGGCCAGAGTGAGCGTGGGAGGGTTCATAGTACTTAACTACGAAGCACGGATACTTAAAAATGCTTCGCGTATCGGCTCGAACGCGTATCGGATACGGGAAACGACTGGAAATGTGCGGAAACGCGTTTCCGAAATGTAGGAAATGCAATATTTAAATTAAATAAAAAAATTTAATTGGGAAACGCGTATCCCGCCCGCTATTTTATTCACGACGTCAGGCGTGCAGTCACGCCTCATATTAATTTGATTGTTTAGGGTTCACACTCATGCGCGTTTCACGACCCCGACCCCCACAGCTTTGCGTTGTTGTCTCCCGACCCCTACAGTCGAAGCTGCTGCCGCTCCACTGTCACTCCAGATCACGCTCCCTGCTCTCGATCCCTCCCTAGTAAGCTCCTCCTCTTTTTCTTCTTCCTCTTCTTCTTCCTCCTCCGCCTCCTCTTCTTCTTCTTCTTCCTCTTCTTCTTCCTCTTCCTCTTCTTCCTCTTCCTCTTCTTCTTGCTTTTAATTCCGTAGCAGCAGCTTGTGATCACCCTCATTGTCATCACCCTCTAAATCAATGGAAAATTTCTGGCATTCATTTATACTTATTATGTTGTAATTTTTTAAGTGTTGTGATGTTTCTCTACTTCCTGCTGCTTGGTCATTGAGCTTTTGATGTCTCTTGAATTTTTTTTATTGTATATAGCATGTTAGTTCGAGATTATTTGCTAGTTTACATTATTTGCTTGTTTCTTTAAATCTTATATATACTTGAATTTAGAGAAAGAAGTTATGTAATGTGTATGGATTCATGATGGGGATCATGCCCCACGACCCATAGTGGCCTACTCACGCCGACCACGGACCCAGTGACGATCGGTGTTGACGCCAGGAAAATCCTGACCTCAAGATTCGGACCGATGCAGCCCGAGGTTACTGATCCTGCGGTCTAACTCCACGGCTCAGATAGCTAGAATAGGAGAGAGGAAAAAGACTATAAGCACACCCCAGGTGCTCCAGCAGGGAGGTCTCACCACATACCCGGAAGTTTGGGAGAAACTTCCCCTCCGCAACCAAAAGCTGGGCGAGGTACTAGACGGGCATGGACTTGGCGAGTATCCAGCTTGGGGGGACCTCGACCACTTCCAAAAGTGCCAGTTCTAGTACCCCTGGGGGGCTATTTACAAGGGCTACTCGCCAAGCGAGGATACTGCCTCTGCTCGCGAGTTACAAGGGCTACTCGCCCATACTCGCGAGATACTCGCCCAAGCTCGCCTCTGCTCGCCTCTGCTCGCCCAAGCTCGCCTCTGCTCGCCCATTGCTCGTCATACTCGCCCCTTGCTCGCCCAGCTCGCCTCTTGCTCGCCATACTCGCCCCTTGCTCGCCATACTCGCCCCTTGCTCGCCCAGCTCGCCTCTTGCTCCTGCTGGCTGAGTTGTCTTGTGTCTTGGACTGCCGGCTTCTGTGCTGACCTTTTGACCTTGACTTCAGCCTACGTGGCTTTGAATGGGCCTACCCTCGGAGAATGAGGGTTGTACACAATCCCCGCTCTTTGCGAGTAACGTAGTTGCTCGGAAAGAATCATCCAACCCTTATTCGACGAGCTGTCTTTCTGGCGAGTATTTGGTCTATAGTCGATATCTCGCTTCAAGATGTCGCGTAGTATTGCCGAGGAAGCTGCTGCTGACATGACTGACCTCCTGGGCTTGCTGCCGCCTTTTCGGACGCCTGCTCGCGCAGTCGCCGAGCTTGAGGACTTCCTCGCCTCCAGAAAAGGTCGACACCTCACAGAAGCCGAGCTCAACTGCAAGCGGAAGAGAGGTCGACACTTCACAGGAGCCGAGCTCAACTGGAAGCGGATAGAAAGTTGACACCTTCTAGGAGCCGAGCTCAACTGGAGGTAGAGAAGAGTCGACATCTTCCAGGAGCGAGGCTCAACTGGAGGTGGAGAAGATTCGACACCCTCCAGACCATTCGCTAGACGAGCGAGCTCAACTGGAGATGGAGAAGAGTCGACACCCTCCAGGCCATTCGCTAGACGAGCGAGCTCAACTGGAGGTGGAGAAGAGTCGACACCCTCCAGGCCATTCGCTAGACGAGCGAGCTCAACTGGAGGTGGAGAAGAGTCGACACCCTCCAGACCATTCGCTAGACGAGCGAGCTCAACTGGAGGTGGAGAAGAGTCGACACCCTCCAGGCCATTCGCTAGACGAGCGAGCTCAACTGGAGATGGAGAAGATTCGACACCCTCCAGGCCATTCGCTAGACGAGCGAGCTCAACTGGAGATGGAGAAGAGTCGACACCCTCCAGGCCATTCGCTAGACGAGCGAGCTCAACTGGAGGTGGAGAAGATTCGACACCCTCTAGGCCATTCGCTAGACGAGCGAGCTCAACTGGAGATGGAGAAGAGTCGACACCCTCCAGGCCATTCGCTAGACGAGCGAGCTCAACTGGAGGTGGAGAAGATTCGACACCCTCCAGGCCATTCGCTAGACAAGCGAGCTCAACTGGAGGTGGAGAAGAGTCGACACCCTCCAGGCCATTCGCTAGACGAGCGAGCTCAACTGGAGGTGGAGAAGATTCGACACCCTCCAGGCCATTCGCTAGACGAGCGAGCTCAACTGGAGATGGAGAAGAGTCGACACCCTCCAGGCCATTCGCTAGACGAGCGAGCTCAACTGAAGATAGAGAAGATTCGACACCTCGCAGGAGCCGAGCTCAACTGGAAGCGGATACAAGGTCGACACCTTCTAGGAGCCGAGCTCAACTAGAGGCGGATATGAGGTCGACACCTTCTAGAAGCCGAGCTCAACTAGAGGTGGAGAGAAGGTCGACACCTCGCAGGAGCCGAGCTCAACTGGAGGCGGAGAGAAGGTCGACACCTCGCAGGAGCCGAGCTCAACTGGAGGCGGATATAAGGTCAACACCTCGCAGGAGCCGAGCTCAACTGGAAGCGGATACAAGGTCGACACCTTCTAGGAGCCGAGCTCAACTAGAGGCGGATACAAGGTCGACACCTTCTAGGAGCCGAGCTCAACTAGAGGCGGATAGAAGGTCGACACCTCGCAGGAGCCGAGCTCAACTGGAGGCGGATATAAGGTCGACACCTCGCAGGAGACGAGCTCAACTGAAAGCGGATACAAGGTCGACACCTTCTAGGAGCCGAGCTCAACTAGAGGCGGATATGAGGTCGACACCTTCTAGAAGCCGAGCTCAACTAGAGGTGGAGAGAAGGTCGACACCTCGCAGGAGCCGAGCTCAACTGGAGGCGGATATAAGGTCGACACCTCGCAGGAGCCAAGCTCAACTAGAAGCGGATACAAGGTCGACACCTTCTAGGAGCCGAGCTCAACTAGAGGCGGATACAAGGTCGACACCTTCTAGGAGCCGAGCTCAACTAGAGGCGGATAGAAGGTCGACACCTCGCAGGAGCCGAGCTCAACTGGAGGCGGATATAAGGTCGACACCTCGCAGGAGCCGAGCTCAACTGAAAACGGATACAAGGTCGACACCTTCTAGGAGCCGAGCTCAACTAGAGGCGGATACAAGGTCGACACCTTCTAGGAGCCGAGCTCAACTAGAGGCGGATAATGCTGGTTGGTCAAATCGATCATCTCTTCGTCAAGTTGGGGGGTTGGCGTCCGGACTCTCCTCTGATAACTTCTCCAGTCGGATGGGAAGTGCAGTCGGGGGGTAACTCGGCCAACGTGCAAGGGGGGAGCTGATCTCGACCGTCAATGCAGAGGCTTGGTTTTAGGAGGACTCTCTCCCGAGGCGCTATCCCACCACCCGACTTGGGTTTTTACGAGAGTAGGCCTGTCCCCCAATCGGTCGCCAGGTTGCGGAAGAGTCTTCATACTGTCACTCAACAATCAGAGGGGATTAACTGCAACAACTCATATGATTGGAATAATTGACAAGAGATATTAGGCTTTGCCGCAATAGGTCAAATGACACCTTTATAAAAGGGTCCCTCAGTCAAGTAAATCGATCATCGCTTCGTCGAGTTGGGAGGTCGGCGTCCAGACTTTCTCCTGATAATCTCTCCAGTCGGATGAGAGATGCGGTCGGAGGGTAACTCGACCAACGTGCAAGGGGGGAGCTGATCTCGACCGTCAGTGCAGAGGCTTGGTATTAGGAGAACGCACTACCGAGGCACCGTCCCATCATCCGTTCTGGGTTTTACGAGAATCAAGTCGGAGGCTCGTTTCCCAACCTGTCGTGGAGATCGGTTTTACCTACTTCGAAAAGCTCTTGCCAGAAGAGAAAAACAACTCTCGCGGCCCATGCTTCAGGGGGCGAGGAATTTTTATTCAAATGGAATAAACACAAGGAGGGGGAGAATAGACCTTCCCGCTCAGGGATAGAACCTTTTCAGGTCATTGTCGCTCCAGGTATTCCCAAGCAATTCCCCTTCATGATTCTGCAGGCGGTATCCGCCAGTCTCGAATGTCTCTTGAACGATGAAAGGTCCCTCCTAATTCAGTTCGAGCTTCTCGACGACAAGTGATCTCCCTGTTGAGCTCGCGGAATCCTAGCTTGAAGACGTCACGAGTAAACATCCTCGTGGAATATACACCCTTGATGAAGATCATCGCGAGTAAGAGCTCGCGAAATCCTTGCTCGCACATAACTATGTGCGCCTGTCTGCTTGCCCCTGCATACTCGCACCATCCCGAGGTCTCCATCCTACTTGGGTGTTGCTGAAGGATGACGTCAAGTAGGGACTGACAGACGGGGAGGTTCCAAAGGAACACACCATCCCGGGATCTCCAACCCACTTGGGTGTTGAACGCCGACCCAACCTGTTTCCTGTTGCTCAACAATTAAATGGGGAGTTAAGCACACTTAAGCACATTAACTCACACGATTTGGAGGAAATAATTAGAAACGAATCGCTTTGTTACGGGCTTTTAGCCCTCGAGGGTACACGACACCTTTATTCAAGGGTCCCCTGAGAGGTTAAGTCGATCATCCTATCGTCGAGCTAGGAGGTCGGCGTCACGACTTCTTCCTGATAATCTCTCCAGTCAGATGAGAGGTGCAGTCGGAGGGAACCGCGACCAACATGCAAGGGGGGAGCTGATCTCGACCGTCAATTCAGAGGCTTGGTCTTAGGGGAACGCACCACCGAGGCACCGTCCCATCATCCGTTCTGGATCTTACGAGAATCAAGTCGGAGGCCCGTTTCCCAACTTGCCGTGGAGATCGACTTCACCTGCTTTGTTTCTTTCTTTTGAAAACGCTTAGCTGAAAGAGACAAAAGACTCACAATCTCCCATGTTTCAGGGAGGTGAGGGTTTTATAGATAACATAACCTCATGAGTAAGACCCTTCATGGATCATAGCCGACAAAAGGAGATCATCGGGAGTAGGGAGCTTGCGGAATACCAAGCTTGCAGACGTCACGAGTAAGCATTCTTATGGAACATAAGTCCTTCATGAAGATCATCGCGAGTAGAAGCTCGCGGAACACCAGCTTTGAGACGTCACGAGTCAGCATCCTCGTGGAATATACGCCCTTGATGAAGATCATCGCGAGTAGAAGCTCGTGGAACACCAGCTTTGAAAACCACCGCGACTAGGAGCTCGCCGAGCATCAACTTGGAGGCCTCGCGAGTAGGTGGTTGAAGCAGTCCATTGCGACTAGGAGCTCGCCGAGCATCAACTTGGAGACCTCGCGAGTAGCTTATGTGCTTTCCCTTGGTGGCGAACTCGTCATGAATCATCCTGTTTGTTAGTCAGACAAAAGCACTCACGGGCTTTACCAAAGCACCCGTAAGTATGAACATATATGGAAACCACTAGCATTGAAGGAGGAAACTGAGGGGAGGAGTGTCCCTTTTGACATAAGACCCGGCCTGCCTGGAAATCGCCCTTCAGGAACTCGCCACTCTTGAACTAGCCATAACGGCTCACCACCTTGCGAGTAGGTCTCGTCACCCTCGCGAGTAGAGATCTCGCCTATGGGCGAGTAAGGAAGGATCTCGCCAAATTTGATGTTCGTCGCCTGCATGAAGTCGCCTATGCCGAGTAACAAGGAAGCTCGCCTATGGGCGAGTAAGGATGGCGAGTAAGGAAGGATCTCGCCACTACCCAGGAAACTTGCCTCTCTTCCGAGTAAAGTCGCTGGTCTGAACTTATCTCTGGATCTCGCCTGCAAGTACTCGCCTATGGGCGAGTATGGAACTCGCATACGAGCGAGTATAGAACTCGTCTCTTTGAAGTCGCCAATTCTGATGTTGCTCGCCTGCATGAAGTCACTTATATACGAATAACAAGGAGCTCGCCTATGGGCAAGAAAGGAAGGAGCTCGCCTATGCCGAGTAACAAGGAAGCTCGCCTATGGGCGAGTAAGGAGGGCGAGTAAGGAAGGATCTCACCACTACCCAGGAAACTCGCCTCTCTTCCGAGTAAAGTCGCTGGTCTGAACTTATCTCTGGATCTCGCCTGCAAGTACTCGCCTTCAGGATGTCGCCATCTGGAACTCGCCTTTAGGATGTCGCCATCTGGAACTCGCCTAACTTGTCGAATGCTCGCGAGTTGCTGCCTTTGGCCTCCATCTCTCCATCTTAAGCCATGAAGCATTCTCGCAAAAATTTCTTCCTCCGACTACGATCCATGCTCACCGCACCAAAGTGTTGACGCCAGGAAAATCCTGACCTCAAGATTCGGACCGATGCAGCCCGAGGTTACTGATCCTGCGGTCCAACTCCACGGCTCTGATAGCTAGAATAGGAGAGAGGAAAATGACTATAAGCACACCCCAGGTGCTCCAGCAGGGAGGTCCCACCACATACCCGGAAGTTTGGGAGAAACTTCCCCTCCGCAACCAAAAGCTGGGCGAGGTACTAGACGGGCATGGACTTGACGAGTATCCAGCTTGGGGGGACCTCGACCACTTCCAAAAGTGTCATTTCTAGTACCCCTGGGGGACTATTTATAGAGAAATCCTGGGAGGGGGGGTCCAGGCGAGGATACTGCCTCTGCTCGCGAGCTACAAGGGCTACTCGCCCATACTCGCGAGATACTCGCCCATACTCGCGAGATACTCGCCCAAGCTCGCCTCTGCTCGCCCATTGCTCGTCATACTCGCCCATTGCTCGCCCAGCTCGCCTCTTGCTCGCCATACTCGCCCCTTGCTCGCCATACTCGCCCCTTGCTCGCCCAGCTCGCCTCTTGCTCCTGCTGGCTGAGTTGTCTTGTGTCTTGGACTGCCGGCTTCTGTGCTGACCTTTTGACCTTGACTTCAGCCTACGTGGCTTTGAATGGGCCTACCCTCGGAGAATGAGGGTTGTACAATCGGGACCGCTCATCACGAGCAGATCGTCAATCGAGATATTTTATGTTCCATGTTATTTTTCATTTTATTTGTGTATTTTGGGGTTGGGGGTTACATCGAACGGAGGATCAATACCGTTCATTGTCCCAATCTAGACTATAAATAAGGGTAGATGGCTCCATGAATGGCGATTGAAAGATTGAGCAAAATCAACCTTTTGATCTCCCGATGCCGAAGACGGAAATCCAAGTGCGAAGCTTGGACCTAGACCTCATATCCCCGCAGCCAACCACCCCCATCTTTGTCCCCTTTCATTTCTATTAGCCGTCCATCCCATTCCTCCCTCACAACTACCAGTCGGTTTCTCCCACTGCACCCCCCCAACCACCAGTGGGCCCCCATCATCTCATCCCCCCAACCACTAGCCGGACCTCCCCCAAATTCCCCCTCATCCCCTCTTTACATTCTCTCCCAACCGGCCAGTTGTACTTCCAATCATTCCCTTCATTTTCAATTTTTCGCCGATCGCCGGAAACCACCTCTGGCAAGCCTCGGCCACCTCCACAAAAAACTCCACCACCACCACCACTTAAATTCCCTTCATTTTCAGTTTTCCGGTGATCGCCAAAAACCACCGGTAATCCCTTTCGGCTACCCTTTTTCGGCCATCACCCTCTCACCACCATCCCCACTCTAGCCAACTCCCCGCTCCCCACTACTCCACTACAATCACCTTCTACAAAATAGGCCCTCTACTACAATTACTCCCCCTCTCTCATTTCCCCACTTCCCCACAAATTCCCCAACCCATTCCCGTGTAACCACCTCCTCATCCCAACTGAGCCCCATTACTCCCAAACAGCTGACAACTTCTTTGTAATCTTCCAGCCCACTATCCACCGCCCAGGTGCTGTCCAAGAGGGGTCGACATTGCTCCCAGTATCTGGATTCACCTTCCAGACGGCTGCTTCCTGCTCCAAAGTCCCTCTGGTCTCTAAAACAGCCCTCCCCGGCCTCCTGAATTCCATCCGGCTCCTAGAACTGCACAACCATTCACCCACAGTCATTTCCCAGTCCCTCTCTTTCAGTTATTATCCTCCCAACCCCTGCTAAAACTTCAAACAGTCAGCCTGCACATATATTTCCCCACTTTTCCTTGCTGCCAGTTGCTGTCCAGCACCCACTCTGGGTTTACCTCATTGCAGGCAGACTCCCCAACCCCCACTCATCTCCAGCCAGCCTCTGGCCACCTCCAAACAGCCTCCCCAACTCCTCCAAGCAGCTGCCGTTACCCATCCAGTCCTGCAGTAGCACAACTCAGCAAACTGAGTCCTCCCCGGTGGCCTTAGTTCAGTCTATTGCATCATTCCTGACCACCTCAGGCTTGTCGGGGACCCACCAAGCCCTCTACTTCCTAGTTGTGTAAGTTTCTAAATTGTGATCATTTATTTTATGTTGAATTCGTGTTACTTCTCTACTTGAGGTATGTTAATTTGTGATCTGTCTCCGGGTTTTTGTAAAATTGTATGTTTCCAATTACTTGAGTTATTTGATTGCGATCTCTTGCATTTATACAAGAGCACATATTTCCTTATTTGTTAAATTTTAACCACTTTGGTCTATCTAATATTATTTAATAAAAATTATTATTGCAAGTTAAATCGTCGGATTAAAGTTTGCATTTAGAAATCACCCTTGGGCTCAATGGGACCTTACCCTGCATCAATTCACGTTCTTGTTATGAGCCAATTAAACTTTGATAATCTAGCATCAAAACCAAATGGTTACAAAAAGAGTACCTAATTCATTCATTGAGTGCAAAAAAAAGACAGCTTTAATTATAGAACAAACAGTAAGATAAATAGAAGAAGAAGAAGAAAAATAATCAAACACAGTAATAAATGGAAAAGAAAGAAACACTTGCCGCAAGGGACTGCAAAATAGCTTCAATTGCCTCGAAGATGCTCACTGTCACATGTTGTGCTAATAACCTCTTCGTCTTCAATGTCTCTGAAATACATGCAGGTTATAATTAACATGCAAAATAAGAAGTTTAGAAGTAAAAACAATGAAATAAGCAGTCCTGATATCTGAACTTTCACTCCTTTCTAAACATCTCTTATATTCAATTCAATATAACCCCAATTCTTTCCCCTGCTTAGAGGGACTCTTTATTTTCCTGGACTATTTAAAGAAAACTAACGTGATGCAAAAATAAAGTTGATTTAATTTTACAACCATTCGGCTTATTCATCACATAACTTGAGTGTTTTCACAAAACTTCATTCATGGAAAATAGCTGCCTCTATCGACAAAATTAGATGGTAAGTACATATGATAATTGGCATGTAGATAATAGACACAAAAGAGCTATTCGACTTGTCTCAACCTCCATCCAGACATTCTCTTCTTAACATTTCCTCTTTCCTACCATGTCAACGCTTCATATTATGTCTCTATATTGTCCTAATAAGTTTTAGTGAAACCAGCTTATATTTTACTGAAATTGTTCAATTTATTAAATCCCAATATTCACAAGTTTTACTCAGGCAGATATTAAATTTGTCACCGGAAGGATACAGGAATAGACGGCACATGTTAGAAGCTACAACATTTCATTTACTAAATCCCAATACTCGTGGGTTATATTCAAGCAGATATTAATTGTAAACTTCAAAGCCTTAATTATCGCATGTAAGAAGCTACATCGTTCAATTTACTAAATCCCAATATTCACGAGTGACCCAGTGTAGGTTGTGAAAGTGAACCAATATTAATGCAGACCTATGTAGGTGGTGTTGGATGGACTCGAACAAACATATTCTATATGATGTGTGAGTGATTAAACCGGATTAACACAGCAGCAATGAATAAATTAAAGTTAGCAGCACTACACGGCATTCACAACCATTTCAAATTAGTCAAACAATACATGTTCTCCTTCGCACGAAGGGCTTTGAACAAAAACTTGCAAAAATGAGTTTAATAGGATAGTAGGAAAATGAAAAAATAGCACAAACAAGTCAAGATTTCCAAACAATCATGCACTATTCATCCAAATATTCAATAGTAAAAGGTGAAGCACAATACGAGATACTCACGAATAAGAGGGTCCGGTGGCAAGGAATGATGGCGAGCGGTTATCTCTTGTAGGAGAAGATGACTTTGGTGGCAGAGAACAAGGGAATGGAGGGGTGAGTTGTGGCCAGTAGCAGAATGGAGAGGGTGGCACTGGGGTTGGTGCAAGGAGTCGGCGGCACTGGGGCTGGAAGCAAAGAGATGGGGGGTTGGGAGGTGGAAGGAGGGAAACGGTGGCGATGGTAGTAAGCAAGGAGGGGCGGTGGTGCGGGTAGGGAGCAGGGAGAGGGCATGCGGCTTGCAGTAGGAGTCAGGAGAATGAACCGTGCGGTTTGCGGCAGGAGCGGGAGAAGAAGCGTGTGGTTTGCGATAGGAGCGGGAGAAGAAGTCGTGCGGCTTGCAGCAAGAGTCGGTAGGAGTCGTGCGGCTTGCGGCAGGAGTGGGAAAGGAAGAATGTGGTTTGCAGCAGGAGCAGGAGAGGAGGATTGTGGGAGTGTTTAGGGATACGGAAGGGGATATAAGACAGAAACATGGAAATAACTGGAGCGTTGCACCCCGGGATCTCACGGCGTCGCACCACGATCTGATTGTTGGCTTTGGATTTTTTTCACAAGGTTAACAATGTCTTACAATGACTGTCATCACCCCTTATTTATAATAAAAGATGACTATGACACCTAGCATGAATGTCTATGATTGATAATTACGCATGGTGTCTGATTACTACTAAATAATGTCCAAAAAAATAAAAGAAAAACCGAAATAGGAAAATAACACTCCGGACGCGCACATGGTCTCAACTCGCTGATTCAATCAACACTTCCTGCGCAAGTACACATAAGCAAGTCCCGCTAAGTGGTGGCTCGATCTCCACTATCGATCATGCGATTAATCCCCAACAACTCCCCCTAACTGAAAAGCATTCATCTCCGACGAATGGAGATGATCGTACTGACGTCGAAGATCGGGGGTAAGTCTATCAAGCTCAGTTGACGATATTCAGGTGTCGTCGAAGGTGGGGCGTCCTCTCCAGTGCACCAAGTAACAGCAAGAAAGCTCATCCAGAGTGGTGATGCACTCATGTGCCACAATGTCAGAAATACTCTCAGATCTCACCTCTCGTGTCGGTGGATCCAGAAGAACCTGTGAAATCATAGAGGGTGCTGGCGAGTTTAAGGTGCTCTTCCCTGATGTCTGGGATGAGGGTTAGCTATAACTAGGAAGGTTGTATCTGGGAAGACTGTAACTGGGAAGGCTTAAGAGGTGGCTCAAGGTAAGGGTCCTTACCCTCGAGAGGCTCAAAGTAGTGTCAAATTTTTCGTATTAAATACGGGATGAATACTCATATTTGCAGGGTGATCGATCTCGTAGACATTTATTGAAATTTTCTTTATAATCCTATAAGGACCCATCTGTTTAGGTTTCAACTTTTTAGCGACTCATTTTGGGAGCTTTTACATGTAAATCATGACCATGACCTGCTCGCATAGCTAAAAATATTGCTCATGTCTGTGCACGTCTGCTTGTGTCTTATATAATTCATTACTGCTAGCAATTTTCTTCTGGATTAACTCATGCAGTTCATGTATGTGATGGATGAAGGACTCAGCGGACTCACTAGGACGCGATTATATGGGAACATGGCCTAGGTTAATAGGCGTCTTAGGCTCATATTCTGACACTATATGAAATAGACTCATGTCAATAGACCTATTGACGGAGCTATTGTATGCGAGCTCGGCGACCGGTAACACAGAATCACAAATTGAAGGGTGCTCACTAACTAGACACTATAACAAATTCCCTAAACTTCTATTCACAATCACAGTCTGGACATCGGTCTGAGGGTGATAAGTCATCGAAAATTTTAGGGTCATACTGTTACCGATCTCGGAGCGGAAGACCCACCATGGCAGGTGTACACGCGGAGGGGACGCGAGACGCGGGAGACGAATGGTCCGAGAGAGAACGAAGGAACCGGACCTATGGTTTAATTTAATTGCGGTGTGCGGTTATCAATTATGTTTATGTTTTAGGGCTTTGCTTGGACCCTCACTATAAGAGGGGAACTCTTTGTATGTTTATTTTTTATCTTTGGATCATCAATCTTAGGAGGGGCTGCTCCCCTTATCTTTCTTCTTCCTCTATTCCTCTCTCCCTCTCTTGCTCCCGTTCGGAATCCGCCCGCTGTCGCCGCCGCTGTCGCCCCGCGCTAGCCAGCCGCTGTCGCCGCCGCTGTCGCCCAGCGTGAGGCGCCCGCTGTCGCCGCACCTATCCGCCAGCCGATACCCTAGGCGGTATCAATTTGGTCCGACCTCGCCGTCCCGCCCGCCTTCGCGCCGCCGGTCGCCGTATCCTCTGCTACCATGGCCCCCAACACCCGCTCGCAGGACACCCTTGATGACAACGAAGCGACCCGGAGCCGTCTCGACAGCCATGACGAGCGCCTCGACGCTCTCAAGTCCGCCCTCGACTCCCAGAAGTCCTCCATCGACCACATCGCCGCCGGCCAGGCCCTCCTACTCAGCCGCCTCGACGCCTTAGCGGCGCTGCCACGCTCCTCCGGCCCGTCAGGTTCGGCGTCCCCTAACGACGCGGCCTCCATCTTGGGCATGCCGCCGCCGCTCTACCCTACCGCACCGGCCTTCGCCGATGCCCCCGCCGGCCGCCCGACCCTCGCCCTCGATCTTCCCTCCTTCTCCGGGGTGGATCCGTTAGGGTGGGTGGCTAGGGCGGAACAGTTTTTCGACCTCAACAACACCCCGCTGGGGGACAGGGTGAGCACCGCCGTCGTCGGTCTGGACGGCTCCGCACTGCATTGGGCGCGTTGGCTACGCCAAGTGCAGCCCCTAATTTCCTGGAACGAATTCAAACAAGAAATGATCAGCCGCTATGACTCCCGTTACTCAGGATCCGCGGTGGAGCGCCTTTGCACAACCCGCCAAACGTCCTCGGTAGACAGTTACATTGATGAATTCGTCGCTCTCGTCACACAGGTTCCGGGCCTGCCGCCCGATCACTACCTGGGGTTTTTCCTCCAAGGCCTATTACCCAACATACGCTCCCGGATCCGTACACATCACCCACGGACAGTCTCCGACGCCCTGGAGTTAGCCCGTGCAGTTGAAGCCGATTTGGGCACCCGTCCGTGGACGGGCGGGGGCCACCTTCCTACTCGTCCTCCTGCGCATCGGGAAGTGCAACCGCGGCCACCGCCGGCGGCTGGTCACCGTCCGCCGCGACCGGACAACCCCCACCGTCTCTCCAACAATGACTACAATGAACTCCGCCGAAAAGGCCTGTGTTTCCGATGTCGTCAGCCATACTCTCCTCACCACGTCTGCACTGTCAAGGAATTCCACACAATTATTGGGGATGGCGACCTCGATAGTCCCGAACCGGGAAACGACGAGTTCGGCCCTCCGGCGGATACACCTCCGGGGGAGATGGAGGGGGCACCCCTCAATGTTCTGGACCTCCCATTTTACTCCGTGGGGGGCCTCACCGGACCGCAGACGATGAAACTCGCAGGGGAGATTCGGGGCCGTTCTGTCATCATCATGATTGATAGTGGAGCTAGTCATAATTTTCTCTCGGCCTCGGTGGCACGTGACCTCGACCTTCTCATCACGCCCTCCCCCACATTTTCGGTGTGCTTGGGGGATGGCCGTCGCCGACCGACGCTGGGTCAGTGTTCGGACGTCTCTCTTTCCCTCGGCTCGGGCACTTTCACGGCGGACTTCTACATGCTCGACCTTGGCGGCATCGACGCGATCTTGGGCGTCGCATGGCTTCAGACGTTAGGGGATGTCCGTGTAAATTGGGCAAGCCGTACGATGGTGTTCCAACACCAGGGCCGCCCCTGTCGCTTGGTGGGCGACTCAACTCTCCTCCGTTCACCGCTTTCATGCCGAGCTCTCAACCGCGTCACGGACGTGGACTTCTCCGCGTGCTTGTGGGTTGTGGAGGCCACCCAACCGGACAGCTCGCCTGTGGCACCCGCGGTTCAGCTTCTCCTGGACGAGTTCGCGGACATCTTCGCACCGCCCCGGGGCCTTCCGCCGGCACGACCGACGGATCATGCAATCGTGCTCCAACCGGGAGTGGCCGCAGTCTTGGTGCGCCCCTACCGCTACGGCCACGCACAGAAAGATGAGATGGAGCGTTTGGTTCGTGACATGCTGTTAGGCGGCCTCATCCGCCTAAGTGCCAGCCCGTTCTCTAGCCCGGTCCTCCTCGTTCGCAAGAAGGACGGGAGTTGGCGGTTCTGCGTCGATTACCGGGACCTCAACAAAGTCACCGTTCCGGATAAATATCCCATCCCCGTCATCCAAGAACTCCTCGATGAACTCCATGGCACAGTCTACTTCACCAAGTTGGATCTTCGGGCCGGTTACCATCAAATCCGGGTCCGTCCCGAGGATGTTCCGAAGACGGCGTTTCGAACACACGACGGGCACTTTGAGTTCTTGGTCATGCCATTCGGCCTCACCAATGCGCCGGCCACTTTTCAGGCCACCATGAATGATATTTTTCGGCCGGCCCTCCGTAAGCACATTCTCGTTTTTTTTGACGATATTTTGGTCTTCAGTCGTTCTTGGCAGGATCATCTACAGCACCTTCGTGAGGCGTTCGTGACCCTCCGTCAACACAGCCTAGTGGTCAATCACAAAAAGTGCTCCTTCGGCGCCTCCAAAGTCAGCTACCTCGGCCACACCATCTCGGCCGACGGCGTCGCCATGGAGGAAGATAAAATCCAGGCGGTCCTCCATTGGCCCACGCCCTCCTCCCTCCGCGACGTGCGGGCATTTTTGGGGCTGACCGGCTACTACCGGAGGTTCATCCAGAATTATGGGAGTTTGGCGCGCCCTCTCACTCAGTTGTTGAAGCTCTCGGAGGAGGGGCCGTTTTCGTGGCCGCCGGCGGCCATGGCCGCATTCGCCGCACTCCAGGCGGCCCTCGTCCAAGGACCGGTTTTGGCGATGCCGGATTTTCAGAAACCGTTCGTGGTGGAATGCGACGCCTCGGGGACGGGCGTGGGAGCAGTGCTAATGCAGATGGGACGGCCGGTGGCCTACTACAGCCGCGCATTCTCGACCTCGGTGCGGAGCCGCTCAGCCTACGAGAACGAACTGATGGCCCTGGTCCTCGCAGTCCAACACTGGCGGCCGTATCTCTTGGGCCGGCATTTTGTGGTTCGCACGGACCATTACAGTCTTCGCTATTTGTTGCAGCAAAAAATAGCGACGCCGGCGCAACAACTATGGGTGGCCAAATTACTGGGGTACGATTTCACTATAGAGTTCCGTCCCGGCAAGACGAACCGCGCGGCAGACGCATTATCCCGCCACCCCCACGCAACCGAACTCACGGCTCTGTCCCGACCCGTCTGGGAAGACGCCGCAACCCTTCAGCGGGAGGCAGAACAAGATCCGCACTTAGCAGCCATCCGAACGGCCCTTCTCACCGACCCGACTGCCCGCCCACCGTACTCCTTGGTCGGCGGTCGGCGGTCGCCTGTTTCATCGGGGACGCTTGGTGATTTCAGCCACCTCTGCGTGCATACCGCGATTGTTGGATGAGTTCCATTCTACCCCTTCCGGAGGCCATGCGGGTGCGTTCCGCACATACCGGCGCCTGGCGGCTTCTCTTTACTGGCCGCGTATGTTACAGCAGGTAAAGGCTTATGTGGCGGCCTGTTTGCCGTGCCAAAAGGCCAAATACGAAGCGATGTTTCCGAGCGGCCTGTTGCAACCCCTACCGATTCCGGAGCGGATCTGGGAGGACATTGCCATGGACTTCGTCACGCGGCTTCCCCGTTCGAATGGGTTCGACTGTGTGTTGGTGGTCGTGGACCGCCTCACGAAATACGCCCACTTCGTTCCTCTCCGCCACCCGTATACGGCGGCGACCGTCGCCGACAGCTTCATCTCCGACATCGTCCGTTTGCATGGATTTCCCCGCTCCATTGTCAGTGACCGCGACCCCATCTTCCTCAGCAGCTTCTGGACCTCCCTATTTCGGTTGCAAGGGACGCGCCTCCGTATGAGTACAGCTTACCATCCTCAGTCGGATGGCCAGTCGAAAGTGCTGAACAGGTGTCTTGAGACGTACTTACGCTGTTTCATCGGCGAACGACCGGGTACTTGGGCCAAGTGGCTCTGCTGGGCAGAGTACTCGTACAACACGGCCTATCATCATGCGGCCAACACATCTCCGTTCGAAACGGTGTACGGCCGGCCGCCTCCATCCGTGCTCCGACACCTCCCCGGCGAGTGCCCTGTGGCAAGCTTGGCCGACCATCTCCACGACCGGGATATCATTCTCGACAGCCTGAAGCATCACCTTCGCCGCGCCCAAGCGAAGATGTTATCCTTTGCAAATCGGAAGCGCCGGGACTTGACATTCCAGGTGGGCGAAAAAGTGTTCCTCAAACTGCACCCCTACCGCCAACTGACCGTCGCACGCCGCCCGTGTCCGAAGTTAGCGCCCCGTTTCTACGGGCCGTTCGAGATTATTAGCCGCATTGGGGCCGTGGCGTACCGCCTCCGTCTGCCTGCCAACAGCCGCATTCACTCCGTGTTTCATGTGTCACAGCTCCGACGGGTCGTTGGCGACCACCCCGTCGTGGACCACATTCCGGCCGACCTCGACTACTCCGGATCCGAACCACTCTATCCAGAAGCTATTCTCGGCCGTCACCACCACCGCCCGGGGGACTCCACCCAAGAAGAAATCCAGATAGCTTGGCGAAACCGACCGGCCACCGCCGCCACGTGGCTCCTTCGGGATGACTTTCGCCGCCAGTTCCCCGATTATTGCCTTGAGGACAAGGCCAATTTCCCAGATGGCGGTATTGTTACCGATCTCGGAGCGGAAGACCCACCATGGCAGGTGTACACGCGGAGGGGACGCGAGACGCGGGAGACGAATGGTCCGAGGGAGAACGAAGGAACCGGACCTATGGTTTAATTTAATTGCGGTGTGCGGTTATCAATTATGTTTATGTTTTAGGGCTTTGCTTGGACCCTCACTATAAGAGGGGAACTCTTTGTATGTTTATTTTTTATCTTTGGATCATCAATCTTAGGAGGGGCTGCTCCCCTTATCTTTCTTCTTCCTCTATTCCTCTCTCCCTCTCTTGCTCCCGTTTGGAATCCGCCCGCTGTCGCCGCCGCTGTCGCCCCGCGCTAGCCAGCCGCTGTTGCCGCCGCTGTCGCCCAGCGTGAGGCGCCCGCTGTCGCCGCACCTATCCGCCAGCCGATACCCTAGGCGGTATCACATACTTATCTTATGACATAATTTCCTCCAAAAATAAATCATGAAATGCATGTCATGGTCGAACACTGTGGTCTTGAGTAACTCGTGTAACCGAAAGATATCTCGCATGAAGAGGGCCTCCACGTGGGCCGCTTTTGTGAACTTGCTGCAGACGATAAAATGACCCATCTTCAAAAATTGGTCTACCACCACGAAAATGGAGTCATGCTTCCTCGAAGTGTGAGGAAGGCCCAGTACGAAATTCATGTTAACGTCGACCCAAGGCTGGTGTGGGACCGAAAGGGGGTATAAAGTCCATTGTTTTGTTTTGAACCATTCGCAGTCTGACAGGTGTCGCTGTGACGTACAACCGGTGTCATATCTTTCTTCAAGACCGGTCAATAGAAGCGAACCTCGACCAAAGCGATCGTCTTGGCTTTGCCGAAGTGGCCGGCAGCGCCACACGCGTGCATCTGCCAAATCAGTGAGCTCAAGGGGATCTCTCAAGAGTCCAGAATAAATCTCACCAAAGTCGGTGCAGGTCGGGTAATCCCTAGGAAGTCGGTCAAACTACTCGTGATAGCGCTTAGTGTATGGAGGAGGGTGATATGACAAGTAAGAGTAGCAACAGACTTGTTCTCAACACCAGCGCAGTGTTTGAAAACATAATGGAAATCTGGCAAGTATTCGACCGACTTGGCATGTTTATGCCCCTCCAATATCTAAGTTGGAGTACTTATGTTGGGTCTCGTTCAGCTTCTCACTAAAGTAAGAAACTGGGTGACCCTCCTGGCTCAGAACTCCATCCCGTGTGGCTGCTTCTGTCCACTGAAAATCTCCCTTCTGCAGACAGCTCGTGAAAGAGGTCCATGATGGTATTAAAACCTCGAACAAACCTCATATAGAATGTGGCTAATCTGTGAAAGCTATGGGCGTCAGTGATGGTGAAGGGAATAGGCCACTCACTAATGAAACGGACTTTGTTCGGGTCAACAGAAACGCTAGACGCAAACACGGCGAACCTAAGAAAATACACAGAATCAATTAGGAAGGAGCACTTTTCAGGTTCACAAATAATTTCTCCTTACGAAGAATACCAAACAAGAGCCTCAGATGACTCAAGTAGTCAGCGGGGGAGTGACTATAAATCAAGATGTCATCAAAATAGACGACCAAGAGCTTGCTCATGTAAGGCTGAAGGATCTGGGTAATGACTCGCACGTAAATGCTCGGGACATTGGATAGCCCAAAAGGAATGACCAACTACTCATAAAGACCATCTTTGATCGTAAACGCCGTATTTCACTTGTCTCCCTCGCGGACTCTAATCTGACGATATCTGTTGCGAAGATCAATCTTCAAGAATACCTGGGCGCGGCGCCAGCCATCGTGTCAAGTAAATCCTCCAGCCGAGGAATAGGGAAACGATATTTAATAGTGATTTTTTTTATATCCCTGCTATCGTTACACATATGCCAACTCTTGTCCTTCGGAGTGAGAAGGGCAGGAACCGTGCACAGACTCAAGCTCTCACGAATGAATTGCTTCCTCAACAGCTCATCAACGTGTCTCTTGAACTCAGCATGCTCATCAGGGTTCATCCGGTAATGTGGTAGATTAGGGAACGAAGCCCCTAGCATTCGGTATGGCATACTGGATGTCACGCAATGGAGGTAGCTCGTCAAGTAGGTCATCTGGTATAATGTCACCATACTCATCGAGAAGACGCTGGACCTCAGGGGGCGGCTCAGGAATCTCCATAGGGTCCTCATGAACCATGGTGGTGGCCACTACGTCGAATATGATAGCATCGGTGCTCTCTTCATAAACACGCTTCGATGTGGAACGTGCAACGGCCTGGATGAACACGTGCTAGTGGAGGGTGCAACCCGTACCTTATCAGTCGTTGTCGACCTGTAGGCTATAGTTGCACGCATTCCTTCCGCTTCTCGATTTCTCCAGGGCAGGCGGCAAGTAGGCACCGATTAGAGAGGGTTCTGTTAAATTCTTCTCCTTTGCTGACACGCTATTTTTCTCCTCTCCTTCTCGATGCCACCTAGAGTCGACAGAGCCGCTCTTCTCTGCCTTGCAGATCGAACCTGCCGCCCTAAGCTCCTATATAAAGGCTCGATGAGGTTTCTTCTCCTGCATACGATCTTTTCTCTGCCTTAATTTCCTGCATACAATCCTCTCTGCTGGAATTGCTGGTGAGGACTGGATTAGGCTTCAGCCTCTTACATTTCTTTCTCTCCCTCTATTCCCCCAACTGTAAGTTCTCTGATTTCTCTTATTTTGGCAAATTAATAATTATGGCTAGGTTGTGGTGAATTCATGAGGGCTGATTATGGTACTTCATTAATCCCTATAATTGCTCTCTACTAGATTTGGGGTTTAGGTGGCCGGTTAGTGTGATTTATTGTTCTTAAATCTGGTTTCATTGGGGGTTGGTTCTCCTTGGTCGGCCATTTAAAATTCTGAAGAAAACAGTGGGTATATCCAGTGGGTCGGCTAATGCATTTAGGGCTTAAGATGTGATATGGAACGGTGGTTATTTATGCTAAAAGTTCTTAAGGCCTCTCCCTCTTTCTCTTCCTCCTACCTCTCCAATTTCTGAAATTGGATTCATGGGGGTCGAAATTAGCATTTATTCTATTTTTATAGTTGCTTTTTTACTGAATTTGGGATTTTGTTTTGTTCAATATGGCCGGCTGTTGGAATGACTTAAAGTGAGGGGGTTTTCTCTTATGGACTGAATATTAAATTGAACATATTGCTCTCTTTAACAGATTAGCTATTATGAAATTCAATTAAAACCTTCATTTTCATATGGAAAATTTCAGATTCATCTCTCTTTCTTTGATGATTTTATGTCTTGTTGTGAGCATAAAGTTTTGAGTTTGGAAGTAAGGATGCGTAAATATTTTCCTAGTTTTTATTTAAGAGGTCACCTAAATCTTTTCTAACCTTAGACAAACCTCTAAAAATTCTAAATCTTCGGGTAGTGTCAATGTCGTCTCTAATTAAAGATGCAACCTCAATAAAAGAATTTCCTAACAGGCGATGCCTAAATACAGATAATTCGAAGGATGGCATCAAACGTTAGACGCGACGATGACCTACGGCGAGATAAAGGCAAGGAATTGATGCAGGTGAGGATTATTTCCTTAATTTATGCTCTATTTGCCGTACTTTTAATCACATACATATTATTTTAAAAATTAGAAATTTAATTCTGCCTGTGCACACATGATTTCAATTAAATTGAATAAATTTGATATTTTTATATCACCGACAAAGTATTAATCACTAAAGATGACAACAAATTGCAAAGAAATCAAAAAGCGATTATAACCTGAGGGGATTGATAATTACTTACCTAAAATAGAACACAAGAACTCGTTAACAAATTGCACATTGCATCGATGCATAGGTAATGACGAGGGTAAAATTATTGATTTATCAGTCCAGTCAAAGCGTATTCGATTGCACTAGATTAGTTATAATGACAATCAATGCAGTCGGCTGAAAACATTAACGTGTGATGAGCGTACTGACTTGGTAGTCAATGACCCTGAGAGGTAGATCCCAAATATTGATACTGATATTGAGACCCTCAGCATTATCTCATTAAAATATTAAAAAAAAAAATTGATTCCACCTATATACTGGTTATGTAAACTGAATATAGAAACTGAACTTAATACTGATAACTGTTTACCACTGTTTTCAGTTCTACCTTAATTACATGTTTTATTGTTGCACTAATTCAATTCAAACATTACTTGTTTATACTGTTAATTAACCTATTACCATAAAAAATATATATATGCATATTGTTATTGTTTCACCTTGTTTGCATGTACAACAGGTTAAAGAGGTAAATTCTCGCTTAGTCTTTTACTTAAAGACTAATCATTTATGTGGTTGAATTTTTAGGATCCGAACAACGCCAACCCAACCATTCCTGAAAGTAGCAACGCTCTTCGTGCAGAAGGAACAAAGTGAGTAAGAAGTTATATAATTTAGTGTTCTAGATAAGGATATTATATATGTACTATCGCTATCACATGTATCCGGATGTAAAGAAGCTTTTAATGAAATGGAAATTTTATTTTGTACTTTCTGCATACTCATTGTGATTTATGATGTACTCTAATGTGCCCATTATGAACTGAAATATTGCTTATGATACTGTGCAAATTGTGGTGGTCGTTGGGTCATTACAATTAAAATGTATTACAACGATGTTTCGGAACACTTGGCCGCAATGAGTATTGCATGATTGTACTTAATAAGAACGCAAGAATATCTACCGTTAGATGCTCGCCCATTAAAGGCTAATTATATCATGTTCCATGTCTTAGGAGCCCACGAGCGTGTATTCCTCTAGACGATTAAGAGGGGTCCCTGAAGAACGTGAACCTGAAACAATACGAGAAAGTATAACGATGGAAAGTGACAGCAGTTGTGGGCAATCACCTCAACAACCAATATCTGAAATTGCTCGAGCTATCGCTGAAGCTATCAAAATAGTACGAGATACCCCTTTCGTCGTGCCACCAGTTACAGCCATGCCACCGCTACAAAGACAAATGGATGTTGACTTGAAACAATTCTTGGAACTAAAACCCCCTACCTTCCGAGGTGGACTAACTCCATTAGAGACGGAAGACTAGATCAAGAGGGTTGAAACGATCTTTCAGGTTATGCGTTGCCTAGAAGATAGGAAGGTTGATCTAGCCACATTTCTATTGGAAGGAGAAGCCAAGCGGCGGTGGGATAATCTTGTCAGTAGTAAATTGGCAGCACGAAGGGTGACCACTGTTCGTGGGAAGACTATGTACGAGAATTCACATCTTGGTTTGTACCCACATCGGAGAAAAAGATTACTGCATGATAAATTTATGAGGTTAATTCAAGGAAATAAGTCGGTGTTGCAATATGAAGCCGAATTTTCCCAATTGACATATTATGCGGGATCTGTGGTGGCAACAGAAGAAGATAGGTGCCGTCAATTTCAGCAAGGGCTTCGAGATAATATACGTACTTATTTGGTGCCCCTTGACATCATTGAGTATGGAAAATTAGTGGAGAAGGCTCTGATGATTGAAATTGATCAGGAGAAAACCCGGAAGAGAAAGGAGTTCATGAAAAAGAAGTCTATAGAAGGTTCAAACAGAGAGTCCTCGGGGAGGACAGATGAATCGTGGAAGAAAAAGAAGGTGACACAAGTAACGCAGACGATCGGAAGGAGTAGTCCCGCACGATCAGTAGTGCCAAAATGTGAAAAAGTGGAAGGATGCATATAGGTCAATGCTTGATGGGCATTGGAATTTGTTACATTCGTCATCAGTCGGGACATCGTCAGCACGAATGTCCCAAGAGGCCAACCCAAGAAGGTAGCATGAAAGGGTCCAGGTGCAACAACCCAAGAAAGTCTATCAAATGGGAACCACTAAAGAAGGTGAATCTTGTGCCTCTACTCTAGCACCCAGCGGAGTTATGGGTGAAGAAAGACGAATCCAGCCTCGAGTATTCAGCTTGGGGCACAGGTATGATTGATGTTCAAGGACAATTATTGAAAGTTTTATTTGATGCTGGCGCAAGTCATTCATTCATTACGTCTCATATCTTTAATACTTTATCGGTAAAATCATATCAAATCAATAATGCACTTCACGCTATGATACCCAAAAATCATGTTATGACAACACAATTTCGAGCTTAAGTTCAACTCTGTGTTAGCGACAGAATGTTGAAAGTAAACTTAGCTATATTGTCACTTAATGAATTTGACATCCTCTTGGGTATGGATTGGTTAGTAAAGCATGAAGCAGTAATTAACTGCAAAAGAAAGGAAGTGATCATAAAATGCCCAGATAAGAGTTTTGTAGCATTTTGTGGATTATGGGAAGCACCGAAGATGTTAATTTCCGCTATGAAGTTATTAAAGAAGTTACGGAAGGGTTGTGAAGCTATGCTCGTAATGATCAAGGGAACAAAAGAAGAAAAGAAATATATTTTCTATGTGTTCCCAGATAATTACCGGGATTGCCTCCGGTAAGAGAAGTAAATTTTGAAATAAAGTTAATTGAAGGAGCAACTTCAGTAACAAAGACACCATACATAATGACTCCAAAAGAATTGGCATAATTGAAAAAACAAGTACAAGAATTATTAGACAAGAACTTCATCCGATCAAGTTCATCGCCATGGGGAGCTCTTGTTCTCTTTGTGAAAAAGAAAGATGGAACTTTGTGTCTGTGTATTGATCATCGGGAACTAAACAAACTAACTGTGAAGAATA
Source organism: Dactylorhiza incarnata (assembly GCA_033032865.1). Classification (NCBI taxonomy): domain Eukaryota; kingdom Viridiplantae; phylum Streptophyta; class Magnoliopsida; order Asparagales; family Orchidaceae; genus Dactylorhiza; species Dactylorhiza incarnata. The sequence goes on from JAWHQI010000337.1 coordinate 2,259,728, forward strand.
AATATCATCTCCCACGCATAGATGATTTATTCGATCAATTAGTTGACGCAAAAGTATTCTCGAAGATTGATTTGTGGTCTGAATATCATCAGCTGCGAATAAAAGAAGAAGATATCTACAAGATAGTCTTTAGTACTAGGTATGGCCACCTCGAATTTATTGTCATGTCATTTGGTCTAACAAATGCTCCTAAAGCATTCATGGATCTTATGAATCGAGTCTTCAAAGAATATCTTGACTGGTTCATTATTGTATTCATTGATGATATCTTAATTTATTCCAAAAGTGAAGAAGAGCATATACAACATTTAAGAATGACATTACAAACATTAAAGGACAATCAATTGTATGCCAAATTCTCAAAATATGCATTTTGGCTAAACGAGGTCTCCTTTTGGGGACATATAATTAACGAGCATGGGTTGTCCGTAGATCCTGCAAAGATTGAAGACATTATGAATTGGCCGCGACCTACTATTGTAACTGAAGTACAAAGTTTTTTGGGCTTAGCAGGGTACTACAGAAAGTTTGTGAAGGAGTTTTCTAAAATTGTGTTGCATCTAACGCAATTAACAAGGAAGAATGTGTCATTCAAAGGGAACGATGAAAGTGAGCAAGCATTTGAAAAATTGAAAGAGAAGTTGACCTCTGCTCCTATACTAATACTGCCATCAAGTATAGAAGGATTCCAGATTTACAGCGATGCATCCTATAGAGGCCTTGGGTGCGTTTTAATGCAACATGGTAGAGTCATTGCATATGCCTCCAGACAACTCAAAGATGCAGAAAAGAACTATTCAACACATAATCTAGAACTTGCAGTAGTACTTACAAAATTACATCTGGAAGTCCAAAATGAAATGATAATGAATAATGGTCGAATGCAAATAAATGCATCGTCAACTATTTAAGGAGCAGTAATAACTAGGGTAACAATATCATAAGTTATTCTCCTTCCTCCGGTCCTCATCTAGTCTCTCTCACCCCTTAGACACTAGCCCTTTCTGATATATTCTTTGTTTTCTTACTCATCATCGCTGCAGAATCATGAATCAAGGATCCCGCCGGCTCACTTGCAATTCATAGCCAACCAACAACAAGGGAGTCAATGGAGTTATGTAACAGAGGCCTTATTCTGCAAACCTCTACCAAGAGATTTTTTAAGTTTTGATTTAACACCATTTACAACACTTAACAAAACAGACTAAAAAATGAGGATTCATAAAATTGATCACATAAACTTGATATAAGGCTTTTGATAGTGAAAATAATTATATCGGTTATGTTTTACAAATTCAAATGTCAAGCAATAAAAAAGTAACTACAACAAAAATTAGAAATTTAAGAAGGATCAATTCAGAAACCAAAAATGGAAAAGAATTTCTATAGCAAAGAGAAAATAAGAATTTCTATAGCAACGAGAAAATAAGAATTTCTATAGCAAAGAGAAAATAAGAAGGTTGCTTTTCGAAGATAAGCTATCCAATAAATTTGTGCATTAAGGTTTGGGTATGTGCAGTTGGGAAAGAAAATGTGCGGGTGAGACTTGTAGAATGAATTGTCGTAATATGAGTTGGAAGGTAGACGGTAGACTAAAAATAAATTGCTAGAAATTATGCATAAATACTCAAGCGAATTAGAGTTAGCATTGCATTAGACACTCAATAGGAATAAAATCGAAGAAAAGTCCATAAATAGTTGAGACAATGATAAATTGCAATGATAGTGTGAATTTCCAATATAGTTATTGTTTACCCAGAAATCGGCGATCCCCTCCGAGCTGACTGTTTCGTGTCCCGGGCGATCTCAGCGTGTCCCGGGCGATCTCAGCGTGTCCCGGGCGATCTCAACGTGTCCCGGGCAATCTCAGCATGTCCCGGGCGATCTCAGCGTGTCCCGGGCGATCTCAGCGTGTCCCGGGTGATCTCAGCGTGTCCCGGGCGATCTCAGCGTGTCCCGGGCGATCTCAGCGTGTCCCGGGCGATCTCGGCGTGTCCCGGGCGATCTCAGCGTGTCCCGGGCGATCTCAGCGTGTCCCGGGCGATCTCAGCGTGTCCCGGGCGATCTCAGCGTGTCCCGGGCAATCTCAGCGTGTCCCGGGCGATCTCAGCGTGTCCCGGGCGATCTCAGCGTGTCCCGGGCGATCTCAGCGTGTCCCGGGCGATCTCAGCGTGTCCCGGGCGATCTCAGCATGTCCCGGGCGATCTCAGCGTGTCCCGGGCGATCTCAGCGTGCCCCGGGCGATCTCAGCGTGTCCCGGGCGATCTCAGCGTGTCCCGGGCGATCTCAGCGTGTCCCGGGCATTCTCAGCGTGTCCCGGGCGATCTCAGCGTGTCCCGGGCGATCTCAGCATGTCTCGGGCGATCTCAGCATGTTCCGGGCGATCTCAGGCGATCTCAGCATGTCCCGGACGATCTCAGCATGTCCCAGACGATCTCAGTAGGTCCTGGACGATCTCAGCATGTCCTGGATGATCTCAGCAGGTCCGGACGATCTCAGCAGGTCTGGGAAGCCCGTTATTTTTAGACCTGACCGTTTGGGCAGGTCTTCGCGGCTATAAATAGAGGGGAGGGGGTACTGAGAAATTGACTTTTGGATTCGAGACTCCAGCTTATGACCTGCATAAGCGGTCTCCAATTTTGTGACCGCGACGACCTGAGCAACCTCCTTCAGACCTCAGGCAACCTTTGTAATCTCAACAACTTGAGCAGTCTCCTTCAGACCTCAGGCAACCTCGGCGATCTAGACGATCTCGCCGACCTGAGCAACCTCCTTCCTAATCGCCAGCTCTTCTCTTCAAGCTCTGTATTATTTTATTTCATGTATCTGAATGTAACTTCAGCTGTAACACAGGTTTTAAATCAATAGCATTGCCCTCCGCAAGAGAGGCATTTGCCGCGGTGAGTAGATCTGGTCTCGCCGCTTGCTCGCGGCCATCTCTTTTCCTCCTCTCTCACTCCTTCACTTGTGACTCAAAGTAACTGGCTACTCAACAGTTACCCCCCATCATCTTTCAGCTTAAACAAGTGTGGACTTGGTACATTTTTGGTGCCAACAGCTATATTTCTCATTTTCAATGCAGTAAAGTACAAAATTATCATACACTTTCATTTGTTTTAGATGATATCAGATGTTTTATTACTAGAGAATAGAATATCGAGCTAGCTTGACCTTACTGACCACCAGCATGTATGTTTTTGTAATGGTAAGCATGAAGATTTGTAGCCACATTTTAAAGCTTGTCTTCTAGGTAGACCATGTATTGATAGGGTAACTAAAACTCTTATTTGTCAAAAACACATTTTGAAACATTATAGCTTCAAAAAAAACTCTATGGCAAAGACTCCCAAAGCCTAGTGAAGAACATCCATATCATGGATGATCCGAGTAGAACTAGTAATAGACCTAATTATGTTGCTTTCATTCAATTCATTTAAGTTAATCAGGGTTTCAGGGCAGTTCATGGCACCAAAAACTACAAATATTGCATCAGAGGCACAACAATTTATAGTGCACATCAAATTCTAGCAGTCATTCTCATGAAAGTCAGCATAACAAGCAGATTAAAACAAAACTTAAATTAAGCAAAAAAAAAAACTGAAGTACCTGTGCTCCCATGATCTGATAATGAAATCTTTTCAGAATCCAAGAGAGGCCTTTTAAGCGGCCTTCCATTAATCTCCGGACCTGGAAAGCGGCAAAGGGTAAGAAAAATAGATTTTCTTCGATTAAAAAAAAGGAAGGAAATGCAGCTGCAGGGAAGAGCGCTTACAAAAATCATCCAAACTCGCCTGAGAAGCCTTCCTTTTCACTCTGGCCGACATTGGCTTCTCCTTTATCGTCACGGAAGATGTTCCAAAAGAGGCAATCTTAACCTCTGTCATGGCAGTGATGGGAGAAAAGATACTCGGTCTCAAGGTAGAATTCAGGAGTGAAAAACAGCAAAGTACGCTTGCGAGAGGCGGAGGCGGAGGCGCCCTGTTTGGTAGCAATTGTGAAAGCGGTAGCCCTAAAATTTCCTTTCTCCCCGACTCTTCTTCCTGCTCTGCGCGAAATTTGTGTCCGAATTCTGGTTGGAGCTCGTGGTCTGCGATTAAAAGGATTTTTTACATGTGGCAAATATTTATATTTAAAATTGTATATATATTTTTAAGAGGATTATGTTTTCTCTTATGCGCCGCCGGAGTGTAAGGCCTTCGTCGTCGTTCGTCATCAACTTATTTCCCAGCTGTCGTTACCTTTTTTTGAGATTTGGTGGTCCATAAACCAAAAATCTGGCGGTCTATGACTCTGTTTGGGACAGTTCTGGCGGATGTAGAAGTTGTTGATGGAGTAGAGCTCTTAGAAAGAGCTCTCAGAAAAGCTCTACAGATAGAGGTGCAGACTGTTTGGTAGAAAAATCAGGCTCAGAAAGCTAGGGTTTGGAATCCGAAGAGATCTGGAAGAGGAGGGTTCGGAATCGCCGGAGGAAGGCTCGGAATCGCCGGAGCTTAGCTGGTCGGATGGAGGCGAGGTCGTCGAGGGCTCCAAATCGCCAGAGCTTGATGGGAACTTGGCTCGTCGGATGGAGGCGAGGTCGTCGGGTGCTCGGAATGGCCGGATCTGGAAGAGGAGGCTCGTTGTTGTCGCGACGTGGTGGCGTTCTCGCTGTCGTGGTAGCGTCGTAGAGGAGGAAGAAGAAGATCGCGCGACTCGCATTGGGGAATAACCTGAGACGCGATTTCCAAGAGCTAGACGCGGGTGTTGAACGACACTCCAAAAATCTGTTCATACGCGGGATTTTAGAAAAGTGATTTTCACAATTCGTCGCCCCAAACAACAAAATATAGCGGTTGCGGATCAGAGAGCAGCTCTCTGATCCGCAGCAGCCGCCCCAAACAGAGCCTATGATGCTAAGGTAAAATATTAATATTACTATTATTATTATTATAACTATTATTACGTAAGAGCATCGAGCATGAATCAGTTCAATCATCTAAAGGAAAACGGCTCTCAAAAAACTATTCTACCAAACACTATAAAATAAAAAAAATGTTTCATCAACACTTATACACAAACTCTCCAAACAGTCTGTAACTTTTCAAAACAACTTCTCAAAGAGCCATTCTCAATCGCTCTATTCGATCAGCGGCTTTTCAATCCGCAACAGCTCTCTCAAACAGACATTAGAGTACTATTGTGCTCTTCAATTAAGAGTGCATCATAGAGCAAAGCCCACTCCAAGCTGGCCCAACAATGTTATTTACATTTTCAGTATGAAAAAGAGAACCTTTTTGAGAGTTTTGATTTTATTTTATTTTCAGGCCATTTTTAGATTTATTTGAGAGGGGCTTTATGGTAATTTTAGAGAGGAAGGCTATTAAAGAGGGAAGGAATATTGTTTGCAAAGCACAACTGAAATTTAGATTGTGGATTCTTTACAAAATTGACAACTTTTATAGAGTTTGCTTTTGTATTCTCTTTTTTTTTCAGTGTTACTATCTGAAATTATGTGTATCACTTTTTTACATCGTTGCTATCTGAAATTATGCATGTCTCTTGATTACTTTTTAATTTTTGATAGTTTGTCTAGCAATGAGAGGCTAACTCTCATGTTGAGGTGATTGTGTAGCGATAGTGGGTGAATGTATTTTATTTCATTTAAGTTTTGTATGAATTGAGTTTTATTTATGTGTTTATTGTATTCTAATGTAGTTGACCACTATTCTAGTCTCATAGGTAATCATTGATGTCAAACTACGAATCAATTAATTTATGTATCTTGTGGATATAAGCATGTATTTAAATACATGTAGACTATGTGGTACTAGTTCATGTGGTAGATTCATTCAAATATTGAATGAAGAATGCATTAAGGCTTTTACTTTCAATCTAGACACGTTCGATCCATGATGTGTCGTCTACTAGTGAATTATAATATATTCGTCTGAACCTAGAGGTTTGGATGTGTGGGACGAATCCCCGTCACTCGTGCATGTTTTTTTTCTTACAAAATCACATTATTCACCCATAATTAATGTAGGTTAAGATTCATAATACGGAGCATTAACGGTTACAACACACAGTGCATTTTAGGGTCATTCTCTAGAACGCAATCTAAAGACACTTATATGTATCGTCACATCATCATCATTGATTTGTGCATACGACCATTGGCAGGCTTCACACACTATACAATCCAACTCATGCGTCAAATTTTCTAATGCATTCATGTCAAGATCGCAATCATACACCTCATGGTTCAAATCAAACTAAAGGAAGACATACCATCCACTAATTAGTAGAGGAGACCTTCCTATGCAAGAAATCAAGAACCGAATGAGCATACAACGGTTCTAAGAATCCAAAGAAGAGTTGTTACTCTTGGAGCTCTTTTTGATGCCATCGTAAGTTGGGAAGGATCAGTATGCAGAGTCCTCTACCGATTGGACTGTCGTTTCGACGCTTCCACTCAACTCCAGCAGCAAGATTGCTCAGCTTAGGTTTTCGCCCTCATTCTCTCGCTCTCTCTTGGTTTTCAAAAAGTAGAAAATGTGTTTTCTATCTTTCCCTAATCCAACCCAAGTGAGTCTCGAGTAGAGCCTCGGTCACCGGATATATCCTCATTTTGTTCAACGATCTCGATCGAGTTTTTAACTCTTGGGACATGTCAATCCTCTATTGGCTTGGTCAACGATCGGCCCTAGCCTGGTCGACGATCCCTGATCAGTTCCCAACCGACCGACGATCGTTGAACGGTGCCCTCCCAATCGACGATCGTTGATCATCGCTCCGATCGTTGATCAACTCTTCGGTCGTTGATCAACGATCCGGTCATTGATCACCAATCGGTCCCTGGATCACTGATCGTTAGTCGCAGATTGTGGTTCAGTTCACTCAGTCGATGATCGTCGATCGGACCCAACGGACAATGATCGCTGATCAGACCCCAACTTTGTCAACAAAGGGCATTCCTCCAACCTTCTCTCAAGGTTCTGCTCGACATCAAACAACTACTGCTCCAAAATACCCAAGTAGCAACCTCTAAAAAACAGGGTGTTACACACCTTTGCACTATAGTTTGAGTCATGAACCTTAATTCTTAAAACTAATACCACTAGTACCCTCTTTTGTGCTTTATATATATCTTTTTATTTTAGAAAACTAAAATTTAAATTTCAGCAAGGCCTACTTATCCAACCTTATAGCTCACAAGTAAATAAAGCATATAATATATTCACATTAAAGTAAAGGATGAAAAAAATTATCTTTGCAAATAAAATATATGCATCACCTCTATGTTGATGATGAAGCTTAAAAAGAAAAAGAAAAATCAAGAGAGAGATAACGAAAAAAAATCTTAATTTACATAATATCTTTCTACTTGAAAAATAAAAGAAGAATAAAATGAAAAGAGAAACCCACATGAATACATAAAAAGATAAGTGTGGGGGTATTACAGTTTGGAGCGTGGATGTTATCTTTTACTCGTAAGAATATGCTCTAAGCTAGGCTTAGTTCGCGATTTGAGTTTGATATCATTGATATATCTGTTAGAAATTTTTCTGTTCAGTGGACATATTCTATCGAGACGATCCGTTAAAGTCGTACGTGAATATTTAGTCTATTCGGGCTCCTACGAGTGTGCGTTAGTTCAGTCGCGCGAACGGTCGAAGCCTGTGATAGGTGGGTTAGATCGTCTCGTAAATTCAGTACGCGAATTCGGTCTCGCTCTTGGCACGATTTTGGTGTTATCATGAATATAATTTTAATGGAGTTTTTATTTGGGGTTTTTAAATGGAATTAATTTCATCCATTTAAAACTCTTGTAACTCCTATTTTTTGGTATCTCCTATTAATCCCAAATTTAGGGATTCATGATTAGATTGCTATTAATCTTGGCGTGAACAAGGGTGAAGCCCCGAAGTTTTTCCTCTTCCGCTCCTTTTCTGAAACCGCCGCTGCTTTCGTCTTCCTCCTTTTGGATCGCCGGCAAGGGCTGCCACTACTGCTCCTCTACTAGATCGAGAAAGGAGAACCGCTGGTTCCTCACGTCGGCGTCTCTCTTGGCAGCAGTCCCGACTACATACAAAGGCGGCTTGTCCGGATCTTCTTCAGGGTTTTCCGCCCGTGAAGGTGTAGTCTTCTCCATCTTCATCAACGAAATCAATCCAGATTTCATTTACAGTTTTCTAATCCACACTGCATTAAGATCGTGCTTCTCCCAGGAGGTAGTCTCTGGATTAATTTAATTTTCTCAGTGGATCTATTTTCATATCACTTTTATCCATCGGTTTCATCCACGCCACTGCTTGATTACAAAGTTTCAGATTTTATAATCAAGACATAGATCTGTGATTAAAGTTTGTCAATCAATAATCATGCAGAAGTTTTAGATTAAAGATGTTTTCAACTGTAAAATATTATGTTCATCTGGATCTAGAGAATTGCATGTTTGTTTAAGTTATAGACTTTATAATTATATATATATATGCTTGGCGCTAACCATTTTCAAGTTGTAGTGATCAACCTTTAAAGATACATTTGTATGTTAGCGGGATCCGCTAGCGCCGCCGATTTCATAAAGAAGAACACGTCGAGACTTCTTGGAATTGTGGCCATGATGAAACACGAACAAGAATCGAAAAATGGTATACATTAAGTTTCCGCATTTCAGTTGTGTTCCATTGATTCTAGTTTAATTGCGTGTTCTTTACTTTTGATTAATTGCTTAAGTTAGAAAAATAATTGCTTCATAAACTTCAATTAGAGATTGATAGAATTTGATTAAGACGATCCTAGGAGACTTCATTAGTCGCTACATAAAGTAGAAAATTTTGATAATATAAATTCGTCGTAGCGACTCTTTACTCCAAAATTTTCTAACAGTTGGTATCAGAGCGAACTTAACTCAAATCTATTGATCTCATTCATTATTTTGGAGTTAATTATTTTTTCGATTAATACAATTAAAAGAACACTATTTATCAAAACCCATTAAGTTAACTAGAGAGAAATAAAATAAGGGATTGAAAACTAAAAGTGCATTAATAAATCAATCCCCGACAAATCGTTGTGTTTTCTACAGACGATTAATTGCCCACACGTCATTAAGAAAAGAAACACAACATTAATTTAGGGCAATATTCAGATATCCCGGTGTGAAAGGGTCTCGTAGATTGATAAGAATTGTAGCCGCCAAAGTGGCCTTTTCGAGTCGATTTGTGGGATTTCGGTTTCACATGTTTTAGGGAGTTCTCTGAGACTAGTGCGCAATCATTCTCCCAAAGGAGGTGCTTGCGCAATAGGTTCAGAGGGATACACACGAACATTAGGACGGTAGTGCGGGGCTCTAGCAATCTATTCGCCCAAAGGCGGTAGAACTACGAAAAGCTCAAGCATAACTGTTGCTCGTTCTTGTGTTGAGAATCACTAATTGTGTGGCGCGTAGTCTGCCCAAAGGTGTTGCGCGCTGACACGCCAGGATTCTCTGCCTAGTGTGTTATTTAGGGTTTTATAGCCACTGTTGCCCTATTTGTCTCTAATATTTTTATTCTCTCTACACAGCACCTTTACAGTTCATAACAATATGGCGACCATTGAGAAACTCACTGGATCGAATTTCAAGAAGTGGAAATCCGACATCATGTTTGCGTTAGAGATGGCCATGAATACCGCCCAACCTGCAGCCCTCACAGAAACCAGCACTCAAACTGAGAAGGATCTTTATGGTGCATGGAACAAGTCCAACAAGATCTGCTTGTTGACTACGAAGCGTTCCATTCCAGAGCACCTGTTGAGTGGTCTTCCAGACATGGCCGTCGCTAGGGATTTTCTGACTGCCGTTGGGCAGAGGTACAAGGTGTCTTCAAATGCTGAAATTGGGACTCTGATTCAGGACCTCTTCTCCATAAGGTATTCGGGAGGAGGCGGAGTCCGCGATTACATACTGAAGATGGTCTATTTCCAGACCAAACTGCAGGAGATGGAGATTACTCTTCCTGAAGCGTTGATTGTGCACCAGGCACTCAACACCCTCCCTGCAGAGTTCAACATCTTGAAGACTACCTACAATTCCCAGGATGAGGCGTGGAAGATAAATGATTTGATTACGCGCTGTGTTGCTGAGGAGGAGAAGCTGAAGAATGAGAAGACGAACACTGCACTGCTTGTAGTCAAGTCTCCCTTCAAGAAGAAGAAGAAGTCCAAAGCTCCTACTAAAGTGCATCCTGGAGAAACTTCAGGGACTAAGGACGTCGCTGGTGGAAAGAAGCCTCTTAGCTGCTTCTTTTGCAGAAAGAAGGGGCATGTGAAGAACGAGTGCCGAAAGTTTAAGTCTTGGATGGAAAAGCGCGGGTTTGCACCTTCAGGTAATCCCTCAGCCTATGTCCTTTGTGAATCCAATTTAATTGAAGCCCCATCAAGTTCCTGGTGGCTCGATAGTGGAGCAACTAATCATGTTGCTTACACATTACAAGGGTTCATCAAAAGGAGGCCAAGCAAGGGTGAGTGCAAACTGACAGTTGGCAATAATGCTGAGGTGGAGGTGGAGTTCATAGGAGATGTTCGTTTAGTTCTTTCTTCAGGATTTGAACTTTTATTAAAAGACATTTTCTATATTCCTTCATTTAGAAGGAACTTGATTTCTGTATCTGCTTTAGATAAACTTCATTTTGGCTTTAACATTAATGCTGGTTCTATTGATATTTCTTTTGAATCGCGAGTTATAGGCCAATGCTTATTATCTGGTGGATTATATAGTTTATGTCTATCTCCTACGAACATTCGTGCTACTTCCTGTAATGTGGAAAATATTGCCAATAAGAGACCTCTAGTTAAGGAACAGTCTTTCATGCTATGGCATAAAAGATTAGAACATATCTCTAGGGAAAGAGTGGAGAGATTAATTAAGCAAAATATTCTTCCTACTATAGACTTCAGTGACCTAGAGACGTGTGTGGACTGTTGTAGATGCAAGATGACCAAGATTAAAAAGAAAGGCTCAACTCGTAGCTTGGATTTATTAGAGGTTATTCATACGGACATCAACGGTCCTTATTCCACTACCCTCTGTAAGAGAACCTATTTCATTACCTTCATAGATGACTACTCCCGTTTCGGATATTTGTATTTAATTAAAGAAAAATCTGAATCTCTTGACAAGTTCAAGATTTTCAAAACTGAAGTAGAAAAGCAAATAGGGAAAGTCATCAAGATTGTTAGGTCTGACAGAGGTGGCGAGTATTTTGGTAGACATGATGCCTCCGGGCAACATAAAGGTCCGTTTGCCAGATACTTGGAGAGCTGCAGCATTGTTGCCCAGTACTCCATGCCGGGTAGTCCTGAGCAAAATGGTGTGGCCGAAAGGCGCAATCGCACCCTTAAGGAAATGATGAGGAGCATGATGAGTAGGACGAATCTTCTTGAGTTTTTGTGGGGTGAGGCACTTAAGACTGCAGTGTATATCCTTAATAGAGTCCCGTCTAAATCAGTACCTAAAACACCTTTTGAGTTGTGGACTGTTAGACGACCCAGCCTTAATCATTTACGTGTTTGGGGTTGTCCTGCAGAAGTCCGTTTATACAACCCATCTGAAAGTAAGATTGCCCCTAGGTCTTGTCGTTGCTACTTCATAGGCTACCCAGATCACTCTAAGGGATTTATGTTCTATTCCCCTTTAGGAGGCCCCAGAATTGTGGAGTCTCAGACAACCAAATTTTTAGAGTTTGATGTTGCTGATGAACCGAGTTTCTCTCGCACTATTAATGAAGTCGAGGAAATCGTACCTATTAATTTATCTGTGCCCTTGGTGGGAAATCATGTGGTGCCTGAACCCGTGATAGAGCACGTGGAGGCTGTGGATCCGGTTTTACCACCGATCCCTGTTGAGGTTCCTCCGCAAGTTCAGGAGGTTCATCCACCCATTAGGAGATCCATTAGGGAGAGAAGGCCTGCAATTTCCTCAGACTATGAAGTATATCTGGGCGAGAGTGATTTTGACATAGGTCATGTGGTTGACCCAGTGACTTTTCAGGAGGCTGTGTCTGGACCTCAAACTAATCTGTGGTGGGATGCGATGAAAGACGAGATGGAGTCTATGAAGCTGAATAAAGTATGGGAGTTAGTTGAGTTACCCAAAGGTTGTAGACCCATTGGTTCTAAATTGGTGTTTAAGACCAAGAAAGACTCCAAAGGAAAGGTCGAGCGGTTTAAGGCAAGACTGGTTGCCAAAGGATTTACGCAGAGAGAGGGAATCGATTATAACGAAACTTTTTCCCCTGTTTCCTCTAAAAACTCTTTCAGAGTAATAATGGCGCTTGTAGCTCATTATGATTTGGAGTTACACCAGATGGATGTTAAGACCGCATTCTTGAATGGCGATCTTGCCGAAGAAGTCTATATGGTGCAGCCTGAGGGATTCAAGTCTGGTCATTCCGACCAGCTTGTGTGTAAACTTAACAAATCCATATGCGGTCTAAAGCAGGCTTCTAGACAATGGTATCTGAAATTCGATGAGGTGGTTACCTCTTTTGGTTTTGTAGAAAATAAGGTAGACCGTTGCATATATCTCAAGATCAGTGGGAGTAGATACATCTTCTTAATTCTTTATGCAGATGATATCTTGCTTGCGAGTAGTGATTTGTCGTTATTGCATGAATCTAAGCAATTTCTGTCAAAGCACTTTGATATGAAAGATCTTGGAGAAGCATCCTTCGTTCTAGGAATTGAGATCATTAGGGACCGATCTCACCATTCTTTAGCACTCTCTCAGAAAGCCTACATCGAGCGTGTACTTGAGAGATTTAGCATGTTTGATTATAAGCCTGGTGACGTACTTGTGCTTAAGGGTGATAAGCTTAGATAAGCTTAGCTTCGCACAATGTCCCAGGAACGATACAGAAAGAGAGTGCATGAAAGATATACCTTACGCTAGTGCGGTTGGCAGCTTAATGTATGCCCAAGTCTGTACCAGACCGGACATTGCCTTCGTAGTAGGACTTTTTGGCAGATATCAGTCGAACCCAGGACCTGCTCATTGGGTGGCTGCCAAGAAAGTCTTAAGGTATTTGAAGAGAACTAAGGATGTGAAATTGGTCTACCATAGAGTGCAGAACCTTGAGTTAGTGGGGTATAGTGATTCTGATTTTGCGGGGTGTGAGGATGATAGAAAGTCTACCTCAGGTTTCATTTTTAAGTTTTCTGGCGGGGCCATTTCGTGGAAGAGTGTCAAACAGACACTCATCACTTCATCCACAATGCATGCGGAGTTTGTTGCTCTTTTTGGAGCTTCTACTCACGCGGTGTGGCTTAAGAATTTCATTACTGAGTTGAAGGTCATCGACTCTATAGCTGGACCCATTCAGATGTATTGTGATAATATTTCTGCAGTTATGTTCTCGATGAACAATAAAAGTATCACAGGGTCTAAGCATATGGAAATTAAATTTTTGACCGTTAAGGAATTGGTCAAAAAGGGTGACATTTCAGTGGAGCATATAGAGACAGATGACATGTTAGCCGATCCACTTACTAAAGGACTTCGCCCTAATGTATTTCAGAAGCATGTCTTCAACATGGGGCTTAAAGAGTCATTTGATGTGCTAGATTAGTGGGAGGCTGCATGGAGCTCCATTTCATTTATCTGTCAATTTTGCACTTTAATTATTTCATCAATAATAAAGAATATTCATTTGGGAATATCATTAAGTTTCGATATTCATGAAAGTTTCTGTGACACGTCACACTTCATATAAAAGTCTCATGACTTGTGTCAGTCAGAGCATAAGGCCCAAGGCATTTCATTTTGGATTAGGGCCTGTTTGTATGTCTTTTGACACATGCATTTAAAATCTTAAGATTGGACATACATGTTCTTTTGAACACTTAAGAACTTCTCGTAGCATGGTTTAGTGCATTCATTTGAGAAGTTTGGTTGACCACCAAATTAGAACAACCTTCATGTGCGCAATTTCATTATGTTGTTCTAAATTTTATATAACCGCGCTTTGTCCATGTCGATTGAATCCGTAAGCTGCTGTGACCATGGAAGGTCCCGTGTCGCTTAATGATGCGGTTGCCGCCATGATTCGGAGTGGAGGTTTTGGTTGGACCGGATTGACGTGAGAGTGGACTCAATATCACGTTCACTAATTGGTACCCTTAAGTTTAGTGAAAACTTTAAGCGGAGCGTCATAAGTTACGATGAGAATAAGTCCAAGTGGGAGAATGTTAGAAATTTTTCTGTTCAGTGGACATATTCTATCGAGACGACCCGTTAAAGTCGTACGTGAATATTTAGTCTATTCGGGCTCCTACGAGTGTGCGTTAGTTCAGTCGCGCGAACGGTCGAAGCCTGTGATAGGTGGGTTAGATCGTCTCGTAAATTCAGTACGCGAATTCGGTCTCGCTCTTGGCACGATTTTGGTGTTATCATGAATATAATTTTAATGGAGTTTTTATTTGGGGTTTTTAAATGGAATTAATTTCATCCATTTAAAACTCTTGTAACTCCTATTTTTTGGTATCTCCTATTAATACCAAATTTAGGGATTCATGATTATATTCCTATTAATCTTGGCGTGAACAAGGGTGAAGCCCCGAAGTTTTTCCTCTTCCGCTCCTTTTCTGAAACCGCCGCTGCCTTCCTCTTCCTCCTTTTGGATCGCCGGCAAGGGCTGCCACTACTGCTCCTCTACTAGATCGAGAAAGGAGAACCGCTGGTTCCTCACGTCGGCGTCTCTCTTGGCAGCAGTCCCGACTACATACAAAGGCGGCTTGTCCGGATCTTCTTCAGGGTTTTCCGCCCCTGAAGGTGTAGTCTTCTCCATCTTCATCAACGAAATCAATCCAGATTTCATTTACAGTTTTCTAATCCACACTGCATTAAGATCGTGCTTCTCCCAGGAGGTAGTCTCTGGATTAATTTAATTTTCTCAGTGGATCTATTTTCATATCACTTTTATCCATCGGTTTCATCCACTCCACTGCTTGATTACAAAGTTTCAGATTTTATAATCAAGACATAGATCTGTGATTAAAGTTTGTCAATCAATAATCATGCAGTGAACAAGTTTTAGATTAAAGATGTTTTCAACTGTAAAATATTATGTTCATCTGGATCTAGAGAACTGCATGTTTGTTTAAGTTATAGACTTTATAATTATATATATATATGCTTGGCGCTAACCATTTTCAAGTTGTAGTGATCAACCTTTAAAGATACATTTGTATGTTAGCGGGATCCGCTAGCGCCGCCGATTTCATAAAGAAGAACACGTCGAGACTTCTTGGAATTGTGGCCATGATGAAACACGAACAAGAATCGAAAAATGGTATACATTAAGTTTCCGCATTTCAGTTGTGTTCCATTGATTCTAGTTTAATTGCGTGTTCTTTACTTTTGATTAATTGCTTAAGTTAGAAAAATAATTGCTTCATAAACTTCAATTAGAGATTGATAGAATTTGATTAAGACGATCCTAGGAGACTTCATTAGTCGCTACATAAAGTAGAAAATTTTGATAATATAAATTCGCCGTAGCGACTCTTTACTCCAAAATTTTCTAACAGTTGGTATCAGAGCGAACTTAACTCAAATCTATTGATCTCATTCATTATTTTGGAGTTAATTATTTTTTCGATTAATACAATTAAAAGAACACTATTTATCAAAACCCATTAAGTTAACTAGAGAGAAATAAAATAAGGGATTAAAAACTAAAAGTGCATTAATAAATCAATCCCCGACAAATCGTTGTGTTTTCTACAGACGATTAATTGCCCACACGTCATTAAGAAAAGAAACACAACATTAATTTA
Source organism: Dactylorhiza incarnata (assembly GCA_033032865.1). NCBI lineage: Eukaryota > Viridiplantae > Streptophyta > Magnoliopsida > Asparagales > Orchidaceae > Dactylorhiza > Dactylorhiza incarnata. The sequence goes on from JAWHQI010000337.1 coordinate 2,275,526, forward strand.
GGGCAATATTCAGATATCCCGGTGTGAAAGGGTCTCGTAGATTGATAAGAATTGTAGCCGCCAAAGTGGCCTTTTCGAGTCGATTTGTGGGATTTCGGTTTCACATGTTTTAGAGAGTTCTCTGAGACTAGTGCGCAATCATTCTCCCAAAGGAGGTGCTTGCGCAATAGGTTCAGAGGGATACACACGAACATTAGGACGGTAGTGCGGTGCTCTAGCAATCTATTCGCCCAAAGGCGGTAGAACTACGAAAAGCTCAAGCATAACTGTTGCTCGTTCTTGTGTTGAGAATCACTAATTGTGTGGCGCGTAGTCTGCCCAAAGGTGTTGCGCGCTGACACGCCAGGATTCTCTGCCTAGTGTGTTATTTAGGGTTTTATAGCCACTGTTGCCCTATTTGTCTCTAATATTTTTATTCTCTCTACACAGCACCTTTACAGTTCATAACAATATGGCGACCATTGAGAAACTCACTGGATCGAATTTCAAGAAGTGGAAATCCGACATCATGTTTGCGTTAGAGATGGCCATGAATACCGCCCAACCTGCAGCCCTCACAGAAACCAGCACTCAAACTGAGAAGGATCTTTATGGTGCATGGAACAAGTCCAACAAGATCTGCTTGTTGACTAAGAAGCGTTCCATTCCAGAGCACCTGTTGAGTGGTCTTCCAGACATGGCCGTCGCTAGGGATTTTCTGACTGCCGTTGGGCAGAGGTACAAGGTGTCTTCAAATGCTGAAATTGGGACTCTGATTCAGGACCTCTTCTCCATAAGGTATTCGGGAGGAGGCGGAGTCCGCGATTACATACTGAAGATGGTCTATTTCCAGACCAAACTGCAGGAGATGGAGATTACTCTTCCTGAAGCGTTGATTGTGCACCAGGCACTCAACACCCTCCCTGCAGAGTTCAACATCTTGAAGACTACCTACAATTCCCAGGATGAGGCGTGGAAGATAAATGATTTGATTACGCGCTGTGTTGCTGAGGAGGAGAAGCTGAAGAATGAGAAGACGAACACTGCACTGCTTGTAGTCAAGTCTCCCTTCAAGAAGAAGAAGAAGTCCAAAGCTCCTACTAAAGTGCATCCTGGAGAAACTTCAGGGACTAAGGACGTCGCTGGTGGAAAGAAGCCTCTTAGCTACTTCTTTTGCAGAAAGAAGGGGCATGTGAAGAACGAGTGCCGAAAGTTTAAGTCTTGGATGGAAAAGCGCGGGTTTGCACCTTCAGGTAATCCCTCAGCCTATGTCCTTTGTGAATCCAATTTAATTGAAGCCCCATCAAGTTCCTGGTGGCTCGATAGTGGAGCAACTAATCATGTTGCTTACACATTACAAGGGTTCATCAAAAGGAGGCCAAGCAGGGGTGAGTGCAAACTGACAGTTGGCAATAATGCTGAGGTGGAGATGGAGTTCATAGGAGATGTTCGTTTAGTTCTTTCTTCAGGATTTGAACTTTTATTAAAAGACATTTTCTATATTCCTTCATTTAGAAGGAACTTGATTTCTGTATCTGCTTTAGATAAACTTCATTTTGGCTTTAACATTAATGCTGGTTCTATTGATATTTCTTTTGAATCGCGAGTTATAGGCCAATGCTTATTATCTGGTGGATTATATAGTTTATGTCTATCTCCTACGAACATTCGTGCTACTTCCTGTAATGTGGAAAATATTGCCAATAAGAGACCTCTAGTTAAGGAACAGTCTTTCATGCTATGGCATAAAAGATTAGAACATATCTCTAGGGAAAGAGTGGAGAGATTAATTAAGCAAAATATTCTTCCTACTATAGACTTCAGTGACCTAGAGACGTGTGTGGACTGTTGTAGATGCAAGATGACCAAGATTAAAAAGAAAGGCTCAACTCGTAGCTTGGATTTATTAGAGGTTATTCATACGGACATCAGCGGTCCTTATTCCACTACCCTCTGTAAGAGCACCTATTTCATTACCTTCATAGATGACTACTCCCGTTTCGGATATTTGTATTTAATTAAAGAAAAATCTGAATCTCTTGACAAGTTCAAGATTTTCAAAACTGAAGTAGAAAAGCAAATAGGGAAAGTCATCAAGATTGTTAGGTCTGACAGAGGTGGCGAGTATTTTGGTAGACATGATGCCTCCGGGCAACATAAAGGTCCGTTTGCCAGATACTTGGAGAGCTGCGGCATTGTTGCCCAGTACTCCATGCCGGGTAGTCCTGAGCAAAATGGTGTGGCCGAAAGGCGCAATCGCACCCTTAAGGAAATGATGAGGAGCATGATGAGTAGGACGAATCTTCTTGAGTTTTTGTGGGGTGAGGCACTTAAGACTGCAGTGTATATCCTTAATAGAGTCCCGTCTAAATCAGTACCTAAAACACCTTTTGAGTTGTGGACTGGTAGACGACCCAGCCTTAATCATTTACGTGTTTGGGGTTGTCCTGCAGAAGTCCGTTTATACAACCCATCTGAAAGTAAGATTGCCCCTAGGTCTTGTCGTTGCTACTTCATAGGCTACCCAGATCACTCTAAGGGATTTAAGTTCTATTCCCCTTCAGGAGGCCCCAGAATTGTGGAGTCTCAGACAACCAAATTTTTAGAGTTTGATGTTGCTGATGAACCGAGTTTCTCTCGCACTATTAATGAAGTCGAGGAAATCGTACCTATTAATTTATCTGTGCCCTTGGTGGGAAATCATGTGGTGCCTGAACCCGTGATAGAGCACGTGGAGGCTGTGGATCCGGTTTTACCACCGATCCCTGTTGAGGTTCCTCCGCAAGTTCAGGAGGTTCATCCACCCATTAGGAGATCCATTAGGGAGAGAAGGCCTGCAATTTCCTCAGACTATGAAGTATATCTGGGCGAGAGTGATTTTGACATAGGTCATGTGGTTGACCCAGTGACTTTTCAGGAGGCTGTGTCTGGACCTCAAACTAATCTGTGGTGGGATGCGATGAAAGACGAGATGGAGTCTATGAAGCTGAATAAAGTATGGGAGTTAGTTGAGTTACCCAAAGGTTGTAGACCCATTGGTTCTAAATTGGTGTTTAAGACCAAGAAAGACTCCAAAGGAAAGGTCGAGCGGTTTAAGGCAAGACTGGTTGTCAAAGGATTTACGCAGAGAGAGGGAATCGATTATAACGAAACTTTTTCCCCTGTTTCCTCTAAAAACTCTTTCAGAGTAATAATGGCGCTTGTAGCTCATTATGATTTGGAGTTACACCATATGGATGTTAAGACCGCATTCTTGAATGGCGATCTTGCCGAAGAAGTCTATATGGTGCAGCCTGAGGGATTCAAGTCTGGTCATTCCGACCAGCTTGTGTGTAAACTTAACAAATCCATATGCGGTCTAAAGCAGGCTTCTAGACAATGGTATCTGAAATTCGATGAGGTGGTTACCTCTTTTGGTTTTGTAGAAAATAAGGTAGACCGTTGCATATATCTCAAGATCAGTGGGAGTAGATACATCTTCTTAATTCTTTATGTAGATGATATCTTGCTTGCGAGTAGTGATTTGTCGTTATTGCATGAATCTAAGCAATTTAAGTCAAAGCACTTCGATATGAAAGATCTTGGAGAAGCATCCTTCGTTCTAGGAATTGAGATCATTAGGGACCGATCTCACCATTCTTTAGCACTCTCTCAGAAAGCCTACATCGAGCGTGTACTTGAGAGATTTAGCATGTTTGATTATAAGCCTGGTGACGTACTTGTGCTTAAGGGTGATAAGCTTAGCTTAGCACAATGTCCCAGGAACGATACAGAAAGAGAGTGCATGAAAGATATACCTTACGCTAGTGCGGTTGGCAGCTTAATGTATGCCCAAGTCTGTACCAGACCGGACATTGCCTTCGTAGTAGGACTTTTTGGCAGATATCAGTCGAACCCAGGACCTGCTCATTGGGTGGCTGCCAAGAAAGTCTTAAGGTATTTGAAGAGAACTAAGGATGTGAAATTGGTCTACCATAGAGTGCAGAACCTTGAGTTAGTGGGGTATAGTGATTCTGATTTTGCGGGGTGTGAGGATGATAGAAAGTCTACCTCAGGTTTCATTTTTAAGTTTGCTGGCGGGGCCATTTCGTGGAAGAGTGTCAAACAGACACTCATCACTTCATCCACAATGCATGCGGAGTTTGTTGCTCTTTTTGGAGCTTCTACTCACGCGGTGTGGCTTAAGAATTTCATTACTGAGTTGAAGGTCATCGACTCTATAGCTGGACCCATTCAGATGTATTGTGATAATATTTCTGCAGTTATGTTCTCGATGAACAATAAAAGTATCACAGGGTCTAAGCATATGGAAATTAAATTTTTGACCGTTAAGGAATTGGTCAAAAAGGGTGACATTTCAGTGGAGCATATAGAGACAGATGACATGTTAGCCGATCCACTTACTAAAGGACTTCGCCCTAATGTATTTCAAAAGCATGTCTTCAACATGGGGCTTAAAGAGTCATTTGATGTGCTAGATTAGTGGGAGGCTGCATGGAGCTCCATTTCATTTATCTGTCAATTTTGCACTTTAATTATTTCATCAATAATAAAGAATATTCATTTGGGAATATCATTAAGTTTCGATATTCATGAAAGTTTCTGTGACACGTCACACTTCATATAAAAGTCTCATGACTTGTGTCAGTCAGAGCATAAGGCCCAAGGCACTACATTTTGGATTAGGGCCTGTTTGTATGTCTTTTGACACATGCATTTAAAATCTTAAGATTGGACATACATGTTCTTTTGAACACTTAAGAACTTCTCGTAGCATGGTTTAGTGCATTCATTTGAGAAGTTTGGTTGACCACCAAATTAGAACAACCTTCATGTGCGCAATTTCATTATGTTGTTCTAAATTTTATATAACCGCGCTTTGTCCATGTCGATTGAATCCGTAAGCTGCTGTGACCATGGAAGGTCCCGTGTCGCTTAATGATGCGGTTGCCGCCATGATTCAGAGTGGAGGTTTTGGTTGGACCGGATTGACGTGGGAGTGGACTCAATATCACGTTCACTAATTGGTACCCTTAAGTTTAGTGAAAACTTTAAGCGGAGCGTCATAAGTTACGATGAGAATAAGTCCAAGTGGGAGAATGTTAGAAATTTTTCTGTTCAGTGGACATATTCTATCGAGACGACCCGTTAAAGTCGTACGTGAATATTTAGTCTATTCGGGCTCCTACGAGTGTGCGTTAGTTCAGTCGCGCGAACGGTCGAAGCCTGTGATAGGTGGGTTAGATCGTCTCGTAAATTCAGTACGCGAATTCGGTCTCGCTCTTGGCACGATTTTGGTGTTATCATGAATATAATTTTAATGGAGTTTTTATTTGGGGTTTTTAAATGGAATTAATTTCATCCATTTAAAACTCTTGTAACTCCTATTTTTTGGTATCTCCTATTAATACCAAATTTAGGGATTCATGATTATATTCCTATTAATCTTGGCGTGAACAAGGGTGAAGCCCCGAAGTTTTTCCTCTTCCGCTCCTTTTCTGAAACTGCCGCTGCCTTCCTCTTCCTTCTTTTGGATCGCCGGCAAGGGCTGCCACTACTGCTCCTCTACTAGATCGAGAAAGGAGAACCGCTGGTTCCTCACGTCGGCGTCTCTCTTGGCAGCAGTCCCGACTACATACAAAGGCGGCTTGTCCGGATCTTCTTCAGGGTTTTCCGCCCCTGAAGGTGTAGTCTTCTCCATCTTCATCAACGAAATCAATCCAGATTTCATTTACAGTTTTCTAATCCACACTGCATTAAGATCGTGCTTCTCCCAGGAGGTAGTCTCTGGATTAATTTAATTTTCTCAGTGGATCTATTTTCATATCACTTTTATCCATCGGTTTCATCCACGCCACTGCTTGATTACAAAGTTTCAGATTTTATAATCAAGACATAGATCTGTGATTAAAGTTTGTCAATCAATAATCATGCAGTGAACAAGTTTTAGATTAAAGATGTTTTCAACTGTAAAATATTATGTTCATCTGGATCTAGAGAACTGCATGTTTGTTTAAGTTATAGACTTTATAATTATATATATATATGCTTGGCGCTAACCATTTTCAAGTTGTAGTGATCAACCTTTAAAGATACATTTGTATGTTAGCGGGATCCGCTAGCGCCGCCGATTTCATAAAGAAGAACACGTCGAGACTTCTTGGAATTGTGGCCATGATGAAACACGAACAAGAATCGAAAAATGGTATACATTAAGTTTCCGCATTTCAGTTGTGTTCCATTGATTCTAGTTTAATTGCGTGTTCTTTACTTTTGATTAATTGCTTAAGTTAGAAAAATAATTGCTTCATAAACTTCAATTAGAGATTGATAGAATTTGATTAAGACGATCCTAGGAGACTTCATTAGTCGCTACATAAAGTAGAAAATTTTGATAATATAAATTCGCCGTAGCGACTCTTTACTCCAAAATTTTCTAACAGTTGATATCAGAGCGAACTTAACTCAAATCTATTGATCTCATTCATTATTTTGGAGTTAATTATTTTTTCGATTAATACAATTAAAAGAACACTATTTATCAAAACCCATTAAGTTAACTAGAGAGAAATAAAATAAGGGATTGAAAACTAAAAGTGCATTAATAAATCAATCCCCGACAAATCGTTGTGTTTTCTACAGACGATTAATTGCCCACACGTCATTAAGAAAAGAAACACAACATTAATTTAGGGCAATATTCAGATATCCCGGTGTGAAAGGGTCTCGTAGATTGATAAGAATTGTAGCCGCCAAAGTGGCCTTTTCGAGTCGATTTGTGGGATTTCGGTTTCACATGTTGGAGTTCTCTGAGACTAGTGCGCAATCATTCTCCCAAAGGAGGTGCTTGCGCAATAGGTTCAGAGGGATACACACGAACATTAGGACGGTAGTGCGGGGCTCTAGCAATCTATTCGCCCAAAGGCGGTAGAACTACGAAAAGCTCAAGCATAACTGTTGCTCGTTCTTGTGTTGAGAATCACTAATTGTGTGGCGCGTAGTCTGCCCAAAGGTGTTGCGCGCTGACACGCCAGGATTCTCTGCCTAGTGTGTTATTTAGGGTTTTATAGCCACTGTTGCCCTATTTGTCTCTAATATTTTTATTCTCTCTACACAGCACCTTTACAGTTCATAACAATATGGCGACCATTGAGAAACTCACTGGATCGAATTTCAAGAAGTGGAAATCCGACATCATGTTTGCGTTAGAGATGGCCATGAATACCGCCCAACCTGCAGCCCTCACAGAAACCAGCACTCAAACTGAGAAGGATCTTTATGGTGCATGGAACAAGTCCAACAAGATCTGCTTGTTGACTACGAAGCGTTCCATTCCAGAGCACCTGTTGAGTGGTCTTCCAGACATGGCCGTCGCTAGGGATTTTCTGACTGCCGTTGGGCAGAGGTACAAGGTGTCTTCAAATGCTGAAATTGGGACTCAGATTCAGGACCTCTTCTCCATAAGGTATTCGGGAGGAGGCAGAGTTCGCGATTACATACTGAAGATGGTCTATTTCCAGACCAAACTGCAGGAGATGGAGATTACTCTTCCTGAAGCGTTGATTGTGCACCAGGCACTCAACACCCTCCCTGCAGAGTTCAACATCTTGAAGACTACCTACAATTCCCAGGATGAGGCGTGGAAGATAAATGATTTGATTACGCGCTGTGTTGCTGAGGAGGAGAAGCTGAAGAATGAGAAGACGAACACTGCACTGCTTGTAGTCAAGTCTCCCTTCAAGAAGAAGAAGAAGTCCAAAGCTCCTACTAAAGTGCATCCTGGAGAAACTTCAGGGACTAAGGACGTCGCTGGTGGAAAGAAGCCTCTTAGCTGCTTCTTTTGCAGAAAGAAGGGGCATGTGAAGAACGAGTGCCGAAAGTTTAAGTCTTGGATGGAAAAGCGCGGGTTTGCACCTTCAGGTAATCCCTCAGCCTATGTCCTTTGTGAATCCAATTTAATTGAAGCCCCATCAAGTTCCTGGTGGCTCGATAGTGGAGCAACTAATCATGTTGCTTACACATTACAAGGGTTCATCAAAAGGAGGCCAAGCAGGGGTGAGTGCAAACTGACAGTTGGCAATAATGCTGAGGTGGAGGTGGAGTTCATAGGAGATGTTCGTTTAGTTCTTTCTTCAGGATTTGAACTTTTATTAAAAGACATTTTCTATATTCCTTCATTTAGAAGGAACTTGATTTCTGTATCTGCTTTAGATAAACTTCATTTTGGCTTTAACATTAATGCTGGTTCTATTGATATTTCTTTTGAATCGCGAGTTATAGGCCAATGCTTATTATCTGGTGGATTATATAGTTTATGTCTATCTCCTACGAACATTCGTGCTACTTCCTGTAATGTGGAAAATATTGCCAATAAGAGACCTCTAGTTAAGGAACAGTCTTTCATGCTATGGCATAAAAGATTAGAACATATCTCTAGGGAAAGAGTGGAGAGATTAATTAAGCAAAATATTCTTCCTACTATAGACTTCAGTGACCTAGAGACGTGTGTGGACTGTTGTAGATGCAAGATGACCAAGATTAAAAAGAAAGGCTCAACTCGTAGCTTGGATTTATTAGAGGTTATTCATACGGACATCAGCGGTCCTTATTCCACTACCCTCTGTAAGAGCACCTATTTCATTACCTTCATAGATGACTACTCCCGTTTCGGATATTTGTATTTAATTAAAGAAAAATCTGAATCTCTTGACAAGTTCAAGATTTTCAAAACTGAAGTAGAAAAGCAAATAGGGAAAGTCATCAAAATTGTTAGGTCTGACAGAGGTGGCGAGTATTTTGGTAGACATGATGCCTCCGGGCAACATAAAGGTCCGTTTGCCAGATACTTGGAGAGCTGCGGCATTGTTGCCCAGTACTCCATGCCGGGTAGTCCTGAGCAAAATGGTGTGGCCGAAAGGCGCAATCGCACCCTTAAGGAAATGATGAGGAGCATGATGAGTAGGACGAATCTTCTTGAGTTTTTGTGGGGTGAGGCACTTAAGACTGCAGTGTATATCCTTAATAGAGTCCCGTCTAAATCAGTACCTAAAACACCTTTTGAGTTGTGGACTGGTAGACGACCCAGCCTTAATCATTTACGTGTTTGGGGTTGTCCTGCAGAAGTCCGTTTATACAACCCATCTGAAAGTAAGATTGCCCCTAGGTCTTGTCGTTGCTACTTCATAGGCTACCCAGATCACTCTAAGGGACTTAAGTTCTATTCCCCTTCAGGAGGCCCCAGAATTGTGGAGTCTCAGACAACCAAATTTTTAGAATTTTTACGAGTGTGCGTTAGTTCAGTTGCGCGAACGGTCTAAGCCTGTGATAGGTGGGTTAGATCGTCTCGTAAATTCAGTACGCGAATTCGGTCTCGCTCTTGGCACGATTTTGCTGTTATCATGAATATAATTTTAATGGAGTTTTTATTTGGGGTTTTTAAATGGAATTAATTTCATCCATTTAAAACTCTTGTAACTCCTATTTTTTGGTATCTCCTATTAATACCAAATTTAGGGATTCATGATTATATTCCTATTAATCTTGGCGTGAACAAGGGTGAAGCCCCGAAGTTTTTCCTCTTCCGCTCCTTTTTTGAAACCGCCGCTGCCTTCCTCTTCCTCCTTTTGGATCGCCGGCAAGGGCTGCCACTACTGCTCCTCTACTAGATCGAGAAAGGAGAATCGCTGGTTCCTCACGTCGGCGTCTCTCTTGGCAGCAGTCCCGGCTACATACAAAGGCGGCTTGTCCGGATCTTCTTCAGGGTTTTCCGCCCCTGAAGGTGTAGTCTTCTCCATCTTCATCAACGAAATCAATCCAGATTTCATTTACAGTTTTCTAATCCACACTGCATTAAGATCGTGCTTCTCCCAGGAGGTATTCTCTGGATTAATTTAATTTTCTCAGTGGATCTATTTTCATATCACTTTTATCCATCGGTTTCATCCACGCCACTGCTTGATTACAAAGTTTCAGATTTTATAATCAAGACATAGATCTGTGATTAAAGTTTGTCAATCAATAATCATGCAGTGAACAAGTTTTAGATTAAAGATGTTTTCAACTGTAAAATATTATGTTCATCTGGATCTAGAGAATTGCATGTTTGCTTAAGTTACAGACTTTATAATTATATATATGCTTGGCGCTAACCATTTTCAAGTTGTAGTGATTAACCTTTAAAGATACATTTGTATGTTAGCGGGATCCGCTAGCGCCGCCGATTTCATAAAGAAGAACACGTCGAGACTTCTTGGAATTGTGGCCATGATGAAACACGAACAAGAATCGAAAAATGGTATACATTAAGTTTCCGCATTTCAGTTGTGTTCCATTGATTCTAGTTTAATTGTGTGTTCTTTACTTTTGATTAATTGCTTAAGTTAGAAAAATAATTGCTTCATAAACTTCAATTAGAGATTGATAGAATTTGATTAAGACGATCCTAGGAGACTTCATTAGTCGCTATATAAAGTAGAAAATTTTGATAATATAAATTCGCCGTAGCGACTCTTTACTCCAAAATTTTCTAACAATATCTTTACCCAGTCACATAACCCTCAATACAACCTATTAATGTCATAATTGATCTTAATATAATCCACTATTTCTTTAAAAATGAGTAAATATGACTTCTTAAGTGTTAGTACTGGCTATAATTTATATATCTTTAGAGAAATTTTATATAAACTAGGTTTATATGTTCCCATGTAAGCAAGACAGTGAACTAATTACATATAAGATAATGATAGAAAGAGGCATTGATTAAAATAATCTTTATTTTCATATGAGACACATCTAGGATATACATGTAAATTCAATGTTATAGTGTAGTGTGTGACATGATAGTATCATCATATATGTAGATGGGAGAATCATAAGACACTATATCAAGACTCTTTTAAATTTGATGAACTCTTACACATTTTTTTGCTTTAAAATAACAAAAACTAAGTGTGGGGTATTTGATGTTGCTTAATTATATACATTTTATTTCATACTTCATCAAGTGAAATGAGTTAATATTTGGTTAAAATAAGCATTTAATATGATTCCTTTCTTACTAATGCATGTTTGAGTTACAGAGAAGCAGACACGAGCGATTTTGGGCGAAATTTAACACTTTTGGAGTATTTTTGCAAAGCCCCAAACAAAGAGATACACGGCCTGATCAACTAAGGCGTGTCATATGGTCGTGTCTAGTAGTTGGGAGGTGGTTCCAAGCGAAACAATGCACTTTTTGTGTGACACAGTCAGGTGACACGATCGTGTCCCTAGGTCGTGTAGCAAATTACTATCAGATGGCCTCATGCTTATAAATAGACTATTTTGTCCTAAGAATATATGCTTGCTTTGGAGTTTGATGTTATAAGCCGAAGAAGAAGAACCCCATGGAGGGGAGTGAAGAGGAGGAAGACATCATGAAGAAATGGTGCTTCTTTAATAAGCCTTTTCAACATTTTTATTCTCCCCTCTTCTACTTATGAACTCCATATGTATTGTGTGTGTTTTGTTTGTGCAATCATGTATTGCTATGGAGTTTGATTATTGTGAAACTTAACTTAATCATTTATATATTTAATATTCTTTGTGTTTATCAATTTTCTGCGATTTATTTGCATTTCTAATAGAATGAATGTGGTAGATATGGAATATCATTTTCATATTTGAATATTATATTTTCATATGACTATTTGAACTGTTATATGATGTAGATAGCACGCTGATAAAGATAGTTACATTTTACCCTTAAAATTAATAGGGTGTCATAAATCTACTGTCATTGTGTCAAAACCAAATGTTAGGGTTTACATAATGATAAAACGATCTTTAGGGGGTTTCCATCGAACCCAGATCTAAGGTAGTACAACCTAAAACTAATACGCTAGTTGTCTCACTCAAGGAAATCAGAGTGACATGAAACCCTCGTGGTGTAGAGAAATTGAATCACAAGCACACATCTTTTGATAGATTAAGAAATCTTTATTTGTATTTACACCTTGAAAATATTTATCTTTTACTAAATAAAATTCATATTGTTATATTCATCGATTTTCTACTTTATAAGCACCAAATTATTGTATCAAAGTAAATTTTTATGATTTATATCTCTTTTTAAATCGGCATGATAATATGATGACAGGTGAAGTATGGTACTTATAAGGGCCTTGAGGAATAAGACATTGAGATTAGCAATTATATATTATATGCCATAGGTGCACTTACCTTTTCTCAAAGTAGAGTACATAAGTCTGTCGTCATCATCAAATATATTATATAAGATGTGAGAGCGACATATCAAATTCTAATATTTCCTTCCAATATGTCTACAAATCTAGGAAGCCAAGGGTTTGGATTAGAAACTCTTATGAGACAAGTGAACACAAGTCACTCTGGGTTCATAATAACATGCAAAATATATGCCACCAGAGAAGAGACCTCCCCCCCCCCCCCCCCCCCTCAGACTCGACATTATCGCACTTAACCTATCATTGTCCATGGCTTGAGCATACCGCCTTCGTCTACACTTGTACACAACTTACGTCACTAGTGAATTTGCTTTCACCTCACACATGCGTCACTGCCCGCTGCTGGCAAAACCTTATCTAAATGTCGTAGCTCGATGCAACCTCATGCACCATGCACATCGACTCACCTCTTCCTATGAATGTATGGTGCGTCTCTCTTTTCATGGTGTAACACCCCACTTGCGTGTACCCCATGACATGGGTTCGGCTGGGCTCCACTACATAGAATCATCACTAACAGAATATTAAAAGATGATATAAAAGACAAACCATTAATGAACATCAAACCAGTACAGAACGGATAAAAACATATGATAAGAAAATGAAGAGAATATCCACTACTAAGGAAATAAGGTAAACCATGGTCTTAAGGCCTACAAGATCTCCACAAGGGAGTTCAAATGTCTAGATAATAAAGAAAGGATACAAGCACCTAAAAAGGCTCGCATGCCTATAAAGACTAGACTGAACTAAATAAAAGACCACTACTGCTCGCTAGAGACCCTAGCGGTCCACTGCCTCCTTTCCGTGCCCTGCAATCATCAAAATAAAAAATGGTGCCCAAAGAGGATCATCTACAAGTCGACCACAACTAGGTAACAAAACTACTCCCTGGCAGACCTAGCAGTTCCCCGGGAGCTATAACACTCTACAAGTGAGTATCTCACAAGATATAATAATATAACAAGTGGGTAAGCATAAGAGACGGTACACATAAGGGCAATTTAGAAATAGAAAGCATACAAGCAAATCCATCTATCACTAGCATCCTACAGTACTTATCAAAATTGCTACAGGAGGAACTCCTGAGCCATCAGTTACAAGGGCATAATCCACATTTGAGTCACGAGAGAGTAACCTCCAACCCCAATCCAATATGTTGCGAGGGGAAACCAATCCCAACACTCGAGTCCTCAGCTACAAGAGATAAGTATATCCCTTGAGTCCATGATGTATAAGTTCAATAATTATGCTACATGGGAGCTATCACCAGGCGATAAGTATTATTGACAGTGGTACCTCCCAGAGTTACCCATTTTCGAGATTCAGCATCTCCACAAATGACCTTTGAGGCACAAACGCATCCTAATGCTTCACAGCATGTACAATACAACTGGAAGCTTTCTCCTCGAAATTCCTGAAGCTATCAACGGGCGTTAACTATTATCGTCGGCGGTTGTTCAAGGAATCTGTGAATCAACTCTATTTTTAGCCCTTTTTAGGCCTCTCCTGTAAGACCCCCCCTCCCCAGACTGAACCGGGTTCAGGGAGGGGGGATCTTACTGCCCAAAGAAGACAACCCAACGCTTTCCGGGTGGCAACGTCCCACCCTCTCAAGCGCAGAGCAGTCTCTTTGTCAGGCACAAGAATCATCACAACACATCAGAACGCACAGCGGAAGCAATCGAATATAGGAAAAGCTAAGCATGCGGATTATATTACATATTTAAATATGGCCGAGGCCTATCGTTTTACAAAACATTGCCTCGAGGGCTACATAATCTAAAACAAAAGGGAGCTCTAGGCTAGTCCTTATACTCTCGAACTCACGTCTCTGAAGATAGGGGGCGAGGCTGGGGTAATCGAATGGGCCATCTCCAAGGCTCGTAACTCATCCTGCGGTGCGGGGGCTCCTTGCTGTCCCATCTCCTGTGATTGGTTATAAGAAATAACCGTTAGTCACAGAGCTAAGTAGAAAATACATCCCCTCCCCGGATCCATATCCAGGGGGGCGGCTAAAGGACAGAAATGAAATAGCCGAAGCAAGGTAGAGGGTTAGTAGCAGGTAAACATATATCTCTCCGTATATATATATATATATATATATATATATATATATATATAGGGCTTCCCACCCTAAAGCTCGTAATCGCACCGTATAGTAAATACACAACACTATAACGCGCAGACACGCACACCCAAGTATTCAAACCTGTACGCACACAACAGACCCTGTCGCCATGAGTCGTCAACCCACCCGCACCGGTACAAACGGTCTGCGAGCGTGACCAACCCGCCACTCCCAAACAATCTTCACCCGCTTTATATAGAACAAGCACATAAGTGTCGTGGCAATTCTACTCGACCGGTCACACAACCTCTGACCGGGAGGATTAGCGGTATGAGGGCTCCTTGCTTGGGGCTAACCTGGGAGGAGGAACTCAACCCCAAGTTTTTCCCCAACTAAGGCCTCGTAGGAGGGAGGATAAGCACCGCATGGTTGCCATGACAGTTCTGCATTAGCAAATAAATTAGGCCGAAAGCAGGGGCCGTGGTAATAAACAAAAAAGTAGGCCGAAAGCAGAGGCCATGGTAATAAACAGAAAAGTAGGCCGAAAGCAGAGGCCATGGTAATAAACAGAAAAGTAGGCCGAAAGCAGAGGCCATGGTAATAAACAGAAAAGTAGGCCGAAAGCAGAGGCCATAATGACAGGACCAGTGCGAGACTGGATTTAAATGAAAGTACAGAAAGTAAATGCGGGGGACCAGTGCGAGACTGGATTTAAAGGAAAGTACGGGAAGTAAATGCGGGGGACTAGTGCGAGACTGGATTTAAAGGAAAGTACGGGAAGCAGTAACAGCATAAGGAAAGGGTTAGTAGTCCAATCGCTCTTTTATTATTGTCGCGGCGGGGTTAAATTTCGGCGCCGCGCCGCGATTTCGTTCCGATTTTCACGTCGATATTCCGAGCTTAGTCGATTCCTTGGATAGATACGCATAATTTTTAATAGGCATTTAAAAATATGCGTCGAGGGGACGCCGATTCATTTTGATGAATTTCGTTCTTTTTGGGCGTTTATTTTCGCTTGTAAAAGCTTTTGGAGGACCAAAATAAGAAACCACACCTCCCAATTTTAATAGTAGTTGTAAAATACCTTTAATTAGAGCCTTTAATTTTTGGTGATTTTTGCGAACTTATTTGGACGTTTATTTTCTCAAAATAAACTCCATAAAGGGTTTTAAAAATAGTAAGACTTCTCCTAAAAATCCCAAAAAATTACAATAGGTGCCCCTTAGGGTGGGGCACATTTTCCATTTAGAAAACTTTTCCCAAATCTGCCCCATTTTTTCTCAAAAAAATGGGGAAGGGGAAGGGGAGATTGGGGTGCGGTTAGGAAAAGGAAGGGGGGGGGGGGGGAATTGGGGTGCGATTAGGGAAAGGGAGGGGGCGCAGGGGTCTTGCACCCTGCGCCTTCCCGCGGCTCCCACAGCGGATCTGCGGCGGATCCGCTGTGGGGGCACACAAGTGGAGGCGGGAGGCGGGAGTTAAGAATATCAGGGCCGCACGATTTTCCTGGGGGAAAATCGTGCGGTTCCCGATTATTATCGGGAGGCGGCCGCTGCCGCCACCGGGCAGCGGCCGGCTGGGTTGGCACCGCCCCCGGTCGATGCGCCGGGGGTCGGCGACCATTCCGGTGGTGGTCCGGCGGACTGGCGCCGTCGGCCGCCGCCGGAATTAGAGCGAAAGAGGGGGGGGGGGGGGGGGGGGGCGGGAGGCGGAGGCCTGCATGCACCATGCATACCGCCGCGCCACCGCCCCCGAGGGGAGAGGGGCTGGTGCTGCCCCCGGACAGTGCGCCGGGGGACGGCGACCACTCCGGTGGTGGTCCGGCGGCTTGGCGCCGCCGGACCCCATCGGAAATTAGGGCAGGAGGCGGCGGGAAGGCGCGGCACAGCTTGCATGGGCCATGCAAGCTGGCCGCGCCGCCGCCTCCTCGGGGAGGGCCCTCCCTGCCACCCCAGGTCGGGGCGCCGGGGAGGGGGCAGACTTCCGGCGGGGGTCCGGCGGCCTGGCGCCGCCGACCGTCGCCGGGGTTGGTGTGGTTTCCCCTACAGGAAAAGAGCAGGGGGAGGAGGACTCGGGCGCCGCCGGGGCTGCGTCCTCCGGCGGCCCGGCCGCCTCCCCTTCGTCGGCGCAGAGGTCCCCGAGTGGGGACCTGCTCCCCCAGCGCCACCACCGGCGCTGGGGGGGATTGGTCTCCACGGCCAACGCCGCCACCCGAGCAAGCTCGGGGTGGCGCTGGTGGCGCTCCGGCGACGGGGAGGGGGCGGCTTGCCTCCAGGAGGTAAGAAGGAGGAGGGGGGGTGATTTTACCTGGAGGTGAGGTGGGGCTCGAGAGGTGGAGGGGCGGTGGCCGGCCATGAGGAAGGAGGAGGAGGTGGCGGCTTGGGGTTGGCTTGCTCCGGCAAGGTGGAGGAGGAGGAGGGCTGGGCTGGTCGGCAGGGTGAGGCTGAGAGGGAGTGGGGTGGGGGGTTTGAGAGGGGCTGCCCCTTCCTTTTATAGGAAGGGGGGATCTCTCCTCCTTATCCCCCACGTGGGGATAAGGGAGGGGGAGATATTTTCTCCCCCTCCCCTCCCTTCTCTCTCTCTTGCCCCCTTTGCCCAAATAGGGGCTGCCTATTCATGGACAGCCCCTTTTCTTGGGGGGGCTTTCTCTCTCCTCCCCCCCCCCCATTTCCTTTTCATTTCCCAATAAATTTCAAGCCCGGGGGGGGGGGGGGGGGGGGGGGGGGGGGGGGGGGGGGGGGGGGGGTTGACCGAGTCAACTTAGGGCGGGGTCCTCCTTGGTCCCCGGGGTCCAACAAGAGTTGCCGGGGCCGATGCCGGGTTCGTATGCTTTATATCTCGTGCGTTGCACTGAGGCGATCTGCATAGTCGTAAAATGGCATACTCTCCATACGACCTTGAATCGAGGCCCAACTAATTCTGTTGCGCTCGTATTGTTCGTACGAGTTTACCAGAACTGACAGAAGTTAATCCGGGGCTCGTACGATCACTATTTACAATAATGAGGTAGTGGCGTGCTACGATACCCGAAATGGTCGTTTTCTTCAAATGACCTCGGATCGAAGTGCAACGGATTCCGTTGTGCTCGTATCGTCCATACGAGTCTAACGAAACTGACGGAAGTTGATTCGGGGTTCGTATGGTCACTATTCATAATAATGAGGTAGTGGCGCGCTACGATACCCGAAATGGTCATTTTCTCCAAACGACCTCGGATCGAAGTGCAACGGATTCCGTTGTGCTCGTATCGTCCATACGAGTCTAACGGAACTGACGGAAGTCGATTCGGGGTTCGTATGGTCATTATTCATAATAATGAGGTAGTGGCGCGCTACGACACCCGAAATGGTCATTTTCTCCAAACGACCTCGGATCGAAGTGCAATGGATTCCGTTGTGCTCGTATCGTCCATACAAGTCTAACGGAACTGACGGAAGTCGATTCGGGGTTCGTATGGTCACTATTCATAATAATGAGGTAGTGGCGCGCTACGATACCCGAAATGGTCGTTTTCTCCAAACGACCTCGGATCGAAGTGCAACGAATTCCGTTGCGCTCGTATTGTTCATACGAGTCTAACGGAACTGACGGAAGTCAATTCGGGGTTCGTACGGTCACTATACCCTGATAACTTAGTTGCGGCGCGCAACATTACTTAAAATGGTAGTTTTCTACTGCTGGCCTACTTTTATTGGGCTCACTAGGGTCTAGTGGCCCAATAAAAGTTGGGATGTTACATCTCCACCCCAAGACCATACCTCCAAATAGTACTAGGGCACCATATGGATTTTCTACAAAAAACCCTTAACTAGTTCTATCAAAAACATCACCAAATCGGGTAACACACCTCGATTTGGCTTCACACGTAAGATCTACAAGGGAAAATCCAAGGCAACGTAGAAGCAAAGCCTAAATACCGATGAAAAGGAGTTATTATTATTGATACCAAAAATGTACCAAGTTCACACTTGCTCAAGCTGAAGAATGAGGGGGGTAACTGTTGGGTGGTCGGTTACTTGAGTCACGAGTGAAGGAGAGGTTTGCGACTTGAAAAAGGATGTCGCGGCTAGAAGAAGGAGGTTGCCCAGGCCGCCTAAATGAGGTCGTGCGGTCATAGAGGTCGAGGTTGTCTGGAAGAGGCCGAGGTCGTCGCGGTCACAGAATTTGAGACCGCTCAGGTCATAAGCTGGAGTCTGGAAACTCCTCGAAGTCCATTTCTGAGTACCCCCTCCCCTCTACTTATAGGCGTGAGGGTCTTCCCGAATGGGCAGGTCTAAGGATAATGGGCTGCCCGGATCTGCTGAGATCACCTGAGATCGCTGAGATCGTCCGGGACTAGCTGAGACTGCCTGGGAAGAGCTGAGACCGCCCGGGAAGAGCTGAGACTGCCCGGGACAAGATGAGACCACCTGGGACAAGCTAAGACCGCACAGGACAAGCTGAGACCGCCGGGGACAAGCTGAGACCGCCCGTGACAAGCTGAGACCGCCCGGAATAAGCTGAGACCGCCCCGGACAAGCTGAGACCTCCCGGGACAAGCTGAGATCGCCCGGGACAAGCTGAGACCACCCGGGACAAGCTGAGACTGCCCAAAACATGCAAAGATCACCCGGGACCGCTGAGACCGCCCGAGACCTGAAACAGTCAGCTCGGAGGGGATCACAAATTTCTGGGTAAACAATTACCTTGATAGATCTCTAGGAGCCATGGATCTTTGAGATGCTCAAGTGGAGAATGACTGTAATGACTCTAGCAATCTTACATCAACGATGGCTCGCCGATCTGACCATTGGAGCTCCAATAATCTCTCCTTCTTCCTCACTTCTGATGGAGAGCCCTCCTCTCAACTTGCCCTAGACTTTGAAGAAAATGAAGCGGATCTAAAATTAGGTCTTCAACCCCTAATAGGAGGCTTGTGTGAACAAATAGTGGCCCTTCGATCGAGTTCCAAGAGGTTTGGACGGCTATGATTGTGAGTATTAAAGCCCAAGATCCGTTTGGGCACTACCGTGCCGCTGTAATGACTACTGCGCGGCAGTGTCCCTAGGATTACGCTGCTGTCTGAAACGATCTATCGCATGCGGTAAGACCTATCGAGCGACGGTAGTGTGAGACCCCTTTTTCAGGTCCCCACAATTAATTTTGTATCTAAGCTCATTTCAATTAATTCGCCGCAACATATTGCAGAATAATGCACAATGAGTACAAAATAAACCACATAAAAAATATTCCATAATTGTACAACTCATATATCATCGAGGGTAGACATATTCATGTTATGTAGGCAGAAGTCAAAGTCAAAGATCAAGGCAAAGTCAACCAGCAAGAGCATTTGAAGGCTATGTGCGAGTATGCGAGATCCTTACATACTCGCCAGGTATGCAACATCGGCGACATCCCGCCAGTAGGCGAGATCCTTCCATAGTCGTCAGGGAGGTATAGACAACCTCGCAGGGCTGGACATACTCGCCTACATACCCTCCAAGATTTGTCTTTAAATAGACCCCCAAGGGTACCAGGAAAGACACATTTTTCCAGACCTCTTTTGGGAGACAACCAGTGCTCTATTGAAATCTTGCCCCCCCCCCCCCCCCCCCCCCCCCCCCCCCCCCCCCCCCCCCCCCCCCCCCCCCCCCCCCCCCGCCTCCCCCCTGCCAGAGAGATACTCGCCAAGAGGTGCCTTCCCCGTACCGTGCTCAGACATTTTTGGTTGTGGAGAAGAATTTTCTCTCAAACTTCTAGGTACGTGGTGGGACCTCCCTGCTGCAGCACCCGAGGTCTGTTTGTAGCTCTCTCTTCTTTGCTCTAGCCTTCGAATCTGAGTAGACGGACCATATGATCAGTAGCCTCGGGATGTCTTTTGGTCAAAATATTTGGAGTCAACACTTTGGTGCAGTGATCGTAGACCGTAGTCAGAGGAGGAAAGTCTAGTGAGAAGGTGAGATGGTTGAAAGATGCGAGCAAGGAGTAGTCTGCAACTCGCCTGCGAAGTGAGAGTATTTGAATAGGGCGGATTTCAATGACTTCACGCGACGTATCGAGGATACCTTGCGAGCATCACTGCTTCCTCACACGGAGGTCACGACGATCTCTCCTTGTCGCGTGCTCTGTCGGAGGAGGGTAGATCATCCAGGAGAGCATGAAAGGAGATGATGTTAGAGGAGCCGAAGCGACTTGTGCAGTCGCAGTTTTATCCGATGAGTTCTCAGGGATCCGACTCCGCGAGGTGGAGAACCCGACGAGGTATCAAGAAACTCGCACGCACGAGCTTAGCCAATCTCGCCAACTCGCAGATTGTCGTCAGGGTAAGGGGAGTCCATTATATGTTGAGGTCCTTTCTGCTCCAGTCCCCGATGGGTTCAGGGACCCCCCCCCCCCGAATTACTATTCAGGCAGAGATGATCTGATCCATCACCTCCAATGGTTCAAGACAGTTGTTTCAATTCAAAACATGACAAATGCGTTCAAGTGATGGTTCTTCGCCATCACTTTCGAAGGGAAAGCAATAGACTAGTTCCATCAACTGCCATGGAGCTCCATTTACTGTTTTGAGGATCTACGTCGAGGGTTGACAATGCGATTTGCTACCTCGAAGAAGAGGAAGAAGGAAGCGACGATCTTTTTCCATCTGACGCAAGGGGTGCATGAGACTCTGGGGCATTACGTCGACCATTTCCAGGAAGAAGTTCTTAGCATCCAGGAGGTGGAGGGCTATATTCTACAGATGGCACTAACATTTGGCCTGAGAGAGGGCCTCTTGAAATTAGAGATCAACAGGGATCCCCCGATGTACTATGAGGAGCTGATCGAGAGGCTCAACAAGTTTGTGCAAGGGGAGTCAACAAATCGAGGCTTCTTGGTTAAGCTTACAAAGCTGGCCAGGGAAGAAGAGGATAAAGAGGAGGAGACCCCCGAGTAAAGGAAGAAGAAATATAAGAGGAAGCGGAAATGAATAAGCAAGAATAAAGAAAGAGGGAGAAGCCAAGGAGGCCAGAGGCGCCTATAAGGCATTTGGTAAGGAGGTCCTTTATGGCTCCGGAGAATCGAGGAAAGAAAATGAGGTTCCAGGTTCCAGTGAACAGACCGTCGTAGAGGCCAGCGGGAAGACCTCAGCAAGCGGGTCCAGGAAGAAGGTTCTCCCCGAAGAGGAGGAATAACTACAACCAGCCAGGAAGGTACTCGTGGGGAGGACGCAAAAAAGCGATGGTGATTGCCAGGCAGGGCAATCGACACCTTAGGAGGATTCCGCAAAGGAGGAACATGCCAGAGGATATTCCTCTTTACTGCGAGCTTCACCAAGTGGAAGGTCACGACACCATGTCTTGTCCGAATTTTTTGGAGGCTAGGCGGAGAGTCAGAGAAGGAGCAGGAGGAGGAGAAGTGCAGAGGCAGGTGGTGTCACAACCCGCATTTTCTCCGAATTTAGGAATATCAGAGTAAGAGAAAATTCGTGTCATGATGCGACGTCATGCAGGAGACAACTGCAGACGCTCATGCGGGAATCTATTACTTATTTAAATTAAACATGATTACATGATAAGTCGTCATTTGAAATCGTTTATTATGGTTTGGAGTAAGAACTGTGTCTCTTAGTTTGTGGATCAACTAGTCCACCGAGAAAGTATATGCAATTTGCAGCGGAAAAATACTTGATTTTGTTCACTTAAGGTCCTATATGCACGTGATGACAGAACAAAGAGTAAATGATATGCACATATCTAGGCGTAGTATAAGTACAGAAAATACCTTTAGGTGACTTTAAAATTAAGGATTTCAGTTAAAAGAATGCGATGATGATGAAAGAAAAATCCTTTTATACCTATGATGCACCTAGGCATAAATCATTCCCAGAGAGCAAGATACCTCAGATCTAAAAGTAGTAGCATCAGCTGGCAAGTAAACTATAAAGTATCAAAAGAGGCACAACGAGCGTCAACAACCTGACACTAACCCATTGGCTCCAAACTAGCATGTCTGAACACCAGAAGAAAACTAACAACAACTACCTCGCAGCAGCGGGGTAAAACAACAACTAAAACTCCCGAAGACTTCGGGCTACCAATAGCCGCTATGGCTCAGAACCTGAGACATTCAATAAAACAAATAACGGCTGATCAGCAAGGGATTTACAAGGGGCAGAGAGACAAGAAGTAAAGTAAATAAGGTTCGTGCACAAAAGGCCCGGGCCCACTGGGCCGGCCCGAGCCCGGCCCGGGAAAAGCCCGTTGAGGCCCGGCCCGGGAAAAGCCCGTTGAGGCCCGGCCCGGGAAAAGCCCGGCCCGGGCCTAACCTGGGCTTGGGGCCGTGGCAGGGCTCCAATCTAAAGCTTCTGCCCGGCCCGGTCGGGCCGGGCAAAGCCCGATTTTTGGGCCGGCCTGAGCCCGAGCCCAGGCACAGCCCGGCCCAGGGCTGGCCAGCCCGAGAGCCCTTAAACGGCTCTTAAAAAGAGCCGTTTAACGACTCTTTTTAAGAGCCGTTAAAGGCTCTTAATAAGAGCCGTTAAAGGCTCTTATTAAGAGCCTAGGGGCTGCTGCCAGCTGACATCAAAGTCCGGCTGTCCTTTTTTAGTTTTTTATTATTTTTTTTAAATTATTTTATTTTAAATAATAATAATAAAAAATAAAAAAAAAAGTTATAAATAAACCTTAAAAAAAAAACCCGCCTCTTACTCTCTCAGATTCTCACTCTCTCACCACCTCACTCTCTCTCATTCTCTCTCACCATCTCTCTCTTTCTCTCATTCTCTCTCACTCTCTCACTCTCCTACTCTCTCGCTCTCTAATATTTATGGCATCCTCCTCATCAACGCCGGTGTCGTCGACTCAAAGTACGGCCGAAGTGGTGGAGCATAACCCGAAAGCGCCAGTTTGGGAGCATTTTGACAAAGTCAAAATCGGCGACGAATTCAAGGCGCGATGCAAATTATGTTCAAAATTGCTAACCCTTACCGGCAACTCGACACTAGCAAGACACATAAAGTCTTGTATTGCGAAACAAGCTCCGGAGTTCAGCTAGGCACAACTATCCGCATCGGGGCAAATATGGACGTACGATCAACTTCGACAACGTGAATTGCAGGTGAAAGACGTCATCAGACGTGGGTTGCCGTTTAGCCACTATGACAACGATGAGGCGACGGAGTACATACACGAAGGACTTCAGCCAAAATATCAACAAGTAAGTAGATCCACTATTAGACGCGACGCACTAAAATTATATTTTGAGGCAAAACAATTTTTAATAAATTATTTTGAAACTTTTGAGGGACGTGTGAGTTTAACGAGCGACGTCTGGAGTAGCTCCATAAAAGTAGGATTATCATATATATGTATCACGTGTCATTGGATCGATCCCGTTTCTTGGGAGCTAAATAAGCGCGTTATATGTTTTGAAGGTTTTGAATTTTTGCACACAGGTAAAGCTATATATCAGATTATTATTAAATGCGTGCGCGAATTTAAATTAAAAGATAAAATAATGAGTATATCTTTTGATAACGCTAGTAATAATAACCTCGCAATAGAGTGGTTAAAACGCGATTTAAAACCAATGTTAAACGGTGCATTTTTTCACACTCAATGTGCCTGTCACGTTTTAAATTTAGTAGTGCAAGATAGTCTAGCAGCTATGGAACCGTATATTTCAAAAATTCGGACAATGCTTAAATTTATTTATTGTACAAAACAACGAACTCAAGATTTTATAAAATTTGTAACAGCACGAGGACATAAATATTTGAAACCTCAATTTGATATGTCCGTGAGATGGAATTCAACATATAAAATGTTGAAAAGAGCGTTTCAACAAAAAACACTTCTTATGGAATATTACACCTTAATTAATAATCATGATTTAACTGATAACGATTGGGACGTACTATTACATTATGTAGATTTACTAAAATGTTTCCATAGGGCGACTGTTTCTTTATCTGGCGTGTATTATCCGACTAGCTCACTAGTAATTGAAAATTTTGTAAATATCGCACAAAAATTTAATTATTATAAGCAACACGAAGGGTGGCTTTCTTTAATTGAAATAATGGAAGAAAAATATTTAAAATATTATAGAGAATTGCCTCCCGCGTTTTCATGCGCCGCCGCTTTAAATTCGTTATTCGGCGTAGAAAATTTGATAGATGAAATTAATAATAACTTAAACATAAATCTAAGTTTCGATGATAGTGACGACGTTAGTACTTTAAAATTTCATTCTGTATTTACCGAATTTTTTAATTATTACGATAACTTATATGGCTCGCGACCCCGAGAAGAAGTATCGCAAAGAACAAAAGATTCTTTTAAAAATAAAATGTTAGAATTAGCCTCTAGGAAAAAAGCACGCACAACTAGTAGCTTAAACGAATTAGGATTGTATACCAAAACACAATTCCGCGATTTTATGAGTACCGAGGAGATCGAAAACGTCGATCTCTTAAAATGGTGGAAAGGTAAAGTTAATACATATCCTATTTTGGCCTATCTGGCCCGAGATTTACTAACAATCCAAGCTAGCACGGTAGCTTCGGAGTCCGCTTTTTCTCTTAGTGATAGGGTTTTGAACGAGCGAAGGAGTCGGCTAAATGAAGAATCACTGGAACTATGCATCTGCTATAAGGACTATTTGGATGCTACGAGGAGAAAGCAGCACATTTCAGCGTTGGAGGCGAGCTCGGAGGAGCTAGAAGACGAGATGAACGCGATGAATATCTGAGTTGGATAAGCGCGTTACAAGTCACGACGATTGCATAAACGCCTCATATGTAATACGTTAATAAATTTTGTAATATGTTATTTAAAATTAATAATATATTTCAATTTTTTAATTTGTAATTTTGTAATTTTGTAATTTGTAATTTTGTAAATTTTTAATTTTGTAAATTATTAATTTTTCATTTTGTAATATGTCATGATTTTGTAATTTTGTAGATTTTCAATTTTTAATTTTGTAATATGTTATAAGTATTTAATTTTTTTTTAAAAAAAAATTGTTTTTTTCAAAAAAATCGGCCCGGCCCGGCCCTGAAGGCCGGATGAGGCCCCCTACCTGGGAAACGGCCCGAGCCCGGCCCGAGCCCGATTTTCAGTGGGCCCGGGCTCGACCCGGTTTACAAAAGCCCGGGCCCGATCAGGCCCGGTCCGGGCCGGCCCGATCGGGCCTTTTGTGCTGGGCTAATAAGGGGTACCAACCCAGACCAAACTTACAGAAAAAGGAGAACTCCAAAGCAAAGAACTAAGCAAAGCACCGAGTGCACCAAATATCATAAAGAGGAACAAGCATGGTTCATTTATCTTGTAAATTCTATTTAAAGAGACTGATCAGCTCAGGTTAAGCGGGTGGCGGTCCTTTATCCTCTGCCACCCAAAGCCTAAAACGGGTGGGAGTTTCTCTATCCCCAACCACCCAAACACGGCCCTCGGGACCACATGCCAAGCCCGCGGTTCACCTCTAAAATGGCCACCGTGCAAGGCTACAACAAATCCCCACTGCCCCCCAAACACGGCCCACCGTGCAAGGCTAAAGGCAATGGTTCATTTTAATTAATTTCTTTAATTATGGCACTGGACGAAGCCCGAGAAAACAATCACCAGGATACCCTATAGATAGGGTCACAAATGAAGTAAACACCCGAGGTTTAGCCCGAGGGACAAAACCAGAATGAGACCTAAGGATAAGGTTACACTGAGAAAAACACCGCTAAAAAAATGATCCTTAAAGGAAACCCAGAAATTTGCATAACCACAGCAAGTATAAGAACTCAGACAGGAGGTAATCATGATCAAGGGCACAGTACAGACATTGGCCACCTCCCTATACACTTTAGAAGACACCCGATCCCAAGAGAGAGGAGAAGCCTGAGGCATAGTTCAAGGACTTAGAAATGCACTGGCATTTCTCGAGAAATAGGAAGGACTTCTCGAGAGAACATGAAAAAGGGTCTTGGCACTTCTCGAGAAACAGGAGCCATTTCTCGAGAAAACAGAGAGAATACTGGGCATTTCTCGAGGAAACAGGAGGCATTTCTCGAGAAATCAAAATAGGCAAATCTCGAGAAGAAGAAGCATTTCTCGAGAGATCAAGGTATTTCTCGAGAAAACAGGGAGAAAGTCTAGGCAGTTCTCGAGGTTGCAGGAGGCATTTCTCAAGAAATAAGCGACATTTGTCGAGAAATCAAAATAGGCAATTCTCGAGAAGAGAAAACATTTCTCGAGAGATCAAGGTATTTTTCATGAAAACATGGAGAGGGTTTAGGTAGCATACAGATGTTTCCTAGGGGAAATTTTAGACATTTTAGGGTGAGATCAAGGAGATACAAAAGTTAAATTAACCAAGAAATACCCCAAGGTCAAGAGTTAAGCAATGCGATAAGACTCAAGCATGAAACGACACTTCAACAACGAAAGAGAAGGAGAAATTGCCACTTGCCTTAAACCTTGTAAACTTGAAGATCTCCGCTCCAAAAGCTATGGATCGGCTAAGAAATCACTTAAGCACGAAAACCTGAAACTTTTCGGGCAAAAAAGAGGAGTTAGGTCACTACCTTGACTCCAAAAATCCCAAGAAATAGGAAACTCTCACCACTAGAACGAAGATCTCGCCGAGTGCTTTCCGATTCTACTCTCCGCTTGCGATTCCGTCCACCACGGCTCTCAAATCACTGGCCGGAAGAAGATCTCGACACGCCACTCTCGCTATCGCACGAGGACTGGTCGGCTCGATGGAGAAGAAGAGGAATAGGGTTTCTTTGAAATTGTAGGTATTTATATAAAAACCTAATTTTTTTTATTAATTATTAAATAATTCATACATTCTATTTAAACTACGAGGGCAACTAAATCACCTCGGATTTTCATGAAATTCGCCCCTAAACTGAAAATCAGCGCTACGAATCCAACGACGAAGTCAGAATTCAATTCCGACGAGCCAAACTTGGGATAAAGCTTCCCGAAGCTAAAATTTTGATAACTACCCAAAATAATCCCTTTAACTCGAAACGTCGCGAAATTTTGCACGCTCGATCTAAATTACATACTTTAACTAAGCTAAGGCCCAAAACTAAACCTGACGAGCTGACGTAACGCCCTAACGCCAAAAATTACGTCACAGCGGCTACGCAAAATAATTAACGAAAAACAGGGGCGTTACAGTCACTCCCGCTAAAAGGAAGTTTCGTCCCGAAACTTGAAATCCAACGATCACGAGAGATACATAAACAAACTCAAAGATTATTTGATCGAAGATTTACCTGGACTCTAAGAGAAGAGGCTAGAATAGGTCTTCCTCATGGCAGACTCCAGCTCCCAAATTGCGCTCTCGATGCCCTGATTCTTCCAAAGAACTTTAACCACGGGGAACGTCTTCTTCCGCAACACACGCTCCCGAGTCTCCAAGATTCGGATAGGCTCTTCAACATAGGAAAGGTTGGGCTGCAATTACGGCACCGACTCGAGAATAAGTCGTTCACTAAGCAAACACTTCCTCAACTGGCTCACGTGAAACACATTATGAACATCAGGGAATGAAGCAGGTAAGTCTAGCCTATAAGCTGACGCTCTGATGTGCTCCACAACCTGGAACGATCTCATATACCGGGGGTCCAACTTATGCTTCCTTCCAAATCTCTTGACGCCCGGCATCAGAGAAACTTTCAAGAACACCATGTCCCCAACAACGAATTCCAGGTTCACCCTTCTCTGATTGGCATACTTCTCATACCGCTCCTGGGCAATACGAAGCTTCTCGTGGATATGAGTCACGACAACATTCATTTCTTCCAAAGCCTCTGGGCCTAACAACGGACTCTCACCAACCTCGGCCCAAAACAAGGGAGTTCGGCAACGCCTCCCATACAGAGCCTCAAAGGGGGCCATCTGCAGGCTTTCCTGATAACTGTTATTGTAGGCAAATTCTATCAACCCATGATGCTTATCCCAAGCTCCTCCATGATCCAAAACATAGCACCTTATCATATCTTCCAAAATTTGATTTACTCTCTCCGTCTGACCATTGGTCTGAGGGTGGTGAGCGGTAGAGTATCCAAGGTCAGTACCCATAGCTCCCTGAAAACTCCTCCAGAAGCGAGACATATATCTGGAATCCCGATCCGACACAATGCTCACGGGCACACCATGCAATCTAATGACTTCATTCGAATAAAGTTATGCTATTTTCTCCATAGAGTAGCCGATCTTAAAAGGCACAAAGTTAGCACACTTTGTCAATCTGTCAACTATGACCCATACCGAATCGTGTCCTCCGGGGGATCTCAGTAAACCAGTAATGAAGTCCATTGAAATACTCTCCCACTTCCAGCTTGGAATATCCAAAGGGTTTAGTTTACCTCCAGGCCTCTTATGATCTGCCTTAACGCGCTGGCAAGTAAAACATTCTGAAACATCTTATCTATATCGTTCTTCATACCTGACCACCAAACGATTGCTTCAGGTCTTTGTACATTTTCGTGGAACCAGGATGATAGGAAACACTTGAGTCATGCGCTTCACTATAGATTTTTGCTCGAATATCTTCTGATGCAGGAATGCAATATCTACCTCGATACATCAGGGTATCTTTATCATCGATTGAAAAGTCTGGTAATTCCCTTTTCTCGGTCCTATTCCGGAGATGCTGCAAGTCAGGATCTTCCTTCTAGTGCAGTCGCGTAAGGGAAATCCAAGAAGGCTCTTCAGCTCCTAAACTTGAAGGTGCGGTACTACTACCGACTGAGATATCCATCAGCATAAACTCCTCCACTAAGGACTGCACAGAGAGATTGAAGACATGCGCGGTCTTTCTACTCAGGGCATCAACCACCACATTAGTCTTACCCGGATGATAAAGGATGTCAACTTCATAATTCGCCACATACTCCAACCATCTACGCTGGCGCAAATTTAGTTCTTTCTGGGTAAAGACATACTTCAGACTCTTATGATTCGTAAAAATCTTGCATGACACTCCATAAAGAAGATGTCTCTAAAGCTTTAAGGCAAAAATTACTGCAGCAAATTCTAAGTCATGCGTAGGGTAATTTTTTTCATGAACTTTAAGTTGTCTAGACCCATAGGCAATCATTTTTCCTTCTTGCATCAAAACACACCCTAGTCCAATGTGAGATGCGTCCACATAAACAATATACTCTACTCCTTCGATCGATAAGGCCAACACAGGAGCACTGCATAAACGCTTCTTTAATTCCTGAAAGGCTTCTTCGCACTTATCGCTCCAGATAAAAGCGGTATTCTTCTGGGTAAGCTCAGTTAAAGGCGCCGACAGCATCGAGAATCCTTGAACAAATCTCCTGTAGTATCCTGCCAACCCTAAGAAACTCCTTATCTCCTTAGGCGTTGAAGGCATCATCCAATCTAACACAGAAGAAATCTTAGCTGGGTCTACGGTAACTCCATCCTTGTTCACTACATGACCCAGAAAGGACACCTGAGAATGCCAGAACTCACACTTACTCAGCTTCGCATACAACTTGTGCTCTCTAAGAGTAGACAATACTAAGCGCAAATGCGTAGCATGCTCCTCAGCACTTCTGGAATATACCAACACATCATCAATGAATACCACTACAAAATGATCCAGAAAATCTCTGAACACTCGGTTCATCAAGTCCATAAACGCAGAGGGTGCATTCGTCAAACCAAAAGACATAACTAGAAACTCAAAATGACCATAACGGGAACGAAAGGCAGTTCGAGGGACGTCCGACTCACGAATCCTCAACTGATGGTAGCCTAATCGAAGGTCAATCTTCAAAAACACCGAACTACCACGCAACTGATCAAACAGATCATCTATCCTCGGCAACGGATACCTGTTCTTGATGGTTACCTTATTCAACTCCCTATAGTCTATACACAACCTCATAGAACTATCTTTCTTTTTCACAAACAACACTGGAGCACCCCAGGGCGAAGAACTTGGTCTAATGAATCTATTTTGCAACAGCTCATCTAACTGAGTTCGCAACTCTTCTAGCTCGCGCGGGGCCATGTGGTATGGTGCCTTAGCGATAGGACGAGCACCAGGATCAAGATCAATAACGAACTCCACATCTCTATCAGGCGGAAGACCAGGAAGACTGACAGGAAAGACATCAGGAAACTTTCGCACCACCGGAACACCCTCGATACACGGCGAACCACTAACAGTTTCTAACACCGAAACAAGGTAAGCCAAGCAACCAGAATTTAACAGTTTCTGAACACATACCGCAGAAATTATCGGGGAACTCTGGCATGAAGATCCAAAAATGCTCATGGGATGACCGTTGTCCATCACAAAGTCCAGACGCTTTTCCTTGCATCGGATGACACCATCATAACTGGACAACCAGTCCATACCCAAAATCACGTCAAAGTCTTCTAGGTCCAGCACCTTGAGATCAGCAAATGCCAAAAAATCTCCTAAGAGGACGGGGCAACTTCGGACGCACTGGTTCGAAGATACCAAATCACCAGAAAGAAACTTAACGAGGAACGAATCCTTGCCCAAATCAGGGGTCAAATGATGGCGCTCGACGAAAGTCCTAGACACGAACGAATGGGTAGCACTAGAATCGAACAGAACACGCGCCCAACGACTCTTTACCTTAAATCTCCCTATAAATGCGGAAAAGAAACTAGTCTAAAGCTACGAAACTAAACCGAAACTTAACAACTAGATTGAAGTCTAACCTGAGATCACTTGGGTCAAGGACTGCGCTTGATCCTGGGTTATCATGTTCAGCTTTCCTCTCCCTTTGTCTTGATGCTGCGGCGGCGACAAGGCTCGAAGTGGAACTGGCTGCAACGGGGATTGGACTCGCGGGCATTGGAACTTCATGTGCCATTTCTGTCCGCATTGGAAGCAGACTTTTTCCTTAGTCCAACACTGGGCCTCATCATGCCCCTTCTGCTTGCATAACGGGCAAAACACCTCTCCTTTCGGAGCACTATGGATTGTCAGCACTCGCTGTTGCTTCTGAACTCTCTTTCTCTTGAAACATTTCTCAACTGGATGGCCAGGGCGGCCACAGAAACTGCATGATTCTCTGCTTCCTTTCTTCGGAGCCGTGCCAGGTGCACCAGAACTCCCTTCTTCTCCAGCCTTCCTCTTTCCCTTCTTCACTGCCGATCCTCGGTTCTTGGCATTATCAATCGCCTCCACCTTCAGCGCTGCCTCAACTACCTCGACGTACTTCTCCGACCTATACGCGCTGGCCAGCTGCTGGATGTCGCTGCGGAGACCACCCAGAAATCTCTTCACCCTACCTTCTTCTGAGGCTACCAGGGCTGGGGCAAACCTACTCAGCTTGCAAAACTCAATTTCGTACTCACTTACCGAGAGTTGCCTCTGCTTCAGATGCAGGAAGTCATTCATCAACCGGTCCCGTTCTACCGCCGACAGGAACTGTAAGACCCCCCTCCCAAATCGGCGGTCCGACCGGGGGATCTTATCGCACACCACCCTTTCGGCACGACGCTGAAGCGATCCCGAAGGGTGGAGGTACTAGCTTCTCCAACTCCCCTTCCTTGAATACTCTGTTGTCACGCCTAGGGGTGGTGTTAAGCGAAAGTCACTACACACTAACAGAGTAGGGAAGCAGTATTCTAGCGGAAGACATCATTAAAGAGTGCATATTATAATACTTAGCGTAAGACGTCATCAAAGAGTGCACTTTATAGCACTTAGCGGAAGACGTAGTTTTATCACAGAAACCATAATTTCAAGACCTGTAAATAATCTACATATCTCTGCCGCATAAAATCCTAACCATCAAGGATTTATTGTCATTATATATATACCCTAGGATAGGGCACAACAAAAGGAGATGCGGCTTAACAAACTTATACCTGACGTAGCCTGCTCTGTGGCTTCATCCACACACAGATGTTGTCACTCATCCGCACCTGTCACCTGTGCCAAAGACAAGTTATTAGAACCACGAACAGAATCCAACCCCTACTAACAAACAGACATAATATAACATTTATAAGGGAGGGGATATCTGCACTCTTATTGGGCCGAGGCAGTCTTCCCACGACCACCGCCTACGTACTCCGTATCATCCTGCATACGGTCTCAGACCCACGTAGTTCTATTAGTTTCGCACGGGTTGCCCTCCCAGGCCGTCCGTAGTGCGGGTTGCCTTAGAGTAAAACTCATCGGCCATCCGACATTCTCCCAAGGCACATTTATTTACCGTAGAAACAATTTCTCAAGGCAACCTTTCATTCCCGTAGGAATCACTTTCTCTAAGGAAATATTTCATCCCCGTAGGAATTACTATCTCGAAGGCAACATTTCATTCCCATAGGAATTACTTACTCGAAGGCAACATCTCATTCCCGTAGGAATTACTTTCTCGAAGGCAACATTTCATTCCCGTAGGAATTACTTTCTCGAAGGCGCCATTTCATTCCCGTAGGAACTACTTTCTCGAAGGCAACATTTCATTCCCGTAGGAATTACTTTTCGAAGGCAACATTTCATTCCCGCAGGAATTACTTTTCGAAGACAACATTTCATTCCCATAGGAATTACTTTTTGAAGGCAATATTTCATTCCCGTAGGAATTACTTTCTCGAAGGCGACATTTCATTCCCGTAGAAACTACTTTCTCGAAGACAACATTTCATTCCCGTAGGAATTACTTTTCGAAGGCAACATTTCATTCCCGTAGGAATAACTTTTTGAAGGCAACATTTCATTCACGTAGGAATTACTTTTTGAAGGCAACATTTCATTCCCGTAGGAATTACTTTCTCGAAGGCGACATTTCATTCTCGTAGGAACTACTTTCTAAAAGTATATTTCATCATAAAAGGAGAAAAGAGAATTCTCTTAAAGCTTAACAATATATCCACCCATAGTTTAGTAGAAAGAGAGAAGATGAACTACTATTTTAACCCAGCTGGTAATCGAATCCCAGCTGCCCACATAAGGCACAATTGCATTCTTGTGTTCGATCATTATCCCAACCGCTGAGACCATTATTCCAACCGCTGAGACCACTTAAGCCCAACCGCTGAGACCATTTATGCCCAACCGCTGAGACCATTTAAGCCCAACCGCTGAGATCATTTAAGCCCAACCGCTGAGACCATTTAAGCCCAACCGCTGAGACCATTTAAGCCCAACCGCTGGGACCATTTAAGCCCAACCGCTGAGACCATTTAAGCCCAACCGATGGGACCACCATTCCAACCGCTGAGACCACTTGAAGTTCAGAATTTCTAACTCTCTTATGTCAATAATACGTAGTTAAAGTAACTCAATGTATTTCCGTAGGAATATTTCCCGAAGGCACAATATATTCCCGTAGGAATATTTTCTCATAGGCTCAATATATTCCCGTAGGAATATTTATTACTGTCAATACAAGAATAAACTTCAAAACATTGATTCGACCGCGCTGCTGTACAAGCGGCGGCCAGTTCGGCACTATTTATGGTTGACTATGAAAGTATGTCACGTCTTCACGTCAACTCTAAATTTATAGGCAATATAGAAGGAAAAGCCAAAACATCGATCTGTCCGCTCTGCTCTACAAGCGGCAGCCAGTTCGGCACTATTTAGAGTTGACTCTGAAGGTATACCACGTCTTCACGTCAACTCTAAATTTATAGGCAATAAAGAATGAAAAGCCAAAGCATTGATCTGTCCGCTCTGCTCTACAAGTGACGGCCAGTTCGACACTATTTAGAGTTGACTCTGAAGGTATGTCACGTCTTCACGTCAACTCTAAATTCATAGGCAATACAGAAGGAAAAGCCAAAAATCGATCTGTCCGCTCTGCTCTAGAAGCAGCGGCCAGTTCGACACTATTTAGAGTTGACTCTG
Organism: Dactylorhiza incarnata; assembly: GCA_033032865.1. Classification (NCBI taxonomy): domain Eukaryota; kingdom Viridiplantae; phylum Streptophyta; class Magnoliopsida; order Asparagales; family Orchidaceae; genus Dactylorhiza; species Dactylorhiza incarnata. Next base: position 2,309,651 of record JAWHQI010000337.1, read on the forward strand.
AAGGTATTCCACGTCTTCACGTCAACTCTAAATTTATAGGCAATAAAGAAGGAAAAGCCAAAACATCGATCTGTCCGCTCTGCTCTACAAGCGGCGGCCCGTTCGGCACTATTTAGAGTTGACTCTGAAGGTATGTCACGTCTTCACGTCAACTCTAAATTATAGGCAAGACTGAAATACAGTACAGTAACTGAAATACTGACATAAAGTGCATTAACTGAACAGGACCAGTACGAGACTGGAGTAAAAGAAAGTACTAACTGAAAGCAGTAAATGCAGGACCAGTGCGGGACTGGAGTAATTGAAAGTACTAACTGAAAGCAATAAATGCAGGACCAGTACGGGACTGGAGGAAATAAACAAATAAACAGGTTAGTAGTCCAATCACTCCATAATCAGGAGGCTTCAGTTCCATCTCCGTTCTTAGGAGGAAAGTTCTATTCTTTCTCCGTTCATAGGAGCTTCTTTTCCAAATTTGGCCTTTTGTTATTGTCCGACTTTAGGTTTTTATTACAACCTTTAAGCATGACTTAAGCGGACTGAGGAACGATATTATGAGTTTCTTAAAACCTCAAAAGAGGCGATCCAACCCCCAAAGCTTCCCATAATTTTTCTGGGGACGTGCTGGAGGAGAGCGTGATTCATTATTAATTTATAACATAGGTTTTAAGCATCTAAAAATAGTAAACCTATCTCAAAAATTCCAAAATAATTACAGAAAATGTATTTTGGTAGTAGGAAGCTTCCCAAATTTTTTCAAAATTTTCCATCACTGTTACGGCTCCTCCAAAAATTATGAATTTTTTACAGCAGTTCCCCCTTGCCAAGATGAGCAACTTTCATGTTCAAAGTTTTTTGCATTTGGGCTCTATATAGGGCCTAGAAAATCAAATTATATAATAAATATAATAATGAAATTTTATAAAAACTTTATCAAAATTTTGACAGAGAAACTGTACGCACGGCCGCCCCTTTGCGGGCCTTCTCTGCCGCCGGCCGGCCACCGGCCGGCCATGGCTCCGCCCCCGGGCGACTCCCGGGGGGGGGGGGGGGGGGGGGGGGGGCGCTCCCTCCGGCGGTGGTCCGGTGGCCTGCCGCCACCGGCCACCGCCGGAGTTGCTTGTTTTCCTGTTTCGGACGGAGGAGAGGGGAGAGGCAGCGGCGGCGCTTCGGCCGCCGGAGTTGACATGCGAGGCATCCGAAAGTGAGGTAGGGAGGAGAGGAGAAGGTCGCATTGTATTTGGGGTCCTCCGGGATCCCTCCGGCGAACTTGCCATTGTAGGGTGGCGAGGTGGCGGAGCTCGGCTTCTCGTTCTCCGACGAGGTGGAGCTCCGACAGAGGTTTGGATGGGCTCGATTTGAGCTTGAGGGGAGGTGTGTGTCTCCTGGAGGGGGTGGGGGCCTTTATATAGGTTGGGAGGAGCCCCTTCCCCTTCATATCTTCGATGTGGAATTAAAAGGATGCCATGGGGGGAAGCTTTGGCCTTCTCTAACTGCTTGGACAGATGGGCCCCATCTAGAGTGGCAAGTATTGCCACATGTAAGGATGAAGGGAGGGGTTTAAAAATATCTAAACCCACTCATAGGTTTGGAGTTAGCATAGGTTTGGGTTTAGGCTTGGATTTGTCTTGGTATTTGATTAGGAAGGGAGGGAGAGAGCTTAGGACCCATGCCAACAAATATCTCATCCCATTAGTGCCATATAAGATGAAGGGGTGGGCTTGGTGTGGAGAGGGTTTAAGAATTATTAAAACCACTCTTTTTGAGGAGGGTTGACCAAAGTCAACTACAGGTGGGTCCCCCATATGGTCAAGGTCAATATGGGTCTGAGTCATCGAGTGTCAGGTCATCATTGATGTGACAGGGTTGAAATTCAGCGTTTACGTATCTCGAGGTTTCCTATAATTTTACGAGTAATATTTTTATTTAATTGACCAAACGACGTCGGAATTGAGCGAAACGAATTCTATTGCACTCATATCATCCATACGAGTCCAACACAACTGACATAATTCAATTCGGAGCACGTTAGCTCAACATTTGAAAATGGCGTTGTTGCGACACTCGACGTTACTCAAAATAGTCATTTTCTCGAAACGACCTCGGATTGCAACGAAACGAAATCCATTGCACTTGTATCGACCATACGAGTCTAACGCAACTAACGGAAGTCGATTCGGAGCACGTATGCTCCATATTCTAAAACTGCGTCGTCGTGACGCGCTACGATACTCAAAATAGTCATATTCTACATATGACCTCGGATCGAAACGAAACGAGTTCCGTTGCACTCGTATTACCTATACGAGTCTAACGTAACTGACAGAAGTCGATTCGGAGCACGTATGCTCAATGAACAACTTTGACGTTGTGGCGGAGCACGATGCTACCCAAAACAGTCATTTCTCTAAGTGACCACCACTCTGTGGCGAATGTCGGGTCGTGATTTTCCCCTGACCCGGCCTAAGCTCCTCCAAGGGTTCAACTGAACCGGCTAGACCCCTTTTCAAAGTCGGGATGTTACAGGAACTTCCTTATCAGCATCCCTTTGAAGGTTTCCCACGTACATCCTCCAGTAAGGTCTTCCTTCTCCCTCAACCACCAGCTCTTTGCGAGACCCTTTAGCTGGTACGCGACGATCATCACCTTCTGGTCCACGGTGATCCCCGAATATGAGAACATCTCCTCAATGGTTATAAGCCAATCATCCAAGGACACGAAGTCAGCTCGTCCGTCATACGAGGGAGGTCCCAATCTCTGAAAGTGCGAAATGAAGTTCATTTCCGGCGGTATTGCTACTGGGGGTACCATGGTAGTGGGAGGGGTAGGTAAGGTCTGCTCTACTACGGGGGCCTGCACCGGCAGACAACAACGCCTCAACTTGCGACTGCATCACAACCATTTGTCTCGTCAGAGCCTCATTGCTCTGGCGCAGACTCTCGATCAAAGCTTCACTCTGCGCTCCGGACGACTCACCCTCCGACTAAGGAGTCGATCTAGTCGCAACTCGCTTACGTGCCATTTCTGCCAAAACGCATAAACCTACAATCAAAACTTAACCTTACACTAAGACTGCTCTGCTTGGTTCAGAACATACATGTACAGATACTTGTTATTGCTATCACCTTGCTCTGGGATTTTCATGATGCAATGCTAAATTTGGGGATGATACTACATCATCCCTCTTGACTCATGTGCAAGGGTCATGAATGCATGAATTTTCTTTTGTTCGTTTTGAAATCATGGGTGTACGTGTGTCATCATATAGGTCTTTAGCTTCACACGTGTGCTTATGCAATGCTACGTAATGTATGTTGTGCTATGTATTCTAATAAAGACCTTAATACATGTTATGAGCGGCGTACACATTAAATATTATGTATCACATACTACATAATATTGCATGTAACGAAAAGGGAAAACGTGCTAATGGGCATCCATGTGATGATGGTTATGCATCTCATACTACATAACCGTCACATGTTGCCACCTATGGTGGATCGATATACAAACACATATTATGCATCCCATACTTCATAATATGCCCGTATACTTCTTATCATGCTATGAGTGTAGTGTTCATGCTTCAGCCAAGACGCACTGATGACACATCGGTGTGTGTATGCAATGAAACCAAACAACTATACTATATTAGAATTAGTCGCTCGACCAACTTGTCGAACTAACCTCGCTCTGATACCAACTGTCACAACCCATATTTTCTCCAAATTTAGGAATATCAGAGTAAGAGAAAATTCGCGTCATGATGTCACGTCATGCAGGAGACAACTGCAGACGCTCAGGCGGGAACCTATTACTTATTTAAATTAAATATGATTACATGATAATTCGTCATTTGAAATCGTTTATTAGGGTTTGGAGTAAGAACTGTGTCTCTCAGTTCGTGGATCAACTAGTCCACCGAGAAAGTATATGCAATTTGCAGCAGAAAAATACTTGATTTTGTTCACTTAAGGTCCTATACGCACGTGATGACAAGACATAGAGTAAATGATATGCACATATCTAGGCGTATTATAAGTATAGAAAATACCTTTAGGTGACTTTAAAACTAAGGATTTCAGTTAAAAGAATGCGATGAGGATGAAAGAAAAATCCTTTTATACCTATGATGCACCTATGCATAAATCATTCCCAGAGAGCAAGATACCTCAGATCTAAAAGCAGTAGGATCAGCTGACAAGTAAACTATAAAGTATCAAAAGAGGCACAACGGGCGTCAACAACCTGACACTAACTCATTGGCTCCAAACTAGCATGTCTGAACACCAAAAGAAAACTAACAACAACTACCTCGCAGCAGCGGGGTAAAACAGCAACTAAAACTCCCGAAGACTCCGGGCTACCAATAACCGCTATGACTCAGAACATGAGACATTCAATAAAACAAAGAACGCCTCAGCAAGGGATTTACAAGGGGCAGAGAGACAAGAAGTAAAGTAAATAAGGCATAAGGGGTACCAACCCAGACCAAACTTACAGAAAAAGGAGAACTCCAAAGCAAAGAACTAAGCAAAGCACCGAGTGCACCAAATATCATAAAGAGGAACAAGCATGATTCATTAATCTTGTAAATTCTATTTAAAGAGACTGATCAGCTCAGGTTAAGCGGGTGGCGGTCCTTTATCCTCTGCCACCTAAAGCCTAAAATGGGTGGGGGTTTCTCTATCCCCAACCACCCAAACACGGCCCTCGGGATCACAGGCCAAGCCCACGGTTCACCTCTAAAATGGCCACCGTGCAAGGCTACAACAAATCCCCACTGCCCCCCCCCCCAAACACGGCCCACCGTGCAAGGCTAAACTCAATGGTTCATTTTAATTAATTTCTTTAATTATGGCACGAGACGAAGCCCGAGAAAACAATCACCAGGATACCCTAAGGATAGGGTCACAAATGAAGTAAACACCCAAGGTTTAGCCCGAGTGAGACCTAAGGATAAGGTTACACTGAGAAAAACACCGCTAAAAATGATCCTTAAAGGAAACCCAGAAATTTGCATAACCACAGCAGGTATAAGAACTCACACAGGAGGTAATCATGATCAAGGGCACATTACATACATTAGCCACCTCCCTATACACTTTAGAAGACACCCGATCCAAAGAGAGAGGAGAAGCCTGAGGCATAGCTCAAGGACTTAGAAATGGACTGGCATTTCTCGAGAAATAGGAAGGACTTCTCGAGAGAACATGAAAAAGGGTCTTGACACTTCTCGAGAAACATGAGCCATTTCTCGAGAAAACAGAGAGAATACTGGGCATTTCTCGAGGAAACATGAGGCATTTCTCGAGAAATCAAAATAGGCAAATCTCGAGAAGAAGAAGCATTTCTCGAGAGATCAAGGTATTTCTCGAGAAAACGGGGAGAAAGTCTAGGCAGTTCTCGAGGTTGCAGGAGGCATTTCTTGAGAAATAAGCGGCATTTCTCGAGAAATCAAAATAGGCAATTCTCGAGAAGAAAAGCATTTCTCGAGAGATCAAGGTATTTTTCATGAAAACAGGGAGAAGGTTTAGGCAGCATATATATTTTTCCTAGGGGAAATTCTAGACATTTTAGGGTGTGATCAAGGAGATACAAAAGTGAAATTAACCAAGAAACACCCCAAGGTCAATAGTTAAGCAATGCGATAAGACTCAAGCAAGAAACGACACTTCAACAACGAAAGAGAAGGAGAAATTGTCACTTGCCTTAAACCTTGCAAACTCGAAGATCTCCGCTCCAAAAACTATGGATCGGCTAAGAAATCACTCAAGCACAAAAATCTGAAACTTTTCGGGCCAAAAAGAGGAATTAGGTCACTTCCTTGACTCCAAAAATCCCCAGAAATAGGAAACTCTTACCACAAGAACGAAGATCTCGCCGAGAGCTTTCTGATTCTACTCTCCGCTTGCGATTCCGTCCACTATGGCTCTCAAATCGCCGGCCGGAAGAAGATCTCGACACACCTCTCTCGCTATCGCACGAGGACTGGTCGGCTCGATGGAGAAGAAGAGGAATATGGTTTCTTTGAAATTTTAGGTATTTATATAAAACGCTAATTTTTTTGATTAATTAATAAATAATTCATACATTCTATTTAAACTACGAGAGCAACTAAATTACCTCGGATTTTCATGAAATTCGCCCATAAACTGAAAATCGGCGCTACGAATCCAACGGCGAAGTCAGAATTCAATTCCGACGAGCCAAACTCGGGATAAAGCTTCTCGAAGCTAAAATCTTGATAACTACCCAAAATAATCCCTTTAACTCGAAACGTCGCGAAATTTTGCACGCTCGATCTAAATTACATACTTTAACTAAGCTAAAGCCCAAAACTAAACCTGATGAGTTGACGCAACACCCTTATGCCAAAAATTACGTCACAGCAGCTACGCAAAATAATTAACGAAAAACAGGGGCGTTACTGGTGGTTCCTGTCGAGCCGGGGGTGTTTCAAGCCCCAGTTCGAAGGAGGAATGAAGAGTGGATCGACCAAGGAGGTCGTGGAGGAGTATGAGTCATCCACGAAGGAGCTGGGCTAGGAGCTTCCCATAAGGGAAGTCTTCATACAATCTATCACAGGAGCGTCACATTGACATCCCAAGCCCCTCCCCTATTGAAGGAGATCACCTTCTCGGAGGAAGACATGTTAGGGAATGAGAACCTCTTCCACAATGTCCTCATCATCCAAGCAGCAATTGAAGACTTCACCGTCGATCGTATCGTGGTGGACAACGGGAGTTCGGTAAACATTATTTTCAAGAAGGTGTTTGATGGGCTAGAGGTAGAAGCAGGCAAGGTGATAACGCCAGACGGTCCTCTCTTTGGCTTCTCGGGAGAGAGGAAGTAGGAGTGAAGTTGCTGGTGACTCTCGGCGGGACTTCGATCAAGTATCGGTTCGTCATCGTCGATATGCCAAGTTGCTACATCGCTATCTTCGGGAGGCCGCTCATCAACTTCTTCAAAGCCGACTCATCCTCGTACCACCAGTGCCTGAAGTACTGATAGGGGATGCCCAAGTAAGGATTAGGAGTGATCCAAGAGCTGCTCGAGAGTGCTATCTGAATGCGGTGAACACTATCAGTTGGATGGAAGAAGTAGAAGAGGCGGACTGAGTTATGGAAGGAATGGCTAGGTTGGAAGTTGTGGAAAAAGTGGAGGAGATAAAGGTGACGATAGAGGGAGGCCAGGGATGTTGAAGATCAGTGGAGCGTTGAAGACCGAGGAGAAGATGAAGATGGTGACATGCCTGGAGGAGAACGTGAACATCTTCTCCTGGAGCGCATTAGAGATACCAGGGGTTGATTCTGATGTAGCATGCCACCGCCTCAACCTAGACCCTGAGATCAAGACCATCCGGCAGAAGAAGAGGGTGATCACCACCGCATTGGTTGAGCTCATTAGGGAGGAGGTGAGGAAGCTGCTTAGTGTATCAGAGATCTAGTGTCCAGGTTGGGTCTCTAATGTTGTAATGGTTAAGAAAGTTGGAGGAGACTGGCAGATTTGTGCAGATTTTTTCCTTGTTAAATAAAGCCTGTCCAAAGGATTATTATCATTTATCTCGAATCAACGCGTTGGTTGATTCAGTCATCGGTTTTTTTGATGAGCTTCCTTGATGTCTTTTTAGGATACGACCAGATTCAGATGCACCCTCTGATCACTGTGATGTCTCCTTCATCACAAACGATGGATGTTATATCTACAAGATGATGCCTTTTGGGTTGAAGAACGTGGGAGCCACCTACCAGCGGATGATCGATCGTGTCTTCAAAGAGCAAAAGGGGCGGAACCTAGAGGTGTACGCGGATGACCTCTTGATCAAGAGCAAGAACGTCCAAGAGCATGTCGATGATCTGATGGAGACCTTTGCAACACTTTGGATGTTTAAAATGAGGCTCAATCCAGCGAAGTGCGTGTCCGGGGCGGGGAGAGTAAAGTTCTTGGGGCATCTTCTCACCCCAAAGGGAGTAGAGCCCAATCCTGACAAGGTAAAGACAATCCTAGAGTTGGCATCCCCAAATAACACTAAGGAAGTCTAGAGGCTAACAGGAAGGTTGGCAGGCCTCAGTTGCTTCCTGTCAAAGACCGGAGAGAAACGTTCTCCATTCTTCAAAACTCTCTGAAGTGGCCAACAATTCATGTGGATGGAAGAGTGTGAAAAGACTTAGAGAATCTCGAGCAGCAGCTAACGCAAATGCCTCTAATTGAAGGCATAAAGGAAGGAGAATACATACTCCTCTATCTGGGAGTGGGGGCAGAGTTGATGAGTTCGGTGTTAGTAATAGAAGAAGTAAACGGGCAACTCCCTATCTACTATGTGAGTAGGGTGCTCCGGAAGGCGGACATGCTGTAACGCCCCTGATTTTCGTTAATTATTTTACGTACCCTCTATGTCATAATTTTGGCGTAAGGGCGTTATGTCAGCTCGTCTGGTAGTGTTTCGAGTTTTAGCTTAGTTAAAGCTTGTGATTTAGGTCAAGCGTGCGAGATTTCGCGTCGTTTCGAGTTAAAGTGAAGATTTTGAGTGGATATCAAGATTTTAGCTTTGGAAGGCTTTATCTGGGGTTTGGCTCGTCGGAATGGAATTCTGACTTCGCCGTTGGATTCGTAGCGCCGTTTTTCAGCTAGGGTGCGAATTTCATAGAAATCCGAGGTGTTTTGGTCGCCCTCGCAGTTTAAGTAAATTGGGGAATTAATTAATTATTTAAATAACAAATTTAGGTTTATATATAAGCCTAAAGCCTTCCTCTTTCCCTATTCTTCCTCTTCCTCGATCAAAAGCAGCCGCCGAGGGTTAGGGCGAGAGCGGAACTTCGTGGAGCCTTCAACCGGCGATTCCTAGGGCTGTAGTGGTCGGAATCGAGTTTGGTTTGAAGATTTGGAAAGCTCTCGGCGAGATCTTCGTTCTAGTGGTAAGCCTTTCTCGTTTCGTGGAGTTTTGGGAGCTTTGGTGGTGACCTAACCCCTCCTTTTGATCCAAAAAGTTTCAGGAATCTGTGCTCGTGTGTTTCCCTAGCCGATCCATAGCTTTCGGAGCGGAGGTCTTCGAGTTTGCGAGGTTTAAGGCAAGTGGCTTCCTCCTCCTCTTTGTTTGGTTAAGTCGTGGTTTGTCTTTCTCCTGATAGACGCTTGATAAACTGTGGGCTCGTGTTTCGAGCGTCTTGTGTGATAGTTAGAAACCCTAAATTTTTCTTCCCCGCGTAGAGTCCGGGCATTTTCTCCCGGAAGACACCGTCGTTCCCTGAATTTTAGCCGCTGTTTGGTCCCTCTCGAGAAGTCTTTGAGAGTCTCGAGCAGTTGTTTTAGCCAAGTTTTCGAGAAATCCCCTGATCCCTCTCGAGAAATCCCTTGTCTTCTCTCGAGAAATCCCTGCCTTCCTCTCGAGAACCCAAAAATCCTTCTCTCGAGAAATCCTCTTATCTCTCGAGAAGTTCCCTGTAGTTTTCGAAAAGGAAAAATCCTACTCTTCTCTCGAGAAATTGCCCTTCCCTCGCGAAATTGCTCTTCTCTCGAGAAATTGCCCTTCTCTCGAGAAATTTCACTTCTCTCGAGAAATTGCCCTTCCCTCGCGAAATTGCTCTTCTCTCGAGAAATTGCCCTTCTCTCGAGAAATTTCACTTCTCTCGAGAAATTGCCCTTCTCTCGAGAAATTTCACTTCTCTCGAGAAATTGCCCTTCCCTCGCGAAATTGCACTTCTCTCGAGAAATTGCACTTCCCTCGAGAAATTGCCCTTCTCTCGAGAAACCCTTTTATCTCTCGAGAAGTTCCTTGTAGTTTTCAAGACGTCCTAAATTCTGCTGTGTTTTTGTGTGGTTTCTGGTGGTGGGATTTCAAAAAAATTTGGACCACCGCCAGGGGCGCTGCCCCTTGGACCCCGTTAGGGGCTCTGCCCCTAAGACCCCCGCCAGGGGCGCGGCCCCTTGGAACCCCGCCCGGAACGCATGTGATTTCGTTGAGTTTCTGTGTTTGAATCTCGTGTCCCCTCGGGTATACTTGGATGATTGTCAGTAACCCTTCGGTGCTCCTGACCTCGAATCCCTCTCGTTTGGCCCTCTTTTTACTCGTTGTGGTCTGTTGACATTTGAGTCACCCTTATGATTTATATTGATCGATGTGTACTTTTCCTTGACCATATTTCTTAAGGCCTTCCAGTGATTATCCTTTCGGGCAGCATCCCGTGTTTAATTAAAATTTAAGTAATAAGAACTACTGTCTTTAGCCTTACACAGTAGTTGTGTCTGGGGGACAGTGGGGGGGGGGGGGGGGGGGGGGGGGGGGGGGGAAATGTTACAGCCTTGCACGGTAGTCGTGTCTGGGTGGTTGGGTCTAGTGGTACCCCCACCTGGTTTTGGGCTTTGGGTAGCGGAGGTAGTTAACCGCTCCCGTATAATTTGAGCTGATCAGCCTCTATAATTGATAAAACTAAATAAATGAACGTGTTGTTTCTCTTTTGATATTTAGTGCACTTGATGCTTGTTGGTTCTTTGTTCAGAGCTCTCTTTCGGTAAATTTGGCTTGGGTTGGTACCCCTTATGCCTTGCTTGTTTTTCTGCTAGTTTTCTGCCACTTGTAATCCCTTGCTGAGGCGTTCTTTGTTTTATTGAATGCCTCAGGTTCAGAGCCGTAGCGGCTAGTGGTGTAGCCTGAAGTTCAGAGTCTCTGTAGCTGTTCACCCCGCTGTTGCGAGGTAGTTGTTTTTAGTTACTTCTTGTGCTCAGACATACTAGCTGGTGCCAATGGGTTAGTGTCATGTTGTTGACGCCCATTGTGCCCCTCTTTTATACTTTATAGTTTATTTGCCAGATTATGCCACTACTTTTAGATCCTGTGTTATCCTACTCTCTGGGAAGAATTTATGTTAGGTGCACTATAGTTATAAATGGCTTTTCCTTCATCCTCATTGCATTCTTTTGAAATGAAAATCTTATCTTTAAAGTCGCCTAAAAGTATTTTCTATACTTATAATACGCCTAGTCATGTGCATATCATTTACTTATATCCTGACATTGCATACATTTAAGGATTTTAAGTAAACTAAATCAAGTACTTTCCGCTGCAATTAAATATACTTTCTCGGTGGACTAGTTGATCCACGAACTGAGAGACACAGTTCTTACCTCAAACCCTATAAATGATTTCAAATGACGAATTATCATGAAAACATGGTTTATTTTAATAAGTAATAGGTTCCCGCCTGAGCGTCTGCAGTTGTCTCCTGCATGACGTGGCATCACGACGTGCATTTTCTCTTACTCTGATATTCTTAAATTCGGGGAAAATGCGGGTTGTGACACATGCGATATCCCATCTTGGAGAAGCTGACTTTAACCTTGGTGGTGTTGGCACGAAAGCTCGGGCTCTATTTTCAAGCGCACTCCATTCGTGTTGTGACAGACCATCCTCTTCGAAGCATCATGAATTGGGTGGAGCACTTGAGATGGTTGGAAAAATGGTCAGTGGAACTCAGTAAGTTTGATATTTCCTTCTCACCATGGGTGGTAATCAAAGCGTAACTAGTGGTGGATTTCTAGTTGACTTCTCGGTGGAGACAAATGAAAGCGAAAGCTTGTCAGGCTTAGTCTCCTGGAAGTTGTTTAAGGATGAAGCTTCAGGAAAAAGCTTTGTGGGAGTGGGCATAGTATTGGTAAGCCCGCATGGTATTAGGATCAAGTAGACAGTTGATATCTTCTTCCCTGTGACGAACAATCCAACATAGTATGAAGTGATAGCGACAAGATTGCGCCTAGACAAGGAGTTAGGGATCCATGACCTCACAACATTCACAGATTCGATGGTGATTGCATCACAGATCCGCAAAGAGTTTGAAGTGCAAGACACCATCCTGCTGAGATATTTGGTGAAAGTAAAGAGGTTGATAGGAGGCTTCCAATCTTTCTCCATACAACATGTGCCCAGGGAAGAGAACTCGGCAGCAGAACATTTGGCTAAGTATGACAGGAGGGCAGGAGGCACGATCACAGAGTTGTTGCGGACGTCCATCGAAGAGGGGGAGATGATGGAGATCGAACAATGAGCTTCTTGGCTGGATCAATTCGTAACATTCCTAGCTACTGGCCAGCTCCCTGCGGAAGTGGAAGACAAGAGAAAGTTCAGATACAAGGAGACTTACTATATATATTATATGAAGGAGAGTTATATCGCAAGACCATCTGTAACATCCCCCAGACAGCTAGACCCCCCAGGTGAATCTGTCTTGACAAGGTCATGACAAGGCCTTGGTAGTGTAGAAATCCCTTTATCTTAGGCAAGATTAGGGTTGAAAGTGCCTTGGACTGCAAATAGCAATTTCCAATTACCAAGCTTAGGGTTAGACTTTAGGGCCTCAACTTGATCAATTGACCCCACCATAGTATCCCTAACCCTAGGATAAACCCTAAAGGGGTGCAATTAGAGGCCAATGAAGGAAGAGGGGTCAAACCTTAATGGTTTGACTTGAAATTTTGGGGAGATGATCTTGGTGACCAGAGAATGCTACTGTGAGAAATTGGTGGGGTTTGGAGTTGTCAAATCTAGGTATTAAATCCTTGGGTAGATTTGTAAATATTTAGGGTTTTGGGATTTAGGAAGAAATAATATTTAGTGATTAACCATCTTCTGTCACCAACTTATTTTTGATGTTAGTAATCCCTGAAGATTTTGTTAGAGCCATTGGAAGACTTTTGGAGGTCCAAATTGTAATTATTCATATTGTTAACAATTTTTGGGATGAACAATTTTAGGGTGTTAGTTTTCTGTAATTGCATGAAACTTTGCTGGATGACCTTTCATACCATTATGAACCCACAGTATTTTTCTCATAATTTATGAATTAATATTTTTGGTACCTCTAGTTCAATTTGGAATTAATTGCAAATATATCCTTTGTGGAAATTACAAATGTACCCTCTGTGGAACATGGTAAAACTTTGTATGACTGAATATTTTAGTATGAATCACCTCTGTATTAAATTGCATAAGGTTTGGAGATCATATGAGGGTACCTCCTTTGTAATTTATTGGTAATAAATGAGTTTTGGAAGTTTTAAAAATAGTAAATCTTGCTTGTTTTTCCTAAGAATTCATATCCACTGATTATTAGGTACCCTTGATTTATGTAAAAATTTAGGCAGGCATTGGAAGTCAGGGAAGTATACTTGTAGTTCAAACCCTAGGAAATTGTGTTTTGGAAAAATGTCTTAAATATTAATAATAATGGGAAAATTATGAAACTCTGGGTTTGATCTTAAACAGGTAGCATGGACCCCCAGTAAAAATATTGGGTCTTAGAGTTGATTATTTAATGTACCTCCCTTTATGAGCATCGAAACGTTAAGGGTGGTCTGCGTTTAGCAATTTGGCAATTTTGGAATTATAGGTCAAATTGGGGTATATTGATTGAAGATGTTAGAGTTTAATGGTGATCATATGACTATGTGAGTATCCCTGGAGTTAATTAGGGTTTGAAGAGTCCTAGGGTGGCGGGGTGCCACCCTTGGGGTAGGTCGTCCTGGGATTGACAAAAGATCGTATTTTCCCTTTAGTGTCTTTAAGCACTTAGGTTTAATTCAGGTAAAAGTATTAAGGGGGTTTTCTTATGGGTAGATACCAATAATACTAAGTGTCTTGGGAAAGGGAACTTTGGGGTGTCATCCCATTGTAGTTCCTAGTACCGTGGCGAGCCCCTTACAGGGTAACCCCCGGGAAGTTCAAGACTAACCCTAATTTATAGGAATAAGACATTAACTAATAACACACCCCGTGGTTCCGGGGGTTTAGTTGGTTTGGTGATCCGAGCGGTATGCACGGTGGTTAAAGGTGCGGATTGCTGAGTCATGAGAGCTTGTGACTCAATAGGTTTTTGATGGCGGGCAGGTTAGCCCAGGGAGCTTATGGCTCGGAAGGTTATTGATGGCGGGCAGGTTAGCCCGGGGAGCTTATGGCTCAGAGATAGGAAGTAGAACATGTTGCTTGTGCATTGAAGGTGGTGGGTCTTCGGTATTGGACGGTCGTTCACACCGACGTCAATACGTTGACTCGGCAAGTGTGGTATTTACACTTAGCCTTGAAAGTCTGGCGGTCCAGTCAGCAAGAGTACGCAGACGCTCCGCGGGTTTAGTGGAGGCGTACAATAGGTCTAGGTTAGGTAGTGTGAATACCAACCTAGAGGTGGGCGAGGCCCAACCCACCGCTTCCGTTTGCCACTACGGGAGTATCCTGGGAGTCTAGCTCACTCCAAAAAGGGGGAACTAAAGGTCTATGCGCATAGAGTCGTAGTGGGTGAGTTGCACTTGTATGAACATAGCATAACAGCATACTTTGCATGACATAGCATAAACATTGCATTCAACCTACCCCTAACGTATAAGTCGGTTATGAGACTTCTTATACGGTAGGCCCTGCTAAACGACCCCTTGGTCTATAGGTTTGTATGAGCATTCCTATAAATCAATGGTTACTTTTTGCTACTACACTTACTGCTTACTGCTCTTATATACTTTTTACCATGCTCTTAATTACTGTTTCAATTATATAAATACACATGTGTAGTGTAGAAACATTCCATGTACCATCGTCACCTGCTCCTTGTTATACCCCTTGTTGTCCTCCGCTTCATCCTCCCGCACGGTGCCTAGGAGCCATTGGGGGTGGGGTGGGGAACATAAGGCTTAGTCTTTTTGACTAACGGTCGGTGGACCATATCATTTTAGGGGTTCGAGGAGACGCGGCAGCACCAGAGGCCGGAGCAGACGGAGGCGGGCCAGTCTAGTACAGGAGCACAAGATTCAGGATCTGTGAGTGATTAGTAGTTAGCTTCCGCGAGTGATCTTGTAGTGAGGATATGATGTACAGGGCATGAGCCCTCTTTATTATTGTAACCCTTGTTATCTTTTATTCAGTTAGTAGCTGTGGACATTTTCCTTTATGGTTTATAATTCATGTGATTCTGTGGACTTGTCTTCTCTTTAATGTACTTTTCTTCGTGATCGATTTGGCCGGCAGGATCGGCGTTTTGTAGTGGCGACCTTCCCGAGTGAAGGTGTCACCGCAAAGCGGCGGTTCTGGGCCTAAGACCCGGTGGTTTTTGCAAAAAAAAATGGGGTCTTACACCATCTCTGGTCTCTAGGCCAGATGTGTATCAGAGACCGAAGTGCCTCGAGTATTGGAAGAGATCTATTCGGGGGAGTGTGGAAGTCATTCTGGGATTCACACTCTAGAGCAGAGAATCTTAAGACAAGGTTACTTTTGGCCGACCATCCGAAAGGATGCCGAAGCTTTCTCAAAGAAGTGATGTAAGTGCCAACTCTTCGCTCCTCTTAAGTTGCAGCCGGCCCAACAACTTAGTTCGATCACGACCCTTTGGTCGTTCGTCATTTGGGGGATGGATTTGATCGACCCTTTTCCCTCAACTAGTGGGCAAAGAAAGTTTGTTATCATGATGACCGACTACTTATCCAAGTGGATCGAGGCTAAGGCTCTATCTAATACCACATCTCAAATCGTGAAGAACTTTATCTGGGGAGAGATCGCATGCAGGTTCGAGATACCCCTTGCGATAGTCACCGACAACGGGCCACAGTTTGTTAGCTTTGAGCTTGCCGATTTCTGCAAACAATTGGGGACAAATCTTCAGTTCGCTTTTATGCATCATCCTCGAAGCAAGGGGCAAGTGGAAGCTGCAAACAAGCTAGTCATCAACCTCCTGAAGAAAAAAGTTGAGAATCTAAAGAGGAACTGTACGGAGCAAGCTCCCTTCGGTCTTATGGGCTTTGAGAACTACTCCTAATTCGGCCATGGGGGAGACACATTTCAAGTTGTCCCACGGGTCTGAGGCTCTCATCCCAATGGAGTTTGAAATCCAGAGCTCGAGAGTAGTTGCGACGGAAGAAGAAAATGAGGAGTGGCATCTTGAAAATGAAGAAGTACATATGTTATCACTTGACTACATTGAAGTGCTTAGAGACCTCACATTTGTCCGACAAGAGGAGGTCAAAAGGAGAATGACAAAGAACTTCGACAAGCATGTCCGCATTAAGCAGTTCCAGACAGGGGACCTCATCCTGAAGAAGGTTGATACAGCAGGAAGATCGACCGCCATCGGGAAGCTTAACCCGAATTTGGAAGGACCATTCGTCGTACAAGAGCTGCTCGAGACTGGAGGGTATCACCTGCAAAATCATGAGGGGGAACCACTCAGCAACACATGGAGCGGTGATGACCTGAAAATATTCTACCCATAGAAGAGGAAGGGTATGTTTGTTGTTCTTATACATACTTATATATGAAAATACCCTGAAAAGAGGGATTTATGTTTCTTTTCATAAGGGTACCTCAAGCGCGTATAAATAGGCAAAACCGATCTCCACGATCTTGGGAAACGAGTCACTGACTTGATTCTTATAAAACTCAGAGCGGATGATGGGATGGTGTGTCGAGTTTCTTAATGCTTCCTCCTAAGTCCAAGCCTCTGCACTGATGATCGAGATCAGCTCCCCCTTGCATATTGGTGACGATCCCTAGAGCGCACTTCTCATCCGTCTGGAGATGTTATCAGGAGAGAGTTTGGAGCCAACCTCCCAACTCGACGAAGAGAAGATCATTTTGCCTCGAGGAAAGATCATTCATCATCGAATACGTCATCAACCTCGAAAGAGCTGGAAGCACTTTACAGGATCAGAAATCTTCTGAAGTTAAACTTAACGTCATTTCTTTTAGTCATGAGTATGGGTGCGGTTAACTCTCTTCGATTGTCAAGTGGCAGAGCAAATTGTAAGACCCAAACTCTAATTTTTTATTAATTTTCCCTCGGAGATTTTATCGTCTGCTAATCCATGTTTAGCCATTTAGCGATTTCACATTTTTATTGATTTCAAATCTTCAAATTTCTTCAATTCAATTCATATTTAGTGTCCATGCCAGGAGGTAGCTCATAGTAAAGTAAGTCTACATGTTCATAATTCAAAATAATTTAAATGTATACGTAATCAAAGTGGTAAGTACTCACCACCACATTTCCTTTAATTTGCCCTCGTCCTTCATAGGGTTCTCGTCGCGTGTATCGTCGGACGTCATCCTCTGCATTATCAACTAAATTATTTACTTTATGGTTGCGTCGTTAAATAACTACGAGCAAACTCCTAAGATCGACGACGACAACTACGACCTATAGGAGTTGTCCAAGGGAGGACAAACTTAATTAGGTGACTCGAAAGAAAGCGTCAAAAATCAGATTTTAACAGGCTGACTCCCAGGTTCAGCTTAGGTCATCACATCGTACCTCCGACGGTCCGGTGCGCCCGCCGCAGGCGAACAGATATGGGTCGGCATGCGGAGGACCCCGACAGGTAGCGGCAATGGCAACAACCCTCAATGGCAGACGGGCGGTGGCTGCATGGGTTCATACAAAACCATGCATGCATTTTTTTAGGTGATTGTTATCCGCACTACAGTTTTGGCTATCCGCACTTTTTTTGAATGAGTTTTACACGCCTTTTGGAAATACGTCTTGTACATGCATTTTTAGGAAAAATGTTCAACACGAAAGTTGTAGATCTCGACGAGATCTACAACTTTCGTGTTGAACACTTTTCCTAAAAATGCATGTACAACCAAAAATTCGCTATAGTTACGCACAAATTTTAATTAGGGCGGCAATACGTCTTGTGCGTGCATTTTTAGGAAAAGTGTTTAACACGGAGATCTACAACTTTAGTGTTGATCATTTTTCCTAAAAATGCTTGTACAAGACGTATATCTACAAGGCGCGTAATAACTCATACAAAAAAGTGCGGATAGCCAAAACTGTAGTGCAATCACCTTTATTTTATTTTATGAAATTAATGCATAATCATTTCAACCAATGATAAACTAATACTAATGATTGGAGAGAGAGAAAAGGCAGAAACTATTCTGTATACGGACGATCGATTGCTTTATGATTCGTGTCCGTTAATTATTTGAACTGAATAAGCTGCAGTTTTCTTTTTGCAAACAGCCAACTTCACCCCCCCCTGATTAATTACCTAACGACCGAATAGGACTAAGGCTTCGTTTGGTTCGGCTTATTTGCTCCGGTGAGTTGGGACAAAAACGTCATTGTCATACCAAATATTTTGTGCTTATAACTAGTTTCTTTTCTTGGTAATGATAGTAACATTTGTCATTCCAAACATACATTCTATGACAATGACAAATTTGTCCAAACTCACCGGAGCAAATAAGCCGAGCCAAACGAACCCTAAGTTGTCAGCACCAAAGTTGCAGATAATTTAATGATCTATACAACTTTGGTGAAGGACCAAAATTATTTTGAAAATGCTAAGACCCTCAAAATTAGGTTGAAAAATAGCCAATTATTAAAAATTAAGCTTTGCTCATTTTTCTGAAATTTCAGCCCATTAATTGAGCCTCTTAGAGGCCTCTCATAAGAAAACTCTGAACACCAAAATTGTAGCCCCATATTTAGGCTGCAACTTTGATGTTCAAAGAATTTCCATCAGGAGTCTCTGGAAACCTCAAAATCATATCCAAAGTGGGCTGGATAATTTATCAAAAGTGGTTTTGACTAGGTGTATAAATGTTTGTGAGAACTTCAGGTCACCTTTTGGAGACTCTAGTGACACTATCATAGAAAGCAATTCACACCAAAGTTGTGGCCCTATATACTAGCTACAACTTTGGTATGCATGACATCTTTATCGGAAGTCTCTAAGACACTCAAAAACTTATACAAATTTGACGAATTATCAAAATGGCGGTGCGTCCCAGCCGCACAGCAGCTGAAAAACTCAAACAAACGCCACCTTAACCAAAAATTTGTTTTCTTAAAAGAGTGTAGAAATTGATTTTGGTAATTTCAAGCCTAAAATTAGATGGGGGTGCGGATAACCGCACCTCCTCAGTGGCACGATTACCAAGATGACTCCCTCGGAGGCTATAAAAGGGGCACAAGACCCTCATTTGAGAGAGAGAATTTTCTGTACGTGTAACGTTCCTAAAGGATGATACGGGACAGTATTTTTAGTTGAAATTGCGACTGTAACGGTATTCATATTTATATTTACAGTCGTAAAAACATATGTAATTTACAACTGTAACTGTATTAAAAAAATCACTTTTTAACACGTGTATTTTCAGGCCGTAACATATACATATGAGATCTTAAAATTATCATAAAAATAATTAAATTAATATTCTGTAAATTTTTTTTTTAAAACACTGTATTTTGGCCTACAAATACAGTAAACGCACCATCCTTTAGGTATGTTATGCGTACCTAAGTATTTTCCCATTTGAGAGGGGGGAATTATACACTAGAGAGAGCTCCTTCGAAGATTATTTAGAGTTCTCCTTCGGTGCTCGAAGATTCCCTTCAGAACTCAAAGATCTCCTTCAAGCCTTGAAGAAAACTCAAAGATCTCCCTCGACCTTTGAAGATCGCCTTGAAGATCATTTTCAGAACTCGAAGATTTCCTTCGGCCCTTGAAGACAGCTCGAAGATCTCCTTCGCCCCTTAAAGATCACTTCGAAGATCTCATTCCCCTTCGAAGATCCCCTTCAAAGGCGACTCGAAGATCTCACTCGGCTTTCGGCTCTGAGCCCAGAACTCCAGTTGCGGTGTTCGTCATCTCAGCAGCTTCAGAGCGCGCTTCTCTGCACTCTGCCCCCCGACAACTTCGACATTCTTTGAAATCTCATCGGAACGAGTGGTGGTCGTCACCCTCGAGAAATTCGCTACGTGTAACACTCAAAGGAATAATGCATATTGGTCGGCTCCGATCCAACAATTTTCATGCAATGAGAGTCCCCTCACGTCATTTCGGTTGAGGACGAGGACTCTGCCACGACGTGGAATTGCGACCAGACGTATGTTTGTGTGATCTGCACGTATGACCCTCTTCTGCTACACGATAGAGAGCAGGGGATTCGACAGGGCGTGAGATTGCGACCCCGATGTAGCTTTTCTGTTTTACTTGTATAGAAGGGCCACCCAACACTAATTGGCGGCGGTATGTGTTTCCTTCGGTTCATTGCGAACCACCAAGTCTATTGTGTTCATCCCCATCATGAATTTGCATTAGAAATCCGACGTGCGAGTCTTAATTTAGGCATGCTGTGTGAAGCCTACCCGTGACGATATCCCAGATCGGTGATGTTTTTATGTTGATGTGCATTGTGATTAGCCCTAGGTGCGCAAACGAGGATATCCTGTACCATTCGTCGTAGCGGTTACGGGAATCTATGAGCTTTTTTCATGTTGGTCTCGTTCCTAGGTGTGCCTGCATTGGGCCCCGTAGAATGACGTAGAATTAATTCCCTTCAACAAAAACCAAACACCATGAAATGAATTATTAACTCCCAATTTCAATTCCTTCCTATTAAAACTCTCCAACCAAATAGATCATAAATGTTGTAATTTTGTTTTTATGAATTTTGTAATGTAAACCCTAAACCTTTAATCTGGTGACTATAAAGTCTCGTCTTCTCCAACCTTCTTCATTTCTTTGCAAATCCTCTCCCAAATCGGCATGGCCTCTTCACAGAGGCAGCTCGTGAGTTCCACGTTATGCCCTGTCATTCCTCCTCGCCGGCGATGCCCTACCTCTGTCGCAGTATTTTCAACCCATTTCGACGAACGCAAAGTGTCGCCGTCCCAAATCTCTACATCTAAGGAACCCGGCAACTGGAACCGCAAGAAACTCATCTTACTCTCCTCTGCCACTATTGCCGCCTCTGCGGCCAGCGGTGGATTTATTTTCCATCTTTTCTCAGCTGTGTCCCATGGAAACAACGGAGGAAGCGGCGGGGGCAGCGGATGGGGAAGTGGAGGCGGCGGAGGCGGCAATGGAGATGGCGGAGGATTCTGGTCAAGATTCTTTTCCCCTCTCTCTGCGCATGCCGAGGAGGAGAAGCAGGAGGCGGGGGCAGGGCCGGAATGGGATCCGCATGGTCTGCCAGCCAATATCGTCGTTCAATTGAGCAAGCTCAGTGGGTTGAAGCGGTATAAGATCTCGGATGTTCTCTTTTCCGATCGCCGGCGAGGCTCCACCTTCTCTAGCTCCGTCGACTCCTTGTTCGAGATGGTATCCCTCCGTTCCGGGGGCGTCTATACGAAGGCCCAGATCCAGGCCGAGCTGGAAACTCTTGCCTCCTGCGGCATGTTCGAGAAGGTCGACATAGAGGGGAAGACTAAGCCCGACGGAACCCTCTCCCTGGTTGTCTCCTTCACTGAGAGCACCTGGCAGTCTGCAGAATCGTTCCGGTGCATTAATGTTGGTCTCTTGCCACAGACCAAGCAGCAGGACATGGATGTTGACATGACTGACAGGGAGAAGCTTGCTTATTACAAAAGCATGGAAAGAGACTACCGGAAGAGGATCGAGCGTTCCCGGCCATGCCTGCTGCCGCTTACGGTGCAGAAGGAGGTGATTGAGATGATGAGAAATCAAGGGAAAGTAAGCGCTAGGTTGCTGCAGAAAATTAGAGATCGGGTGCAGAGATGGTATCAAGATGAGGGATATGCGTGCGCTCAGGTTGTGAATTTTGGCAATCTGAACACCAAGGAGGTTGTCTGTGAAGTTGTGGAAGGGGATATAACTCAGTTGTCTATCCAGTTCCAGGACAAGCTTGGAAACGTCTGCGAAGGAAACACCGAACTTCCTGTAATCCGCAGAGAGCTGCCCAAGCAGGTGAATTTCTACTCAGCTAAGAAAATGCAAATCCTTACATGATTTAATTACTTTTTATTTTATTTTGAATTATTAAAAGAAGGATCAAGTACATCACTGGGTTAATGTTAGCAATTATCAATATATCTTATTAGAACATAAAAATATATCTGTGTGAATTACTAGTGCATATTTAAGATTTAGTAATCTTTAAGGGTATATATATAGATTTAAATACATGGGGATATATGGTAAATTTTGGGATTGGTAAGTGATGCAGGACGGGCGTCCCACCCGCCTGCCACCCTGCGGCCTGGCATCACACCCCGACTCAGGGGTCCCACCGGGAGTCAGGAGTACTGCAAGGGACATTGTCAGGAGTACGAAAGACATCGCCGTTGCTCATTACAATTACCCCAATTCCTGCCACTACTATTTTAATATCTCTAACATCGATACAATCACCCTTTTTCTTCTAATGTTCACAAAGGTATTCATCACTTGAGACACTGCCAGAAGGGTTCTTTTCAAGATGCAACATCATTGGGGGAGCAACACCAGCACCGCTAGAGAGCATGGTAGTGTCCTTTGCACTTAGCTAGCCTATATTGTACCCTATCTCAGTCACAACTTGATAAATCACTATAGGCTCTTCAAGATATACCTCTACAATCATAATATTCATTTTCTTCTTGGTCTCCTCAGCATGCAAGAAGTATTGATACATCCTAGGAGCACCAATTTTTGAAGGCCTGCACAATAAAAGAATGGAGTATCTCACTATTGTTTGAAGCAAAATATTTTATCATAAGACACTTTTGTTTTACCCAACTCTTGTCATCTTTCTTGCCCTCACGTCTTCTTTAAGACTTCATATATGTCCATCATAGCCTAGCGTGCCCTGTAGAGATGATCTTCTTGAACCCTTCTTCAACCAAATAACCAATGTATTCAAAGATACGTTTGAGATGTCGGATCCAATCCATAAACTAACATGAGAAAGATCGTCCATTGAGCTCATGATTCGTCATTCTAATTTCTTCGCTTTGAATATATACTCTTAACCCAAATTAGCCCAACCTTCCAAACTAGGCTCTGATACAAAACATTGAATTCCCGGGACGGTAAGCGGGCACACATGTCACAAAAATCTAAAACTTAAACATCAACATTGCTGTCCAAACCCCAACTAAAAATTAAGTGCGTAGTTCATTAATGATTACTCAAAACCTAAGTTATTAAAGGCGCAAGACGCACCAAGGCGCAAGACGCACCAAGGCGCAAGACGCACCAAGGCGCAAGACGCACCAAGGCGCAAGACGCACCAAGGCGCAAGACGCACCAAGGCGCAAGACGCACCAAGGCGCAAAAAGGTCCTGGAGCCTAGGCGCCGACGCGCGCCTGAGGCACGTTGGGCGCAATAAAAAAAACAATATCTAGTTTATTAAATGCAAAAATTACATAAAATAAAACTATTAACATAACAACACACTAAAATTAATGCCAACAATGAATACGTGATTATTTTGATAGATAACATATTTATAATAGAGGTACACTATGTGTAAGCAAGAATGAAAGACCAGATGACAATATGTGAGAAATAAATCTGAAAGTTACAATAAGACATTTATATGTATAAGCTAACAATTAGCAACGAACCACAACAAAAATTTTCATTCGCTAACAAATGACTCATTTATTGAGAAGTTTAATATTAAATTACAAATGAAGATTGTATTACAATCATATATTATTGCACCTCAGGAACAACCCACTAAGTGCAATACTGCAATAAGGCGGGATACTTCAAGGAAAATACATAAACAAAAATCAATAGTACAATATTTTACTTGTTGTATCTCCATACAAAAATCTGCAATACTGCTTTTGGCGTGTCTTGAACATCAGCTAAGGTGCATGCCTAGGGCACCTCGCCCGCCTTTGCCTGTCAAATACGCGGCCTGGTGTGCCTGAGTCATGCCTCAGGCGTGCCTTTAATAACGTAGCTCAAAACAATCATTAATCTACTGTTAAGTCAATACCAACAAGCAATATAGAACCTGCATAAATAATAATCTCAGAAATCCCAACTTTAGCGTAGTTAAAGGCCTACCAAATACCAAAAAAAAACAATCCAACACTGTGTATGGAAAGAACAAGAAGAATTCAGTCTGAAGCATATTTGGAGTCTATTTACCACATAATCATTGCAGAAATTGAAGAAAAACCGCCTCAATCTTCTCAAAATAACAATAATAGTTTCACATAAACTTCATGGTATTGTTTGAACACTAAAGGCCATTCAAACAACAGTAGAAGTCCCCAAATTAAAACAAAACTACATCTACCAACTTGGGCAATCAAGATTAAACCTGAGAGGGAGAACTAGGTTGGATGGAGGATATACAATTCACCACTAGAGCAGGTAAGTCGAAGACGTTGCTTAGGGGTGTTCAAGAACCGAATCGAATCGAGTAGCTCTTTAATCAAATCCAAATTTGTCATAGAATGCAGAGATTCAGATTCAGATTCGTTCGAATATTTGAATTCGGATTCAGATTCGGATACGTCCTGAAATCTTGGATTCGAATTTGGATTCGGGCTTGGATTCGAATTTAATTATATAAAATTTATTTAATTATATAAAGATTGTTTAAATATATATTGTTATTATTCGCAAATCTTGCCAATAGAGATTATATTATTCGAATTCGGATTCGAAATCGTGTACCACTCGAATTTGAATATGGATTCAAATTCAGATTCGATTTAAAAAAAAGTATCTTTATCTAATCTTCACGAATTGATTCCCGAATTATTTGGTTTGCGAACAACCCTAATGTTGTTTCTTAGGTAAGAGCAGTCACATGTCGTTGTGGCTATCGGGCGATAAGAGCATGGGGTGGAAGGTTCGAGCTTTCCAGACCTCTGTTGGCTCCACATGTTAGCGCAATCTACTTTCTTTTTCCTGGATATTGTGTATCTTCTATTTGGTTTCGCAGATCCCTATTAAAAGAGATACAAAAAATAGTGCAAAATTGTATTTCTACGCTCAAACTAAAGTTTAAATATTACAAAAAATACCCCATGGGGTCTTAGACAAAATAGCAAGTGCCAAAACTGTTTCTTTGACCTGGTGGCTTTGGAAATGTCACACTGAGTGCCAAAATAGTGCTCACGTTACTGGGAGTCCTGATTAAATCTCTGGGAGGCATACGTGATACGCCTTCATGCATGCCCAAGAAACGCTTCATGAGTCATGATCTTCTTTTGATTGCTTCTCGGCCCTCTTCTTGGATTCCAAGATAAAAAGATGCATCCGGAAATGCATCAAAGTCTGTAGTTAATATTCAGTCCATTGTAGCTTATATAATGGGATATATGTTGCTTTAAATTGTAACAATAACGTACTAACTGATAAAAACGTCTTACCATTATTATATATGTACCTTTAAATTGTCAACCAGAAAATAGTAACAGAGAGAAACAACTAGATACCCCTTTCTTTCATCATTTCTTAGTTTTGTTTGCTGTCAATAAGAACATGAATCGAAACTCATTCATAATGGACAAAAGTTTCGTCGATGAAAATTTGGCTTACTCTGAAACTTTCAAGTTGAAATGCTCTGCATTTTTCACTTTTACAATCGTTCTTTATTGCATTGAGTACGCATACAATGATTATGCTATTTAGTTTTCACTTCTATAGTTTTCATGGAAGATGGTTACCTGCCTTTATGTACTTGGATTACGAGATTTAAAATAGATTTAAGTTTTAACTTGATTACATCATTTCAGTGAAAAGAGGTATTAGGCAAATAAACTTAATAGTTATGATAAGTGACGATTTTTCACATAAAGCGAACTGCACGTTAAGTAGGCCCTGGGCGATGAAATATTTATTATTTAGTGAGCATGGGTCATCTACATCAACATCGGATAATCAACAAGTGTAACTAGTGCATGCGGTGACCTACGCTATGAGGCTTGTAATGAGCAAATTAATTGACTCCTATGTATGAAGTGTAATTGAACGAAATAATTGATCGCTAATATTTAGGCGAACATAGTTTATGGGTATGAATAAAAGTAAATTCACAATGAGTTAAAGTGCCGAAAATTTAAATTTGTGCAGTTCTTTGATTCACATGTATTCTTAAGCCTTTGACAATGAAGAGAACATTCAATTTAAAAACCTCTTCAAGTATCAAGCCGAACTCAAAAGTGAAGAGTTAGCCAAGCAATTACTATATATATGCGTGTATTTGTGCGCTCTTGTTTATGTGTTTAAATGTCGAAAATATGTAGTACTCCTGGTTATTTGTCGTGAAAAACAAAGTTGAAAACAAACAGCAAGCCTTCATCTTCTCCGTTGAAAAAGATAACACAACTAGTCTTTCACATTGAAGGAAGCATTTTTGGGTCCAGGAAAAGAGAACTGCAAGCAGTAAGCCAACATTGGCCTAGGGAATGAAGAGGAGATATCTTTCTATTAACTGACAGAGGAAATGTAATTTTATCCTGGCACTTGTGAGAGAAGGGGAGCAGATCTCCTGGCCCTGGTCCTTACGAGCTCTTCTCGTTAATCACAAAATGAAGAAGAGCTGGGATTCGTCACAGTCGGCAGCAACTCTTAAGATACTCAGCTGAATAACAAATGAAGACATCGCCTTAGCTCAACATTTGCAGGAGCAGGAAAAGACATCCTTTAAGAAGCTTGCAGGGTTAGAGCTCAGGGAAGAACACAGCTAGGGCTCTCACTCGGGATTTTTGAGTTTTTCAGTGAAAAATTATCAAAGAAGTGAACATTTTGTCGTTTAATAAGCTTAGGGAAATGTGGGGTTTCGTGGGGAATGAAAAGACCTAAATGCCTAGGCAAAACCAATCACCTGACCCCTTGCATAATGTAGAAGATCCATGTAAAGACCTCTTTTCTCTGTATAGATTAGTCCCACATCTTGGATTGGAGTTGAGATATGACTCGTCCTTCTTATAAATATATGTAAAATATTAGTATTCGGTGCTTTCATGAGAATAAATAATAATATTGGAATTTTAGATTCGTCTTTTTCTACAGGCATCAGAGCCTCTCGAATCCTCACATCAAACTCTCGTCGATTGAGCTGCCGCTCTCTCCGATTGAGTATTATTCTCCCATATGCGTTTTGCAGGTACTCGCGGCCTCTCCATTTGGAGCTCGCCTGTTTCGGTGCTCATCCATCTCTGGCAATAAGCCAGCCCCGACGCCTATTTAGAGGCAAGCCAGTTACCAGGAGTATTCGCATCACATGCTATCTTCCTCTCCTCCCGGCTCGCTTACTCGCGTCCTCTGCGTGCCTACTCGTCGGACCCATGTAGCTGAGCAGCAGGTCTCGCCATTTCCAGAACAAGGTCTTGCCGCCTGTCGTTTCCCTGTCGATTTTAGTTTGCTGCTCGACCTAACGCCGGGTCCTGCGTCAGACTCCATTGCTTTTCCGCTTCAGAACTCGCAACTACATTTCTTCTAGCGCTCACAACTTCTATCTTTCCGGATGCCGCTGCTCCTCTTCTCAGATTCCAAGCTCGCGACGCCCTTCCTCCTGAAGCCGCTTCTCTATTTCTGAACTCACAACTGCCTTCCCTCCAGAACTCGTAGCTGCTTCCTCCCAGAACTTGCAACTACCTTCCTGCAGAAGTTGCTTCTTTGTTTCCGAAGAACTCACAAGCCTTCCTCCCAGAACTCACAACTACCTTCCCTGCTTCTGAATTAGCCGCAATCTCGCATCCAAAGCTCGCAAAGGACAAACCACTCCTTCATAGTGTTTCTCTCGCCGCCCTTAGCCCTCCGACTCATGCCAGCCTCTGCAGGAACTCGCTGAGCCCATTATTTGCTGCATTCACTACCTTCCTGATCCCAACACTCGCCGACCTCACGACTTGAGACTGTTGGATCCGGAGCTCGCCATCGCTTCCTGCTTCCGGGACCGCCACTTCTAATTTTCAGAACTCGCTGATCACTCCAGCTTTAGAACTCGCCGCCCCTTTCCTCATGCACTCGCCGCTCTGTCGATTTGAGTCTGTCGTACGAACTCGCGCCGGATATCCTACATATGAAGCCACTGCTTCTTAGCTTACATGCTTGCAGCCGCCTCTCTATCCGAGCGCGCTGCCGCTTCTCGCCGAGTTTGCTTGTATTTCAATGCTCACTAGCTCATGGTTTATGCGTTCCTGAGCTTGTTGAAGCTCACCCGACTGGACCGGCTTGAGCGTGACAAGATCTCACAGCTCCCTTATGGAATACCTCTCTTGCTTTTCTTTAGCACTTTGTTGAATCTCACCTCCCTCTACTAGGTCTTATGGCCGTCGTAACGGGTCCCGCGACGGTGGACAAGGGTTCACACAACCGCTCCCTCCCCATGCTTCTCTGGCAATGGATGCTCCCAGCACGTCCCACATTGAAATTGACACCCCGCGGGAGGAAATTCGACAACTGCGGGAGCTTGTTAATCGCAACCCCAACTTAGTTACCTCCTCCCATGAAGGTCTATCTTGTTTTCCCCTTGGATCCTCTTGGATTGTGGAATCTGGAGCCACAAATCACATTACTCTGCATAAACCCTCTCGGTACACGGATAGTGCTACTCCCAAATTTATCACTATTGCAATTGACGCTACCACCCCTGTTTGCGACTTCGGAGATGCTCCTTCGACTTCATCCATTTCTCTACGCTTTGTCCTCCATGTCCCTGACTTCTAATTTAATCTTCTCTCTGCCAGTTGACTTACTCATGACCATGACTGCTTCATCACTTTTACCTCTTCTACTATTGTGGTGTAGGATCGACGACCGCGAACTATCATTGGTATCGACCGACTATCAAATGGGCTCTATACTCCGCACCTTTCCTCCTCCGTGTTATCCTCTATTACTTTTGTTAATTGGCATCGACGCCTTGGCCATGCTCCTCTTTCTATACTCTGGAAGTTTCTTCCTGATTTTTCATTTTCTAAATTATTGTATTTACGGAAAACAACACCGCTTTACGTTCTCCCCTAGTTGTACTAGGAGCTCTGCTCCATTTGATTTAGTTCACTCGGACATTTGGGGTCCGTATAATACTGCGGGTGTGTCAGACTATCATTACTTTCTTACTTTGATTATTGATCATTCTCCCGCGACGTGAGTGTATTTACTACATGATCGTTCTGAATTAATGCATTTTTTCGCTCCTTCATTGCTGAAACTCGTACTCAAATTTTGAGCGCCCTTAAAATTCTTCAAACCGATAATGCTCGTGAATATACGAATCACGAATTTCAGGACCTTGGGTATTATCCACCAAACGTCATGTCTATACCCCACGACAAAACGGTGTGACCGAGCGGAAGAACCGACACCTCCTTGAGGTTGCCTACTCACTTATGTTTCAAATGAAGGTTCCCAAGCATTATTGACACTTTCCCACCACATGCTATTTAATTAATCGCATGCTGTCGTCCATCCTCAACTTTGCTATCCCCTTCTCCATCACGTTCCCCTCCTCACCTCCCTTCCCCCACCTCCTCGTGTTTTCGGGTGCGTCTGCTTTGTCCATCATCTTGATCCTCCTGTGGACAAACTGGCTCCTCGTGCCACAAAATATATCTTTGTTCGGTACTCCCGCACACAGAAAGATTATGCGTTTTACTCTCCTACTGATGGGAAAATGGTCACGTCCGTTGATGTCACCTTCCTCGAGGATCGACCATTCTACTCCTTGACTTCTCTCGATACCTCTCCACCTGACACGGTGTCACCTGCTATCCCCCATCCTAACATCTCTATCCACCACACCATTCCTCCCCTGCTCCCTACACCACTAGGGCTGATATCGAGTCGGGTTTGAGCGATTTGGGCTCGGCTCGAAATCAAATTTTTTGAGTCGAACTCGGCTCGAAATCGACTCAAAATCGAAATCAATTTTGAGTCGAGTCGGCTCGACTCAAAATGGCTCGATTCCGAGCCGGCTCGAGATCGAATCGAGCCGGCTCGAAATTGAGTAATTTTTCTTTTTATTCCTAGTTGGCTCAAAATTAAATTGGACAGTCTTTAAATTTAGCAAATGAAACACTTAAAGCCTTCACTCTTTTTATTTAAGTTTAAATTTTAGTGTTTTTAATTTTAAAATAAGAATATATTAATAAATACATAATATTTTTAATCAATTCGAGTTGATTCGAATCATATTTTGAGTGATTTAGGGATGACTCGAAATCGACTTGAAATCAGATTCGAGTCGAATTGAATCGACTCAAATTGAGTCGAATCAATTTTAACTGATTCCAATTTGGCTCAATATTCGAGCGATTTTCGAGCGACTTTCGAGTTTCGAATAATATGCTCAACTCTATACACCACCTCCCCTGCTCCCAACACCACCGCCCCCTCCTCTCCGTGTGCACACTCGCCGTCGTCCTCGATCTGATGCCCTGCGACAGTTGCCTCCTACTGATGATGTTGCACGACCAGTTGATCCGCCTACGACTTCCTCCCAGGATGCAGCCCCCTCTACCAGTCACCCTACCTCTCATTATGTCTCCTTTCACCTCCTATCTCCCGACCTTCACAGGTTTGAGACTTTCTTGTCTTCTATTTTCACTCCTCTTCTGTGCTGGAAGCTCTTCAACATCTGGGGTGGGGGGTTGTGATGGATGGGGAAATGGTTGCCCTTTGGGCCAATCAGACCCGAGACCTTGTCCTCTTTCTCCCGGTCAATCCCGTATGGGATGTAAATTGGTCCTCACTATGTGCCGTAATAGGAAAGTAGCATAATTATGTCCCAAATCTAGAAGAAAACAAGAGTGTAAAATTACTAATATGGACCGTTTCCACATCTAATATAGCAACATGAGCATCCAACATAAGTAGCTTGAACAGCTTTTGAGTTCTCCCAAATTAATAAGCAAAAACAAGAGACCAAGATGAAAATACTGTGCAACCGCTCGTCCGTGGGTGACCTTACGAGCTGCACTTGCCTCTCTCTCCTTGCCTCTCTCTCCTTGCCTCTTCTCTCTCTCACCTCTCTCTCTTCCCACACTATCCCTGCTATTTAATGCCACCCTCTCTCCCAGCCAAGGTCTCCTAGTAATGATGAAAAACTGTTAGCTTTTAGTCTAGGAGACCTAGAGCCCCTCTTCTCTCCTATAGGTTTAGGAGACCTAGAGGGATTTTCTCTCTCTTCCACATCTCTCTCCACCACCGATTCAATTAATATAACGACTGTGAATCCTTCGCTGGTGTTAGGAAATGAATAAGCATATTCTCTTCTGTATGTAGTAGAGATATATATGCAACCCATATATTCATTATACTAAACATATCCACTAGTTAAATCATTGAATTATCTGGAATCCGATAAACAAGTAATAAGAGTTTGTAGATACATAAACAAGTGTCAGGAATGGTCTAAATATATTTAATTATAGTGTCCAACTAATACTTTGTATATCCAGAAACCATAATCCCATGTTTATAAGTTTATATTAAATATCAATGTAACACAATAAATGAGCAATCCATTTTGGGGTATACACTCTGTACCTTCTTGGAAGCTACCCAATGAGCAAGTTCTGGATTTGACTGATATCTACTTAGAAGCCCTGCTGCAAAGCTAATTTCTGGTTTGGTGTAGACATGCACATGCATTATACTGCGACCGCATTGGCGTATGGTGTATTCTTCATGGACTCCCTTTCAGTAGGACATTGTAATAAGCTTAAATATGTCACTCTTAATGACTACCACATCACCAGCCTTACCTTTGAGCATGCTCAAGATGTCAAGCTTCCTCGATGTAAGCCCTTTGGGAGTCCTAATGATACAAATGCGACTTCCCGGGTCCACAACCGTGATATGAACACGACTATCCAGGCCCATCATATACCCTCCTATCTACTTTGCACCTTATGGCGTTTTCGTAATTATGTGTAGGCTACTCCCGTATATATAAGGGAGTGATAATGAGTCTTTTAGAGAGATCTTAGGTCATTTGACTTTAGGCTCTCTTTAGAGATAAGACTCTTAGAGGGATCCTATCCATTCTCAGAGAAATATGGAGTGGTTTCAAAGAAGGTGACGTCAACAGAGACATATTAATGCTTGGAGATGAGATCAATGCACATATATCCTTTTTGAGCTGGAGAGTATCCTAAGAAGATGCATCTAACAATGCGAGTAGACAACTTGTCATGACCTTGGAAAGGAATATGGATGAAGTGGTAAATGCGAGGAGAGGGGAAAAAGAGAGGAATCTGGATGGAGTATGGAAAAAGGGATTTTCCTTGGAGAATAGAAGATGGTATGAGATTGATCAGATAGCATGAGATAAGAATGACATGGCCCAATTATGACCGAGAGACTTTCATTTAACATAACAAAGTTCGGTCGACATCGAGAAGACTAAGATTCTTTTGCTCAACGACACCATTTTGTTGATATGTATGAGCACGTCATGTTTAACAAATGATGCCATGATTGGTACAAAAGGAGGAGAATGATTGACTCATGTATTCTTTGGCATTGTCGGATCACAATATTTAAAGAAGTTCCAAATTGAGTTGTAACTTCATGATAGAAAGATTGAAAAATATTGAAGAGTTTAGATCTTCTTTCATGAGATAGACCCAAGAACATCAAGAGAAATCGTTAATGCAAGTGACAAAATATAAACTCACATTATCGATGGACTTAATTGGACTAGGACCTCAGATATCTGTATGCACCAAATCAAATGCATCAACACTTCATTTCTCGATTTTAGTAGGAAAAGACGTACAATGATATTTGTCATACTTCAGACGTAACATTTTAATATCGATGTAGAAGAAAAGTAGGGTAACAATTGATGAAGAAGATAGGCAGGAGGATGACTAAGATGTTGATACCACTTAAGAGACGAAATCTTAGCGGCAGAGTGAGATGGAGAAGGAATGTCATCCAAGTAGAATAGACCTCCCATTTCAATCCCAGTGACAATCCTTACTCGAGTGAAGGTTCTGAAAATCACAATGAGAAGGAAAAAATAAGCCATAACAATTTAGAGAATTTGTTATGGCGCTAATGGAGAGGAGACTATAGGGAAAATTAGGAATATAAAAGATATTCTCCAATTGGAGGTGAGAGGAGGTGATAACATGCCCTGCCCCACAAATAAGAGCCAGGGAGCCATTGACAGCCACAACCGGAGGAAGACGATCAAGACGACTGAAGGCATGCATGTCTCCCATCATATGAATGGTTGCTCCAAAGTCAATGTGCCACTTTCCTTTAATGGAAATACAAGCTATCTGAGATAGATGGAGTAGATGCGACAATAATAGACATAGATATGGTTAAGGTGTTACTATTTGGACACAATCTGAGAGATAGGAGCAAAAAATTCAGAGAGATCGTGAGCGAGAGTCCAAAAAAAGTGAACTTGCACATGCAAGAACCATGGTTCAACAAGCAATCAACATGCTCAGATTCAACGGCCATGAGATCCACGAGCAGATGAGAAATCAACATGAAATCAATCAAGGCTCCACACGAGACAATGTCTCGCAGAGCTCGTTGAACGCGATATGAGATGTAGATTGTGCTAGAGAGCCCACGCACGAGAGAGGATCAGAAGCTTGCAGAAGTCATGTGACAACATAAGCCCTGGATCGACAACAGAAGATGCTCTGTCGCGCGAGAAAGTTCGACAGGACTGGAAACAAAAGGAGCTCTGTCACTTAAGAAGTGTTGCGGGACAGACACATGATCATTGGCTTGACAGTAGGAGTTATGCGGGTTCATGTGAGAAGGCTGGATCGACAATAGGATTGCACGAAGAGTGCTTCGTGGTTGTGTGAGAAGAAGCTCTCGCGTGAGGCTGGGAGTATTCATGTGAGACCAGGAGGTTTCACGCGAGATTAAGAGAGTTTATGCAGACGAGTCATGCTGAGAGTATTCTGATCTGATTAGAAACCACTATGATACCATGTTAAACCATAGGATCAAAGTTTTTATTTATATGATCATTCATAAATTGCATCACTCATCTATATATGCATTGTAAGAGGATTCCACAAATCTCTGCAAGAGATGTGAGACTAAATAAGCGAATAGGAAATAATATATGGGCTCACTGGGCTTTTTCTGATTATGGGCTTTAACACCGAGTTTTGCCTTTATAGATGGCCATCTATAACCTTTGTTCCACTGATTGCAAGCTTAGGAGGCCCTAGCAAGTCCCACCATTTTAGTTTTCTGACTGTCTAGGAATATGCAGTAGTTCTTCTGTTTGATTTAATCTTTCATGTAAAGTTAGTGCATTTAACTTCCTTCAGTGACAGCTAATTTTAGTTCATTGAATTTAATCTTTTGATGGTTGAACTTATCTCAGCTACGGCCAGGCCATGTCTTCAATATCGAAGCTGGTAAGCAAGCGCTGAGGAACATAAATTCACTTGCTCTGTTTTCCAACATTGAGGTGAATCCAAGACCTGATGAAAAGAATGAAGGAGGAATTATTGTTGAAATCAAGCTTAAAGAGTTAGAACAGAAGTCTGCTGAAGTAAGTACAGAGTGGAGTATTGTTCCTGGACGTCAAGGAAGACCAACCTTGGTAACAAATCAAAAACTATATGTTTCATGCATTTGAACTCAAATTTCTTTTCTTCATCTTTGTCCCTGCTCTGCACTATTGGCATATTGTAATATAAATTATAGTGCATATAAAGCTTGTTCTCGTTTTTTTCATGTGGATGTTTGTAATATTAGGCATCCATCCAACCTGGTGGGACAGTTACCTTCGAGCACAGGAACATCAAAGGGCTTAATAGGTCCATAGTAGGTTCTGTGACGTCAAGCAATCTCCTAAACCCTCAGGTATGATGTTGTATATTTAATCAAACATTTTTTTGCTCAAGTTGTTAGTACTGCTTAGAGAACTTCAGTACTCGTTAAATTCTTGTGTTTAGAAAACAAAAGAACACTATTTTATGTATCATTCTCATGGTTTTGTTTATCTAAGTAAAGGCTGTACTTAAACTCCTTTGTCTGACTGTTCATTTTGCATGCAACAAATCAAAGAATGTACATGCTCTTGTGCATTTCCATCCATATTTGGTTTCTCCTGTCCGAGTGATCTGTCTTTTCAGTGAATTGAAGTAGTTTCTGATTATGGTGGTGCTCTCATGGTATATTTGATGCATTCTGTAATTGACTATGTTAAGTTTACCTTTTAGGTAAGTCTTAAAATTTTCTGCAGAGGTGATTAGAAGAAAATATCTGATGATTCTAGTATGTTCATAGGTTCTATTTACTACAATTCCTGAAATACTACAGATCTAATATCATGCAAGTTATTACTTTTGAAATTTAGGCTAAATACACCCTGGAGTAAAAATACTGTAATTAGTTTTCTGCGTGGACCTAAATTAAAGTTCATCTCCAAAGTAAATTAAATTTACTTTAAGAAATTGAATGTTTATATCTTTATTACACTGTATTTATTATTTAATCACATTACATGTTGGAAGTTCATAAAAAGTACATTTTGATGTTGTTGTCAATGTATTTTCTCTAGTAATTAAGATGAAAAAAAGAGAC
The DNA here is from genome assembly GCA_033032865.1 of Dactylorhiza incarnata. Classification (NCBI taxonomy): domain Eukaryota; kingdom Viridiplantae; phylum Streptophyta; class Magnoliopsida; order Asparagales; family Orchidaceae; genus Dactylorhiza; species Dactylorhiza incarnata. The sequence continues at coordinate 2,344,920 of JAWHQI010000337.1, forward strand.
CCCATGATAGATTAATAGAATAGTACAAATGTTTAGTTAAACTATTGAAATGCAAAAACATTCTAAGATTTTTGTGTTAAGGAGGCCGGACCAGAACAAGGGGTGAGCATGGGCATGTGGAGGTTCTACGCATCACCTTTGGTGCTCCTAAGCATTTCAAATAATGCTGCCGCAAATGAAGAAATCTGGTTCTCACCATAATACTTTCTGCAAGGGCTGTAAATATCCTAACTACCATAGTGCTTCACAAACCCAACTCCAGTAGAAAGCCCAACACATTCAACAGTTGTTAACTGATTGCATGTCCTTGATCTTCTTCTCCCATTACTGTGCTGTGCTCGTGCAAATCTTCCCCATGTCTGCAAATCATTCCCAACATCTGCAAATCTTTCACAGAATCTGCAAATCTTTCACGGCATCTGCAAATCCTGCTCGACACCCGTAATGCGACTTATACCATCAGTTTTTCCGCCAACAGTTCAAAAAAAACCTAGCTTCAGCACAATTCTATGCCATTGCAACCCTAAACCTCATGTTTCTATGTTTTGCATCTCTCACTTCTCGTTGCCGCAATAATATTTCATCAATGTTGCATCGTAATATCTCTATTCCATTGCATCTTTTCAAACCATCTGAGCATCTGATCAGGAACAATGCTTATTTGTGGATGTTTGGCAGTGTTCACAGAAAGGTTCAATCTCTGTAAAATTCATGCCTTTTAATTTTATAAGCCATTTACTTAGATTTGGGTAGAATTGCATCTATGACCATTGCACTTCACTATTTATCCCACACCCCGACAATACATGGACATAATTGCATTACATAGACCTATTATTTCCGCTAATAATATGAAGTTATGGTCATGTACAAAGTTATTAGGGAAAGTTTACCCATGTTATGAAACAAACATGATTAGAAACATATTTTTATTTTAATTTCCAATCTTGTATGTAAACAATTTGTAATTGGCATTATTACATTTTAAAATTGTATTTTAGCACTTTTTCCCCATCTGTATAATTTACATTTATCAGTATCGTCATTTAATGCTGTTTGTTGTGCACCATGTCGTTTATAACAGTAGAAAATATAGTTATATGCCTTGGCATATTAAGTTAATCTACAAACCAGAACACTTGAGAGTAGCAGAACATGCTGTCTTTGGATTAAAAAATCACTGGACTTTCAATTGAAAAAAAAACTTCTATTTGTGGTAAAATTTTTGGACCAGTGTCCCGTTCCGAAATCCTGGTCCGGGTGAGGTGCTATTCTGACACGTGGCGAAATCGCGTGAGTCTATCCGATAAAGAATTTGGCGCCAAAGAAAACTAAACCGTGCGCTTCTTCACTAGCGGGCTTTTCATTATTCTGCGCCATTTTCTTCTCCCAACTACTTCATTTCATCTGGAAGCAACCGTCGATCTCTTCTACTGCAAAGTACCCAATGTCTTCCTCTTATTCCTTTTTCAGTTCGAAGAGCTACAAAATGAGAAGAGCAGGTATGGTCTAGTATTTTATGAATCGTTTTATGTGTTGGTGTTGATGCACTGATATTGCCATTAAAGTCTCTTTGCAGTCTTTTTAGAAATAAAGCTAAGATGAGGGATGATTTCCATGGAGATTAAATTTAGTCTCCGTAGAGATCTCTAAGCTCTACGTAGATCAAATTTGATTTCCATGGAGATTAAATTTGATTTTCATGTAATATCATTTTATTTTGATAGGCTGCCAGCAAAACGAACGGTCATGTATTTAAAGTAGTCGAAAGTGAAGCTGAAGCCTATGAGATGCACTGCACGTATGCAAGTAGGGTTGGTTTTAGCATGCGTAAAGAGCACACAATTTGTTGTCTTGGCACAAAAACTCTAAATACACGTGAATATCATTGCTCCAAGGCTGGATTAAAAAGAGCGGACAAGGTTCCAACCTCACATTTCAAATTTCGGCGTTTGGAAACTAAAGCAAATTGTCCATCAGTTATTGTTTTCAATGCCGATAGAGAAGGCAAACATTTGATCGAAGGCAAATTTGTGAAGGAACATAACTGATGGAGATCAGTTACGCGTCTGTTCAGATATTTGTGAGTTTGACATTTTTGGATCGCCGGATGGACGATCGGAGACGGTGATCGCGACTGACTCGATTTTTCATATTTTTTATTTTTATTTTTTTGACTTGTATTTTGAAAGATAGGTTTAATTATCTATCGGACGATCGTTGCCATTAGATATATTTAACATAATTCCCCCCTATATATGACTAGCAACAGAATGAAAGAGACATTGAGAGATTAGGTTTGAAAAAACTGAACTGCTCGGTCACGGGAGGTGCCGACTCCCTCTCTTGGTACTGACACTGGGAGCTACCACCGCCTCGGCCACCCTCAGGTGCCGATGCCCGAGAGTCCTGACTCCACCTACGTCGCTGTTTCTTCTGCCGAGAGACACAACAGACGCTAACTGCCTCCCTTCCCATGCACGAGAGTCCTTCCAGTAGACAGTCCTCCTTCAGAGCCGCCTCTTCTGACTTTCAACATCCATGGGAGTCTCCTCCGCCGCTTCCTCCAGCCCCGCTACCACTTCCCTAGCTTTTCCTAAGCCCCACCAGCTCGACAACTACTCGTCCGGCTCTCCACAACCCCTCTCCCACAAAAATCCACCCTCAAACACCCTCCTAAAGCCTTACCAGCCTCCTCCACTCACCCCACAACCTTCAAACACTCCCCCTGCCCAGGTCAACCACTATTCCCCACGAAACAACACTCCCATTCCCTTCCAGCACCCTTCCATCCCACAAACAACCCACCCTCCCCTCAGATTGCCCCCGTTCCAGTAGACCGTACTATATTTCCTCCACAAAATGACCACCCCCTCTCCGCATTAACCCTCGGACAATCAAAACTACTTGCCAAATTGCATCTGCCACGTCGATGGCCTCCAGATTTGTGCCCTTACAACGTCAGCTCTTTTGGGTGAAATCCACATTTATTTTCATGTCTTTTACATTTGTACAAATACACTTCTATTGCTATTATTATTGTCCTTGATTAGTTTGACTAGTTAGCTCTCGTAAGTGTGTGCTCTTATTGCCCTGCAATATATAAGTTTCTAGTACTTTCAATTAGTTGCAATTGTTATTTGTTAACCTAATTAGAATTTTGGTATTGATTGTGATGAAATGTGCGAATATTTTAAAATCAATATTGTTTAATTAATTGCACGTCGGAACCCATTGTATGATTGAATCAATTACATTCACATTAGATTTAAGGTTTATGTCGTAGGATTGTGTGTACTTGCATCTCTATTGCATTTTGGTTCTTGTTGGGTCTATTGCATTTAATTGTGATTGTTTGCATGACATCTAGGGCTAGAGAATCACTCGATCTCGTCCACCTATAGATTCACTCGATCTCGTCCACCTATAGATTCGTCCTGCGTCAGATTGGTATCAGAGCCCTAGGTTCGGGCTTTGTTTAATACGTAGTAGTATAGTTTATAAGTTCCTTCATGGCTAGTTATCGCTATCATTCCTCTCCTCTATTTAGGGATCCTGAGTCCATCTACACCCGATCCCCTAGAGCCCTTTTAGAGATATCCTCATGTTACTACGCTGATTATTCCCGATCGCTGCACACCACTCCCAGAGACCGTGTCGACCCCTCGACGTGATCCCTCTATGCTAGGAATGATCACTTCGAAGATTATCATCCCTATCCCTGCGCACGAGTGGATCATCGTTTTGAGAGAGATCTCGAATGTAGGCTTCGTGCCGTTGCTCCATCGTTTACTGGATTGTCGAGTCCCGAATCTTTTAGCTCCTGGCTCGTGGACATGGAATATTATTTTGATTATTTTGATATACTCGGTGAGCGCCGCATAAAATTTGCGAAACTTAGACTTCTAGATCTGGCGAGAGTGTACTGGGCTAGCATTGAGAGGACCCGCGAGCGAGATTGTCTTCACCACATCACTAGTTGATCTTCATACATTCAATAAATTTTTCTACGCACTGCCCAAAGAGCCGCCAGATAAACCACCCATCCTTAGGGACTTTCACCGCTATATAGCGTATGCATTTGTCCAGTATGTCGTGTTGGTCGTTAATTATTTGCATCTGTTGCATGATTTGCATGTCATATTCCGGCGTACAGTTATATTAAATAATGAACATTTTAAAACTTGCGTCGGTAATTACATGAGAAAACAAATATTCAAAGAAGGTGATTGAGTGATGATTTGCACACTTTTGAGAGGTTCCCATTGAGGACAACTATGAATCTTAATGCTAGGCAAATATGTCCATACACTGTCATGAGAGAGTCTGAGTCAAATTTCTTCGAGCTTGATGTTACTTGGAATATGAGTAGTCATCATGTATTCAATGTAGAAGATTTGATTCTAGTAAAACCACTCCCCCTGACATTTCTTGCACCCGTAAATCCACTGCCTGCATTCCACGCTTACTCCAAGTCTTGTTGACCTTCGACACACACCTAGATCTACTATTTTGTTTTGGAATAACCTCTACAACTGTTGACACTCAGATTCATGTTTCCTGTACCCATCCACCAATAACTGCCATGGCTGACCCCAACTTCCCTCTCCCAAGAACTCCATTACTTCTTCACCACCCCATCAACCCTCTGTAACCTACCCGACTCCCACAACCACAACCAAATCTCAATGAGCATCCTGAAACTTTGCATAACTGCTGCAACTCCACTGTCCAGCCTCAAAATCTCCAACATTTCTCCCCTCACGGCCTCCTATTCTCATCTAAGATCTTATATGGAGTTCTAATTTTCATTCATTGTTAATTTGGTGTAAAACATATGCTTATAAATGCTAGATTGTTAATTTGGTGTAAAACATATACGTCAATTTCAATATGAATTAATGAATTATGTACAAAAGCTAACTCTGATATAGTCAAATAAGAGTTGGCATGGAAATAATAATCCGGTATCTTTCGTAGCATTTAACCGTGGTAATTAACTTGTAATGGGTACCTTCTATGAAGCACCGATACTTCCTTGAGGGTCACGTACCCGTACCGGATACGTATCCGACACCGGTACGTACCCGATACTCGCGGATACACCTCTTGTTCTAGTATGTTGATACACTTGGACTTGGTAGACTGTTCTGCATATTGTAATAAGAGTATGTTTTTCTGAAGTAAACAAAAAACTTGTGCGTTTCTTTTAGAAAAGAAAAATTGTGACTCAGAAATATAACTTACGATGCTTGTTTATTATAGTAACAAAATGTACTTCAGATTTAGGTATCTTTTTTCTGTAAAAATATAAAGAATTTGATTTAAATTTTATTATTTTATTTTTTTACTATATATTTTAAGGATTAGATGCTTTAAATTTGTACTGTTTCTATTTGTTCAACATGAATTTTTCAATGTTTAATATTTTGCTAATTTGTCTCTAGACGAACCAGAAGTTGAAGATGTATTAATCTCCAATAATGGGGAAGAAAAGGAAGAAAATGACTGATAAACATCCTTAAATTTGATTCAAATGATTATGAATATTTTTTGTTCGAGAACTTCATATTATATTGCATTAACTATGAATTTGTACTTCAATTGATGATTTATGCAATTATGCTTGTTGTTTTATTATTTTGAGGACTTTTAATTACATTTATGAGAGTATACATATATATATATTTTATTTAATACAACGTATCCCGCCGCACCCGCATCCTTATTTTTTAAATTTTGCCGTACCGCTGTACCGGATACGTATCGTACCCGGTACTCGTACCCGTACCGGTGCTTCCTAGGGTACCTTTTTTTGTACCACGGTGGAAAAAATTGACCATAAGAGAGTTTGTTTTACGTTATCGCTGCACTGTTAAGCGACAAAAGTACTTGCTTTGTGCTGACTGATTTCATATTGTTAAGCTCTCACTTTTTTTTAAAGCAAGTCATGCACAGAAGATGCATTGTGTTTTTACATGCGGCTCCTATTAACAAATGGCAATTTGTTGCAGTTCATGAAGTTGTTATTGTAGTCATCTATATAATACTTTTTAAAAAAAAACTTTTGTTGTTCGTCTAGGATGATCTGTCGTTCAAGCTCGAATATGTGCATCCTTACATAGACGGTGTGACGGATCCACGCAACCGCACCTTTCGTACGAGCTGTTTTAACAGCAGAAAGATGAGCCCAGTGTTCACCGGCGGACCCGGCGTAGAAGAAGTTCCTCCCGTCTGGATCGACAGAGTCGGTTTCAAGGCTAATATAAGTGAAGTACGCTTTAAAAAAAACTGTTAATCCCATGTTCTCAAAGTTTTTGGAAATTCACATTTTAACAGTCGGTGTATTTTGTAGAGCTTCACACGCCAAAGCAAATTTACCTACGGAATTGTGGCGGAGGAGATCACAACTCGCGACGAAACCAGCAGCATCTGCACTCACGGTGCCAGGCCGTTGCCCAGCGGCGGCCTGAGCATGGATGGCCCTCCCACAACTCTCAGCGGCACCGGCATCGACCGCATGGCATTCGCGCAGGCGAATATCACCCGCGACAACACGAAATTTGTGAACGGCACAATTGTTGGGCAGAGGAATGTCTTCCAGGTAAATTTCTTTTGGCTTTCCATTGCAAATCACACTTGTTCTAGCTAGCTATCCAGAAACCAATACTAACTATTTCCGTGTTGTAATAACAAACAACACAGCTGGACCAAGGACTCGGGATTGGCAGCAAGTACCCGTTCTTCAATCGTCACCAGCTAACTCTCACTCGATTCATTCAATTGAAACCGGTGGAAGAAGGCGCCGGAAAACCTCCGCCGCCTGTTCTGGTTCTGCACGGGCATTATGGCGGCTGCGTGGGGGACCTCCCGAGCTACGATGCCTTCACTCTCGGGGGCCCCTACTCTGTCAGAGGCTACAACATGGGAGAGCTCGGCGCGGCTCGAAACATTCTAGAGGTATATCTATTTGCGCGGTTCGGGCTGCTTTCCAATGAATGATTTCTGCCCCTAACTGGCTGGGATGCTGCTTTCCAGGTTGCCGCCGAATTAAGGATTCCGGTTAGAAACAGCCACGTGTACGCATTTGTGGAGCACGGGAATGATCTTGGGAGCTCCAAGGATTTGAAGGGAAACCCGACCGAGTTCTTTCGCCGCGCGGGGAACGGCTCGTCTTATGGCGTCGGCGCTAAGCTGGGTCTGGTGAGGATGGAGTATGCCGTCGACCACAATTCCAGCACCGGAGCTGTTTTTTTCCGATTTGGCGAGAGGTTTTAATTAGGCGATGATCGGCTATGTATATGGAGGACTCGTAAGCATGCTTCGATTTCGCGCTACCAATTTTTACAAATTCTTTTTATACAAGGATATTTAGCAATGTTTGGCAAGATAATATTGGTTATGACCGCCGCCAAGAAAAGAAAACTAGTTTTGAACATAAAAATGGATGAAGTTCCTTAGGTGAGGACCGTGAGGTTGGGCGTTCACGAACTACATTTCATAACCGCCGCGTTCACGACCGTGCCAACGGAGCAAAAGTTTGGTGATGATCACTACTTTTTTCACAATATCACAGTTTGGTGATGATCACTACATTTCATAACCGTGATCGTTGAGCTTGCTTCTTCAAATTGTGATCTGTGAACTACCTGGTCCCTAAACATTGGTCGGCGGCCAACGATTGTTGATCGTTGCGCTATCCTTGCAATAAATTATTACTGAGCCATTTGGTCACTGATCAATGCTTCTCGGTTAACGATCGCAGACAACGAAGCTTTATTTGAGGAATTATCTCCTTAGCTTTGCTTATCTTCAAGGATTCCTTAATTAGTGTTTCTACAAGTCCCGACCTAACATTTTGAGGTTCTCTTGGATAATGACACTTAGTTCTATAGTTCAATACATTTATCTTTATTACATTAAATCACAAAGGGATTTATCCCAACACTTTCCTTCAATTATACAAAAATATTTATAAAATCAATCACTCTTTACCCATGATTAATCCTAATTAATATTCGTGTTATGAAACAACCAACCTACCTCTAAATCCTCATAGTTTATCAAATCTATGTTTTTATTCTTATTTTAAATCTATCTTGTAAATTCTTAGTTAGTTATTTTTATTCATTATTAGTTCTAAACAACTCCAAATTTAACCGATTCTCTAGATAAACTATATCCTGAGTAGTAATTTTGCCATTCACAATTACTCACTATGAAGACAATATTTTTTCACTACTTTTATTACTTGAGCAAAACTGGTGCACATGTCAACATATAACATGTTCACTATGATGCAAACCATAATCCTAAGCCAACATTCGTCCATGTTTAGGTCTTATTGATTCCGAGCACACATTGATATTTGATCAATGCTTCTCCGTTAAAGATATCTTTCATCGCAGGCTTTCCGAAAGTAACTAATTTAAGAATGCAATCTCTTCACGAATTGACTTACTGAGTGCACATCTCTATGACATGAATTGTCATTGTATGCTTAAAACTAGTTGAATTACACTCATCTTACTCAAGTAAAGAATATGTATGTTCTTCCCAGTATGAATTGCTTGCCTTATGCAATTTATTCACTATTTCAATTATGACAATTAGCTTCTTACCGCTGCTTGGACCTTTTTATCCCTCATGGTGAGTTTGGATTACTTAGGAGAAGTAAACACTCAAATTTGGGGAAAATTTGATGAGTGAAATTCATATCTATGTTTTGTGTTGTTATTTGCTTGATTTCATCTATTTTCCCTAATTTGTATGAGGTTAACAAGTTTATTACATATAGTTTTAAATTATTGATACATGGGATCAAAAAAGTTAATAATAGATTCTTGTGTTATTTGGAAGTGATTGAGACCCAATTAAGTAGTCTACACAAGGGACACGATCGTGCGCCTTGTTGGTCACGATAGTGCGACATAGGTTCTCTCCCGACTCTTACAGTTTTAAGTTTTCATGTACTGTTAGTTGATGCATGTTGCTCGGGCATGCATCAACTGGCCAACACGGGATCATGCCCTTTTTGTGCATGATCGTGAACTTTCATCTTTGAAAATGACCTGAAATTTGAGTTCTGTCTTCTTCCAGAGCGCCTTCTTCATGAACGACCTTGCGCCACTGCACGAGCAGACTGTCTGCACCATTCCTGAAATCCAACACGATCATGCCCACTATTGCATGGCCACATGCCTATACAAAATATAAATCAGGTTGGAATTTGGACTTCTGTCGTTTGCCCGTATGCCTTCTTAGTGCATGAATGTGCGTCTGCGCACGAGCGGGTTGCATTGAACAATTTTCTAGGGTCAAGTTGGTGGGCATATAGCTTCACGACCGTGCATCACTGTGTGCACTATCGTTCGTTATCGTCTAACATCTCGCCTCCATGCTTTTCGTGCAGTTTCCCCGCCAAAATGCATATTGAACACGCACGATCGGGCACATGATTGTGCGTGACCATTTTTCTGAGGGTGTAGCTATGACTTCTTATCTTGTTTGTAAGGACTTTTGGGTTTCTTTTCTTTTTCAAGGCATATGAGTTTTAGGCCATGAGAGTAATTCTCCAATCCAACTAGGGCTTCAAGGAAGAGAATCCAAAATGCTCAAGAAAGCTATGAGGCACAAAAATGAAGAAGGGTGGCAAGAGCACATGGAGAGTAGACATGTAACTTAGGAGATTAGTGACAACTTCTCGTCAACCCCGAATAGTAGCTGAGGCTTGCATGAGATGCCAGATTGACGACTAGAGTTCGATCTCTCATAACCAAGGAATGGTGTCTTCTCTCCCTTCGTATCTACATCCTCCCTTCATCACAAACCTTGGATGCTCGAGGTTTCTTATTTGACATGGTTGTGAGTTATTTTATTCAATTCTTAGTGAGTATAAATCATGTACTTTCATGTTGGAATGTTCATGCTCTTAAAGTAGTTAAGAAACCTCCTTTAAAACCAAGAATCAATTAGCTTACCTAGCGAAAATAAAATAAAAATTTGGGTATATTTCGCTCTCTGCTCCACGCGGATTTGAGAAAGTCACTCACACACTTTATTACTTTGACCGATACATTGCCTTAGCATCATCATCGGGATTTGCAACCGCACGTGAGAGCTGTAATAGTCTTTTCGCTTTCCTCTTCACTTCTTCCAACAATGAAGATTACTAAATCACAAAAGTGTGAGCAAATGAATCTCATATTTTATGGTAACATTTTATGGTAACAAAGAAGATTACAACATCGATACTTTAAAATACTTGATCCCTCCACCCGCAAGATCATTAACACGGGACAACAGATCCAGCAGGCTGGTAAGATATTTCTGAAAGCCATGAATATTGTTGTTCACACACCGATCAGGTGCAAACTTGGTAACAAATGCATTGCTGTGCCGTGTTGCAGCTTCCATCTATAGCACTCGTGCGTTCGCTTCTACAAGTCATTCCGCAATTGGTGCTGCTCAAGCATGGCCCCCTAAAATTTAAGCTCGTAAAATAGCACACCTTCACGGTCTTCACTGCTGCATCCGCCCTCATATCTTCATAAAGACCATAAAAAATATAAACATGCAATTATTCATAAAGACAATTAAATATATAAACATGTAACTATTCATGAAGATGAATATATAAAGATAATAGAAAATACCGAAAGAGACGGGGAGAAGCAGAACGAGCACAAGTGCTGCGAGAATTCTCTGGCTGAACTCCATCGATGCTTGCTACACAGCTGCTTAATTGCTTCCTTTTTACTAATTGTGACTATTTAGAATTTATTAAATCTCCATAGCCTTTACGGGCAGCCCGCTACCTCCGCCATAACACTAATCTCATTAGTAGTTGATCTTAGGTTTCTTCCTCTGAAAACTTCATTGGAGACGAGAAGGGTGACTAGCAACTTTTGATTTGTGATTTACAACTAGTACTAATTGATGATGGTATAAAATCTTTTAAAATTTTGATTTATGATTAACAACTAGTAATAATTTCATAGTAATATTGTCTTTATTTTTTATTTTTTGAGGATCGAGTAGTTTTTAAGGAATTTTGGGTTTCTTTTCTTCTCCTTCAAGGAAAATGAGTTCCAGGCCGTGAGAATAATTCTCCAACCCAACCAGGGCATCAAGGAAGAGAGCCCCCAAAGCTTAAGGAAGTTATTTGAAACAAAAATGACGAAGTGGAGGCGAGTGCACATGGAGGGTAGACATATAACTTAGGAGATTAGCTACAACTTCTCGCCAACCCTGAACAGTAGTCGAGGCTTGCATGAGATGCCGGATTGACGACCTGAGTTCGATCTCTCATAACTGAGGAATTGTTTCTTCTCTCTATTTGTATCCGCATTCTCCCTTCTCCACAAATCTTGGATGCTTGAGGTTTTTGATTTGACATGATTTTATGTTATTTTATTCAATCCTTAGCGAGAAGAAATCATGTACTTTCATGCATTGTGAATTTATGGTATTGTATTTGTTTTTTTTACTTATGTATTGTGCTTGGATGAATGTGTGCCTCTTTCATGTTGGAATGTTCATGCTCTTAAAATAGTTAAGAAAACCCCTTTAAAACCAAGGATCAATTAGCTTATCTAGTGAAACATATCAAATTTTGGGTATATTCACTCTATGCTCCTTGCGGATTCGAGAAACTCATTCACACACTCTATTACTTCGACCGAATCATGATCTTAGCATCAACTTTGGGATTTGCAACAACACATGAGAGCGGTACAATAATAGTCGTTTTGCTTTCCTCTTCACTTCTTCCAACAAAGAAGATGACTAAATCATAAAAGTGTGAGTAAATGAATCTCATATTTTATTGTAACATTTTTATAATAAGAAAAGTTCAAAACATAAACATATAGAGATACTTTAAAGGGATGATAAAAATACATTCAACAAGCACACATCAACATTGTAAACACAAGCAACCCACACAACATTGTAAGCATAAGCAACCCCCAAAACAAGAACTCTTTAATTAAGGGGATGATAAAAACACATGTAACAAGCACAAAATATGGTAAACACAAACAACCTCCAAAACAACATCTTGAGGAGGAACTCCGCTACCATGTCTCCGAAGAGCAATGTAAAATATTTTGAACGAGAAGATATTGCGCGCGTTGGAGAGGGTAGCGACCGTAGGAGGAGTACCAACCCAATTGGACTTGGGGGTGGGGGGGGGGGGGGGGGGGGGGGGGGGGGAAGGGCGCCGCGCGACAGCCGTTTGGGGCCTCCCGAGCGGGGCCGCGCGTGGGGGGTACTGACTTGGGTGCGCGGGGCGCGTGGGTGCGTGTGAGGCATGTGCGTTGTTGCGTGCAATGCCGCACACATGGCGCGCATGCTGTCGCGTGTGGCTTGCACGTGCTTGTGTCTGTTTTTGGCATGCTCGTGATCTCGTTCCTGGGTTTTCGCGATTTTGTCTATCTCCCTTCCCCAATATGTGTGTAAGTCTTCTTTTCCACAATGAGTGAGCTTCCACTATCTCTTGACCGAGAAGATGAGCATTTTTCTTACGGGTGATCAAACCCAATCTAAATCGTTTACACTGGAGGTTCTAAACCAAAACAAGTCTTTTGAAGGGAGAGTTAAATAGCCGTTTATAGAGTGGGTTGTTGAAGATGTGAATGTAATAGCTCTTAACAAGAATGTCTCTAGAGAGGAGAGACTATTTGATTCAAAGAAGAAGGAGAAACATATAGAGAAGTGGAAAATGAGAGGTAGGATTAGAACTTTTTGTTATTCTCGACATTAGGAGTTCTGGGCTGACGGTGAAAAGCTCTGTAAAAGCTTCTAGGGCATCCACCAAACAAAGGAGCTTTTATATCTCCTATGCTTTCGTTTTCTGTCCAAGGTCTAATAGGACAGTAACAGCGTGGGCGGACGATAAGGCTGATGCCTTTCATTTTGGGAGAGCAATGCCTCTTTTTGAATTTGACAGAATACTTTAAGTTCGGTCAACGACCACTTAGGGGAACACTTCCAGGAGATAGTAAGCGGTCATCAAACTTTGTCTGCGTTCGAGTTGATCTCGTGGTCACTGGTCGACGATCACTGAGTGATGCTGAAGGTCGTCATTCAACGATCATTGATCGTTGATCTACCTTCCTCCGATCTTCTGGAGTTGAGAGATAAGATCACCAATCAACAGTCAACAGTCAACAATCGGTGATTGTTGAGCTTGCTTCTTCAAATTGTGATCTGTGAACTACCTGGTCCCTGAACATTGGTTGGCGGCCAACGATTGTTGATCGTTGTGCTATCCTTGCAATAAGTTATTGCTGATCCATTTGGTCAACGATCAATGCTTCTCGGTTAACGATCGCATACAACAAAGCTTAATTTGAGGGATTATCTCCTTAGCTTTGCTTATCTTCAAAGATTCCTTAATTAGTGTTTCTACAAGTGCTTGACCTAACATTTTGAGGTTCTCTTAGATAATGACACTTAGTTCTATAGTTCAATACATTTATCTTTAATACATTAAATCACAAAGGGATTTATCCCAACAGTTTCCTTCAATTATACAAAAATATTTATAAAATCAATCACTCTTTACCCATGATTAATCCTAATTAATATTCGTGTTATGAAACACCCACCCTACCTCTAAATCCTCATAGTTTATCAAATCTATGTTTTTATTCTTATTTTAAATCTATCTTGTAAATTCTTAGTTAGTTATTTTTATTCATTATTAGTTCTAAACAACTCCAAATTTAACCGATTCTCTAGATAAACTATATCCTGAGTAGTAATTTTGCCATTCACAATTACTCACTATGAAGACAATATTTTTTCACTACTTTTATTACTTGAGCAAAACTGGTGCACATGTCAACATATAACATGTTCACTATGATGCAAACCATAATCCTAAGCCAACATTCGTCCATGTTTAGGTCTTATTGATTCCGAGCACACATTGATATTTGATCAATGCTTCTCCGTTAAAGATATCTTTCATCGCAGGCTTTCCGAAAGTAACTAATTTAAGAATGCAATCTCTTCACGAATTGACTTACTGAGTGCACATCTCTATGACATGAATTGTCATTGTATGCTTAAAACTAGTTGAATTACACTCATCTTACTCAAGTAAAGAATATGTATGTTCTTCCCAGTATGAATTGCTTGCCTTATGCAATTTATTCACTATTTCAATTATGACAATTAGCTTCTTACCGCTGCTTGGACCTTTTTATCCCTCATGGTGAGTTTGGATTACTTAGGAGAAGTAAACACTCAAATTTGGGGAAAATTTGATGAGTGAAATTCATATCTATGTTTTGTGTTGTTATTTGCTTGATTTCATCTATTTTCCCTAATTTGTATGAGGTTAACAAGTTTATTACATATAGTTTTAAATTATTGATACATGGGATCAAAAAAGTTAATAATAGATTCTTGTGTTATTTGGAAGTGATTGAGACCCAATTAAGTAGTCTACACAAGGGACACGATCGTGCGCCTTGTTGGTCACGATAGTGCGACATAGGTTCTCTCCCGACTCTTACAGTTTTAAGTTTTCATGTACTGTTAGTTGATGCATGTTGCTCGGGCATGCATCAACTGGCCAACACGGGATCATGCCCTTTTTGTGCATGATCGTGAACTTTCATCTTTGAAAATGACCTGAAATTTGAGTTCTGTCTTCTTCCAGAGCGCCTTCTTCATGAACGACCTTGCGCCACTGCACGAGCAGACTGTCTGCACCATTCCTGAAATCCAACACGATCATGCCCACTATTGCATGGCCACATGCCTATACAAAATATAAATCAGGTTGGAATTTGGACTTCTGTCGTTTGCCCGTATGCCTTCTTAGTGCATGAATGTGCGTCTGCGCACGAGCGGGTTGCATTGAACAATTTTCTAGGGTCAAGTTGGTGGGCATATAGCTTCACGACCGTGCATCACTGTGTGCACTATCGTTCGTTATCGTCTAACATCTCGCCTCCATGCTTTTCGTGCAGTTTCCCCGCCAAAATGCATATTGAACACGCACGATCGGGCACATGATTGTGCGTGACCATTTTTCTGAGGGTGTAGCTATGACTTCTTATCTTGTTTGTAAGGACTTTTGGGTTTCTTTTCTTTTTCAAGGCATATGAGTTTTAGGCCATGAGAGTAATTCTCCAATCCAACTAGGGCTTCAAGGAAGAGAATCCAAAATGCTCAAGAAAGCTATGAGGCACAAAAATGAAGAAGGGTGGCAAGAGCACATGGAGAGTAGACATGTAACTTAGGAGATTAGTGACAACTTCTCGTCAACCCCGAATAGTAGCTGAGGCTTGCATGAGATGCCAGATTGACGACTAGAGTTCGATCTCTCATAACCAAGGAATGGTGTCTTCTCTCCCTTCGTATCTACATCCTCCCTTCATCACAAACCTTGGATGCTCGAGGTTTCTTATTTGACATGGTTGTGAGTTATTTTATTCAATTCTTAGTGAGTATAAATCATGTACTTTCATGTTGGAATGTTCATGCTCTTAAAGTAGTTAAGAAACCTCCTTTAAAACCAAGAATCAATTAGCTTACCTAGCGAAAATAAAATAAAAATTTGGGTATATTTCGCTCTCTGCTCCACGCGGATTTGAGAAAGTCACTCACACACTTTATTACTTTGACCGATACATTGCCTTAGCATCATCATCGGGATTTGCAACCGCACGTGAGAGCTGTAATAGTCTTTTCGCTTTCCTCTTCACTTCTTCCAACAATGAAGATTACTAAATCACAAAAGTGTGAGCAAATGAATCTCATATTTTATGGTAACATTTTATGGTAACAAAGAAGATTACAACATCGATACTTTAAAATACTTGATCCCTCCACCCGCAAGATCATTAACACGGGACAACAGATCCAGCAGGCTGGTAAGATATTTCTGAAAGCCATGAATATTGTTGTTCACACACCGATCAGGTGCAAACTTGGTAACAAATGCATTGCTGTGCCGTGTTGCAGCTTCCATCTATAGCACTCGTGCGTTCGCTTCTACAAGTCATTCCGCAATTGGTGCTGCTCAAGCATGGCCCCCTAAAATTTAAGCTCGTAAAATAGCACACCTTCACGGTCTTCACTGCTGCATCCGCCCTCATATCTTCATAAAGACCATAAAAAATATAAACATGCAATTATTCATAAAGACAATTAAATATATAAACATGTAACTATTCATGAAGATGAATATATAAAGATAATAGAAAATACCGAAAGAGACGGGGAGAAGCAGAACGAGCACAAGTGCTGCGAGAATTCTCTGGCTGAACTCCATCGATGCTTGCTACACAGCTGCTTAATTGCTTCCTTTTTACTAATTGTGACTATTTAGAATTTATTAAATCTCCATAGCCTTTACGGGCAGCCCGCTACCTCCGCCATAACACTAATCTCATTAGTAGTTGATCTTAGGTTTCTTCCTCTGAAAACTTCATTGGAGACGAGAAGGGTGACTAGCAACTTTTGATTTGTGATTTACAACTAGTACTAATTGATGATGGTATAAAATCTTTTAAAATTTTGATTTATGATTAACAACTAGTAATAATTTCATAGTAATATTGTCTTTATTTTTTATTTTTTGAGGATCGAGTAGTTTTTAAGGAATTTTGGGTTTCTTTTCTTCTCCTTCAAGGAAAATGAGTTCCAGGCCGTGAGAATAATTCTCCAACCCAACCAGGGCATCAAGGAAGAGAGCCCCCAAAGCTTAAGGAAGTTATTTGAAACAAAAATGACGAAGTGGAGGCGAGTGCACATGGAGGGTAGACATATAACTTAGGAGATTAGCTACAACTTCTCGCCAACCCTGAACAGTAGTCGAGGCTTGCATGAGATGCCGGATTGACGACCTGAGTTCGATCTCTCATAACTGAGGAATTGTTTCTTCTCTCTATTTGTATCCGCATTCTCCCTTCTCCACAAATCTTGGATGCTTGAGGTTTTTGATTTGACATGATTTTATGTTATTTTATTCAATCCTTAGCGAGAAGAAATCATGTACTTTCATGCATTGTGAATTTATGGTATTGTATTTGTTTTTTTTACTTATGTATTGTGCTTGGATGAATGTGTGCCTCTTTCATGTTGGAATGTTCATGCTCTTAAAATAGTTAAGAAAACCCCTTTAAAACCAAGGATCAATTAGCTTATCTAGTGAAACATATCAAATTTTGGGTATATTCACTCTATGCTCCTTGCGGATTCGAGAAACTCATCCACACACTCTATTACTTTGGCCCAATCATGATCTTAGCATCAACATTGGGATTTGCAACAACACATGAGAGAGGTACAGTAATAGTCGTTTTGCTTTCCTCTTCACTTCTTCCAACAAAGAAGATGACTAAATCATAAAAGTGTGAGTAAATGAATCTCATATTTTATTGTAACATTTTTATAATAAGAAAAGTTCAAAACATAAACATATAGAGATACTTTAAAGGGATGATAAAAATACATTCAACAAGCACACATCAACATTGTAAACACAAGCAACCCACAAAACATTGTAAGTATAAGCAACCCCAAAAACAAGAACTCTTTAATTAAGGGGATGATAAAAACACATGTTACAAGCACAAAATATGGTAAACACAAACAGCCTCTAAAACAACAGCTTGAGGAGGAACTCCGCTACCATGTCTCCGACGAGCAATGTAAAATATTTTTAACGAGAAGATATTGTGCGCATTGGAGAGGGTGGCGACCGTAGGAGGAGTACCAACCCAATTGGACTAGTGGGGGGGGGGGGGGGGGGGGGGGAAGGGCGTCGCGCGACAGCCGTTTGTGGCCGCCCGAGCGGGGCCGCGCGTGGGGGGTACTGACCTGCGTGCGCGGGGCGCGTGGGTGCGCGTGGGTGCGCGTGCGGCATGTGCGTTGTTGCGTGCAATGCCGCACACATGGCGCGCATGCTGCCGCGTGTGGCTTGCACGTGCTTGTGTCTGTTTTTGGCATGCTCGTTATCTCGTTCCTGGGTTTTTGCGATTTTGTCTATCTCCCTTCCCCAATATGTGTGTAAGTCTTCTTTTCCACAATGAGTGAGCTTCCACTATCTCTTGACCGAGAAGATGAGCATTTTGCTTATGGGTGATCAAACCCAATCTAAATCGTTTACACTGGAGGTTCTAAACCAAAACAAGTCTTTTGAAGGGAGAGTTAGATAGCCGTTTATAGAGTGGGTTGTTGAAGATGTGAATGTAATAGCTCTTAACAAGAATGTCTCTAGAGAGGAGAGACTATTTGATTCAAAGAAGAAGGAGAAACATATAGAGAAGTGGAAAATGAGAGGTAGGATTAGAACTTTTTGTTATTCTCGACATTAGGACTTCGGGAATGACGGTGAAAAGCTCTGTAAAAGCTTCTAGGGCATCCACCAAACAAAGGAGCTTTTATATCTCCTATGCTTTCCTTTTCTGTCCAAGGTCTAATAGGACAGTAACAACATGGGCGGACGATAAGGCTGATGCCTTTCATTTTGGGAGAGCAATGCCTCTTTTTGAATTTGACAGAATACTTTAAGTTCGGTCAACGACCACTTAGGGGAACACTTCCAGGAGATAGTAAGCGGTCATCAAACTTTGTCTGCGTTCGAGTTGATCTCGTGGTCACTGGTCGACGATCACTGAGTGATGCTGAAGGTCGTCATTCAACGATCATTGATCGTTGATCTACCTTCCTCCAATCTTCTGGAGTTGAGAGATAAGATCACCAATCAACAGTCAACAGTCAACAATCGGTGATTGTTGAGCTTGCTTCTTCAAATTGTGATCTGTGAACTACCTGGTCCCTGAACATTGGTTGGCGGCCAACGATTGTTGATCGTTGTGCTATCCTTGCAATAAGTTATTGCTGAGCCATTTGGTCAATGATCAATGCTTCTCGGTTAACGATCGCATACAACAAAGCTTAATTTGAGGGATTATCTCCTTAGCTTTGCTTATCTTCAAAGATTCCTTAATTAGTGTTTCTACAAGTGCTTGACCTAACATTTTGAGGTTCTCTTGGATAATGACACTTAGTTCTATAGTTCAATACATTTATCTTTAATACATTAAATCACAAAGGGATTTATCCCAATAGTTTCCTTCAATTATACAAAAATATTTATAAAATCAATCACTCTTTACCCATGATTAATCCTAATTAATATTCGTGTTATGAAATAACCACCCTACCTCTAAATCCTCATAGTTTATGAAATCTATGTTTTTATTCTTATTTTAAATCTATCTTGTAAATTCTTAGTTAGTTATTTTTATTCATTATTAGTTCTAACAACTCCAAATTTAACCGATTCTCTAGATAAACTATATCCTGAGTAGTAATTTTGCCATTCACAATTACTCACTATGAAGACAATATTTTTTCACTACTTTTATTACTTGAGCAAAACTGGTGCACATGTCAACATATAACATGTTCACTATGATGCAAACCATAATCCTAAGCCAACATTCGTTCATGTTTAGGTCTTATTGATTCCGAGCACATATTGATATTTGATCAATGCTTCCCGGTTAAAGATATCTTTCATCGCAGGCTTTCCGAAAGTAACTAATTTATGAATGCAATCTCTTCACGAATTGACTTACTGAATGCACATTTCTATGGCATGAATTGTCATTGTATGCTTAAAACTAGTTGAATTACACTCATCTTACTCAAGTAAAGAATATGTATGTTCTTCCCAGTATGAATTGCTTGCCTTATGCAATTTATTCACTATTTCAATTATGACAATTAGCTTCTTACCGCTGCTTGGACCTTTTTATCCCTCATGGTGAGTTTGGATTACTTAGGAGAAGTAAACACTCAAATTTGGGGAAAATTTGATGAGTGAAATTCATATCTATGTTTTGTGTTGTTATTTGCTTGATTTCATCTATTTTCCCTAATTTGTATGAGGTTAACAAGTTTATTACATATAGTTTTAAATTCTTGATACATGGGATCAAAAAAGTTAATAATAGATTCTTGTGTTATTTGGAAGTGATTGAGACCCAATTAAGTAGTCTACACAAGGGACACGATCGTGCGCCTTGTTGGTCACGATAGTGTACCATAGGTTCTCTCCCGACTCTTACAGTTTTAAGTTTTCATATACTGTTAGTTGATGCAAGTTGCTCGGGCATGCATCAACTGGCCAACACGGGATCATGCCCTTTTTGTGCATGATCGTGAACTTTCATCTTTGAAAATGACCTGAAATTTGAGTTCTGTCTTCGTCCTGAGCGCCTTCTTCATGCAAGACCTGGCACCACGCACGAGCAGACTGTCTGTACCATTTCTGAAATCCTGCACAATAATGCCCACTATTGCATGGCCATGCCTAAACAAAATATAAATCAAACTGGAAATTGGACTTCTGTCGTTTGCCCGTATGCCTTCTTATCACATGAATGTGCGTCTGCGCACGAGCGGGTTGCATTGAACAATTTTCTAGGGTCAAGTTGGTGGGCATATAGCTTCACGACCGCGCATCACTGTGTGCATTATCGTTCGTTATCGTCTAACATCTCTCCTCCCTGCTTTTCGTGCAGTTTTCCCGCCAAAATGCATATTGAACACGCACGATCGGGCACATGATTGTGCGTGACCATTTTTCTGAGGGTGTTGATATGACTTCTTATCTTGTTTTTAAGGACTTTTGGGTTTCTTTTCTTTTTCAAGGCATATGAGTTTTAGGCCATGAGAGTAATTCTCCAATCCAACTAGGGCTTCAAGGAAGAGAATCCAAAATGCTCAAGAAAGCTATGAGACACAAAAATGAAGAAGGGTGGCAAGAGCACATGGAGAGTAGACATGTAACTTAGGAGATTAGTGACAACTTCTCGTCAACCCCGAACAGTAGCTGAGGCTTGCATGAGATGCCAGATTGACGACTAGAGTTTGATCTTGTAACATCCCCAAAACAACTAGACCCCTAAGATGCATTTTGTCATGACAAGGTCATGACATTGCTCCAAGAAGACAAAATGGGCCAAGGAGGCCCCATGATTTCCATAAATTAAGAAGAAATGCACATTGGGGTGCAATTAGCAATTTTTGATGGCTTAGCTTAGGGTTGACCAATATACCTCCAACAAGTCAACATAACATCATCATGACCCCTATGACCATCCAAGGAGGTGAGTAGGCCACTAGGGACCCTTGGGGTCAACCAAATTGGCCAAATTGACCAAAGTCAACTTTGAGCTATCCTAGGCCAACCTCCATGAATAAGGGCAATTGAACTCCAAATGATCAAATTGGACCCACCCTCTTATGGCAACCTCCCTAGGGGACCTAATGAACCCAAAAGCCCCATCATAGGGCCATCAATTTGGGGAAAATGGGCCAATTACTAAAAAGCCCCAAATTGACCTATTAATACTAAAAACTTAAATTGAACTTCAATTGACCCATTGTGATCAAATTGATCACCTCTAACACTCTTGGGCCACTTAGGGAGTCTAATGGCCCCACATTGGTCCCTTGGTGTAAGCCAATTTTGAGGAAATTGGGCAAATTACCAATTTGCCCCAAATTACCAATTACACCCCTTTGGCTTCTAATTTGCCCCAAATTGGCCAAATTGACCCAGCACAACCCTACCCAAACACTAAGGGAAGTGAGTAAGACATAAGCAAGCCAAGGTGCACATTCAATTTGGAGAATTAAGGCAAAAACACCAAAATACCCAAACTACCCCTATAAGCAAATAAGTGCAATTAAGCCCCTTATGCCCCCACCATGATTGAATTCCTCTTGGAATAGGTCCATAAGGTACAAGGAAGCAATGTGGGTCAGTCACATTGGGTTGGGTGGTCTTGGGTCAAGCCCAAACCCAAAGATCCCCAATTTGGCCTATTGGGTCAAGTGAGCCCAAACTCAAGTTAGCTGGACTTAACCCAACCCCATGACCCAAAATGGCAGCCCACATGATGACCAGCCCCCAAGCCTTCAGAAATTCGAAATTGGGGCTGATTTACCAAGGTTTTTGGAGGTATTAGCTTGGGAAGAGACAAGGAAGAGGGAAATGAGGAATGAATGCCAAATGGCACCCCATTTCCCTTCCCCAAGCCCTCCTCTGGACTGAGGATTTAATTCCATCAGTGTTGGGCAGTGAGAGAGGGTCCAGGAGTGGCCAATTCGGGCGGCTAAAGGGGTGGCCGAACCACCATTGAGGGCATCCAGCCATATACCCCCCTTTGCCTCCAATTCTCCTCACCATCACTCTCAGAACCCCCAGGGCAGTCAAAATCGACTACTGGAAGTCGTCTTTCGCTGTAGAATCGAGGATTCGAGCCTAAGCCGCCGCCGCCGCCACCAACAATGGTGAACACCCGCCGGAGCCACTGCCACGCCGCCCTGCTGTACGATTTCTCCTCCCCTCCCTCTGTGCTAGTGATCTAAGGTCCTAGAAAGGGCAAACGAGCTCAATTGAGCCGTCAGCCATGCGCCTTTTCCCTCCCGAATTCCAATCGGGCTTCCTCCAGAGATCGCCGGGAACCTCCACCTCCGGCCACCATTCCACCGCCAATCGACGGCCAACCCCTCAACGGAGGTGGTGGCGGCGGCAGATGGCCGGGGAGGGTGGTGGTTGGCCGGGATCAAGGCAGTTTTCCTCTGGGCCGTCGGCTAGAGGAAGGAGACGAAATCACAGCCGTTGATTTCGTCTCCTTGATCTCTATTAGCAGACCATAATTAATTCTGCCTAGATTTTTAATCAGTTTGCATGCTGTTTTTGAAGGCCCTAGAGGCCATATTTGCAAAAATGATCAGAGACAATAATTGTATCCCTATGGGTCTACTTTCTGTAGGATTTGAGATCAAGTGATTTGGAGAAATACTGCTCCTTGTAGAGCCATTCTACTAAGACTGCTCATTGTGTCTATTAGCAAACCATAATATTTCTGCCTAGGATTTTAATGTAGTTTGCATGCTATTTTTGAAGGCCTTAGAGGCCATATCATGAAAAGTTGGCAGAGATAACATTTATAGCCCTTGGGATCTACTTTCATTTGCCACCTTAAACTCTTAATTTGGTGCACTGTGGACCCCAGGGCATCCATTCTACTAAGACTGCTCATTATGTCTATTAGCAAACCATAATATTTCTGCCTAAGATTTTAATGTAGTTTGCATGCTATTTTTGAAGGCTTTAGAGGCCATATAATGAAAAGTTTCCAGAGGAAACAATTGTAGCCCTATGGGTCTACTTTCTGTAGGATTTGAGATCAAGTGATTTGGAGCTCTACAGCTCCTTGTAGAGCTATTTTTCTAGGACTGCTCATTTTGTCTATTAGCAAACCACATAATCCTGCCTAGATTTTTAATGTAGTTTACATGCTAATTTTGAAGGCCTTAGAGGCCATATCATGAAAAGTTGCCAGAGACAACAATTGTAACCCTATGGGTCTACTTTCTGTAGGATTTGAGATTAAGTGATTTGGAGCTCTACATCTCCTTGTAGAGCTATTTTTCTAGGACTGCTCATTTTGTCTATTAGCAAACCACATAATCCTGCCTAGATTTTTAATGTAGTTTACATGCTAATTTTGAAGGCCTTAGAGGCCATATCATGAAAAGTTGCCAGAGACAACAATTGTAGCCCTATGGGTCTACTTTCTGTAGGATTTGAGATCAAGTGATTTGGAGCTCTACAGCTCCTTGCAGAGCCATTTTTCTAGGACTGCTCTTTATGTCTATTAGCAAATTTGGGTGGAGTGAGCCCTATGCCTTGGGGTTGACCCAATGGCTTGAAATGCTGGACATGGATCCTTGGCAGCAATATTCCTTCCCAAAAGTTATTTGGGATTTTTGGGTACAAAAATCCCAAGATAAGGAATTTACTAAATTACCCCTAATTTAGGTTATAAAATAAAAAGACGGTCATATGAACTTGGAATGATATGAGACCTGGGATCTGGTGCTTCTAGACTAATATGGTGCTATAATGTTTTCCCAGAATTTAGTGAAGTCTTAACATAGCACTTGTAGTGTAAACCCCTATACGCACACCAAATGTATTAAATTATAATTAAGGGTAAATATTACTTGGAATAATATGAGACTTAGGATCTGGTGCTTTTAGACTAATATGGTACTATAATAGTTTTCCCAGAATTTATTGAAGTCTTAACATAGCACTTGTAATGTAAACCCTTATACGCACACCAAATGTATTAGATGATAATTAAGGGTAAATATTACTTGGAATAATATGAGACTTAGGATCTGGTGTTTCTTTTTAGACCAATTCGGTGCTATGGTAATTTTCCCAGAATTTACTTAGGTCATAACCTAATACTTGTAGTGCAAACCCCTATTTGCACCCCATCTAGGTTAAATAGAAATTATGGTCAAATATTCCTGCTAAAATGTGAAACTCAGGTTTTGGTGTTTTTAGACCAGCGTTATGTCATGGTAATTTTCCCTGAGATCATTGAGATCATAATCAAATACTTGACTTGTAAATCTCTATTTGCACACCTCCTATCTTTAATAGAAACTATGACTTAGGATTCCCTGGAGAATTTATGAAATTAGATTTGAGATTGTTAGATCACTACTCATTGCGAACCTATGGTGATAATTGGAACTCGTTTGGATATGATGTGATCAAGATCGCACCATAGGAGTCTAATCTAGATCAATCTTGTTTCGGTCTGCGAGTAGTGAAACTGATTTACATGAATTAGACCACCACTGACCTTCACACGTAGAACTGTTAACTCTTAGTAATTATGAAGGCTCAGGTCACTTGGAAGAGCATCTCTAAGGGCATCTTGGGAAATAAGGATTGGGGCGCGTTTAGCAAAGCTATAGGTGTGTGAGTTTACAGTGGTATGAAAAGGAGGTTAGACCTCATCAAGGGCCCCACACACACAACTCATCAGTGTTAAACAATTGTATGGAAGTAAAACTACCCATAGCCGGGAAGCCATTTTAAGGTAATACTCGAGGGAGAAGTCGGGAAGTATCTAAGGCAAACACTGGATTAAGGATGACGAAGAATAAGAGTGTGGGTCCAAGTAAGGTTGAGAATGTTATTTGAATGTGAGCAGTTCCTCGGTGAAGAAAGGGGACTCGAGTTTAAAATGTGACGACGGGAGAGTCAGCACCCGGTCACAGCTGGAGGTGTTGGAGTTCAAGGAACTCCCCCACTCCTAATTGCCAAGTTTAACTCATCTTAGAGATGTAATGTAATTGGAGAGGAAAATGGGGATCAAGTAAAAAGGGGTAGACACCAACAAGATTAAGTGCCTTGGGAATAGGAAGTTCGGGGTGTCAGCCCGCCACACTTCCTAGTACCGCTGCGAGCCCCTCACAGGGTAACCCTCCGGATGTCCAAGGTTAACCATAAAGCTTCTAAGTTCAACTAAATCATAGACAAGACTAGTTAAGTAGGAAAACTCGGCAAGTTAACTTCCATTCCGAATCGGGACGTTATATATAAGAATGGACTGGGATAGTCCGGCGAGCGGTAGGCTCGGGTTATAAGAATGGACTGGGATAGTCCGGCGAGCGGTAGGCTCGGGTTATAAGAATGGACTGGGATAGTCCGGCGAGCGGTAGACTCGGGTTATAAGAATGGACTGGGATAGTCCGGCGAGCGGTAGGCTCGGGTTATAAGAATGGACTGGGATAGTCCGGCGAGCGGTAGGCTCGGGTTATAAGAATGGACTGGGATAGTTCGGCGAGCGGTAGGCTCGGGTTATAAGAATGGACTGGGATAGTCCGGCGAGCGGTAGGCTCGGGTTATAAGAATGGACTGGGATAGTCCGGCGAGCGGTAGGCTCGGGTTATAAGAATGGACTGGGATAGTCCGGCGAGCGGTAGGCTCGGGTTATAAGAATGGACTGGGATAGTCCGGCGAGCGGTAGGCTCGGGTTATAAGAATGGACTGGGATAGTCCGGCGAGCGGTAGGCTCGGGTTATAAGAATGGACTGGGATAGTCTAGCGAGCGGTAAGCTCGTAGTTTGTATATAGACTAGTGAAGTCTAGCGAGCTGTAGGCTTTAATTTATAAATGCTGATGTAGATGTGCGAGCTGGAGGCTCGGTTGTAAAAGGCTAACTTATGTTGCTTGTGAATGAGATGTGGTGGGTCTCCGGATCTGTCTTAGTCGTCACACCGACAGCAGTTCGTTGACTCGGCAGTGCTAGAGGTTTATTAGGGCCAGGTTGTTTTACTGCGCGTCCGATGGGACGAATTCCCTAAACCCTGCCTGGCCATTTCAGTTTAGTACGCAGGAGCTCGTGAGTACCGGGTACCGGTATCACAGCGTACGTTTGGGCCTAGGAATGGTAGTGTGACTTACCCACCTAGGTGAGGAGACGCCCGCTCCTCTGCCACCGTTTGACCACGACGGGAGGTGCCCGAGAGGTTAGCTACCTCCGAAAAGTGGGAACTAAAGGTCTGTACGTACAGAGTCGAGTGTGTGAGTTGCATGTGTATGAAATAATAATACAAACATTGCATCATTGCATTGCACTTCATTGCATAGCATTTCTGCACAAACTGAGACCTCATCGTATAAATTAGTGTGGGCTCTTTTATACGATGAGTTTACTTCTTGCCAGATCCCTTAGCTTATGTGCTATTTTATGTGCATATAAGTTAAGGTTACTTTCGTAGCTGCTCCTTATTTATACCGCTCTTTTACTTATACTGCTCTGTTACTTATACTGCTTCTTACTTTTGCTTATATACATACTCCTGCTTGGGTAGATATGCTTTCATTATTTGTTTAGTACCTTTATACTTGCTAGTCTCGCCACTGTCACCTGCTTTTGATTTACCCCTTGATGTCCTCCGCTTCCTCCTTCCACACGGTGCCTAGGAGTCGCGGGGGGAGGCGGGGACAAAATCGGCTTAGTCTTTATGACTAACGGTCGGTTGTGACCGTAGGTACACGAAGTGATGGAACCCCAGAGAAGAGGAGACAGGACACAAGGAGCTTATGCCGCGCGTTACTTCTACTACAATACAGGTGTTCGAGAGTTGAGAATTGATTAGCTTCCGCATAGATGTAGAGTGAGAAGTTTATATACTTTGCTTGGATATGTACTGGGCTTAAGCCCCTTTCTCTCTTTTAGTTCATTGCTCATCAAGGACATTGTAAGCATGTATTTTGTATATTTAATGTGATTGTGGACTTGCTTCTTCTAATTGCTTCTATTACTAAGAATTGTGGTTGGCCTGGATGATGTTGATTAGCCGGCAGGATCGGCGTATTGTGGCGGGGACCATTGGGTGTAATGGTCTCGCCGCAAGACGGCGGTTCTGGGCGGTAAGACCCGGTTTAAAAGCAAAAAAAAAGGAGGGTCTTACAGATCTCTCATAACCAAGGAATGGTGTCTTCTCTCCCTTCGTATCTACATCCTCCCTTCGTCACAAACCTTGGATGCTCGAGGTTTCTTATTTGACATGGTTGTGAGTTATTTTATTCAATTCATAGTGAGTATAAATCTTGTACTTTCATGTTGGAATGTTCATGCTCTTAAAGTAGTTAAGAAACCTCCTTTAAAACCAAGAATCAATTAGCTTACCTAGCGAAAATAAAATAAAAATTTGGGTATATTTTCTCTCTCTGCTCCACGTGGATTTGAGAAAGTCACTCACATACTTTATTACTTTGACCGATACATTGCCTTAGCATCATCATCGGGATTTGCAACCGCACGTGAGAGCTGTAATAGTCTTTTCGCTTTCCTCTTCACTTCTTCCAACAAAGAAGATTACTAAATCACAAAAGTGTGAGCAAATGAATCTCATATTTTATGGTAACATTTTATGGTAACAAAGAAGATTACAACATCGATACTTTAAAATACTTGATCCCTCCACCCGCAAGATCATTAACACGGGACAACAGATCCAGCAGGCTGGTAAGATATTTCTAAAAGCCATGAATATTGTTGTTCACACATCGATCAGGTGCAAACTTGGTAACAAATGCATTGCTGTGCCGTGTTGCAGCTTCCATCTATAGCACTCGTGCATTTGCTTCTACAAGTCATTCCGCAATTGGTGCTGCTCAAGCACGACCCCCTAAAATTTAAGCTCGTAAAATAGCACACCTTCACGGTCTTCACTGCTGCCTCCGCCCTCATATCTTCATAAAGACCATAAAAAATATAAACATGCAACTATTCATAAACAATTAAATATATAAACATGTAACTATTCATGAAGATGAATATATAAAGATAATAGAAAATACCGAAAGAGACGGGGAGAAGCAGAACGAGCACAAGTGCTGCGAGAATTCTCTGGCTGAACTCCATCGATGCTTGCTACACAGCTGCTTAATTGCTTCCTTTTTACTAATTGTGACTATTTAGAATTTATTAAATCTCCATAGCCTTTACGGGCAGCCCGCTACCTCCGCCATAACACTAATCTCATTAGTAGTTGATCTTAGGTTTCTTCCTCTGAAAACTTCATTGGAGACGAGAAGGGTGACTAGCAACTTTTGATTTGTGATTAACAATTAGTAATAATTGATGATGGTATAAAATCTTTTAAAATTTTGATTTATGATTAACAACTAGTAATAATTTCATAGTAATATTGTCTTTTTTTATTTTTTGAGGATCGAGTAGTTTTTAAGGACTTTTGGGTTTCTTTTCTTCTCCTTCAAGGAAAATGAGTTCTAGGCCATGAGAATAATTCTCCAACCCAACCAGGGCATCAAGGAAGAGAGCCCCCAAAGCTTAAGGAAGTTATTTGAAACAAAAATGACGAAGTGGAGGCGAGTGCACATGGAGGGTAGACATATAACTTAGGAGATTAGCTACAACTTCCCGCCAACCCTGAACAGTAGTCGAGGCTTGCATGAGATGCCGGATTGACGACCTGAGTTCGATATCTCATAACCGAGGAATTGTTTCTTCTCTCTATTTTTATCCGCATTCTCCCTTCTCCACAAATCTTGGATGCTTGAGGTTTTTGATTTGACATGATTTTATGTTATTTTATTCAATCCTTAGCGAGAAGAAATCATGTACTTTCATGCATTGTGAATTTATGGTATTGTATTTGTTTTTTTACTTATGTATTGTGCTTGGATGAATGTGTGCCTCTTTCATGTTGGAATGTTCATGCTCTTAAAATAGTTAAGAAAACCCCTTTAAAACCAAGGATCAATTAGCTTATCTAGTGAAACATATCAAATTTTGGGTATATTCACTCTATGCTCCTTGCGGATTCGAGAAACTCATTCACACACTCTATTACTTCGACCGAATCATGATCTTAGCATCAACATTGGGATTTGCAACAACACATGAGAGCGGTACAGTAATAGTCGTTTTGCTTTCCTCTTCACTTCTTCCAACAAAGAAGATGACTAAATCATAAAAGTGTGAGTAAATGAATCTCATATTTTATTGTAACATTTTTATAATAAGAAAAGTTCAAAACATAAACATATAGAAATACTTTAAAGGGATGATAAAAATACATTCAACAAGCACACATCAACATTGTAAACACAAGCAACCCACACAACATTGTAAGCATAAGCAACCCCAAAAACAAGAACTCTTTAATTAAGGGGATGATAAAAACACATGTAACAAGCACAAAATATGGTAAACACAAACAACCTCCAAAACAACAGCCTGAGGAGGAACTCCGCTACCATGTCTCCGACGAGCAATGTAAAATATTTTTAACGAGAAGATATTGCGCGCGTTGGACAGGGTGGCGACCGTAGGAGGAGTACCAACCCAATTGGACTTGGGGGGGGGGGGGGGGGAGGGCGCCGCGCGACAGCCATTTGTGGCCGCCCGAGCGGGGCCGCGCGTGGGGGGTACTGACCTGCGTGCGCGGGGCGCGTGGGTGCACGTACGACATGTGCGTTGTTGCGTGCAATGCCGCACACATGGCGCGCATGCTGCCGCGTGTGGCTTGCACGTGCTTGTGTTTGTTTTTGGCATGCTCGTGATCTCGTTCCTGGGTTTTCGCGATTTTGTCTATCTCCCTTCCCCAATATGTGTGTAAGTCTTCTTTTCCACAATGAGTGAGCTTCCACTATCTCTTGACCGAGAAGATGAGCATTTTTCTTATGGGTGATCAAACCCAATCTAAATCGTTTACACTGGAGGTTCTAAACCAAAACAAGTCTTTTGAAGGGAGAGTTAGATAGCCGTTTATATAGTGGGTTGTTGAAGATGTGAATGTAATAGATCTTAACAAGAATGTCTCTAGAGTGGAGAGACTATTTGATTCAAAGAAGAAGGAGAAACATATAGAGAAGTGGAAAATGAGAGGTAGGATTAGAACTTTTTGTTATTCTCGACATTAGGAGTTCTGGGCTGACGGTGAAAAGCTCTGTAAAAGCTTCTAGGGCATCCACCAAACAAAGGAGCTTTTATATCTCCTATGCTTTCCTTTTCTGTCCAAGGTCTAATAGGACAGTAACAGCGTGGGCGGACGATAAGGCTGATGCCTTTCATTTTGGGAGAGCAATGCCTCTTTTTGAATTTGACAGAATACTTTAAGTTCGGTCAAAGACCACTTAGGGGAACACTTCCAGGAGATAGTAAGCGGTCATCAAACTTTGTCTGCATTCGAGTTGATCTCGTGGTCACTGGTCGACGATCACTGAGTGATGCTGAAGGTCATCATTCAACGATCATTGATCGTTGATCTACCTTCCTCCGATCTTCTGGAGTTGAGAGATAAGATCACCAATCAACAGTCAACAGTCAACAATCGGTGATTGTTGAGCTTGCTTCTTCAAATTGTGATCTGTGAACTACCTGGTCCCTGAACATTGGTTGGCGGCCAACGATTGTTGATCGTTGTGCTATCCTTGCAATAAGTTATTGCCGAGCCATTTGGTCAATGATCAATGCTTCTCGGTTAACGATCGCATACAACAAAGCTTAATTTGAGGGATTATCTCCCTAGCTTTGCTTATCTTCAAAGATTCCTTAATTAGTGTTTCTACAAGTGCTTGACCTAACATTTTGAGGTTCTCTTGGATAATGACACTTAGTTCTATAGTTCAATACATTTATCTTTAATACATTAAATCACAAAGGGATTTATCCCAACAGTTTCCTTCAATTATACAAAAATATTTATAAAATCAATCACTCTTTACCCATGATTAATCCTAATTAATATTCGTGTTATGAAACACCCACCCTACCTCTAAATCCTCATAGTTTATCAAATCTATGTTTTTATTCTTATTTTAAATCTATCTTGTAAATTCTTAGTTAGTTATTTTTATTCATTATTAGTTCTAAACAACTCCAAATTTAACCGATTCTCTAGATAAACTATATCCTGAGTAGTAATTTTGCCATTCACAATTACTCACTATGAAGACAATATTTTTTCACTACTTTTATTACTTGAGCAAAACTGGTGCACATGTCAACATATAACATGTTCACTATGATGCAAACCATAATCCTAAGCCAACATTCGTCCATGTTTAGGTCTTATTGATTCCGAGCACACATTGATATTTGATCAATGCTTCTCCGTTAAAGATATCTTTCATCGCAGGCTTTCCGAAAGTAACTAATTTAAGAATGCAATCTCTTCACGAATTGACTTACTGAGTGCACATCTCTATGACATGAATTGTCATTGTATGCTTAAAACTAGTTGAATTACACTCATCTTACTCAAGTAAAGAATATGTATGTTCTTCCTAGTATGAATTGCTTGCCTTATGCAATTTATTCACTATTTCAATTATGACAATTAGCTTCTTACCGCTGCTTGGACCTTTTTATCCCTCATGGTGAGTTTGGATTACTTAGGAGAAGTAAACACTCAAATTTGGGGAAAATTTGATGAGTGAAATTCATATCTATGTTTTGTGTTGTTATTTGCTTGATTTCATCTATTTTCCCTAATTTGAATGAGGTTAACAAGTTTATTACATATAGTTTTAAATTCTTGATACATGGGATCAAAAAAGTTAATAATAGATTCTTGTGTTATTTGGAAGTGATTGAGACCCAATTAAGTAGTCTACACAAGGGACACGATCGTGAGCCTTGTTGGTCACGATAGTGCGCCATAGGTTCTCTCGCGACTCTTACAGTTTTAAGTTTTCATGTACTGTTAGTTGATGCAAGTTGCTCGGGCATGCATCAACTGGCCAACACGGGATCATGCCCTTTTTGTGCATGATCGTGAACTTTCATCTTTGAAAATGACTTGAAATTTGAGTTCTGTCTTCCTCCTGAGCGCCTTCATCATGCAAGACCATGCACCACACACGAGCAGACTGTCTGTACCATTTCTGAAATCTTGCACAATAATGCCCACTATTGCATGGCCATGCCTAAACAAAATATAAATCAAACTGGAAATTGGACTTCTGTCGTTTTCCCGTATGCCTTCTTATCGCATGAATGTGCGTCTGCGCGCGAGCGGGTTGCATTGAACAATTTTCTAGGGTCAAGTTGGTGAGCATATAGCTTCACGACCACGCATCACTGTGTGCATTATCGTTCGTTATCGTCTAACATCTCTCCTCCCTGCTTTTCGTGCAGTTTTCCCGCCAAAATGCATATTGAACACACACGATCGGGCACATGATTGTGCGTGACCATTTTTCTGAGGGTGTAGATATGACTTCTTATCTTGTTTTTAAGGACTTTTGGGTTTCTTTTCTTTTTCAAGGCATATGAGTTTTAGGCCATGAGAGTAATTCTCCAATCCAACTAGGGCTTCAAGGAAGAGAATCCAAAATGCTCAAGAAAGCTATGAGGCACAAAAATGAAGAAGGGTGGCAAGAGCACATGGAGAGTAGACATGTAACTTAGGAGATTAGTGACAACTTCTCGTCAACCCCGAATAGTAGCTGAGGCTTGCATGAGATGCCAGATTGACGACTAGAGTTCGATCTCTCATAACCAAGGAATGGTGTCTTCTCTCCCTTCGTATCTACATCCTCCCTTCATCACAAACCTTGGATGCTCGAGGTTTCTTATTTGACATGGTTGTGAGTTATTTTATTCAATTCTTAGTGAGTATAAATCATGTACTTTCATGTTGGAATGTTCATGCTCTTAAAGTAGTTAAGAAACCTCCTTTAAAACCAAGAATCAATTAGCTTACCTAGCGAAAATAAAATAAAAATTTGGGTATATTTCGCTCTCTGCTTCACGCGGATTTGAGAAAGTCACTCACACACTTTATTACTTTGACCGATACATTGCCTTAGCATCATCATCGGGATTTGCAACCGCACGTGAGAGCTGTAATAGTCTTTTCGCATTCCTCTTCACTTCTTCCAACAATGAAGATTACTAAATCACAAAAGTGTGAGCAAATGAATCTCATATTTATGGTAACATTTTATGGTAACAAAGAAGATTACAACATCGATACTTTAAAATACTTGATCCCTCCACCCGCAAGATCATTAACATGGGACAACAGATCCAGCAGGCTGGTAAGATATTTCTGAAAGCCATGAATATTGTTGTTCACACACCGATCAGGTGCAAACTTGGTAACAAATGCATTGCTGTGCCGTGTTGCAGCTTCCATCTATAGCATTCGTGCGTTCGCTTCTACAAGTCATTCCGCAATTGGTGCTGCTCAAGCACGGCCCCCTAAAATTTAAGCTCGTAAAATAGCACACCTTCACGGTCTTCACTGCTGCCTCCGCCCTCATATCTTCATAAAGACCATAAAAAATATAAACATGCAACTATTCATAAAGACAATTAAATATATAAACATGTAACTATTCATGAAGATGAATATATAAAGATAATAGAAAATACCGAAAGAGACGGGGAGAAGCAGAACGAGCACAAGTGCTGCGAGAATTCTCTGGCTGAACTCCATCGATGCTTGCTACACAACTGCTTAATTGCTTCCTTTTTACTAATTGTGACTATTTAGAATTTATTAAATCTCCATAGCCTTTACGGGCAGCCCGCTACCTCCGCCATAACACTAATCTCATTAGTAGTTGATCTTAGGTTTCTTCCTCTGAAAACTTCATTGGAGACGAGAAGGGTGACTAGCAACTTTTGATTTGTATTAACAACTAGTAATAATTAATGATGGTATAAAATCTTTTAAAATTTTGATTTATGATTAACAACTAGTAATAATTTCATAGTAATATTGTCTTTTTTTTGAGGATCAGAGTAGTTTTTAAGGACTTTTGGGTTTCTTTTCTTCTCCTTCAAGGAAAATGAGTTCCAGGCCGTGAGAATAATTCTCCAACCCAACCAGGGCATCAAGGAAGAGAGCCCCCAAAGCTTAAGGAAGTTATTTGAAACAAAAATGACGAAGTGGAGGCGAGTGCACATGGAGGGTAGACATATAACTTAGGAGATTAGCGACAACTTCTCGCCAACCCTGAACAGTAGTCGAGGCTTGCATGAGATGCTGGATTGACGACTTGAGTTCGATCTCTCATAACCGAGGAATTGTTTCTTCTCTCTATTTGTATCCGCATTCTCCCTTCTCCACAAATCTTGGATGCTTGAGGTTTTTGATTTGACATGATTTTATGTTATTTTATTCAATCCTTAGCGAGAAGAAATCATGTACTTTCATGCATTGTGAATTTATGGTATTGTATTTGTTTTTTTTACTTATGTATTGTGCTTGGATGAATGTGTGCCTCTTTCATGTTGGAATGTTCATGCTCTTAAAATAGTTAAGAAAACCCCTTTAAAACCAAGGATCAATTAGCTTATCTAGTGAAACATATCAAATTTTGGGTATATTCACTCTATGCTCCTTGCGGATTCGAGAAACTCATTCACACACTCTATTACTTCGACCGAATCATGATCTTAGCATCAACTTTGGGATTTGCAACAACACATGAGAGCGGTACAATAATAGTCGTTTTGCTTTCCTCTTCACTTCTTCCAACAAAGAAGATGACTAAATCATAAAAGTGTGAGTAAATGAATCTCATATTTTATTGTAACATTTTTATAATAAGAAAAGTTCAAAACATAAACATATAGAGATACTTTAAAGGGATGATAAAAATACATTCAACAAGCACACATCAGCATTGTAAACATAAGCAACCCACACAACATTGTAAGCATAAGCAACCCCAAAAACAACATCTCTTTAAGGGGATGATAAAAACACATGCAACAAGCACAAAATTTGGTAAACATAAGCAACCCCAAAAACAACATCAGTACTAAAAAAACTCAATCCCTCCACCCACAAGATCGGAAAGCCATGAATATCGTTGTTCAAATACCGATCATGTGCAAACTTGGGAACAAATGCAGTATCCTGCCGCGTCACAGCTCCCATCTATGGCACTCGTGAATTCGCCTCTACAAGTTGTTGCGCAATTCCTGCTGCTCAAGCACGGCCACCTGAAAATTAAGCTCTTCGTATAGCACACCCTCCCGGCCTTCACGGCTGCCTCCACCCTCATATCTTCATAAAGACCATCAAATATATAAACATTGAACTATCATAAAGACAATCAAATATATAAACATGCAACTATTCATAATGACAATCAAATACATAAACATGTAACTATTCATAAAGATGAATATATAGAGATAATAGAAAATACTGGAAGAGACGAGGAGAAGAAGGACGAGCACAAGTGTTGGGAGGATTCTCTTGCTGAACTCCATCGATGCTTGCTTCTTTTTTACTAATGCTCCCCTCATCATGAGTTTATATAGGAAAATTTAATGATGTTTTGGGTCAAATTTGTATTTAACATAATTATGTACTATTAATGACCGAAATTAAACTTAACCAAGTGCCGTATATAATTTAATCATGTTTAATTATATTTATTTAAAGTCCAGCTAATATTTAGATAGCATAACTTTATGTCTCTCTGCAATTCATTTTTTCTTGTTTTTTCTTGTTTTTTTCTTGTTTTAATTATATTTTAAGTTTCCCATATATGTAGATATTCCTAAAACAATAACATATTAGTTGGGCATGCAAGTATCTTTCCCATGAATCCATGTGTTTATATAAAGGGTTTAGGGTGTACAACTTCTTCTCTCACTTATGTAGAAACAATAACATATTAGTTTAATATTAAATAAAAAATAATTATTTAAAATATTAAATAAAAACTATTTTATGTATTTATCTTCTAAATGCAGGTGTACAACTTCTTCTCTCACTTCTGTAGATTTCTGATGACTATCATGCTTAATCTTTTCATCTTCTTCAATAATGTTGTGGTGATCATATTCTTCACACTTATGTTTTTCGCCATTGTGCGCGTGTTCGCCCGGGAGGTGCATTTTTTTCTAGGCACGATTTTTTCGCCCGGTCGCGCGCTTTTTTGCCTAGGTGCATGCTTTTTTGCTGGGATTGCACTTTTTCTCCATGACACATTTTTTTCCTAGGCACGCGTATTTCGCCAGGACGCACGTATTTCGCACTTTCGCGCATTTTTCGCCCGGACATGAGCATTTCGCCCGGGCGCGCCTTTTTACCCCCGCGCGTTTTTTTTCGAAAAATGTGTGTCTGCTCGAAAAAATGTGCGTCTATACGAAATGCGCGCCCGAGCGAAAAACGTGCGCGCAGGCGAAAAAAGTGTCCGGGCGAAAAAAAAAATTGCCTGGGCGAAAAATGCACGCCCGGGCAAAAAAACACGTACCTTGGAGAAAAATGCGCCCCTGAGCAAAAAACGAATGCCCGGGCGAAAAACGGGCGATCGGGCGAAAAACATGCGCTCAAGCAAAAAATGCGTGTCGGGCGAACAAAGAGCGCCCAAGCGAAAAATGCGCGACACAGCGAAAATGCGCGCCCAACCGAAAAATACGCGCCCTAGAAAAAACGCTCTCCCGTGAAAAAACGTGCTCCCAAGCGAAACAATGCGCGCCTTAGAGAAAAAAATGTGCGCCTTGGCGAAAAATGAGCGCTTGTGCGAACAACGCGTGCCCGGGCGAAATAACGTGCGCCCGGGCGAAATAACGTGCTCCCGGGTGAAAACACATGCGATCAGGAAAAAAGAGCGTGCCCAGGTAAAAAATGCGATGTCGTGCGAAAAAAATGCGCATTCTGGAGGAAAAATGTGCGAGACCTTGGTGATAAAACATGCACCTGGGCTTAAAAGCACATGACCATGCGAAAAAATGCGTGTCCGGGCGCAAATTGAGTGTCCGTGCGAAAAAGAGCGCACTTGGGCGAAAAGGTACTAATCAGAGCCCTTATATCTGCTTACGATTCTGAATCAGTTGCAGATTCTTTGCATGATGATGAGGGTGAGGCTGCTGCCAACAACACATCCTCAAGATCCTCCTATGTAGTTGAATCTGAGGTGATACAACAATATGAAACTTTGTGGAAGGCCTTCAAGAAAAGCAAGCAACTCCTCAAAGTTCAGACTAAGGAGTTGGATTCCTTGAGATCTGCCCACTCTGAGCTCCAGGAGACAGCTGAGTAGATGGATGCTATGAGAAAGGAAGTGGACAGATTCAAGGAAGCTGCAAAGCTCAAAAATGTTGAACTGACTCAGAAGAACAAGGTCATCAAGGAACTTGAGGAAATGCTGCTGGCTGAAAAGAAGATTGTTGCTAGCTTTTCAAAACCCAAGACTGTCCTTCCCATTATTGACAGTTTTTCTGCACCATTCAGAGCTGGTGTAGGATTCAATAGTGAGATAGTCAAGGGTAAAGCCTCTGAAGAGCAATCCTCTTTTAAGAAGGTGCTGCTGACTTCAAACCCCTTTGACCAGGAATCTTCATATGGTCATCTGATCAATGCCTGCTCAGCAAGTGACAGTAAGCCCTCTATCCCAAATAGAAGAGCAGACTTTGAGCTAAGTGCTTTTAAAGCACCCCTTGAGGAGATTCAGATGAAGAATCCAGGTGTCTTTGTCCATGGGCCTGGAGCCACAACACTCAAAAGCAAGGGAAAGGCTGCTCCTACCAAGCCTGTTCCCAAGAAGGTGAACCAAAAGGTGGTGAGACCAGCTCCACTTCATACTCACACCCGTGAGGTTCACCCAAGACCTGTTAAGTCAGGTGTCTTCACTCCTGCCCACCAACATTGCCATCCTACTCAGATGGTGCAGCAGAAGAGAACATACAACATGTTTGAGTGTTGGTGTTGTGGGAAAGTGGGTCTCTTTGTCCTAGATTGTTGGTTCAACCAAACAGGGCCTAGTGCAAAGAGAATGCAGACAACTCAGAGGTGTGGTGTCCCAGTTTATCCCCTTAACATAAACCTAGGACCCAAATCAAATTGGGTGCCTAAGAGTAAGTAATTTTTCTTGCAGGTATGTCCAAATGCCAACAAATCTCCCATTTGGTATTTGGATAGTGGTTGCTCCAGACACTTGACTGGAGTAAGAAGCTATTTAAGAAACTTCACCCCTGTGGAGAATGGACCAACAATCATATTTGGAGGTTCAGAAAAAGGGGTGACCAAAGGCTATGGAGAAGTGGGTGATAAAGAAAAGTAGTTCAAATAGATCAACAAGAGCATATGTGCAACATGGAGAGATGTCTCTGCATCAAGAAATCCCATAGAAGGAAGATGAACCTGCTAACACAGTAGTAGTTGAAGAGAGGAGAAGTCCAATTATGGACATTGATCTAGTTGAGGGGAGTTCCAACCTGGGAGCTCAGACTAAGATACTACAATGGTTGAGGGGGAGACCCATCTGGGGTGCTCTACCCTAGAAGATTAGGAAAATCTTCTCCAGCTGGAAGTCATCACAGAAGAAAGAAATGAAAAGATGACCTCTTTGCAAGAAACCCTGGATGAATGATTAATTGAAGAAGTCCTAATGGGGGAGAAGGCAATCATAAATGCAGGCTCACATCAAGCTATGTGGACTGCCGATCAAGTCAAGCAAGCAGCCTTGCAGGAGCCCCCCTGAGGATATGAATCAGCTGAACCATCTGGTATTTGAATAAATTTTATTTGCCTGAATTTTGATTCTTTCTATGTGTGGCATTAATCATTGAGGTGAGTTAGAACTTCTTCAAATATGGGGCGATTTTACATGTTGGGAACAGTGCCCAACAATGTTCCTGATTTGAAGAAGTGCTCAGGTCAATGATGAAATATATGAGTTGTCTATAATCTACACCTAGAGGGGGGGGGGGGGGGGGGGTGATTAGGTGTTTTCAAGATTATTTGCTACTTTAAAATCTATCTATCACTGCACAAGAGCAACACAAAAAACACACAGGATTTATAGTGGTTCCCTACAAGACAATGTGTCTAGAGGTAGTCCACTGTCCCTCCCACCTATCTAGCAATGAGCTAGACTAGGCAACCTCTCCAACTCAGATCTATTCTCAATAAGTAGATCTTACAACTCAGGTTCACAAAGAACCCTACCAAGCTCAGACTTTGCAAGTCTTACAATAATTCAGATCTTCACCAAGATCCTACCAAACTCAGTCTCACGAAGAATCCTACCAATCTCAGGCTCACACAGAACCCTACCAATCTCAAGCTCACACAGAACCCTACCAATCTCAGGCTCACACAGAACACTACCAATCTCAGGCTCACACAGAACCCTACTAATCTCAGATCTATTACAAGATCTTACAAGCTCAGGTTCACAAAGAATCCTACCGAATGATACAGAAGAGTTTGTTGTTTTAGAAGAAAAGAATTCAAGATAAAAGCTTTGAAATAGCAGGTCTTCTTCTTCTTCTTCTTGCAACAGTAAGCCCAGAGATCTTGTGAATCATTGAACCTTTCTTTTTTAATTCTTCTCTTGACCTTCACTGCACAACAATGAAGTCTTCTTCTTGTTAATTCTTTTCTCTCTCTTCTGTAAGTATGTCTGAGAATAAACTTAAGAAGGAAGACTAAGCAACCGGTATTCTGTAAATAAAACAGTGTTTCTTTTATACTGCTATGCAATTTTGCATAAAGGCACTTATTGATTATTCCATAATCAATTTGTCATTTTGAAAAGTTTGACAGAATTGACATAATATTTTATCATAAATGACATGTTATTCTTGGAACTTACAGAATATAGAAGTAATAATATTCTTTATTAAATACTGTGCAACGACTATATTCTATAGAGAATATATCATTTATTACTCCTTGATTGGTGCGCAAGATAGACAGCGTGCACATTTCCTGAATACCAATTTCCAAGAAAGCCTGTGCATTAAATGCAGCTCGACAATTGTCAAGGCGATAAAATTCCTTCAAGTCGATATCATGTTGATCGTGTCGACGATATAATCTTCACGACGATATCGTCGACATACTTCCTTCTTCAAGACTTTACTTGATATCTCAACGATATTGCTTCTTCTAGATGATATCGTCGAGATGCTTTTTTTATATGACTCAGACTTATTCCTAAAGTTGATAATCTTTCTTCAAGACGATATCGTCTCGTTCTTCTAGATGATATAAGGTCTTCTAACCGATGTTGTCTACATGATCCTTTCTTCATGACTTAATGAGTTATCTCAACGATATGTCTTTAATCTTCAAGACTATACATCTTCTTCAAGACGATATCGTCGAGACATCTGAACTTAGCTCTATCAATGATAAACTTTCTTCAAGACGATATCGTCGAGACTGATTCGACGATATGATATATTTCTCAACGATTTATCTGCTGAGTCTAGAGACGATATTTTACTTAGTGAATTTTCATTGCTTTTATTGTCTTGATACTAATAATATAGTCTTGATACTAATGATATAGCATTGATGCATTTCAACGATATGTGTATCATCTCAATGATATGTCCAGTCCTTCTTGTCGATTTTGGACTTGATGAATTACTTGACATAAGATTTATCTTATGCAGTCATGAATAAAATATGTCATCAAATACATAGTGCATTTATCATTGATCTGAGCACTTCTTCAAATCAGGAACATTGCTGCGTACTGTTCCTAATAATCTCCCCCTGTTTGAAGAAGTCATAACTCACTTTAATGATAAATGTCAAGTGATAAATAGAATCAAAATTTGAAGTCATTCAGCAAGTATAATGTGATTCATCTATCAACATGATATAAATAGAGATAATGGTTTAAGACAAAATATTTCAGTCATTTGCCCAAGTCATTTTCAGACAAAACATTCCATGATCTTCAGGACATGCTGCTGCTTCCCTTTCCTTTTCTCCTCTACCTTTCATATAAGCTGATTGGTTTTGGAATTTTTTGTGGAGATGGAGGACCATGAGGGATTGCTAGCTTATGATTTCTCCTTTTCTCCATTTGATTTAAAGGCAAATTCCAGTCAGCAGAATAGTAGATTCTTTCTGACCCATCTTGAGGGTATCCAAACTCCATCCAAGCTTCTAAGATCAGGGTCCTAGAGTTAGGACTTCACTTGCCTGACTGTAGATCCTGTTCAATTTCCCTTAGCCTCTTCTGCCTGTAACTTTTGCTCTGAACCCTCTTCCTTTTTCTTGAACAGGCAGATTCTCCAATTTCAATGTCATATACTTATGAGGCAGGGCTCTCAGATGGTTCTGCTAACTCATAAGCTGAGGGAGGTTTCTGTAAAGCTTGCTTGACTTGATTTACAGTCCAAATGTGAAACTTAGGCTTTGAAGTTTTTAGATCAATATTGTGATACTGTGATTTTATCAGAATTTAGAGTGACCAGTAGATGGTACTTGTAGTGTAAATCCTTATTGGCACCCCACTCTTATTAAATAGTAATCATGAATAAATACTCCCTGAAAAAATGTGAAACTTAGGCTTTGAAGTTTTTAGATCAATATTGTGCTACTGTGATTTTATCAGAATTTATAGTGACTTGTAGATGGTACTTGTAGTGTAAATTCTTATTGGCACCCCACACTTATTAAATAGTAATCATGGATAAATACTCCCTGGAAAAATGTGAAACTTAGGCTTTGAAGTTTTTAGATCAATATTGTGCTACTGTGAGTTTATCAGAATTTATAGTGACCTGTAGATTGCACTTGTAGTGTAAATCCTTATTGGCACCCCACTCTTATTAAATAGTAATCATGGATAAATACTCCCTAGAAAAATGTGAAACTTAGGCTTTGAAGTTTTTAGATCAATATTGTGCTACTGTGAATTTATCAGAATTTATAGTGATCTGTAGATGATACTTGTTGTGTAAATCCTTATTTGCACCCCATTCAGGTTAAATAGAAATCATGGTCAAATAATCCCTGGAAAAATGTGAAACTTAAGGTTTGAGGTTTTTAGACCAATATTATGCAATTGTGAATTTATCAAAATTTATAGAGAACTGTAGATGATACATGTTGTGTAAATCCTTATTTGCACCCCATTCATTTTAAATAGAAATCATGGTCAAGTAATCTCTAGAAAAATGTGAAACTTAGGGTTTTAGGTTTTAGACCAATACTATGCTATTGTGAATTTATCAGAATTTATCGAGATCTGTAGATGGTACTTGTTGCATAAAATTTTACTTTCACCCCATCTATTTGAATAGAAATTATGATTAAGGATTCCTTGGAAGAGTATGAAATGTAGGATTTGAGGTTGTTAGATCATTACTCATTGAGAACCTATGGTAAGAACTTGGAACTCATTAGGACATGATAGGGCCAAGGTTGCGTCTTAAGAGTCATACCTAGTTCAATCTCACCTTGGCCTGCTAACAGTAGAAACTGAAAACATAGATCCGAACCCCTTCCTTATGGTCACCACCCCCAGATTTACTAGCTCTAAGAGAATTGGAGATGCCCAATTAGGTTTAAGGATTAATCTCCAAGGGCAGTCTTAGGAAATAAAGACGGGGTGCATT
This sequence comes from Dactylorhiza incarnata, assembly GCA_033032865.1. NCBI lineage: Eukaryota > Viridiplantae > Streptophyta > Magnoliopsida > Asparagales > Orchidaceae > Dactylorhiza > Dactylorhiza incarnata. The sequence goes on from JAWHQI010000337.1 coordinate 2,387,654, forward strand.
TAGTAAAACTATCAATTCAGGAATTTGACAAGGACCTATTAGGGTAGGCGAAGGATGACTTAGCAAGAAGTGAAAATTGTCATTGAGAGATAACACAAGGAAATAGTCGTCACTAGGAATGACATGGTTCTGTGTTCAATAGAACACCGACACATGTCTGCCCGAGTCAAATGGTAATCCACTCTAGGATTTTAGAGCAATTGGAGAGCAAATGAACATACAAGAATGGGTAGCAACTAAATAAAATAAATATCCTGGAAAGGGGGATTTGGGCTTCAGTCACCATCACATTCCCTAGTACTGTTGCGAGCCCTTCACCGGGTAATCCACGGGAAGTAAGGATTCACCCCAAGCTGCTAAGATCAACTAACAATAGACAAGAGTAGTAAAGTAGGAGAACTTGAAACATAATCTCCCTCCCAAATTTGGGAAGGAACGAAATAAGGACTGAGATAGTCCTGCAAGCGATAGAATCGGGTTATAAGGAAGGACTGGGATAGTCCTGCGAGCGGTAGGCTCGGGTCATAAGGAAGGACTGGGATAGTCCTGCGAGCGATAGGCTCGGGTCATAAGGAAGGACTGAGATAGTCCTGCGAGCGGTAGGCTTGGGTTATAAGGAAGGACTGGGATAGTCCTGCGAGCGGTAGGCTAGGGTTATAAGGAAGGACTGGGATAGTCTTGCGAGCGGTAGGCTCGGGTTATAAGGAAGGACTAGGATAGTCATGCGAACGATTGGCTCGATTTTTATAAATGTTGGTTTAGAATTACGAGCTGAAGGCTCAGTGGTAAGAGATAATACATATTTGCATATGCATAAGGTGTGGTGGGTCTCGGTTCTGGCTTAGTCGTCACACCGACAACAGTTCGTTGACTCGGCCGTGCTAGTGGTTTGATTAGGGGCCAGGTTGTTTTACTGCGCGTCCGACGGGACGAATTCCCTAAACCCTGTCTGGCCAATTCAGTTTAGTACGCAGGAGCTCGTGAGTATCGGATACCAGTATCACAGCGTATGTTAGGGCCTAGGTCTGGTAGTGTGACTTATCCACCTAGGCGAGGAGACGCCCGCTCCTCTGCCACCGTTTGACCACGACGGGAGGTGCCCGAGAGGTTAGCTACCTCCGAAAAGTGGGAACTAAAGGTCTGTACGTACAGAGTCGTATGCGTGATTTGCAACATTGCATTGCATATCATAGCATAACATTCTTGCATAAATTAGAGACCTCATCGTATAAATTAGTATGGGCTCTTTTATACGATGAGTTTACCTTAGTGCCAGATCCCTTAGCTTATGTGCTTTTGGGTGTGCATATAAGTTAAGGTTACATTTGTAGCTTCTCTTATTTATTATACCTGTTTCTTTTTATTGCATTGCCTTTTACTTATTGCTGTCACACTATACTCTGCTAGCATAGAATTGTTATTATTAAATGTTCAGTAATTATAAACCCTGCTAGTCTAGCTACATGTCACCTGTTTTTGATTTACCCTTTGATGTCCTCTGCTTCCTCCTCCCGCACGGTGCCTAGGAGTCGCGGGTGGAGGCGGTGAGGAATATGCTGAGTCTTATAGACCGACGGTCGGTGGACCTCATCATTTTAGGGATGATGTGTCGGAACAGCAGGACCCCATTCAGGAGACAGGACAGGAGGACGGGATGAAGCAGAGCAGCCAATACACATCGTCGCAGCAGCAGCTACAGATGCATGAAGACAGAGTTTGATAGCTTCCGCATAGATGTAGAGTGAGAGTGTTATTGCACTATATTTGAACATGTACTGGGCGTAAGCCCCTATTCTCTTAGTTCTTTCTCATCGTGGACATTATAATCTTGAATTATGATAAATATATAATGTGATTTTGTGGACTTGTTTCATTTAATACTTCAATTACTGTGATTATGGTTGGCCTGGATGATGATGAATAGCCGACAAGATCGACGTCTTGTGGCGGCGACCATTGGGTGTAATGGTGTCTTACAGAAAACACACCGGATTTATAGTGGTTCCCTACAAGATAATGTGTTTAGAGGTAGTCCACTGACCCTCCCACCTATCTAGCAATGAACTAGACTAGGCAACTTCTCCAACTCAGATCTCTTCTCAATAAGTAGATCCTATAACTCAGGTTCCCAAAGAACCCTACCAAGCTCAGACTTTGCAAGTCTTACAATAACTCAGATCTTCACCAAGATCCTACCAAACTCACGCTCACAAAGAACCCTACCAATCTCAGGCTCACAAAGAACCCTACCAATCCCAGGCTCACATAGAACCCTACCAATCTCAAGCTCAGACAGAACCCAACCAATCTCAGGCTCACACAGAACCCTACCAATCTTAGATCTATTACAAGATCTTACAAGCTCAGGTTCACAAAGAATCCTACAGAATGATACAGAAGAGTTTGATGTTGTAGAAGAAAAGAGTTCAAGATGAAAGCTTTGAAATAGCAGGTCTTCTTATTCTTCTTGCAACAGTAAGCCCGAAGATCTTGTGAATAACTGAACCTTTCTTTTTAAATCTTCTCTTGACCTTCACTGCACAACAATGAAGTCTTCTTCTTGTTAAAACCGGTATTTTGTAAATAAAACAATGTCTCTTTTATACTGCTCTGCAATTTTGCATAAAGGCCCTTATTGATTATTCCATAATCAATTTGCCATTTTGAAAAGTTTGACAGAATTAGAATAATATTTTATCATAAATGACTTGCCGTTCTTGGAACTTGCAGAATATAGAAGTAATAATATTCTTCATTAAATACTATGCAACGACTATATTCTGTAGAGAATATATCATTTATTACTCCTTGATCGGTGCGCAAGATAGGCGGCGTGCACGTTCCTTGAATACCAATTTCCAAGAAAGTCTGTGCATTAAATGCAGCTCTGCAACTGTCAAGACGATAAAATTCCTTCAAGCCGATATCGTGTTGATAGTGTCGACGATATGTAATCTTCACGACGATATCGTCGACATACTTCCTTCTTCAAGACTCTACTTGATATCTCAACGATATTTCTTCTTCTTGACGATATCGTCGAGATGCTTCTTTTTATATGACTCAGACTTATTCTTCAAGTTGATAATCTTTCTTCAAGATGATATCGTCTTGATCTTCTAGAGGATATAAGGTCTTCAAACCGATGTTGTCTACATGATCCTTACTTCATGACTTAATGAGTTATCTCAACAATATGTTTATAATCTTCAAGACTATACATCTTCTTCAAGACGATATCATCGAGACATCTGAACTTAGCTCTATCAACGATAAGCTTTCTTCAAGACGATATCATCGAGACTGAATCGACGATATGATACATTTCTCAATGATTCATCTGCTGAGTCTTGAGATGATATTTTACTTAGTAAATTTTCATTACTTTTATTGTCTTGATACTAATAGTATAATCTTGATACTAATGATGTAGCTTTGATGCATTTCAACGATATGTGTATCATCTCAATAATATGTCCAGTCCTTCTTGACGATTTTGGACTTAGAGAATTACTGGACATAAGGTTTATCTTCTGCAGTCATGAATAAAATATGCCATCAAATACATAGTGCATTCATCATTGATCTTAACACTTCTTCAAATCAGGATTATTGTTGGGCACTGTTCCCAACAATCTCCTCTTATTTGAAGAAGTCATAACTCACTTCAATGATAAATGTCAAGTGATCAATAGAATCAAAATTTGAAGTCATTCAGCAAGTATAATGTGATTCATCTATCAACATGATATAAATAGAGATAATGTTTTAAGACAAAATATTTCAGTCATTTGCCCAAGTCATTTTCAGACAAAACATTCCATGATCTTCAGGTCCTGCTGCTTCCCTTTCCTTTTCTCCTCTGCCTTTCATAGAAGCTGATTGGTTTTGGAATTTTCTTTGGAGATGGAGGAGGACCATGAGGGAATGCTAGCTTATGATTTCTCATTTTCTCCATTTGATTTAAATGCAGATTCCAGTCTGCAGAATAGTAGATTCTTTCTGACCCATCTTGAGGGTATCCAAACTCCATCCAAGCTTCTGAGATCAGGGTCCTAGAGTTAGGATTCCACTTGCCCGACTGTGGATCCTGCTCAATTTCCCTTAGACTCTTCTGCCTGTACCTTTTGCTCTGAACCCTCTTCCTTTTTCTTGAACTGACAGATTCTCCAATTTCAATGTCATATACTTCTGAGGCAGTGCTCTCAGATGGTTCTGCTAACTCATAAGCAGAGGGAGGTTTCTGTAAAGGTTGCTTGACTTGATTTATAGTCCACATGACTTGATTTGAGCCAGCATTTATCATTGCCTTCTCCCCCTTTAGGACTTCTTCAACAATGTGATAATGAAGGGCCACTTGTACTAAGTTTATCCTCTCATGTAGGTGTTATTCAGCCTCACCCAAGTTATTTCTTACTTCTAGCCAATGTTCATCTAAGTTCTGAGTATTCACTTCCATTCTGTTCAGAATTTGATCTCTATCTGAATTCATAAACCCTGATATTTGTTGAAGAGCTCTCTCAGTATTCTCTCCCTTTGTATCTGCATCCTCCCTTCGTCACAAATCTGGGATGCTTGAGGTTTCTAATCTGACATGGTTTCAAGTTATTTTATTCAATCCTTAGAGAATATAAATCATGTACTTTCATGCATTTTGAATTTATGATATTTTATTTTGTTTTTACTTATGTATTTTGGTTGGGTGAATGTGTGCCTCTTTCATGTTGGAATGTTTATGCTCTTAAAGTAGTTAAGAAAACCCTTTTATAATCAAGGATCAATTAGCTTATCTAGTGAAAATATTGAAATTTTGGGTATCTAATTCACTCTATGCTCCTTGTGGATTCGAGAAATTCACTCGCACACTCTATTACTTCGACCGATTCATTGCCTTAGCATCAACATCGGGATTTTCAATCGCACATGAGAGCGGTACAGTAATAGTCGTTTTGCTTTCCTCTTCACTTCTTCCAACAAAGAAGATGACTAAATCATAAAAGTGTGAGTAAATGAATCTCATATTTTATTGTAACATTTTTATAATAAGAAAACTTCAAAACATAAATATATAGATACTTTAAAGGGATGATAAAAATACATTCAACAAGCACACATCAACATTGTAAACATAAGCAACCCCCAAAACAACAGCTCTTTAAGGGGCTGATAAAAACACATGCAACATACACAAAATATGGTAAACATAAGCAACCCCCAAAACAACAACGGTATTAAAAAATACTTGATCCCCAAACCCACAAGATCAAACAATAGATCCAGCAGGCCAATATGATATTTCTGAAAGCCATGAATATTGTTGTTCAAATACCGATCATGTGCAAACTTGGGAACAAATGCAGTATCCTGCCGTGTTGCAGCTTCCATCTATGGCACTCGTGAATTCGCCTCTACAAGTTGTTGCGCAATTCCTGCTGCTCAAGCACGACCACCTGAAAATTAAGCTCTTCATATAGCACACCCTCCCGGCCTTCACGGCCGCCTCAACCCTCATATCTTCATAAAGACCATCAAATATATCAACATGCAACTATTCATAAAGACAATCAAATATATAAACATGCAACTATTCATAAAGACAATCCAATACATAAACATGTAACTATTCATAAAGATGAATATATAGAGATAATAGAAAATGCACATTTTTCGCCCGGGCACGCGCATTTCGCCTGGGCGCGCCTTTTTTACCCCCGCGCGCTTTTTTCGAAAAATGCGCGTCTACTCGAAAAAATGTGCGCCCGACCGAAAAATGCGCGCCCGGGTGAAAAACTTGCGCGCATGTGAAAAAAGTGTCCGGGCGAAAAAAACTGCCTCGGCGAAAAATGCGCGCCCGGGTGAAAAAAGACGCACCTTGGAGAAAAAATGTGCCCCTGGGCGAAAAATGCATGTCCGGGCGAAAAACGGGCTATCGGGCGAAAAAACATGCGCTCAAGCGAAAAACGCGTGTCGGGCGAACAAAGAGCGTCCGGGCGAAAAATGCGCTACACAGTGAAAATGCGTGCCCAGCCGATCGAAAAATGTGCGTTCTTGAAAAAACGCTCTCCCGTGAAACAATGTGCTCCCAGGCGAAACAATACACACCTTAGAGGAAAAATGCGCGCTCGGGCGAAAAATGAACGCTCGTGAGAACAACACGTGCCCGGGTGAAAAAACGTGCACTCAGGAAAAAAGAGCGCGCCTGAGCAAAAAATACGCTGTCGTGCGTAAAAATGCGCGTCGAGGAAAAATGTGCGCGTCCTTGGCGATAAAACATGCACCTGGGCTTAAAAGCACACAACCATGCGAAAAAATGCGTGCCCGGGCAAAAATTGCGCGTCGGGTCGAAAAAGAGTGCACGTGGGCGAAAAAACGCGGGCATGGCCTTAAAGCGCCCACCGGGGCGAAACGAGTGCGCTCGAGCGAAAAAATGTGTGCTCGGATAAAATACGCGCTCCCCGGCGACAAAGCGTGCGCACGAGCGAATAAAGTGTGCATAGGTAAGAAAATGTGCACTCGGGAGAAAATGCTAGTCCGGGCGAAAAAATGCACCCCCGGGCGTAAAATGCGTAATGACCAGAATTATCCAATTCTTATATAGATTGGAATGAGTTGACTTAGGTCAAAATGAATTACATGAAATTCATTAAAATTTCAATTTCAACCGACGAAAAACAAAATTGTAATTATATGTTTAATTTCAATTCCAGATCTAAATTATGTCCAAATGAATGGACCTTAATGGATTGTAGACACAAATTAAAGTAATAGAAAATCTATTGAAAATGCCCGCTTTTGAAGAATTTTTTCGAACCAGACAGTCTCCCTGAGGAGGGGACGCTTGTGTTACATTTTTTTGCGTGTATGGCTGGAAAAAGGGGAAGTCTGTAAGTTAGGAGATCGTTTCGATCTCCTAATCGGAGTCCGGGACGTGGACAAAACAATTTTGCGCTTTTGACTCCAATCGATTTATTTTGTGTCAACATATACATGATATTTGCAAGCACTTTTCTTGTTGTTGTTCTTAGCGAGCCTTTTAATCCATATGATTGCACAGGTACTCTCACACGATAGAAAAATATAATCAACATACCATTTTTTCCAATTTACGTGCTATACACACACTCGTTATGAATATGGCTACGCACACACCGTAACCATATAATTTGTTATATGCACACCCATTATTGGGGATTCCGGCTATCCGCAGCCCAGAATCCCTATAAATTTAGGGTGCCAATATCATTTGCCCCCCAAGTTTCGGGATCCGTAGCCGGAGCGAGAGGAGAGCGAGAACTTTTCCCAAGTTGTGTGCGTGGACGGGCTACCGCGACCATGTCAGAGGTAGGCAGAGCGGTGATGGCATGGAAAGAGATCCGTGAAAGGGGAAGGCGATGCAAGGGTGGAACGCGCGTACGCACACGCGCATTTGCATGCAGGTGTGCACAACGCACGAGCAGGGGGCATGCAGGCGTCCGCGCGGGGGAGGCAGGAGGGGGGCGTGCAGGTGTCTCTAAAGCACTCTCCTCCATCCAAGCCATAAGGTCTCAAGTACACCTGATTCCATGCCCACATCTCCAGAGCACAATGTTATTCCCTCTCCTAATCAACCTCCGCTAGCCACTGAACCCATCCACCTTGATACCATATCTACAAGGGAGGTTGAGGAACAAGATCCTTCTCTATCTCTTTCTACTTCCTAGGTGAATGGAGTGCTTTGTAAAATGAGCCTCAAACATCAACTCCTCACGGAGCTTGCCAAAGCGTGGGACACACACTCTCCCATTCTTCTTTAAGAGTCCGTCGAAAATCTCCCAAAACTGCCCTCGCCTTGCTGGGCTTCCAACACTAACTGTTGAAACTCATCATCTACACTGGTTGCCTCCCGAAACCGATCAGCTAAGTCACACTGCATCTCGATCCAGTTCAAACGGGCTACACTAGTCTCGCCCCTATCAACATAAGCAATGCCAAGAGACTCACAGTCTCACACCAACTGCTCATCGTGCGCTTCAATCTAATTTCCCTGCCAAAATTACTTTCTACTTAGAGCATCGGCCATAATATTGGCCTTGACCGACGCATACTGAATCACTACGTCGTAATCCTCAAGGAACTCGACCCACCTATGATGCCGCATGTTCAGATCCTTTTGGTCCAAGAGATATTCCAGACTCTTGTGGTCAGCGAAGATCTCAACTTTCGCACCGTACACATAGTGCCTTCACAATTTCAGTGCAATAATTACAGTCGCCAATTCCAAATCATGGACGGGGTAATTCCTCTCACGAGGCTTCAACTGCCTAGATCCATAAGAAATCACGTTGCCATGCTGCACAAGCACGCAACCCAAACCGCAACCTGGCACGTCGCTTATAAAGATTTGAAATCTGTCTGTCCCACTAGGAAGGCTTAAAATCGGAGCATGCATCAACCTTTCTTTCAAGGTTTCAAATGCTCGGGCGCACTCCGGTATCCAAAAAAAACTTTTGAGCTTGCGAGTGTGAGAGGTGAGGGACAATGCTATCGGTGAAAAGTTCTCAAATAACCTTATGTAATAACCAGCTAGTCTAAGGTGTAACACCCGCCCCGTCACATAGAATATAACAGTAGTTCCGACCGGGATGAGACCTGTAGCTGATACCAATTTGTAACACCTCCCTTCACCACAAATCTGGGATGCTTGAGGTTTCTAATTTGACATGGTTGCATGTTATTTTATTCAATCCTTAGCGAATAGAAATCATGTATGTTGGGATCATTGCCCACAATGTCTTAGATTTGGAGAAGTCAATTCCCAAGTCAAAGATATATCTTAGAATGTATTTGACATACTCTCTAGAATCAATGTGCAGGAGATCAAGTCAGGCAAAAAGTTCTTGGAATTCATTCAAGTCCACAAGTGTCGAGACATCATACATCGCTCGACGCCTGTGACTCAAAAGCGTTGACTCATGTCTACTACTCAAATAGACAAGGTCGCCGCTGAAGTTCTGAGACCAAGTTTGTAAACGTCGAGCCAAGTTATATTGTTCGACGCCTTGGAAAGAGAAGTGTCGACTTAACCTCAGTCAGCGCAGCGCCAACCAGAAGTGTCGAGATATGAAGGCTTAGTTAAGAAGCGTCGAGCTTCTGGACGTTGCTCGACTTCTTCAGATAAAAAGCGTCGACTAAGTGATGTTTGCTCAACGCCTGAGAAGTAGGAGTCGAGAGCCTCAGTCTAAGGAAAAGCGTCGACAGAGATGTTTAGTGCTCAACGCCTTTTCTACAAATACTCTGAACTGAAGAATATCTTACACAGCTAGCTGAGCTCTTTGTTTCCATTGAGGACCGTTGAAGACGTAACGTCATGCTGACGTGAAGGAGTGTAACAGACATTGCAGATGGCGGGCTATAAATAGAAGGCATGACCTATGGGTTTAGTAGTTAACATTTCTGAGAGAAAATTTGAAAAAGAATCTGGAGAAGTTGTCTTATCTTTCAGAACCAATCTAAACTGAAGATTTCATTCAGCAATCTGGTGCTGATACCTCTCTCTGAAAGAAGAAGATCAAGAAGGAAGAATCTGTCTTCCTAAGAAGAAGAACAGTCATCACAGCCTGTCGAATCAAGAAGATCATTTGCTGCTGCTGTTCTACTGAAGATTTTTGTCTGATCATTCAGACAGATCAAGAAGGCTCAACAATCTCGAATCTGAGTCTAAGTATTTGTAATCCTCTTTATAAATTTCTGTAGGATCTGAGTTGTCAGATCTGAGTGTAGGATCTGTCAAGGATCTGAGTTGTAAGATCAGGTGTGATCTGAGTTGTAATATTCATGGGTGAATCTGAGCTGTAGGCCTAGTTATAAAGGCCGAGGTAGGATCTGTTTGATCTGAGTTAGTAAGATCTGTGGATCTGAGACTGTAAGATCAGTTGCGATCTGAGCTGTAAGACCTGTTTGTGGTCTGAGATCTGGAGGAGCTATAACCTCTATCTAGCACACTGCTAGAAGGGGAGAAGGGGGAAAGTGGATTACCCAAGATACGGGGAACCACTATAAAAATTCTGTGTGTTCTTTTCTGTGTATATCTTTATTTCTTGAAAGCTCTGATCAGTTTTATCTCGATTATAGTCAAGAATCGTAATAGTTTTTAAATAACCTATTCACCCCCCTCTAGGTGATTAGCTACCCTTAATTAAAGTCTTTCAAGTGGTATCAGAGGGTTGTTGTTAAAGAAAAGGTTTAACAGCCTGAACAAGATCCTCCTAAGGGTAGATTTCTAAAGTCATGATGGCTAATACAGAAGGAAGCAAAGAATTCACATCTATGAAGCTTCCCATCTGCAGAAAAGAAAACTTTGGTATTTGGAAAGAAAGAGTCAGACTTTTCATGGAAGCATCTGATCCTAGGATTTACATAACAGTTCTAGAGGGACCTTTTGTTCCTATGAAAGTTTCATTTACAGATGGAAATATTAAGACTCCTAAAACTTATTCAGAGATGACCAAAGATGAAGTGATCCTGGCCTCTATGGACAAGAGAGCTCAGAACATCATTGTTAGTGCTATTGAAGATTCAACCTTCCAAAATTTAGTCCATTGCAAAACTGCCAAAGAAATGTGGGAATCTCTTATTGTCTATATGGAAGGGACTGAAGAAGTCAGAGATGACAGGAAGTCACTTCTAAATCAGCAATATGAAGCCTTCAGACAAGACAAGAAAGACTCAATAGCAATATGCTATGAAAAATTCTTCAAGATTGTAAATGGCCTAAAGACTTATGGAAGAACTTTCTCAGATTATGAGATGAATGATAAGTTCTTAAGATCACTGAACAAAGAATGGGATATCAAGATCTGTGCAATCAGAGAAATGGGAAATCTGGGAAACATTCAGCCACAAAATTTATATGGGAAACTATTGTCTCATGAACTTCATCTGAATACCAGAAAAGCTGAGGAAGGACACAGCAGGGAAAATCCTATTGCCTTGAAAGCAGAAAGTTCAAAGAAAAGCAAAGAAAGAATAGTATTATATCCCAGGATTCCATCTGAATCAGAAGAATCAGAAACCAATAATTCTGATTCTGAAATATCAGATGGTGAATTGGCACTCTTTACCAAACAACTAAAAAGAATGTTGAGGAGAAAACAACACTGGAAAACTAGACCCTCTCAGTTATCCAAATCTAAGAAGCATTCAAATTTGTCAGAGGCATTCAAACAAGACTCCAAGAAGGACAGGTACAATTCTAAACCCAATAAAATTAATTCAGAAGAAATTGTGTGTTTTGGTTGCAGGAAATCAGGACACATGATTGCTGATTGTCCTTCAAAGAGAAAGAACAACAAGAAATTTGATGAAAGAAAGTACAAATCTGACAAAAGACTTGAGAAGAGTCTAATAGACAAAAAGGGCAAGGTCACTCTTAGTGATAGTGAATCTCAGTCATCAGACTCAGATAGTGAGGAGGCACTCATAGCTCTGATGGCTGCCAATGAAAATGAAGAAAGTCTAAATGATAGACCTATGATAAAAGCCCCACTATCAAGGTCTGATAGTGAAGAGGATGAAGAAGAAAATGCAGGACTCATGGCATTGAGTGATCAAGAAAATCAGGAGACAACTACTGATATAAAGGTACTTGATAAAACTCCTCTTTCTGATTCTAATTCTGAAACTGAAATAGATTCATTCTTTTCTGATGAACATGACTCACACTCTAAACTTCATATAGATGAAATTATTGAAAAATATCAATTAATTCTCAAAGCACTTAAGAAGAGCAAAAGGCATAATAAAAGGTTACAAAAAGAAATATCTGAATTAAAGCAAACTGATTCTCAAAACTCTGAGACAACTGAGAGGCTGAATCAGACAAGTAAAGAACTTAGTAAACTAAAAGTCATGACTATTATTCACATACAAACTTTGAGCACCAAGGAAAAGTTAATAAAAGAACTTGAAGCAAAACTCCTAGCAGAAAGGAAACTTGTAGCTAAGTTCTCAAAACCACAAACTATTCTTCCTATAATAGACACATTCTCTGCACAATACAGATGTGGCATATGATATGATGGGAATGCAGATAAAAATCCTAAAAATAATGACAAGGCACCTATACAACCTTTAAAGCTTGACTAAGCAATGCCTATCACAAACAAGCATGATCAAAAATGTGTGCATAAATTTTATAAGGGTGAATGCTCTAATAGCAAATATAATTTAATTCAACCAAGTAACCATAATGCCAAACCTCTATGCAAAGAAAAAGTATTAACTCATCATGACTCATTTGTATTTAAAGCAAATACTAAATGCAACAGAAAGGAACAAAGACCTGGAGTAAAAACTACTGATAGTAAGAAAACTGAACAAGTAAAAGACACTAAAACAAATTACATAGCACATGTAAATAAAGTAATTAAGCAAAAGATGAGCCAACATAAAGAAGTAGGAAGACCTCCAAGGAGATATAATAAATATGAATGCTGGTGCTGTGGAAGGGTTGGGCATTTTGCACTTGACTGTTGGTTCAATCCAACTGTTCCAAGATTCAACTCTGGGAGACCAGTATTCAGACCTATGACAACTCTCTCAGCTCCAAGAATTATTCAACAACTAAATATTCCAGCTCATACTAACAAGGTTCTAGGACCCAACTTGGTGTGGGCTCCTATGAAAAGATAATTTCTCTTTGCAGGGTTGTCCAAAGACCAATCAACTTCCAATCTGGTACTTGGATAGTGGGTACTCCATGGACATGTCTGGAATAAGAAGTATTCTGAGAAGGGGTGAAAATTGTCTGAAACAGACGAGCGAAGAAATCACGTCTATGTAAAATATTTAAACATCATAGTACTTGTCATAACGAAGAAATATTAACTTAAATAAAACGTTAGTAATTCAATATATTAGAGACACCTTATGCGACTACTGTCAGTTCTTCGATAAATACAAACATGCACGGGTATCGAGCGACTCTTCACCTTCCCGCACTATAAATAGAACGACTACCTATAGTCCAAGCTATCGACTCTTCCAATTCTCTTCTTTGTCTCCGTCGATTCATCTTCTCACCCCCATGGAAAAGGAAGGCAGCATTCCCGGATCAGGAAAATCCTTAGCTCAGAATGACCCTCTCCTCCACTGTATTTCAACTCTTTTAGCTACTCAGAAAGAACAGATAGAGAATTCTATACAGAAGATCATAAGTGAATTCAAGAATGAGACCAAAACAGAGATAGATTCAATAAAGAAAGAAGTCCTTAATTTCAATACTCAACATGTCCACTTCACAGAACTGATTCTGAACAGGATCAATGTCCATGAGCAAAACTTGAATGCCCGTATGTTGGAGGTTAGAGACTTCGTGGATGCAGGAAATCAGGTAGCCCTGCAACAATTAGTCGGACTGCAACACTCCTTATCTGAAGACATCCAGGAGATGGAGGAGAATGTTAAAGAGGAGATCAAGGAGGTTGGTAATAAAAATATTGGTGCCTGCTCACTCCAAGCAATGTGGGTGAGTAATCAAGTTAAAGAAGCACTTCATGTGACCCCGTGTCAATATGCACTCACTGAACCCTCTTCAAGTTCCGACTCTGATGCGTATGGAGGTAATTCAGATGAGTCATCTTCATCTAAGAAGAGAAGAAGAACATCCAGTATGGAGTACCGGAAGAAAAGGCTGAGTGAGATTGAACAGGATCCCGAAGCCGGTAGATGGAGTCCCCGTTCAAGGGAAATCATCACAGAATCGTGGATCGCGTTCGGACATCCTCAGGTCGACCATGGAAGAGTATACTCTTCAATAGAATGGAATCATCATCAGAAAGAGCTGGAGGCAAGGAAGTATCACAAATTGGCTTTTCCCCATGGTCCTCCTCCTCCTCCAAAGAAAATACTGAAGCCACTCCACTACTATAAGCGAAAGAAGAAGAAGGAAGACTGCACCAGCAAAGCCGTCTTGCCTTTCAATATTTAAAAATCATCTATCTATTGAACTTATGTATTGTTAAGAACAATTTGTCAAGTTATATGTCTCATATTAAATATGAATGATTATAAGGCATATGCCTGAAATGTTTTTGGGGTATGATATTCAATATGCAATCACTGTTATGTTTATTGCATGCTATTAAACTAACAACATGCCATGCACCTTGTGTGTCTATCTTGGAAAATATCAATATATATGTGTATAGTTTTTAAATAACCTATTCACCCCCCCTCTAGGTGATTAACTACCCTTAATTAAAGTCTTTCAATGTACTTTCATGCATTTTGAATTTATGGTATTTTATTTGTTTTTTACTCATGTATTGTGGTTGGATGAATGTGTGCCTCTTTCATGTTGGAATGTTTATGCTCTTAAAGTAGTTAAGAAAACCCTTTTATAATCAAGGATCAATTAACCTATCTAGTTAAAATATTGAAATTTTGGGTATCTAATTCACTCTATGCTCCTTGTGGTTTCGAGAAATTCACTCGCACACTCTATTACTTCGACCGATTCATTGCCTTAGCATCAACATCGGGATTTTCAACCGCACATGAGAGCGGTACAGTAATAGTCTTTTTTGCTTTCCTCCACTTCTTCCAACAAAGGAGATGACTAAGGCTTCGTTTGGATCGGCGGAGGGAGCCGGCGCGGGACGAAAAGCCTGCGGGTTTCGAATCGGAGGCGGGGAGGTGGGGCTGGAGATGCTGCGTTACGTGGGCTTTTGCGAAGGTTTGCGGGAGCAAACGCCACCGCCGGCGCGCGGCGCGCGTTTGTTTTCCCGCCATGCGGTGGTGGTTGCTCCCGCACCTGCGCTCAAACGCCGCCCCAAACGAAGCCTCAATCATAAAAGTGTGAGTAAATGAATCTCATATTTTATCGGTAACATTCTTATAATAAGAAAACTTCAAAGCATAAACATATAGATACTTTAAAGGAATGATAAAAATACATTCAACAAGCACACATCAACATTGTATACATAAGCAACCCCAAAAACAACAGCTCTTTAAGGGGCTAATAAAAACACATGCAATACGCACAAAATATGGTAAACATAAGCAACCCCCAAAACAACAACAGTATTAAAAAATACTTGAACTCAAAACCCACAAGATCGGACAATAGATCCAGCAGGCTAATAAGATATTTCTGAAAGCCATGAATATTGTTGTTCAAATACCGATCATGTGCAAACTTGGGAACAAATGCAGTATCTTGCCGAGTCGCAGCTCCCATCTATGACACTCGTGAATTCGCCTCTACAAGTTGTTGCGCAATTCCTGCTGCTCAAGCACGGCCACCTGAAAATTAAGCTCTTCGTATAGCACACCCTCCCGGCCTTCACGCCTGCCTCCACCCTCATATCTTCATAAAGACCATCAAATATATAAACATTGAACTATCATAAAGACAATCAAATATATAAACATGCAACTATTCATAAAGACAATCAAATATATAAACATGTAACTATTCATAAAGATGAATATATACAGATAATAGAAAATACCGGAAGAGACGAGGAGAAGAAGGACGAGCATAAATGTTGGGAGGATTCTCTTGCTGAACTCCATCGATGCTTGCTTCTTTTTTACTAATGCTCCCCTCATCATGAGTTTATATAGGAAAATTTAATGATGTTTTGGGTAAAATTTGTATTTAACATAATTATATACTATTAATGACCGAAATTAAACTTAACCAAATGCCGTATATAATTTAATTATGTTTAATTATATTTATTCAAAGTCCAGCTAATATTTAGATAGCATAACTTTATGTCTCTCTGCAATTCATTTTTTCTTGTTTTTTCTTATTTTTTTCTTGTTTTAATTATATTTTAAGTTTCCCATATATGTAGATATTCCTAAAACAATAACATATTAGTTGGGCATGCAAGTATCTTTCCCATGAATCCATGTGTTTATATAAAGGGTTTAGGGTGTACAACTTCTTCTCTCACTTATGTAGAAACAATAACATATTAGTTTAATATTAATTAAAAAATAATTATTTAAAATATTAAATAAAAACTATTTTATGTATTTATCTTCTAAATGCAGGTGTACAACTTCTTCTCTCACTTCTGTAGATTTCTGATGACTATCATGCTTAATCTTTTCATCTTCTTCAATAATGCTGTGGTGATCATATTCTTCACACTTATGTTTTTCGCCATTGTGCGCGTGTTCGCCCGGGAGGTGCATTTTTTTCTAAGCACGATTTTTTTCGCCCGGTCGCGCGCTTTTTTGCCTAGGTGCATGCTTTTTTGCTAGGAATGCACTTTTTCTCCATGACACACATTTTTTTCCTGGGCACGCGTATTTCGCCCGGAAGCACGTATTTCGCACTTTCGTGCATTTTTCGCCCGGACATGCGCATTTCGCCCGGGCGCGCCTTTTTTACCCCCGCACGTTTTTTTCGAAAAATGTGTGTCTGCTCGAAAAAATGTGCGCCTAATCGAAACGCGCGCCCGGGCGAAAAAAAACTGCCTGGGCGAACAATCGCGCCCGGGCAAAAAAACACGCACCTTGGAGAAAAATGCGCCCCTGGGCAAAAAATGAATGTCCGAGCGAAAAATGGGCGATCGGGCGAAAAACATGCACTCAAGCGAAAATATGTGTCGGGCGAACAAAGAGCGCCCAAGCGAAAAATGCGCGACACAGCGAAAATGCGTGCCCAGCCGAAAAACAGCGCCCTATAAAAACACTCTCCCGTGAAAAAACGTGCTCCCAAGCGAAACAATGCGCGCCTTAGAGAAAAAATGTGCGCCTGGGCGAAAAATGAGCGCTCGTGCGAACAATGCGTGCCCGAGCGAAATAACGTGCGCCCGGGCGAAATAACGTGCTCCCGGGAGAAAAAACATGCGCTCAGGAAAAAAGAGCGTGCCCAAGCAAAAAATGCGATGTCGTGCGAAAAAATGTGCATTCTGGAGGAAAAATGTGCGAGACCTTGGTGATAAAACATGCACCAGGGCTTAAAAGCACATGACCATGCGAAAAAATGCATGTCCGGGCGCAAATTGAGTGTCCGTGCGAAAAAGAGCGCACTTGGGCGAAAAGGTACTAATCAGAGCCCTCATATCTGCTTATGATTCTGAATCAGTTGCAGATTCTTTGCATGATGATGAGGGTGAGTCTGCTGCCAACAACACATCCTCAAGATCCTCCTATGTAGTTGAATCTGAGGTGATACAACAATATGAAACTTTGTGGAAGGCCATCAAGAAAAGCAAGCAACTCCTCAAAGTTCAGACTAAGGAGTTGGATTCCTTGAGATCTGCCCACTCTGAGCTCCAGGAGACAGCTGAGTAGATGGATGCTATGAGAAAGGAAGTGGACAGATTCAAGGAAGCCGCAAAGCTCAAAAATTCTGAACTGACTCAGAAGAACAAGGTCATCAAGGAACTTCAGGAAATGCTGCTGGCTGAAAAGAAGATTGTTGCTAGCTTTTCAAAACCCAAGACTGTCCTTCCCATTATTGAAAGTTTTTCTACACCATTCCGAGCTGGTGTATGATTCAATAGTGAGACAGTCAAGGGTAAAGCCTCTGAAGAGCAATCCTCTTTTAAGAAGGTGCTGCTGACATCAAACCCCTTTGACCAGGAATCTTCATATGGTCATCTGATCAATGCCTGCTCAGCAAGTGACAGTAAGCCCTCTATCCCAAATAGAAGAGCAGACTTTGAGCTAAGTGCTTTTAAAGCACCCCTTGAGGAGATTCAGATGAAGAATCCAGGTGTCTTTGTCCATGTACCTGGAGCCACAACACTCAAAAGCAAGGGAAAGGCTGCTCCTACCAAGCCTGTTCCCAAGAAGGTGAACCAAAAGGTGGTGAGACCAGCTCCACTTCATACTCACACCCGTGAGGTTCACCCAAGACCTGTTAAGTCAGGTGTCTTCACTCCTGCCCACCAACATTGCCATCCTACTCAGATGGTGCAGCAGAAGAGAACATACAACATGTTTGAGTGTTGGTGTTGTGGGAAAGTGGGTCACTTTGCCCTGGATTGTTGGTTCAACCAAACATGGCCTAGTGCAAAGAGAATGCAGACAACTCAGAGGTGTGGTGTCCCAGTTTATCCCCCTAACATAAACCTAGGACCCAAATCAAATTGGGTGCCTAAGGGTAAGTAATTTTTCTTGCAGGTATGTCCAAATGCCAACAAATATCCCATTTGGTATTTGGATAGTGGTTGCTCCAGACACATGATTGGAGTAAGAAGCTATTTAAGAAACTTCACCCCTATGGAGAATGGACCAACACTCATATTTGGATGTTCCGAAAAAGGGGTGACCAAAGGCTATGGAGAAGTGGGAGATAAAGAAAAGTAGTTCAAAGAGATCAACAAGAGCATATGTGCAACATGGGGAGATGTCTCTGCATCAAGATATCCCATAGAAGGAAGATGAACCTGCTAACACAGTAGTAGTTGAAGAGAGGAGAAGTCCAATTATGGACAGTGATCTAGTTGAGGGGAGTTCCAACCTGGGAGCTCAGACCAAGATACTACAAAGGTTGAGGGGGAGACCCATCTGGGGTGCTCTACCCTAGAAGATTAGGAAAATCTTCTCCAGCTGGAAGTCATCACAGAAGAAAGAAATGAAAAGCTGACCTCTTTGCAAGAAACCCTGGATGAATGATTAATTGAAGAAGTCCTAATGGGGGAGAAGGCAATCATAAATGCAGGCTCACATCAAGCTATGTGGACTGCCGGTCAAGTCAAGCATGCAGCCTTGCAGGAGCCCCCCTCAGGATATGAATCAGCTGAACCATCTGGTATTTGAATAAATTTTATTTGCCTGAATTTTGATTCTGTATATGTGTGGCATTAATCATTGAGGTGAGTTAGAACTTCTTCAAATAGGTGGAGATTTTACATGTTGGGAACAGTGCCCAACAATGTTCCTGATTTGAAGAAGTGCTCAGGTCAATGATGAAATATACGGGTTGTCTATAATATACACCTAGAGGGGGGGGGGGGGTGATTAGGTGTTTTCAAAATTATTTGCTACTTTAAAATCTATCTATCACAACACAAGAGCAACACAGAAAACACACAAGATTTATAGTGGTTCCCTACAAGACAATGTGTCTAGAGGTAGTCCACTATCCCTCCCACCTATCTAGCAATGAGCTAGACTAGGCAACCTCTCCAACTCAGATCTCTTCTCAATAAGTAGATCTTACAACTCAGGTTCACAAAGAACCCTACCAAGCTCAGACTTTGTAAGTCTTACAATAATTTAGATCTTCACCAAGATCCTACCAAACTCAGGCTCACGAAGAACCCTACCAATCTCAGGCTCACACAGAAACCTACCAATCTCAGGCTCACACAGAACCCTACCAATCTCAGGCTCACACAGAACACTACCAATCTCAGGCTCACACAGAACCCTACTAATCTCAGATCTATTACAAGATATTACAAGCTCAGGTTCACAAAGAATCTTACTGAATGATACAAACGAGTTTGTTGTTGTATAAGAAAAGAATTCAAGATAAAAGCTTTGAAACAGCAGGTCTTCTTCTTCTTCTTCTTGCAACAGTAAGCCCAGAGATCTTGTGAATCATTGAACCTTTCTTTTTAATTCTTCTCTTGACCTTCACTGCACAACAATGAAGTCTTCTTCTTGTTAATTCTTTTCTCTCTCTTCTATAAGTATGTCTGAGAATAAACTTAAGAAGGAAGACTAAGCAACCGGTATTCTGTAAATAAAATAGTGTTTCTTTTATACTGCTCTGCAATTTTGCATAAAGGCCCTTATTGATTAATCCATAATCAATTTGTCATTTTGAAAAGTTTGACAGAATTGACATAATATTTTATCATAAATGACTTGTTATTCTTGGAACTTACATAATATAAAAGTAATAATATTCTTCATTAAATGCTGTGCAACGACTATATTCTGTAGAGAATATATCATTTATTACTCCTTGATTGGTGCGCAAGATAGACAACGTGCACATTCCCTGAATACCAATTTCCAAGAAAGCCTGTGCATTAAATGCAGCTCGACAATTGTCAAGACGATAAAATTCCTTCAAGTCGATATCGTGTTGATCATGTCGACGATATATAATCTTCACGACGATATCGTCGACATACTTCCTTCTTCAAGACTTTACTTGATATCTCAACGATATTGCTTCTTCTAGATGATATCGTCGAGATGCTTTTTTTATATGACTCAGACTTATTCTTCAAGTTGATAATCTTTCTTCAAGATGATATCGTCTCGATGTTCTAGATGATATAAGGTCTTCAAACTGATGTTGTCTACAGGATCCTTTCTTCATGACTTAATGAGTTATCTCAACGATATGTCTTTAATCTTCAAGACTATACATCTTCTTCAAGATGATATCGTCGAGACATCTGAACTTAGCTCTATCAATGATAAACTTTCTTCAAGACGATATCGTCGAGACTGATTCGACGATATGATACATTTCTCAATGATTCATCTGCTGAGTCTAGAGACGATATTTTACTTAGTGAATTTTCATTGCTTTTATAGTCTTGATACTAATAATATAGTCTTGATACTAATGATATATCATTGATGCATTTCAACGATATGTGTATTATCTCAATGATATGTCCAGTCCTTGACGATTTTGGACTTAATGAATTACTGGACAAAAGATTTATCTTTTACAGTCATGAATAAAATTTGTCATCAAATACATAGTGCATTTATCATTGATCTGAGCACTTCTACAAATCAGGAACATTGCTGGGTACTGTTCCTAATAATCTCCCCCTATTTGAAGAAGTCATAACTCATTTTATTAATAAATGTCAAGTGATAAATAGAATCAAAATTTGAAGTCATTCAACAAGTATAATGTGATTCATCTATCAACATGATATAAATAGAGATAATGGTTTAAGACAAAATATTTCAGTCATTTGCCCAAGTCATTTTCAGACAAAACATTCCATGATCTTCTGGTCATGTTGCTGCTTCCCTTTCCTTTTCTCCTCTGCCTTTCATAGAAGCTGATTGGTTTTGGAATTTTCTTTGGAGATGGAGGACCATGAGGGATTGCTAGCTTATGATTTCTCCTTTTCTCCATTTGATTTAAATGCAGATTCCAGTCAGCAGAATAGTAGATTCTTTCTGACCCATCTTGAGGGTATCCAAACTCCATCCAAGCTTCTAGGATCAGGGTCCTAGAGTTAGGACTCCACTTGCCTGACTGTAGATCCTGCTCAATTTCCCTTAGCCTCTTCTGCCTGTAACTTTTGCTCTGAACCCTCTTCCTTTTTCTTGAACATGCAGATTCTCCAATTTCAATGTCATATACTTATGAGGCAGTGCTCTCAGATGGTTCTGCTAACTCATAAGTTGAGTGAGGTTTCTGTAAAGCTTGCTTGACTTGATTTACAGTCCACATGGCTTGATTTGAGCCATCATTTATCATTGCCTTCTCCCCCTTTAAGACTTCTTCAACAATGTGATTATCAAGGGCCACTTGTACCAAGTTTATCCTCTCATGTAGGTGTTGTTCAGACTCATCCAAGTTATTTCTTTCTTCTAGTAGATGTTCATCTAAGTTCTGAGTATTCACTTCCATTCTGTTCAGAATTTGATCTCTATCTGAATTCATAAACCCTGCTATTTGTTGAAGAGTTCTCACATTATTCCTTGACATAGTGCCTTGTTTTTGAATGATTTGATGAGACTGATGCCCAACCTTGTTGATCTCCTCACCAACCTGTTCCATGGGTGGAGATACTAAGTGAAAGAAGTGAGTACGTTGGGTGTTGAGATGATGCATATCATCCTTCACAGTTTGCAGCTCAACCTTCATTTATTGCCTTAGGTTATCTACAGTCTGTAGAATGAACCTTTCTATCTTCTCCCTTTGAACATTTAGCAAAGCTGAGATCATGTGGAATAGGGAGCCTGAGTGATCAGTAGATAGTCCAGCTACGTTCACCTCAGGGGCTGCAACTTCCTCTAGAGGACTTCCATGAGCACTCCCATGACCCTGAAGGTCAGGAAGGTCTACTAGCATCTGCTCTTCTTCCTCTTCTTCCATCAACATTTCTTTACCTTTGAGAAGAACTAAACCAAGCCCAGACTGGGGTTCAGGGCTCTCAACTTTTTCTGGCTCCTTGCCATCTTTAGATTCCTTCTCTAGAGCATTCTTCTCCTGGACTACTTTTTCAGATGCAGGTCCTTCAGCTTGATCCTCCGGGGTAGAGCACACCAGATGGGGATCCCCCTCAACCCTCTCAGTATCTTAGGCCGAGCACCCATGTGGGAACTCCCCCTCAACTGGATCACTACCAAGAATGGGGCTTCTTCTTGCTTCAATAACTTCTGTGTTAGCAGGTTCACTCACATCCTCTGGGATCATTTGATTTAGAGCTACCTCCCCCTCTATCAAAGCAGAGTTTGGTAGAGATGTGGCTCCTTCTTCCTCAGAAACCTTTGACAGGTTTGGGTCTGTAATTGAAGATGCTCGAGTACCCTTAAGGGTTTTGGAGATAACTCTCTCCCATCTAGCTATCCAACATCTTTTGCAACATCTTATCTATCCTTAGGGGTTTTGCAGCTGCTTGAGTATCCTTAGGGGTTTTGGAGATAACTCTCTTCCATCTATCCAGTATCTTTGAATCTAACCTCTTAGAATAATGTAGAGGTGCTCCCATTTTTCTCTTCACCACATCCCCAAGGGAATTTAGGAGAAAGATTGATAAGATTCTTCCAAATGAAGGAGTCTTTGGGGTGTTCTTAAACCTTTGGAATAGAAACTTTCTCCAGTCTGTCTTCTTTGAAATAATGATCCTGCACATTGCCGCAAATATTTCCTTAGAAATCCTGTCATGGGAACCAGGCTTGCACAAAAGTACTTTCCCTATAATGTCTACTAGGAGTTTTCCCTTCTGGTTGAATTCTGCCTTTTTAATAGACCCATAGGTCTTGCCACTATGCCCACACCAGGCATATCCTGCAGAAAGGTCCTCAGCAGTCAGATCTTCCTCTTCAATCTCTTTTTCTAGTCTTGGTATTCTCAATGCTTTTCCCAAGCTCTTGGCAGTCATTTTGATCTTCCTCCCGACCACTATTGACTTTAAGATGGTCCCTGAATGATTAATTCTTGCTCCTTCAAAGAATTTCAGGAGTTCCCTGTTCAGGAGAACACATGGTTCACAGAGAAGATATTCCATTCATGCCGACTCCACCAGTCCAATTACTGACCTAATTTCTTCAGAGCATGAGTCGAAACCTCCTCTCAGAAGCTCACAGCTGGAGATGACTGATGATTCTTTCTTCTTGGGATCCATTGAAGCAGAACGCCGAGTATCGGGCGATTGTCAGAGACGGAATGGGGGTTTGTCGCGGAAATGACTTAGGGAAAATGAAAGTGTAATTTTTGTCCTAAACATTCACTCTATTTATAGTAGAAGTAGATGAAGAGGCGCGTACCTTTTTGTCCTAGTTAAAAGATTAAGAATCCATCAGACGACTCTGATTAAAGATTCAATATTGCATTGAGTATCTGGGTTGTATTTCGACGATGTGCATTTTTATCTTCGATAGTGTCGTCGAGATTACTTCAACCTTATCGTCAGAATCACTTCAGCTTTGTCGTCGAGACTCCAGTAATATCGTCGAGACTTAGATTTTGTCGTCAAAACATTTCATTCTGTATTGCTGAGAAGTCATCTATGTCGTTGAGACACCCATCTGATACATGTCTAACATGAGAAGATTATCAGCCCTCTTGAGATAATCATCTAGGATGCGCCACTTAGACTTCCTCCTTCAAATTTCTTATTTGGAGATACTAATTTGAAATTTCACTTGATAGGCTTGGAATCCTCTATGGCCTACATAGACTAAGAATATTCTGTTTAATTCCAACCTTATAATAGGAATAAGGAGTCTAGCCAAACTTAATGCTCTTCTCCTGTCTATACCCCTGACTTGTCTTAGAGCAGCTTGCAGTTGTCTGGGAATGACTTTTGTCTTTCATTTAATATTTAGCATTGTCTTTATTGAATAGCTAATCCAATTTCTACCCTCTTTACTCTAGTCATGTGTCTGGAGCCACCACTGTCCAAATACCAAAAGGTTTGGCATTTGGAAAAACCTGCAAACAGGATTACTTATCCTTAGACACCCAATTAGATTTGGGTCCTAGGTTTCTGTTAAGGGAATAAGCTGAAATATCACACCTCTGAGTGGTCTACATTCTTTTTGCACTGGGCACAGTTGGATTGAACCAGCAGTCCAAGGTAAAATGACCAATTTTTCCACAGCACCAACACTCATTCCCGTTGTATCTTCTCTTATGCCACACCATCTGAAAATGTTGGTGGGCAAGAGTGAAGACAGTTGCCTGACAGGCCGTGGATGAGCCTCACACGTGTGAGTATGTAGTTGAGCTGGTCTCACCACTTTTTGGTTCACCATGCACCTTGGGAACATGCTTGGTGGGGACTGCATTTCCCTTACCTTTGGGTGTTGATGCTGCAGGTCTATGGACATGAGGACCTGGATTCTTCTTTTGGGTCTCTTTAAGAGGTGCTTTATAAGCACTCAACCCAAAACCTGCTCTTCTATGTGTGTTAGGGGGTTTATTGCCTCTTGTAAAGCAGGCATTGGTCAGATGACCATATGCAGATTCCTGGTTAAAGAAATTTGATGTCAGTAGCTTCTTCTTGAAAGAAGGTTGGGCTTCAGATGCCTTGCCTTTGACTGTCTCTTTACCAAATCCTACACCACCTCTGAATGGTGCAAAGAATTTTTCAATAATGGGAAGGACAGTCTTGGGCATTGAGAAGCTGTCAACAATTTTCTTCTTAGCCAATAACATATCCTCAAGGTCCTTGATAACCTTGTTCTTCTGACCCAACTCAGAACTTTTGATGTTTATGACATCCTTGAGTTTGTCCATTTCTTTGCTCATAGCAGTCAGCTTTTCAGCTGTCTCCTGGATCTCAGAATGGGCAAATTTCAAGGATGCTAACTCCTTAGATTGAGCTCTAAGAAGCTTCTTGCTTCTTTTCAAAGCAATCCACAAGGCTTCATTATGTTGCACTAGCACAGATTCAACGTCATGTGGGGATCTTGAGAGTATGCTATTGCAAGCAGATCCACACTTACTATCATGCACAAAATTTGTCATTGATTCAGTATCAGAGACAGATAAGGGAGCTCTATTAATTACATTCCCAGGAGAAGTGTTGTCATCCTTGATTTCTTCAGTTATGGCCATGAAACCAATGAGAGCTTCCTACTTAGTTTCAACAACCATGATTATTCTGGGATCTGAAGCTTCCATGAACAATATGACTCTTTGCTTCTATATGGCAAGGTTCTCTTTGGTGCAGATGGACAACTTCATTGATCTCATCTCTTTATGATGCTCACAGGCCATTTAAAGATCACCACCCCCAAAAAAACTTGTAGATCTTGTTCTAAGCTGTTGAGCCTTTGAACTTAACCTCGCTCTGATACCAATTGAAAGATATGGGTTGTCTATAATCTACACCTAGGGGGTAATTAGGTGTTTTCAGGATTATTTGCTACTTTAAAATCTATCTATCACAACACAAGAGCAACACAGAAAATGTAACATCCCCAAACCTACTAGACCCCTTAGGGTGATTTTGGGTTTAGTGGTGGTCTTGAGTGAACCCTTAGACTTAGGAAGGAACACTTGGTCACCATAGGGACCTTTGATCTAACTAGGTCAAACTACAACACTAGGATTCCAACACATGTGACAAGTCAAGTCCATGAAATTAGGTCAAATTGACCTAAATCCCCAAATTGCCCCTATAGGCAATTTTGTGCAAATAAGCCCCATATGACCCCACCATGACTCAACTCCTTTTGGAATGGGTCCATAGGGTCTAAAGCAACAATGTGGGTCAGTCGCATTGAAGGGTGTGAGCTTGATTAAGTGGGCTTGAACCTAACCGCAAGCCAATTGGACTTAGCTCAACCCCACCTAACCAAGCCCACAAGGAGGCTGATTTGCCTTGGACCCAATTGGGCCCAAGAAAAGGGTTAACCAAGGTGGTGGCCGGCCACCACCAAGGAGGAATTCAAGAAGAATCCATGGAGGGATGTCCACTTGGCCACCACCCCCTAATTCCTGGATTGCTCTCAACTTCCCCAGGAATTTGCCAGCAAAATGGAGTGACATGGCAGCTGTTGAGAGGGGAGGGAAGAGAGAGCTCTTCCAAGTGGCCGACCACATTAATGGCTAAGCTCCAAAACCTTCAAATCAGCTTGAAACCTTCTCTCCCCTGGCTCAAATTCGAGCTCAGGATTTGAATTTACATGATCTGGAGGCATGTGGTTGGCTGGCTGAGAGGTGCTACCTTGGTGAAATCGCCACCCTTAATGGCTGCTAACAAAACAGCCACCCCCAGCTGAATCCACACACACCACCAACTTCAGAACCTCCAGAGCAGTGGAGCCCCCCCTTCCAACGACGATTTCGAGCTCAGCCATGCCGGAGTAGCCATGGACGCCGGAAATGGAAATCAGCTCTTCCTCCGCCGCAATACCTGCCGCCAAGCTCGCACACAGGCAAGTTCCTTTCCCCCTCCTCCTGTGCTAGTATCTTCTCTCTCCCCCTGTCGATTTGAGCCATGCAATGGCGATTTCACTTTGCGTTTTTCCATGTTCCTAGCCGCAAAAATG
Organism: Dactylorhiza incarnata; assembly: GCA_033032865.1. NCBI lineage: Eukaryota > Viridiplantae > Streptophyta > Magnoliopsida > Asparagales > Orchidaceae > Dactylorhiza > Dactylorhiza incarnata. The sequence continues at coordinate 2,414,324 of JAWHQI010000337.1, forward strand.
AAAGGTGCCGGAGCCCTACTCCGGCCACCCCAGGTCAGTCGGCCACCACCAGTCGATATCCCTATGTTGACTGGTGGTGGTGGCGGGAGCATTTCGCCGGAAACCTCCCGTTGCCGCCGGAAAATGGCCCGCAAAACGGCCCAGGCGCGGCGAATCTGAGCCGTTGGCTCATCGGGGAAGACGATCCCGTGATCGTTGGATCTGGCGGGTTACGTTAAACGCAGCCCAAAATTATTTAGATCATATCATTTAAATGAAATGTCACACCTCTCACCCGATTTTGTAAGCCAAATTTGAGGCCCTTAGAGGCCATATTCTGAATAATGTCCAGAGACAGAAATTTTAGATCTGGATGTCTACTTTCAACTGGAAGTGGAATCAGGCCATTAGGATCATTATAGAACCCACAGTCCTCACTTTAGTGAGGCTGGTCAAAATAGGAACCAGAAATTGATTAGTGAATATATCATAAAAGATAAATCTGATGGTCCTGAGATTTTGGCCATGCATGCATGTGACATGTACCTAGCCTGCACCCAAAAATCAGATTTTTGGGTGATGATTTTTCTAAGGTTGTTACTAAAATATGTAAAATCAGATAAATGACATTTTTGGAGGTATATAACTCCAACTGATCTCAAATTTGTGTGTCATACCCATTTAGTCAATTTTAGTCAATGGTCAAAATTTGAGACCAAATGGATCTCAGCATAAAAGAAATTGGGGTGCTAATTTCCACCATTGGTGTAAGGAAGCCTTATATGGGTTTGAAGGTGAAAATCACCTTGAATGTCACTAAAACTTTGGCCATGCAAGTAGGGTGATCTAACAATCCAAACCCTAGAGTTTGGAGGTCATTAGAGCTAGAATTATTAAGTTTTTCTATTTAATTTAAATTGCCACACCTATAAATTAATGCAATTTTGGGGTAAAATCAACATGGAAAATTGTGAAACTTAGGCTTTGAAGTTTTTAGATCATTATTGTGCTACTGTGATTTTATCAGAATTTATTGTGACCTGTAGATGGTAGTTGTAGTGTAAATCCTTATTGGCGCCCCACTCTTGGTAAATGGTAATTATGGATAAATACTCTCTAGAAAAATGTGAAACTTAGGCTTTGAAGTTTTTAGATCAATATTGTGCTACTGTGATTTTATCAGAATTTATTGTGACATGTAGAAGGTAGTTGTAGTGTAAACCCTTATTGGCACCCTACTCTTATTAAATGGTAATTATGGATAAATACTCTCTGGAAAAATGTGAAACTTAGGCTTTGAAGTTTTTAGATCAATATTGTGCTACTGTGATTTTATCAAAATTTATTGTGACCTGTAGATGGTAGTTGTAGTGTAAATCCTTATTGGCACCCCACTCAATTTAAATAGTAATCATGGATAAATACTCCCGGGAAAAATGTTAAACTTAGGCTTTGAAGTTTTTAGATCAATATTGTGCTACTGTGATTTTATCAGAATTTATAGTGACCTGTAGATGGTACTTGTAGTGTAAATCCTTATTGGCACCCCACACTTATTAAAAATAGTAATCATGGATAAATACTCCCTAGAAAAATGTGAAACTTAGGCTTTGAAGTTTTTAGATCAATATTGTGCTACTGTGATTTTATCAGAATTTATAGTGACCTGTAGATGGTACTTGTAGTGTAAATCCTTATTGGCACCCCACTCTTATTAAATAGTAATCATGGATAAATACTCCCTAGAAAAATGTGAAACTTAGGCTTTAAAGTTTTTAGATCAATATTGTGCTACTGTGATTTTATTAAAATTTATAGTGACCTATAGATGGTACTTGTAGTGTAAATCCTTATTGGCACCCCACACTTATTAAATAATAATCATGGATAAATACTCCCTGGAAAAATATGAAACTTAGGCTTTGAAGTTTTTAGATCAATATTGTGCTACTGTTATTTTATCAAAATTTATAGTGACCTGTAGACGGTACTTATAGTGTAAATCCTTATTGGCACCCCACTCTTATTAAATAGTAATCATGGATAAATACTCCCTAGAAAAATGTGAAACTTAAGCTTTAAAATTTTTAGATCAATATTGTGTTACTGTGAATTTATCAGAATTTATAGTGATCTGTAGATGATACTTGTTGTGTAAATCCTTATTTGCACCCCATTCATGTTAAATAAAAATCATGGTCAAATAATCCCTAGAAAAATGTGAAACTTAGGGTTTGAGATTTTTAGACCAATATTATGCAATTGTGAATTTATCAGAATTTATAGAGATCTGTAGATGATACTTGTTGTGTAAATCCTTATTTGCACCCCATTCATGTTAAATAGAAATCATGGTCAAATAATCCCTAGAAAAATGTGAAACTTAGGGTTTGAGGTTTTTAGACCAATACTATGCTATTGTGAATTTATCAGAATTTATAGAGATCTGTAGATGGTACTTATTGCATAAAACTTTACTTTCACCCCATCTATTTGAATAGAAATTATGATTAAGGATTCCCTGGAAGAGTATGAAATGTAGGATTTGAGGTTGTTAGATCATTACTCATTGAGAACCTATGGTATGAACTTGGAACTCATTAGGACATTATAGGGCCAAGGTTGCGTCTTAAGAGTCATACCTAGTTCAATCTCACCTTGGTCTGCTAACAGTAGAAACTAAAAACATAGATTCGAACCCCTTCCTTATGGTCACCACCCCCAGAGTTACTAGCTCTAAGAGAATTGCAGATGCCCAATTAGGTTGAAGGATTAATCTCCAAGGGCAGTCATCGGAAATAAAGATGGGGTGCGTTTAGTAAAACTATCAATTCAGGAATTTGACAAGGACCTATTAGGGGAGGCGAAGGATGACTTAGCAAGAAGTGAAAATTGTGATTGAGAGACAACACCAGGAAATAGTCAGTCACTAGGAATGACATGGTTCAGTGTTCAATAGAACACCGACACATGTCTGCCCGAGTCAAATGGTAATCCACCCTAGGATTTTAGAGCAATTGGAGAGCAAATGGGCATACAAGAATGAGTAGCAACTAAATAAAATAAATATCCTGGAAAGGGGGATTTGGGCTTCAGTCACCATCACATTCCCTATTACCTTTGCGAGCCCTTCACCGGGTAATCCACGGGAAGTCAGGATTCACCCCAAGCTGTTAAGATTAACTAACAATAGACAAGAGTAGTAAAGTAGGAGAACTTGAAACATAATCTCCCTCCCAAATTTGGGAAGGAATGAAATAAGGACTGGGATAGTCCTGCGAGCGATAGGCTCAGGTTATAAGGAAGGACTGGGATAGTCCTGCGAGCGGTAGGCTCGGGTCATAAGGAAGGACTGTGATAGTCCTGCGAGCGATAGGCTCGGGTCATAAGGAAGGACTGGGATAGTTCTGCGAGCGGTAGACTCGGGTTATAAGGAAAGACTGGGATAGTCCTACGAGCGGTAGGCTCGGGTTATAAGGAAGGACTGGGATAGTCCTGCGAGCGGTAGGCTCGGGTTATAAGAAAGGACTAGGATAGTCATGCGAATGATTGGCTCGATTTTTATAAATGTTGGTTTAGAATTACGAGCTGAAGGCTCGGTGGTAAGAGATAATGCATATTTGCATATGCATAAAGTGTGGTGGGTCTTCGGTTCTGGCTTAGTCATCACACCGACAGCAGTTCGTTAACTCGGCAGTGCTAGTGGTTTGATTAGGGGCCAGGTTGTTTTACTGCGCGTCCGACGGGACGAATTCCCTAAACCCTGCCTGGCCAATTCAGTTTAGTACGCAGGAGCTCGTGAGTACTGGGTACCGGTATCACAGTGTACGTTAGGGCCTAGGTCTGGTAGTGTGACTTACCCACCTAGGTGAGGAGACGCCCACTCCTCTGCCACCGTTTGACCACGACGGGAGGTGCCCGAGAGGTTAACTATCTCTGAAAAGTGGGAACTAAAGGTCTGTACGTACAGAGTCGTGTGCGTGAATTGCAACATTGCATTGCATATCATAGCATAGCATTCTTGCATAAATCAGAGACCTCATCGTATAAATTAGTATGGGCTCTTTTATACGATGAGTTTACCTTAGTGTCAGATCCCTTAGCTTATGTGCTTTTGTGTGTACATATAAGTTAAGGTTACATTCTTAGCTGCTCTTATTTATTATACATGTTTCTTTATATTGCATTGTCTTTTACTTATTGCTGTCACACTATACTCTACTAGCATAGAATTATTATTATTAAATATTCAGTAATTATAAACCCTGCTAGTCTAGCCACATGTCACCTGCTTTTGATTTACCCATTGATGTCCTCCGCTTCCTCCTCCCGCACGGTGCCTAGGAGTTGCGGGTGGAGGCGATGAGGAATATGCTGAGTCTTATAGACTGACGGTCGGTGGATCTCATCATTTTAGGGATGATGTGTCGGAACAGCAGGACCCCATTCAGGAGACAGGACAGGAGGACGGGATGAAGCAGAGCAGCCACTACACGTCGTCGCAGCAGCACCTACAGATGCATGAAGACAGAGTTTGATAGCTTCCGCATAAATGTAGAGTGAGAGTGTTGTTGCACTATATTTGAACATGTACTGGGCGTAAGCCCCTATTCTTTTAGTTCTTTCTCATCGTGGACATTATAATCTTGTATTATGATAAATATATAATGTGATTTTGTGGAATTGTTTCATTTAATACTTCAATTACTGTGATTATGGTTGGCTTGGATGATGATGAATAGCCGACAGGATCAGCGTCTTGTGGCGGTGACCATTGGGTATAATGGGGTCGCCGCGAGACGACGGTTCTGGGGGGTAAGACCCGAGAAAGAATGCAAAAAAAGAGGGTCTTACAGAAAACACACCGGATTTATAGTGGTTCCCTACAAGATAATGTGTTTAGAGGTAGTCCAATGTCCATCCCACCTATCTAGCAATGAACTAGACTAGGCAACTTCTCCAACTCAGATCTCTTCTCAATAAGTAGATCCTACAACTCAAGTTCACAAATAACCCTACCAAGCTCTGACTTTGCAAGTCTTACAATAACTCAGATTTTCACCAAGATCCTACCAAACTCAGGCTCACAAAGAACCCTACCAATCTTAGGCTCACACAGAACCCTACCAATCCCAGGCTCACACAAAACCCTACAAATCTCAGGCTCACACAGAACCCAACCAATCTCAGGATTTCTTCTTCTTGACGATATCGTCGAGATGCTTATTTTTATATGACTCGGACTTATTCTTCAAGTTGATAATCTTTCTTCAAGTTGATATCATCTTGATCTTCTAGAGGATATAAGGTCTTCAAACCGATGTTGTCTACATGATCCTTACTTCATGACTTAATGAGTTATCTCAACAATATGTCTATAATCTTCAAGACTGTACATCTTCTTCAAGACGATATCATCGAGACATCTGAACTTAGCTATATCAACGATAAGCTTTCTTCAAGACGATATCATCGAGACTGAATCGACGATATGATATATTTCTCAATGATTCATCTGCTGAGTCTTGAGACGATATTTTACTTAGTAAATTTTCATTACTTTTATAGTCTTGATACTAACGATGTAGTTTTGATGCATTTCAACGATATGTGTATCATCTCAATAATATGTCCAGTCCTTCTTGACGATTTTGGACTTAGAGAATTACCGGACATAAGGTTTATCTTCTGCAGTCAAGAATAAAATATGCCATCAAATACATAGTGCATTTATAATTGATCTTAGCACTTCTTCAAATCAGGATTATTGTTGGGCACTGTTCCCAAAAATCTCTTCTTATTTGAAGAAGTCATAAATCACTTCAATGATAAATGTCAAGTGATCAATAGAATCAAAATTTGAAGTCATTCAGCAAGTATAATGTGATTCATCTATCAACATGATATAAATAGAGATAATGTTTTAAGACAAAATATTTCAGTCATTTGCCCAAGTTATTTTCAGACAAAACATTCCATGATCTTCAGGTTCTGCTACTTCCCTTTTCTTTTCCCCTCTGCCTTTCATAGAAGCTGATTGGTTTTGGAATTTTCTTTGGAGATGGAGGAGGACCATGAGGGAATGCTAGCTTATGATTTCTCCTTTTCTTCATTTGATTTAAATGCAGATTCCAGTCTGCAGAATAATAGATTCTTTTTGACCCATCTTGAGGGTATCCAAACTCCATCCAAGCATCTGAGATCAGGGTCCTAGAGTTAGGATTCCACTTGCCTGACTGTGGATCCTGCTCGATTTCCCTTAGCCTCTTTTGCCTGTACCTTTTGCTCTGAACCCTCTTCCTTTTTCTTGAACTTGCAGATTCTCCAATTTCAATGTCATATACTTCTGAGGCAGTGCTCTCAGATGGATCTGCTAACTCATAAGCAGAGGGAGGTTTCTGTAAAGGTTGCTTGACTTGATTTACAGTCGACATGACTTGATTTGAGCCGGCATTTATCATTGCCTTCTCCCCCTTTAGGACTTCTTCAACAATGTGATCATGAAGGGCCACTTGTACCAAGTTTATCCTCTCATGTAGGTGTTGTTCAGCCTCACCCAAGTTATTTCTTACTTCTAGCCGATGTTCATCTAAGTTCTGAGTATTCACTTCCATTCTGTTCAGAATTTGATCCCTATCTGAATTCATAAACCCTGCTATTTGTTGAAGAGCTCTCTCAGTATTCTCTCCCTTTGTATATGCATCCTCCCTTCGTCACAAATCTGGGATGCTTGAGGTTTCTAATCTGACATGGTTGCATGTTATTTTATTCAATCCTTAGCGAATATAAATCATGTACTTTCATGAATTTTGAATTTATGATATTTTATTTTGTTTTTTACTTATATATTGTGGTTGGGTGAATGTGTGCCTCTTTCATGTTGGAATGTTTATGCTTTTAAAGTAGTTAAGAAAACCCTTTTATAATCAAGGATCAATTAGCTTATCTAGTGAACAATATTGAAATTTTGGGTATCTAATTCACTCTATGCTCCTTGTGGATTCGAGAAATTCACTCGCACACTCTATTACTTCGACCGATTCATTGCCTTAGCATCAACAACGGGATTTTCAATCGCACATGAGAGCGGTACAGTAATAGTCGTTTTGCTTTCCTCTTCACTTCTTTCAACAAAGAAGATGACTAAATCATAAAAGTGTGAGTAAATGAATCTCATATTTTATTGTAACATTTTTATAATAAGAAAACTTCAAAACATAAATATATAGATACTTTAAAGGGATGATAAAAATACATTCAACAAGCACACATCAACATTGTAAACATAAGCAACCCTAAAAACAACAGCTCTTTAAGGGGCTGATAAAAACACATGCAACAAACACAAAATATGGTAAACATAAGCAACCCCCAAAACAACAACGGTATTAAAAAATACTTGATCCCCAAACCCACAAGATCAAACAATAGATCCAGCAGGCCAATATGATATTTCTGAAAGCCATGAATATTGTTGTTCAAATACCGATCATGTGCAAACTTGGGAACAAATGCAGTATCCTGCCGTGTTGCAGCTCCCATCTATGGCACTCGTGAATTCGCCTCTACAAGTTGTTGCGCAATTCCTGCTGCTCAAGCACGGCCACCTGAAAATTAAGCTCTTCATATAGCACACCCTCCCGGCCTTCACGGCTGCCTCCACCCTCATATCTTCATAAAGACCATCAAATATATCAACATGCAACTATTCATAAAGACAATCAAATATATAAACATGCAACTATTCATAAAGACAATCAAATACATAAACATGCAACTATTCATAAAGATGAATATATAGAGATAATAGAAAATACCAGAAGAGACGAGGAGAAGAAGGGCGAGCACAAGTGTTGGGAGGATTCTCTTGCTGAACTCCATGGATGCTTGCTTCTTTTTTACTAATGCTCCCCTCATCATGGGTTTATATAGGCAAACTTAATAAAGTTTTGGGCCAAATTTGTATTCAACATAATAATATACTATTAATCTTAAACCAAGTACCATGTATAGTTTAATCATGTTTAATTATTTCTATTCAAAGTCCAGCTAATATTTAGATAGCATAACTTTCTTTCTCTCTGCTATTCATTTTTTCTAGTTTTTTCTCTCGATTTATTTTTATCTTTAATTATATTTTAAGTTTCCCATATATGTAGATATTCCTAAAACAATAACATATTAGTTGGGCATGCAAGTATCTTTCCCTTGAAAACTTGTGTTTATCTAAAGGGATGATGATTCAGTGGTACTACTAGGAGAACTTCTTGCTGCCTTAGCGTCCGTCACTATTGTAATTGAGCGGACAATAGTTGATCGGCAAATGGAGATCGGCGCCCATCGCGGATCGCCGATCGACACTAATCTTTTGGTGATTGTGAATCACTATTTGGGGGGATTGGAGATAGAGCTGTGATTGCCGTTCGCGAGATCTGCCGATCAAAGTTCGACATTCGCTGACAACTTGCACTATTTTAAGTATTTATCTTCTAAATTCACCCTTATGTTTGTATCTGCTTGTTTGATATTTAACTACACAAATTTTAGAAAATATATCTAAATTTTATTAGTCGATATTCGACAATAAAAAAAAAAATCTAAGAACCTGTTCGTTTAGATGGAATTGAAATTAAATATTGGAATTGAAATCAATTTCGGAATTCGTCTAATTCTAATTATAGTGTTCCCCAATAAAAAAAGTGGAGAATATTATGAAATTAATGAATTTTATTGTTCGTTTGTTAGATAAAATTCAACTTACGAATTATTATCTTTATCATTAGCGATAAAATCCAAATATTCTCTCCCATATATTTTTTTCCGCACATACGAGTATTTTTTGCACAACCGAGCATTTTTTCGCCCGAGCGCGTGTTTTTTTCCCTTATGAGAGATTTTTTTTCACCCGAACGAGTGTTTTTTGCCAATGTGCGCGTATTCGCCCGGGAGGTGCGTTTTTTTCTAGGCATGATTTTTTCGCCCGGTCGCGCGCTTTTTTGCCTAGGTGCGTGTTTTTTTGCCTGGAATGCGCTTTTTCTCCATGACACACATTTTTTCCTGGGCACGCGTATTTCGCCTGGATGCACGTATTTTGCACTTGCGCGCATTTTTTGCCCGGGCACGCGCATTTCGCCCGGGCGCACCTTTTTTACCCTGCGCGTTTTTTTTCGAAAAATGCGCGTCTGTTCGAAAAAAATGTGCGTCCGACCGAAAAATGCGCGCCCGGGTGAAAAACGTGTGCGCAGGTGAAAAAAGTGTTCAGGCGAAAAAAAACTGCCTGGGCGAAAAATGCGCGCCTGGGTGAAAAAAGACGCACCTTGGAGAAAAAATGCGCCCCTGGGCGAAAAACGCATGTCCGGGCGAAAAACGGGCGATCGGGCGAAAAAACATGTGCTCAAGCAAAAAACGCGTGTCGGGCAAACAAAGAGCATCCGGGCGAAAAATGCGCGGCACAGTGAAAATGCTTGCCCAGCCGATCGAAAAATGTGCGTTCTAGAAAAAACGCTCTCCCGTGAAACAATGTGCTCGCAGGCGAAACAATGCGCACCTTAGAGGAAAAATGCGCACTCGGGCGAAAAATGAGCGCTTGTGTGAACAACGCGCGCCCGGGCAAAATAACGCGTGCCCGGGTGAAAAAACGCACTAAGGAAAAAACAGCGCGCCCGAGCAAAAAATACGCTGTCGTGCGTAAAAATGCACGTCCTGGAGGAAAAATGTGCGCGTCCTTGGCGATAAAACATGCACCTGGGCTTAAAAGCAAAACCATGCGAAAAAACGCGTGCCCGGGCGAAAATTGCGCTTCGGGTCAAAAAGAGCGCACGTAGGCGAACAAACGCGGGCCTGGCCGTAAAGCGCCCACCGGGGCAAAACGAGTGCGCTCCAGCGAAAAAATGTGCGTTTGGATAAAATACGCGCTCCCCGGCGACAAAGCGTGCGCACGAGCGAATAATGTGTGCCTAGGTAAAAAAATGTGCACTCGGGAGAAAATGCTAGTCCGGGCGAAAAAATGCACCCCCGGACGAAAAATGCGTAATGACCAGAATTATCCAATTCTTATATAGATTGGAATGAATTGACTTAGGTCAAAATGAATTACATGAAATTCATTGGAATTTCAATTTCAACCGAGGTTCAAACGAAAAACAAAATTGTAAATTTACGTTTAATTTCAATTCCAGATCTAAATTATGTCCAAACGAATGGACCTTAATGGATTGTAGACACAAATTAAAGTAATAGAAAATCTATTGAAAATGCCCGCTTTTGAATAATTTTATCGAACCAGACAGTCTCCCTGAGGAGGGGACGCATGTGTTACATGTTTTTTGCGTGTATGGCTGGAAAGAGGCGAAGTTTGTAAATTAGGAGATCGTTTCGATCTCCTAATCGGAGTCCGAGACGTGGACGAAACAATTTTGCGCTTTTGACTCCAATCGAATTATTTTGTGCCAACATATAAATGATATTTGCAAGCACTTTTCTTGTTGTTGTTCTTAGTGAGCCTTTTAATCCATATGATTGCTCAGGTACTCTCATACGATAAAAAAATATATACATTGTGATTTCTGGAATATGTTTAAGACATAATAATCAACCTACCATTTTTCCAATTTACGTGGTATACACACACCCGTTATGAATATGGCTACGCACACATCGTAACCATATAATTTGTTATTGTACACCAATTATGAGTCATTTGTTGTTATACTTGTACAACTCATATTCTCCGAAGGTAGGACCCGATTCAAGCCACGTAGGCAAAATGTCAATGTCAAAGGTCAACACAACGGACAAGAGTCAAAGACTGAAGACTGCTCAGCAAGCAGAGACAGCAGAAGGCCTGTACGAGTATAGGCGAGCATGTGCGAGCAAACCCCTTATACACGCCAAGGTGGGCGAGCATAGCGGATGCTCGCCGAAGACATGCGGGATTCACCTCAATGTCATGTAGTCGTCGGGCAGGGCTGGGCTATAAATAGCCCCCCTCCCCTTTGGTTTTCCTATAAATAAGACCCCATGGGTACTTGGATTGACACATTTGGCTGAGCTTTCGGAACCCCTTTTTCGAAGACTTGTCTCCCTGAGTTCTTAACTGTCACCCTCGACCGTCATCCTAGATACTCGCCAGTTGGTGTCTTCCTCATACCCTGCTCGACCATCTTTGGTTGTGGAGAGAAAGTCTCTTCTGAGCTTCTGGGTACGTGGTGGGACCTCCCTGCCGCAGCACCTGGGGTCATGTTGTTGTCATTCTAGTCCTTTCATTGTTGTCAGTCAAGCCGTCGAGTCGGACTGCTGGACGAGTAGCCTCCGTCTGCATTGATCCGAATTTTGAAGTCGGCATTTCGCTGACTTCAACACTTTGGTGCGGTGAGCGTGGATCGTAGCCTGAGGAAGAAAGTTTAGTAAGAAAGCGAGACTTTGCTCGCCGGGTTGAGGATCGTCGCCTGGCAGGTGGGAGGAGCCCATTCTGTGAGGAGATTCTTGTTGCTCCCGTGCCGGAGGGATTCAGAGAGCCGGTGATGAGTTACTATTCTGGGTGGGATGACCCTGTCCGTCATCTCTAGTGGTTCGAGGATGTAGTCTCCATCCGAACCATATCTGATGATATCAAGTGTAGGCTCTTCACCATCACTTTCCGAGGAAAGGCCAGAGACTAGTTCCACCAGCTGGCAGCAGGTTCCATCAACTTTGAAAATTATGATATTAGGAGGTTGACATATTTTGATGTTTAGAATAGTTTGAAATTTTAGATTTCTTGATTGGACAGCAGATTGATCAAAGGGTAAAATAGTGTTTTTGATCGAATTTAAATCAAATCACTTTCAAATTGTAAATTAATGGCCCCACTATGTTTAAGGGCTCGAATTTTTGTTGATTGAGTCAAATTTTAGTGGCCGATTTTATCTTGGTTAAATTAATTTGTTTGTTAGCAGATATTTAATTAATTAAAAATTGTGAGTTGACATTTTATACCATCGTCAATGATTAATTATGACTATTTAGAATTTATTAAATCTCCATAGCACTAATCTTATTAGTAGTTGATCTTAGGTTTCTTCCTCTGAAAACTTCATTGGAGACGAGCTAACAACTTTTGATTTGTGATTAACAACTAGTAATAATTGATGATGGTATAAAATCTTTAAAAATTTTGATTTGTGATTAACAACTAGTAATAATGAGTTCCAGGCCGTGAGAATACTTCTCCAACACAACTAAGACATGAAGGAAGAGAGCCCCAAAAGCTAAAGGAAGCAATTAGACACAAAAATGAAGAAGTGGAGGCGAGTGCACATGGAGGGTAGACATGTGACTTAGGAGATTAGCTACAACTTCTCGCCAACCCTGAACAGTATTCGAGGCTTGTATGAGATGCCGGATTGACGACCTGAGTTCGATCTCTCATAACCGAGGAATTGTTTCTTCTCTCTGTTTGTATCCGCATTCTCCCTTCTCCACAAATCTTGGATGCTTGAGGTTTTTGATTTGACATGGTTGTATGCTATTTTATTCAATCCTTAGCGAGAAGAAATCATGTACTTTCAAGCTTTGTGAATTTATGGTACTGTATTTGTTTTTTTTTACTTATTTATTGTGCTTGGATGAATGTGTGCCTCTTTCATGTTGGAATGTTAATGCGCTTAAAGTAGTTAAGAAAACCCCTTTAAAACCAAGGATCAATTAGCTTATCTAGTGAAACATATCAAATTTTGGGTATCTTCACTCTATGCTCCTTGTGGATTCGAGAAACTCATTCACACACTCTATTATTTCGACCGATTCATTATCTTAGCATCAACATCGGGATTTGCAACCACACATGAGAGCGGTATAGTAATAGTCGCTTTGCTCTCCTCTTCACTTCTTCCAACAAAGAAGATGACTAAATCATAAAAGTGTGAGTAAATGAATCACATGTTTTATTGTAACATTTTTATAATAAGAAAACTTCAAAGCATAAACATATAGACATTTTATAGGGATGATAAAAATACATTCAACAAGCACACATCAACATTGTAAACATAAGCAACCCCAAAAACAACAGCTCTTTAACGGGCTGATAAAAACACAAGCAACAAACACAAAATATGGTAAACATAAGCAACCCCCAAAACAACAACAGTATTAAAAAAATACTTGATCTTAAAACCCACAAGATCGGACAATAGATCCAGCAGACTAATAAGATATTTCTGAAAGCCATGAATATTGTTGTTCAAATACCGATCATGTGCAAACTTGGGAACAAATGCAGTATCTTGCCGCGTCGCAGCTCCCATCTATGGCACTCGTGAATTCGCCTCTACAAGTTGTTGCGCAATTCCTGCTGCTTAAGCACGGCCACCTGAAAATTAAACTCTTCATATAGCACACCCTCCCGGCCTTCATAGATGCCTCCACGCTCATATCTTCATAAAGACCATCAAATATATAAACATGCAACTATTCATAAAGACAATCAAATACACAAACATGTAACTATTCATAAAGATGAATATATAGAGATAATAGAAAATACTAGAAGAGACGAGGAGAAGAAGGACGAGCACAAGTGATGGGAGGATTCTCTTGCTGAACTCCATCGATGCTTGCTTCTTTTTTACTAATGCTCCCCTCATCATGGGTTTATATAGGAAAACTTAATGAAGTTTTGGGTCAAATTTGTATTTAACATAATTATATACTATTAATGACCGAAATTAAACTTAACCATGTGCCGTGTATAGTTTAATCATGTTTAATTATATTTATTCAAAGTCCAGCTAATATTTAGATAACATAACTTTATGTCTCTCTGCAATTCATTTTTTCTTGTTTTAATTATATTTTAAGTTTCCCATATATGTAGATATTCATAAAACAATAACATATTAGTTTAATATTAAATAAAAAATAATTATTTAAAATATTAAATAAAAAATATTTTATGTATTTATCTTCTAAATGCAGGTGTACAACTTCTTCTCTCACTTCTGTAGATTTCTGATGACTATCATGCTTAATCTTTTCATCTTCTTCAATATTGCTGTGGTGATCATATTCTTCACACTTATGTGTTTCTCCATTGTGCGCGTGTTCGCCCTGGAGGTGCATTTTTTTCTAGGCACGGTTTTTTCGCCCGGTCGCGCACTTTTTTTGCCTAGGTGCATGTTTTTTTGCCGGGAATGCACTTTTCTCCATGACACACATTTTTTTCCTGGGCACGCGTATTTCGCCCGGACGCACGTATTTCGCACTTTCGCGCAATTTTAGCCCAGGCATGCGCATTTCGCCCGGGCGCGCCTTTTTTACCCCTGCGCATTTTTTTCGAAAAATGTGTGTCTGCTCGAAAAAATGTGTACCTGACCGGAAAACGTGCGCCCGGGCGAAAAACGTGTGCGCATGCGAAAAAAGTGTCTGGGCGAAAAAAACTGCCTGGGCGAAAAATGCGCGCCCGGGCAAAAAAACACGCACCTTGGAGAAAAATGCGCCCCTGGGCGAAAAATGCATGTCCAGGCAAAAAACGGGCGATCGGGCGAAAAACATACGCTCAAGCGAAAAACGTGTGTCGGGCGAACAAAGAGCGCCCAAGCGAAAAATGCATGACACAGCGAAAATGCGCGCCCAGTCGAAAAACACGCGCCCTAGAAAAAATGCTCTCCCGTGAAAAAACGTGCTCCCAAGCGAAACAATGCGCGCCTTAGAGAAAAAATGTGCGCCTGGGCGAAAAATGAGCGCTCGTGCGAACAACGCGTGCCCGGGCGAAATAACGTGCGCCCGAGCGAAATAACGTGCTCTCGGGTGAAAAAACATGCGCTCAGGAAAAAAGAGCGTGCCCAGGCAAAAAATGCGATGTCGTGCGAAAAAATGCGCATTCTGGAGGAAAAATGTGCAAAACCTTGGTGATAAAACATGCACCTGGGCTTAAAAGCACACGACCATGCGAAAAAATGCGTGTCCGGGCGCAAATTGAGTGTCCGTGCGAAAAAGAGCGCACTTGGGCGAAAAGGTACTAATCAGAGCCCTCATATCTGCTTATTATTCTGAATCAGTTGCAGATTCTTTGCATGATGATGAGGGTGAGTCTGCTGCCAACAACACATCCTCAAGATCTTCCTATGTAGTTGAGTCTGAGGTGATACAACAATATGAAACTTTGTGGAAGGTCTTCAAGAAAAGCAAGCAACTCCTCAAAGTTCAGACTAAGGAGTTGGATTCCTTGAGATCTGCCCACTCTGAGCTCCAAGAGACAGCTGAGTAGATGGCTGCTATGAGAAAGGAAGTGGACAGATTCAAGGAAGCCGCAAAGCTCAAAAATGCTGAACTGACTCAGAAGAACAAGGTCATCAAGGAACTTGAGGAAATGCTACTGGCTGAAAAGAAGATTGTTGCTAGCTTTTCAAAACCCAAGACTGTCCTTCCCATTATTGACAGTTTTTCTGCACCATTCAGAGCTGGTGTAGGATTCAATAGTGAGACAGTCAAGGGTAAAGCCTCTGAAGAGCAATCCTCTTTTAAGAAGGTGCTTCTAACATCAAACCCCTTTGACCAGGAATCTTCATATGGTTATTTGATCAATGTCTGCTCAGCAAGTGACAGTAAGCCCTCTATCCCAAATAGAAGAGCAGACATTGAGCTAAGTGCTTTTAAAGCACCCCTTGAGGAGATTCAGATGAAGAATCTACGTGTCTTTGTCCATGGAACTGGAACCACAACACTCAAAAGCAAGGTAAAGGCTGCTCCTACCAAGCCTGTTCCCAAGAAGGGGAACCAAAAGGTGGTGAGACCAGCTCCACTTCATACTCACACCTGCGAGTTTCACCCAAGACCTGTTAAGTCAGGTGTCTTCACTTCTGCCCACCAACATTGCCATCCTACTCAGATGGTGCAGCAGAAGAGAACATACAACATGTTTGAGTGTTGTGGGAAAGTGGGTCACTTTGCCCTAGATTGTTGGTTCAACCAAACAGGGTCTAGTGCAAAGAGAATGCAGACAACTCAGAGGTTTGGTGTCCCAGTTTATCCCCCTAACAGAAACCTAGGACCCAAATCAAATTGGGTGCCTAAGGGTAAGTAAATTTTCTTGCAGGTATGTCCAAATGTCAACAAATCTCCTATTTGGTATTTGGATAGTGGTTGCTCCAGACACATGACTGGAGTAAGAAGCTATTTAAGAAACTTCACCCCTGTGGAGAATGGACCAACAATCATTTTTGGAGGTTTAGAAAAAGGGGTGACCAAAGGCTCTGGAGAAGTGGGAGATAAAGAAAAGTAGTTCAAAGAGATCAACAAGATCATATGTGCAACATGGGGAGATGTCTCTGCATCAAGACATCCCAAAGAAGGAAGATGAACCTGCTAACACAGTAGTAGTTGAAGAGAGGAGAAGTCCAACTATGGTAGTGATCTAGTTGAGGGGAGTTCCAACCTGGGAGCTCTGACCAAGATACTACAATGGTTGAGGGGGAGACCCATCTGTGGTGCTCTACCCTAGAAGATTAGGAAAATATTCTCCAGCTGGAAGTCGTCACAGAAGAAAGAAATGAAAAACTGATCTCTTTGCAAGAAGCCCTGGATGAATGATTAATTGAAGAAGTCCTAATGGGGGAGAAGGCAATCATAAATGCAGGCTCACATCTAGCTATGTGGACTATCGGTCAAGAAAGCAAGCAGCCTTGCAGGATCCCCCCTCAGGATATGAATCAGCTGAACCATCTGGTATTTGAATAAATTTTATTTGCCTGAATTTTGATTCTTTCTATGTGTGGCATTAATCATTGAGGTGAGTTAGAAATTCTTCAAATAGGGGGAGATTTAACATATTGGGAACAGTGCCCAACAATGTTCCTGATTTGAAGAAGTGCTCAGGTCAATGATGAAATATATGGGTTGTCTATAATCTACACCTAGAGGGGGGTGATTAGGTGTTTTCAAGATTATTTGTTACTTTAAAATCTATCTATCACAGCACAAGAGCAACACAAAAAACACACTGGATTTATAGTGGTTCCCTACCAGACAATGTGTCTAGAGGTAGTCCACTATCCCTCCCACCTATCTAGCAATGAGCTAGACTAGGCAACAGCTCCAACTCAGACCTCTTCTCAATAAGTAGATCTTACAACTCAGGTTTACAAAGAACCCTACCAAGCTCAGACTTTGCAAGTCTTACAATAACTCAGATCTTCACCAAGATCCTACCAAACTCAGGCTCACGAAGAACCCTACCAATCTCAGGCTCACACAGAACCCTACCAATCTCAGGCTCACACAAAACCCTACCAATCTCAGGCTCACACAGAACCCTACCAATCTCAGGCTCACACAGAACACTACCAATCTCAGGCTCACACAGAACCCTACTAATGTCAGATCTATTACAAGATCTTACAAGCCCAGGTTCACAAAGAATCCTACTGAATGATACAGAAGAGTTTTTTGTTGTAGAAGAAAAGAATTCAAGATAAAAGCTTTGAACTAGCAGGTCTTCTTCTTCTTCTTCTTGTAACAGTAAGCCCAAAGATCTTGTGAATCACTGAACCTTTCTTTTTAATTCTTCTCTTGACCTTCACTGCACAACAATGAATTCTTCTTCTTGTTAATTCTTTTCTCTCTCTTCTGTAAGTATGTCTGAGAATAAACTTAAGAAGGAAGACTAAGCAACCGGTATTCTGTAAATAAAACAGTGTTTCTTTTATACTGCTCTGCAATTTTGCATAAAGGCCCTTATTGATTAATCCATAGTCAATTTGTCATTTTGAAAAGTTTGACAGAATTGACATAATATTTTATCATAAATGACTT
Source organism: Dactylorhiza incarnata (assembly GCA_033032865.1). Lineage (NCBI taxonomy): Eukaryota > Viridiplantae > Streptophyta > Magnoliopsida > Asparagales > Orchidaceae > Dactylorhiza > Dactylorhiza incarnata. The sequence goes on from JAWHQI010000337.1 coordinate 2,432,093, forward strand.
GTTATTCTTGGAACTTACAGAATATAGAAGTAATAATATTCTTCATTAAATACTGTGCAACGACTATATTCTGTAGAGAATATATCATTTACTACTCCTTAATTGGTGCGCAATATAGACAGCGTGCACATTCCCTGAATATCAATTTCCAAGAAAGCCTGTGCATTAAATGAAGCTTGATAATTGTCAAGACGATAAAATTCCTTCAAGTCGATATCGTGTTGATCATGTCGACGATATATAATCTTCACGACAATATCGTCGACATACTTCCTTCTTCAAGACTTTGCTTGATATCTCAACGATATTGCTTCTTCTAGATGATATCGTCGAGATGCTTTTTTTTATATGACTCAGGCTTATTCTTCAAGTTGATAATCTTTCTTCAAGACGATATCATCTCGATCTTCTAGATGATATAAGGTCTTCAAACCGATGTTGTCTACATGATCCTTTCTTCATGACATAATGAGTTATCTCAACGATATGTCTTTAATCTTCAAGACTATACATCTTCTTCAAGACGATATCGTCGAGACTTCTGAACTTAGCTCTATCAATGATAAACTTTCTTCAAGACGATATCGTTGAGACTGATTCGACGACATGATACATTTCTCAACGATTCATCTGCTGAGTCTAGAGACGATATTTTACTTAGTGAATTTTCATTGCTTCTATAGTCTTGATACTAATAATATAGTCTTGATACTAATGATATAACATTGATGCATTTCAACGATATGTGTATCATCTCAATGATATGTCCAGTCCTTCTTGACGATTTTGGACTTAATGAATTACTGGACATAAGATTTATCTTCTGCAGTCATGATTAAAATATGTCATCAAATACATAGTGCATTTATCATTGATCTGAGCACTTCTTCAAATCAGGAACATTGCTGGGTACTGTTCTTAATAATCTCCCCCTATTTGAAGAAGTCATAACTCACTTTAATGATAAATGTCAAGTGATAAATAGAATCAAAATTTGAAGTCATTCAGCAAGTATAATGTGATTCATCTATCAACATGATATAAATAGAGATAATGTTTTAAGACAAAATATTTCAGTCATTTGCCCAAGTCATTTTAAGACAAAACATTCCATGATCTCCAGGTCATGTTGTTGCTTCCAGCCGCAGCACCTGGGGTCATGTTGTTGTCATTCTAGTCCTTTCATTGTTGTCAGTCAAGCCGTCGAGTCGGACTGCTGGACGAGTAGCCTCCGTCTGCATTGATCCGAATTTTGAAGTCGACATTTCGCTGACTTCAACACTTTGGTGCGGTGAGCGTGGATCGTAGCCTGAGGAAGAAAGTTTAGTAAGAAAGCGAGACTTTGCTCGCCGGGTTGAGGATCGTCGCCTGTCAGGTGGGAGGAGCCCATTCTGTGAGGAGATTCTTGCTGCTCCCGTGCCGGAGGGATTCAGAGAGCCGGTGATGAGTTACTATTCTGGGAGGGATGACCCTGTCTGTCATCTCTAGTGGTTCGAGGATGTAGTCTCCATCCGAACCATATCTGATGATATCAAGTGTAGGCTCTTCACCATCACTTTCCGAGAAAAGGCCAGAGACTAGTTCCACCAGCTGGCAGCAGGTTCCATCAACTTTGAAAATTATGATATTAGGAGGTTGACATATTTTGATGTTTAGAATAGTTTGAAATTTTAGATTTCTTGATTGGACAGCAGATTGATCAAAGGGTAAAATAGTGATTTTGATCGAATTTTTTAGTGGCCGGTTTTATCTTGGTTAGATTAATTTGTTTGTTAGCAGATATTTAATTAATTAAAAATTGTGAGTTGACATTTTATACCATCGTCAATGATTAATTATGACTATTTAGAATTTATTAAATCTCCATAGCCTTTACGGGCAGCCCGCTACCTCCGCCATCACACTAATCTTATTAGTAGTTGATCTTAGGTTTCTTCCTCTGAAAACTTCATTGGAGACGAGAAGGGTGACTAACAACTTTTGATTTGTGATTAACAACTAGTAATAATTGATGATGGTATAAAATCTTTAAAAATTTTGATTTGTGATTAACAACTAGTAATAATTTCATAATAATATTGCCTTTTTTTTGAGGATAGAGTGGTTTTTAAGGATTTTTGGGTTTTTTTTCTTCTCCTTCAAGGCAAATGAGTTCCAGGCCGTGAGAATACTTCTCCAACACAACTAAGACATGAAGGAAGAGAGCCCAAAAAGCTAAAGGAAGCAATTAGACACAAAAATGAAGAAGTGGAGGCGAGTGCACATGGAGGGTAGACATGTGACTTAGGAGATTAGCTACAACTTCTCGCCAACCCTGAACAGTATTCGAGGCTTGCATGAGGTGCCGGATTGACGACCTGAGTTCGATCTCTCATAACCGAGGAATTGTTTCTTCTCTCTGTTTGTATCCGCATTCTCCCTTCTCCACAAATCTTGGATGCTTGAGGTTTTTGATTTGACATGGTTGTATATGCTATTTTATTCAATCCTTAGCGAGAAGAAATCATGTACTTTCAAGCTTCGTGAATTTATGGTACTGTATTTGTTTTTTTTACTTATGTATTGTGCTTGGATGAATGTGTGCCTCTTTCATGTTGGAATGTTAATGCGCTTAAAGTAGTTAAGAAAACCCCTTTAAAACCAAGGATCAATTAGCTTATCTAGTGAAACATATCAAATTTTGGGTATCTTCACTCTATGCTCCTTGTGGATTCGAGAAACTCATTCACACACTCTATTACTTCGACCGATTCATTATCTTAGCATCAACATCGGGATTTGCATCCACACATGAGAGCGGTACAGTAATAGTCGCTTTGCTCTCCTCTTCACTTCTTCCAACAAAGAAGATGACTAAATCATAAAAGTGTGAGTAAATGAATCACATGTTTTATTGTAACATTTTTATAATAAGAAAACTTCAAAGCATAAACATATAGACATTTTATAGGGATGATAAAAATACATTCAACAAGCACACATCAACATTGTAAACATAAGCAACCCCAAAAACAACAACTCTTTAAGGGGCTGATAAAAACACAAGCAACAAACACAAAATATGGTAAACATAAGCAACCCCCAAAACAACAACAGTATTAAAAAATACTTGATCTCAAAACCCACAAGATCGGACAATAGATCCAGCAGACTAATAAGATATTTCTGAAAGCCATGAATATTGTTGTTCAAATACCGATCATGTGCAAACTTGGGAACAAATGCAGTATCTTGCCGCGTCGCAGCTCCCATCTATGGCACTCGTGAATTCGCCTCTACAAGTTGTTGCGCAATTCCTGCTGCTCAAGTACGGCCACCTGAAAATTAAACTCTTCATATAGCACACCCTCCCGGCCTTCAAAGATGCCTCCACGCTCATATCTTCATAAAGACCATCAAATATATCAACATGCAACTATTCATAAAGACCATCAAATATATCAACATGCAACTATTCATAAAGACAATCAAATATATAAACATGCAACTATTCATAAAGACAATCAAATACAGAAACATGCAACTATTCATAAAGATGAATATATAGAGATAATAGAAAATACCAGAAGAGACGAGGAGAAGAAGGACGAGCACAAGTGTTGGGAGGATTCTCTTGCTGAACTCCATCGATGCTTGCTTCTTTTTTACTAATGCTCCCCTCATCATGGGTTTATATAGGAAAACTTAATAAAGTTTTGGGCCAAATTTGTATTCAACATAATAATATACTAATGATTTATCTCAACGATATGTTTTTAATCTTCAAGACTATACATCCTCTTCAAGACGATATCGTCGAGACATCTGAACTTAGCTCTATCAATGATAAAATTTTTTCAAGACGATATCGTTGAGACTGATTCGACGATATGATACATTTCTCAACGATTCATCTGCTGAGTCTAGAGACGATATTTTACTTAGTGAATTTTCATTGCTTCTATAGTCTTGATACTAATAATATAGTCTTGATACTAATGATATAACATTGAATTCATTCAGCAAGTATAATGTGATTCATCTATCAACATGATATAAATAGAGATAATGTTTTAAGACAAAATATTTCAGTCATTTGCCCAAGTCATTTTCAGACAAAACATTCCATGATCTTCAGGTCAAGCTGTTGCTTCCCTTTCATTTTCTCCTCTGCCATTCATAGAAGCTGATTGTTTTTGGAATTTTCTTTGGAGATGGAGGAGGACCATGAGGGATTGCTAGCTTATGATTTCTCCTTTTCTCCATTTGATTTAAATGTAGATTCCAGTCAGCAGAATAGTAAATTATTTCTGACCCATCTTTAGGGTATCCAAACTCCATCCAAGCTTCTAAGATCAGGGTCCTAGAGTTAGGACTCCACTTGCCCGACTGTAGATCCTGCTCAATTTCCCTTAGCCTCTTCTTCCTGTAACTTTTGCTCTGAACCCTCTTCCTTTTTCTTGAACAGGCAGATTCTCCAATTTCAATGTCATATACTTATGAGGCAGTGCTCTCAGATGGTTCTGCTAACTCATAAGCTGAGGGAGGTTTCTGTAAAGCTTGCTTGACTTGATTTACAGTCCACATGGCTTGATTTGAGCCATCATTTATCATTGCCTTCTTCCCCTTTTGGACTTCTTCAACAATGTGATTATCAAGGGCCACTTGTACCAAGTTTATCCTCTCATGTAGGTGTTGTTCTGCCTCATCCAAGTTATTTCTTACTTTTAGTAGATGTTCATCTAAGTTCTGAGTATTCACTTCCATTCCGTTCAAAATTTGATCTCTATCTGAATTCATAAACCCTACTATTTGTTGAAGAGCTCTCACAGTATTCCTTGACATAGTGCCTTGGTTTTGAATGCTTTGATAAGACTGATACCCAACCTTATTGATCTCCTCACCAACCTGTTCCATGGGTGGAGCTACTAAGTGAAAGAAGTGAGTGTGTTGAGATGATGCATATCATGCTTCACAGTTTGCAGCTCAACCTTCATTTCTTGCCTTAGGTTATCTATAGTCTATAGAATGAACCTTTCTATCTTCTCCCTTTGAACATCTAGCAAAGCTGAGATCATGTGGAATAGGGAGCCTGAGTGATCAGTAGATAGTCCAGCTACATTCACCACAGGGCCGGCAACTTCCTCTAGAGGACTTCCATGAGCACTCCCATGACCCTGAAGGTCAGGAAGGTCTACTAACATCTGCTCTTCTTCCTCTTCTTCCATCAACATTTCTTTACCTTTGAGAAGAACTAAACCAAGCCCAGCCTGGGGTTCAGTGCTCTCAACTTTTTCTGGTTCCTTGCCATCTTTAGATTCCTTCTCTAGAGCATCCTTCTCCTGGACTACTTTTTCACCTGCAGGTCCTTCAGCTTGATCCTCCGGGGTAGAGCACACCAGATGGGGATCCCCCTCAACCCTCTCAGTATCTTAGGCTGAGCACCCATGTGGGTACTCCCCCTCAGCTCTCTAAGGGTTTTGGGCTGAACTTCCAACCAGGAACTCCCCCTCAACTGGATCACTGCCAAGAATGGGGCTTCTTCTTGCTTCAATAACCTCTGTGTTAGCAGGTTCACTCACATCCTCTGGGATCATTTGATTTAGAGCTACCTCCCCCTCTATCAAAGCATAGTTTGGTAGAGATGTGGCTCCTTCTTCCTAATAAACCTTTGACAGGTTTGGGTCTGTAATTGAAGATGCTCTCCTTCTTCAGAACTGCTAGAGGACCTTACCTCCTCTGAGTCATCAACTATCACAACTTTCTTTTTCTTTCCTTTTGCAGCTGCTTGAGTACCAATGTGTTCTAAATGACCCAAGGGATTCCCTAAGGTGTTTAGGAAGAGTTGGTGGGGTCAATTTGTCATTTAGAAGTCTAATATCAAGTCATAAGCCATTGAGTCAAATTTGGCAATTTGCGCACCAAGGTGATTTTCACTTATTCACCTTGGTTCTTAGGGCCATTTTGGTCTCTTACAGGAATATCATGACCTTGACATGACAAAATGCACTTCAGGGGTCTAGTTGTTCTTGGTATGTTACAATCGGTGCGCAAGATAGGCGACATGCACATTCCTTGAATACCAATTTCCAAGAAAGTCTGTGCATTAAATGCAGCTCTGCAACTGTCAAGACGATAAAATTCCTTCAAGCCGATATCGTGTTGACAGTGTCGATGATATGTAATCTTCAAGACGATATCATCGACATACTTCCTTCTTCAAGACTTTATTTGATATCTCAACGATATTTCTTCTTCTTGACGATATCGTCGAGATGCTTCTTTTTATATGACTCAGACTTATTCTTCAAGTTGATAATCTTTCTTCAAGTTGATATCGTCTTGATCTTCTAGAGGATATAAGGTCTTCAAACCGATGTTGTCTACATGATCCTTACTTCATGACTTAATGAGTTATCTCAACAATATGTCTATAATCTTCAAGACTATACATCTTCTTCAAGACGATATCATCGAGACATCTGAACTTAGCTCTATCAACGATAAGCTTTCTTCAAGACGATCTCATCGAGACTGAATCGACGATATGATAAATTTTTCAATGATTCATCTGCTGAGTCTTGAGACGATATTTTACTTAGTAAATTTTCATTACTTTTATAGTCTTGATACTAATAGTATAGTCTTGATACTAATGATGTAGATTTGATGCATTTCAATGATATGTGTATCATCTCAATAATATGTCCAGTCCTTCTTGACGATTTTGGACTTAGAGAATTACTGGACATAAGGTTTATCTTCTGCAGTCATGAATAAAATATGCCATCAAATACATAGTGCATTTATCATTGATCTTAGCACTTCTTTAAATCAGGATTATTGTTGGGCACTGTTCCCAACAATCTCCTCTTATTTGAAGAAGTCATAACTCACTTCAATGATAAATGTCAAGTGATCAATAGAATCAAAATTTGAAGTCATTCAACAAGTATAATGTGATTCATCTATCAACATGATATAAATAGAGATAATGTTTTAAGACAAATATTTCAGTCATTTGCCCAAGTCATTTTCAGACAAAACATTCCATGACCTTCAGGTCCTGCTGCTTCCCTTCCCTTTTCTCCTCTGCCTTTCATAGAAGCTGATTGGTTTTGGAATTTTCTTTGGAGATGGAGGAGGACCATGAGGGAATGCTAGCTTATGATTTCTCCTTTTCTCCATTTGATTTAAATGTAGATTCCAGTCTGCAGAATAGTAGATTTTTCCTGACCCATCTTGAGGGTATCCAAAATCCATCCAAGCTTCTGAGATCAGGGTCCTAGAGTTAGGATTCCACTTGCCTGACTGTGGATCCTGCTCAATTTCCCTTAGCCTCTTCTGCCTGTACCTTTTTTTCTGAACCCTCTTCCTTTTTCTTGAACTGGCAGATTCTCCAATTTCAATGTCATATACTTCTGAGGCAGTGCTCTCAGATGGTTCTGCTAACTCATAAGCAGAGGGAGGTTCCTGTAAAGGTTGTTGACTTGATTTACAGTCCACATGACTTGATTTGAGCCAGCATTTATCATTGTCTTCTCTCCCTTTAGGACTTCCTGAACAATGTGATCTTGAAGGGCCACTTGTACCAAGTTTATCCTCTCATGTAGGTGTTGTTCAGCCTCACCCAAGTTATTTCTTACTTCCAGCCGATGTTCATCTAAGTTCTGAGTATTCACTTCCATTCTGTTCAGAATTTGATCTCTATCTGAATTCATAAACCCTGCTATTTGTTGAAGAGCTCTCTCAGTATTCTCTCCCTTTGTATATGCATCCTCCCTTCGTCACAAATCTGGGATGCTTGAGGTTTCTAATCTGACATGGTTGCATGTTATTTTATTCAATCCTTAGCGAATATAAATCATGTACTTTCATGCATTTTGAATTTATGATATTTTATTTTGTTTTTTACTTATGTATTGTGGTTGGGTGAATGTGTGCCTCTTTCATGTTGGAATGTTATGCTCTTAAAGTTGTTAAGAAATCCCTTTTATAATCAAGGATCAATTAGCTTATCTTGTGAAAAATATTGAAATTTTGGGTATCTAATTCACTCTATGCTCTTTGTGGATTCGAGAAATTCACTCGCACACTCTATTACTTCGACCGATTCATTGCCTTAGCATCAACATCGGGATTTTCAATCGCACATGAGAGCGGTACAGTAATTGTCGTTTTGCTTTCCTCTTCACTTCTTCCAACAAAGAAGATGACTAAATCATAAAAGTGTGAGTAAATGAATCTCATATTTGATTGTAACATTTTTATAATAAGAAAACTTCAAAACATAAATATATAGATACTTTAAAGGGATGATAAAAATACATTCAACAAGCACACATCAACATTGTAAACATAAGCAACCCTAAAAACAACAGCTCTTTAAGGGGCTGATAAAAACACATGCAACAAACACAAAATATGGTAAACATAAGCAACCCCCAAAACAACAACGGTATTAAAAAATACTTCATCCCCAAACCCACAAGATCAAACAATAGATCCAGCAGGCCAATATGATATTTCTGAAAGCCATGAATATTGTTGTTCAAATACCGATCATGTGCAAACTTGTGAACAAATGCAGTATCCTGCCGTGTTGCAGCTCCCATCTATGGCACTCGTGAATTCGCCTCTACAAGTTGTTGCGCAATTCCTACTGCTCAAGCATGGCCACCTGAAAATTAAGCTCTTCATATAGCACACCCTCCCGGCCTTCACGGATGCCTCCACCCTCATATCTTCATAAAGACCATCAAATATATCAAAATGCAACTATTCATAAAGACAATCAAATATATAAACATGCAACTATTCATAAAGACAATCAAATACATAAACATGCAACTATTCATAAAGATGAATATATAGAGATAATAGAAAATACCAGAAGAGACGAGGAGAAGAAGGACGAGCACAAGTGTTGGGAGGATTCTCTTGCTGAACTCCATGGATGCTTGCTTCTTTTTTACTAATGCTCCCCTCATCATGGGTTTATATAGGCAAACTTAATAAAGTTTTGGGCCAAATTTCTATTCAACATAATAATATACTATTAATCTCAAACCAAGTACCATGTATAATTTAATCATGTTTAATTATTTTTATTCAAAGTCCAACTAATATTTAGATAGCATAACTTTATGTCTCTCTGCTATTCATTTTTTCTTGTTTTTTTGTTGTTTTTTCTTGTTTTATTTCTATCTTTAATTATATTTTAAGTTTTCCATGAATGTAGATATTCCTGAAACAATAATATATTAGTTTGTCATGAAACCATGGAGTGGCTCAGGCTGGGGCCTGACCCCCTAGAGTTTTATAATATTAAATAAAAAATATAGGCCTGCAAGGGATGATGATTCAGCTGTAGGACTAGGAGAACTGCGGCCTTTGTGTCATGGGCGGACCCATATATGGGCAAGCGTGGGCGGCCGCCCACACTGAGTTTTAAACAGTATATTTCGATAAATATAATGGGTTCTTTGACATGGTGAACTTGTTACTTATCACATATATTACTTTCTAAATAGAATCTAACATATAATGTTGTTAGCTTAGTTTGCTGAGTGCATATATTTTGGCCTCTTGGTCATGAGTTCAATTCCATCAATTAAGTGCTATATTTTAAATTTTATTTTATAAATACAAATTTTTTGCAATATTGTTGTATAGAATATTTTAAATATTAAGTGAGATAGTGTTATTTAAATAATTCCTAAATAACAATGAATTAAAGTTTTCAATTAACATCAATATTCTTTATTTGCACACCAATAAACATCAAATTAAACTCCAAAATAAGTGGTATTAAAAGCACATCATTATTCGTTACTCACAACAATATTTGTTATTAAAACACCAATAAAAAAACTCTAAGACCCAATCTTTCTAAATGCTTCTCTCCTTTAAGCGCGTTCCAACCCGACTTGTTCTCATGGCCTCTCGTACTCACACACATCAGTACTTGTTCTCGTTACCCATTTTCCGAATTAATATTTATTTTAAGAGTTCAATTAATTTTTATTGTAATAATCTAACAAATTATTAAGTGAAAAATAATTTTAATATTAATTTTTTTTCCAAATTATTAAAAAAAGTTACTAAAAGATAAATTTATAATTTTGGTCTAAAATAATTATTTATAAAGATTAGAAGGTTATTGACTATAATAAAAAAAGATAAGAGAGGTTATACACTTATTTCTAATATTTAGAGGATTATTGACTTTGGTAAGCAAGATAAGGGGCGTTATACACCTATTATTAAAATAAAGGGTTATTGAGTATGGTGTAAAAGATACTGAGGGTTATGAATAATTTACTCTTATATTTATGATTTTTTTGAATAATTGTGTACTCCGCCCATACAGAAAAAAATTTCTGCGTTCGCCACTGCTTGGTGTCCACCACTATTGTCACTGAGCGAACTATCGTTCGGTTATTAACGATCGACACTAAGGCTTTGTTTGGTTGTGTTGTGGCTGATGGAAAGTTGCTGATGGAAAGTTGCTGATGGAAAGTTGCTAATGGAAAATTGCTGATGGAAAGCTGCTGATAGGAAAAGTGCCGATTCTGGAAAACAGAGTTTTGTTAAAAAACTGTTTGGGTGAAATGGAGTTTGTAAAATAGAGTTTTGGAGAAGTTTGGAAACACAATGAAGTTTTGAGCGATTTTTTTCCCATAACAAAACTACCAACCACAAAATATATGAAAAAATATGTTTTTTCCATATATAAAACCAAATTTTAAGCTCATTGTCATATAGTTTTGCCAAAATAAATAGAAATTCTTAAGCCATTCCAAAAAAATGGAAGAAGTGTAAGGAGGCAATTTGGTTGGAGTGGGATCATTTGCTAAAGCATCACAAAATACCAACTAAAGAACCTGAATCATTACTAAAGAACCTGAATCATTTGCTAAAGCATCACAAAATACCAACTGGGCCAAAGCCATGGAAGATGAGCTCCACATGATTGGGAAGAACAATACACAAACACTTGTTCAGAAACCAGAAAATACCAACCGATGGAAATCAGCGACCAGAGCCGGCGGAAATCAGCAACGCCCTACCAGAGAATGGATTCTAGAAGATCGCTTGGCGAAGATCTGAGCAGGAATCCAAAAAAGAGGAGGGATCGGGAGCGCTTGGCGAAGGGGGATCGCGAGCCGCACGCGACGGATAGGTTTTCGCGGAAGCGTCTGCGGTGAACCGCAGGAGGGGAGTTGCGGCTGGGTTATAAAAGAAAATAGCTGATTTTAACAAACACCGTTTTCAAAATAAGTGCAACAAAACGCTGCTTTAAGCAAAAATCTCGGTGCATCCCAGACGCACCGCACCCTAAAAGTCTAACCAAACGCCACCTAAGTGTTCGGCGATTACCAAACGCTATTTGGAGATTGTCGACAAAGCTACGATTCCCATTCATCGATCCGGGATATTAGCCGATCGAAGTTCATCGTTCGATGACAACTTTGTTTATTTTTATTTCACCTTATTGTAAATAATAAAAACTCAGAATTTTGTTATATGCATGCAAGTTATAATAGCAAAATGCATTTTCAATTACAATGACTCAAGAAGTAGTCTCGCAAAAATAAGCATGGCTATGTCATGCTTCATGGCTCTTCACTCGAGCTTGGCGCAAATGCATCATGGCTCTCCTCTTGAGCTTCCCTTGTTTTTTATCTCCGGCTTACACATGTGGCAAGTGGTGTTTCATCTGTGAACAACCTAGCAGCCCAACACTGGTCGACGGTTAACGATTGTTGATCGTTGAGCTATCCTTGTAATTAACGACCGTTGAGCCATTTGGTCACCATTCAATGCTTTCCGGTTGACAATCGCAGACAACGAAGCTTTCTTTGAGGGGTTATCTCCTTAGCTTTGCTTGTCTTCAAGGATTCCTTAATTAGTGTTTGTGATTTTCTAGGATAACGTCACTTAGTTTTCTATTTCAATACATTTATCTTTATTACGTTAAATCACAAAGGGATTTTTCCAACACTTGCCATCAAATTTACAAAAATATTTATAAAATCAATCACTTTGCCATGTCATAGACATCAAGTATGTCTCTAAGTTGGGCAATAAGAAAATGGGTCTACTATGAAGACAAGAGCTGGATAATGAATGTCCTGCATGCACTCTACTCCTAGTAATGGCTACTATGTCCTAAGCTACTTCAACCATAGAAATCAATCAGGTATCAACCACAGATCCACCATGACACCCTATTACATGAGTGAATCTAACATACATCAAGCATAATCAAACAACACACAAGATATTAACTTTTGTGTAGCAAGATTCCATAAACATTATTGGGTACATCAGTAATATACATACACCAAACAACCAATACTACTTTTTAATAATAATTCTAACCAGGTACGACGAAAGTATGTATGAATACCCAAATCCCTCTCGGTGACAATATACATAAATACCCAAGACCGATACACATTTCAATAATAAATGTAACCAAGTATAACGGTAGTATGTATAGAGACCCAAAGCCCTCTCGACGACATTATACAAAAATACCCAGGCTGATACACTTTTCAAGACTAATGTAGTAGGAAAATATAATGACCCAAAGTCGAAGCCCTCTACAAAGATCCTAATCAAGAGCACAAGCAATAGCAAGGTGATCACATACGAAAAATAGAGATTTCACGTGCACAACATGCACTAAACCCAAAATTTAATCCTCCTGGAGATAAACTATATATTAATAGTTATAAACAACCCCAAATTTAATCGATTCTTTAGATAAACTATATATTAATAGTTAATTTGCCATTCAGAATTAATCCCCTCCTAGAGACGATATTCTCACTAGTTCTATTACTTGAGAAACTAGTGCACATGTCGACATATTACATGTTTACTATCATGCAGACCATAATCCTAAGCCAACGTTCGTCCAAGTCTAAGTGTTACTGATTTCGAGCACAAATTGATATTTGATGTTGTGGAGAGGGTGTAGGAGAGCAAGCTTATGGGTATTAATGAAGATGGCTTTCAACGCAGGCTTCCGGAAAGTAACTAATTTAAGAATCCAATCTCTTCATGAATCAACTTTCACATTGCGCATCTCTATGACATGAATTGTCTTTGTATGCTTAAAACTAGTAGAATTGCATGATCTTGCTCAAGTAAAAAATATGTATGTTCTTCCTAGTATGAATTGCTTGCCTTGTGCAATTCATTCACAATTTCAATTATTGTAATTAGCTTCTTACCGCTCCTTGATGATGTTTCTATAGTTTGATCCTTTTTATCCCTCGATGGCAGTTTCGATTGCTAAAGGATAAGTAAACATTCAAATTTGGGGGTATTTGATGAGTGAAATTCATATCTATGTTTTGTGTTGTTATTTGCTTCATTTCATCATATATTTCCCCTAATTTGTATGAGATTGTCAAGTTTATTGCATATAGTTTTAAATTCCTGATACATGGGATAAAAAAAGTGAATAATAGATTCTTGGGTTATTTAGAAGTGATTGATACCCAATTAAGGAGTCTATCTAAGTGTCACGATCGTGCGTCTTGTTGGGTACAATCGTGCGCCCTAGGTTCTCTCCCGACTCTTCCAGTTTTTAGTTTTCACGTAATGCTAGTAGATGCAAGTCTCATGTGCTTGCATCGACTAACCATCACAAGATTATGCACCTTTTTTGTGCATGATCGTGCACTATCATATTTGAAAATGGCCTGAAATTTGAGTTTGTCTTCTGCCTGAGCGCCTTCTTCATGCACGACCACGCACCACTGCACAAGCAGGTTGTCTATAGAATTTCTGAAATTCAGCATGATCGTACCCACTATTGCACGACCATGCCGAAACAAAATAAAAATCATACTGCAATAGGACTTCTCTCTTTTGCCCGTATGCCTTCTTTGCGCATGAATGTGCGCCTGTGCACGGGCCGGTTGCATTGAACTAATCTATAGGGTTAGGTTGGTGGGCATATAACTTCACGATCGTCCGATACTGTGTCCACGGTCATTCGTTATCGTCCGGGATCTTGTCGCCCTGCTTTTTGGTGCAATTTTCTTGCCAAAATGCATATTGACCACACATGGCCAACCACATGATCATGCGTGACCAATTTTTTGAGGTTGTGAATATGATTTCGTATCTTGTTGTTAAGGACTTTTGGGTTTCTTATTTTCTTCTTGTAGGCAGATGAGTTCCGGGCCCTGAGAGTAATTCTCAAAACCAACTCCATGGCTCCAAGGAAGAGGATCGAAAAACCTCAAGGAAGTTATGAGACACAAAAATGAAGAAGTGGAGGCGAGAGCACATGGAGAGTAGACAGGTAACTTAGGAGATTTGTGACAACTTCTCGCCAAGTCTGAACAGTAGTCGAGGCTTGCATGAGATGCCAGATTGACGACCTGAGTTCGATCTCTCATAACCGAGGAATTGTTTCTTCTCTCACTTTGTATCCGCATTCTCCCTTCTCCCCAAATCTTGGATGCTTGAGGTCTTTGATTTGACATGGTTGTATGTTATTTTATTCAATCCTTAGCGAGAAGAAATCACGTACTTTCATGCATTGTGAATTTATGGTATTGTATTTGTTTTTCTTTTACTTATGTATTGTGGTTGGATGAATGTGTGCCTATTTCATGTTGGAATGTTAATGCTCTTAAAGTAGTTAAGAAAACCCCTTTAAAACCAAGGATCAATTAGCTTATCTAGTGAAACATATCAAATTTTGGGTATCTTCACTCTATGCTCCTTGTGGATTCGAGAAACTCATTCAAACTCTATTACTTCGACCGATTCATTATCTTAGCATCAACATCGGGATTTGCAACCACACATGAGAGCGGTACAGTAATAGTCGCTTTGATTTCCTCTTCACTTCTTCCAACAAAGAAGATGACTAAATCATAAAAGTGTGAGTAAATGAATCTCATTTTTATTGTAACATTTTATAATAAGAAAACTTCAAAACATAAACATATATATACTTTAAAGGGATGATAAAAATACATTCAACAAGCACACATCAACATTGTAAACATAAACAACCCCAAAAACAACAGCTCTTTAAGGGGCTGATAAAAACACATGCAACAAACACAAAATATGGTAAACATAAGCAACCGCCAAAACAACAACGGTATTAAAAAATACTTGATCCCCAAACCCACAAGATCAAACAATAGATCCAGCAGGCCAATATGATATTTCTGAAAGCCATGAATATCGTTGTTCAAAAACTGATGTGCAAACTTGGGAACAAATGCAATATCCTGCCGTGTTACAGCTCCCATCTATGGCACTCGTGAATTCGCCTCTACAATTTGTTGCGCAATTCCTGCTGCTCAAGCATGACCACCTGAAAATTAAGCTCTTCATATAGCACACCCTTCCGGCCTTCACGGATACCTGAAAATTTGTTGTGGATCAGTGTAGGACCCACAACACTCATTTTAGTGAGACTGGTCAAAATAGAAATCAGGATTTAAAATGTGTATATATCCTAAATGGTAGGTCTGATGGACTTGCAATTTTGGCCATGCATACATGAGCCCTGAACCTAGCTTAGGTTCAAAAATCAGAATTTTATGAAATTATTTTTCTAAGGTTTTATTCAGAACATGGAAAATCAAATAAATAGAATATTTGGAGTTATATAACTCCAAATGACCCCAAATTTGGGTGTCATGTCTAATTAGACAACATTAGTCTAGGGTTAAATTTTGAGAACATTTGGACCTCTGCATGTAGGGTAATTTCTACTTGTATGTCTCTACGCTAGTGTGTTATGGTGTGCCAATAGACAAAAAGTTTATTTTGTGTTTTCAGACCAAATGGCTTGGAGCTAGCCTTTGAAATTTTGGTCATACTTTCTTTATGACATGACACACCACGTCAGGGAATATTAGGACTTTTGGGATCAAAAATCCTATATTTTGGATTAATGTGAATTAGGTCACATATTGGTATTCATGAACTTTTCATGTCAAATACCTTGTGGAAAATTATAGAACTCTGGAGAATTTAATGTTATGACATGCAGGACCTCTGTAAATTTTTGTAGAAAATTTCAGAGGTTTTTTCCTTTGGGAAATTACAAAATTACCCCTAGGTCACAAATCTGAATATTGGGATTTCCCTGAGATTTATGCATGAGAAAATTGTGAAACTATGGAAGATAGTTAGGAATACAATTATGAATCTCTGGGATTTTTGATAAAAATTTTAGAAACATTGTTCATGTTGAAATACCCTTTAATCATTTGTCACCCCTTTCATGATAAATAGAAATTATGGGTTTATCTTTGCTGGAAAATTTTGATATTCTGGAATTAGTGTTTTTATGTGAATATAATGCTACTGTAATTTTATCAGAATTTATTGTGACCTATAGATGGTAGATGTAGTGTAAACCCTTATTAGCACACCATTTGTATTAATTGGTAATTATGGATAAATACTCCTTGGAATATTATGAAACTTAGGAACTGATGTTTTTAGGTCAATATCATACTTCTGTGATTTTATCAGAATTTATTGTGACATGTAGATGGTGGTTGTAGTGTAAACCCTTATTGGCACACCACTTGTATTAAATGAATATTATGGACAAATACTCCTTGGAAAATTATGAAACATAGGCACTGATGTTTTTAAGTCAATATCATACTTCTGGGATTTTATCATAATTTATTGTGACTGTAGATGGTACTTGTAGTGTAAATCCTTAATTGCACCCCATTCATATTAAATAGAAATCATGGTCAAATAATCACTGGAAAAAGGTGAAACTTAGGGTTTGAGGTTCTTAGACCAATATTATACTATTGCGAATTCATTAGAATTTATAGAGATCTGTAGATAATACTTGTTGTGTAAATCCTTATTTGCACCCCATTCATGTTAAATAGAAATCATGGTCAAATAATCCCTGGAAAAATATGATACTTAGGGTTTGAGGTTTTCAGACCATTACAATGTTATATTGAAATTATCAAAATTTATGAAGATCATTAGCTGATACTTGATGTACAAAACCCTATTTGCACACCATCCATTTTAAATAGAAATTATGAGTAAATATCCCCTAGAAAATTACGAAATTTAAGATTTGAGGTTCTTAGATCGTTACTCATTGTGAACCTATGGTAAAAATTTGGAACTCATTTGGACATGATAGGGTCAAGGTTGCACCTTAAAAGTCAAACTTAGTTCAATCCCACCTTGGTCTGCGAACAATGAAACTGAAAACATAGATTCAGACCCCCTTCTTTATGGTCACCACCCCCAGAGTTACTAACTCTAAGAGAATTGCAGATGCCCAATTAGGATGAAGGATTAATCACCAAGGGCAGTCATCAAAAATAAAGACGGGGTGCGTTTAGTAAAACAATCAATTCAGGAATTTGACAAGGACCTATTAGGGGAGGCGAAAGATGACTTAGCAAGAAGTGAAAATTGTGATTGAGAGATAACATAAGGAAATAGTCGGTCACTAGGAATGACATGGTTCTGTGTTCAATAGAACACCAACACATGTCTGCCCGAGTCAAATGGTAGTCCACCCTAGGATTTTAGAGCAATTGGAGAGCAAATGGGCATACAGAATGAGTAGCAACTAAATAAAATAAATATCCTGGAAATGGGGATTTAGGCTTCAGTCACCATCACATTCCCTAGTACCGTTGCGAGCCCCTCACCGGGTAATCCACGGGAAGTCCAGGATTCATCCCAAGCTTCTAAGATCAACTAACAATAGATAAGAGTAGTAAAGTAGGAGAACTTGAAACATAATCTCCCTTCCAAATTTGGGAAGGAATGAAATAAGGACTGGGATAGTCCTGCGAGCGGTAGGCTCGGGTTATAAGGAAGGACTGGGATAGTCCTGTGAGCGGTAATCTCGGGTTATAAGGAATGATTGTGATAGTCCTATGAGCGGTAGGCTTTGGTTAAGAGGAAGGACTGTGATAGCCCTGCGAGCGGTAGGCTCGGGTTAAAAGGAAGGACTGTGATAGTCCTGCGAGCGGTAGGCTTTGGTTAAAAGGAATAAGGACTGGGATAGTACTGCGAGTGGCAGGCTCGTGTTATAAGGAAGGACTGTGATAGTCCTGCGAACGGTAGGCTCGGGTTAAAAGGAAGGACTGTGATAGTCCTGCGAGCGGTAGGCTTGGGTTAAAAGGAAGGACTGTGATAGTCCTGCGAGCGGTATGTTCGGGTTAAAAGGAATAAGGACTGGGATAGTCCTGCGAGTGGTAGGCTCGGGTTATAAGGAAGGACTGTGATAGTCCTGCGAGCGGCAGGCTCGGGTTAAAAAGGAATGAGGACTGGGATAGTCCTGCGAGAGGTAGGCTCGGGTTATAAGGAATAAGGATTGGGATAGTCCAGCGAGCGGTAGGCTCGTAGTTTAAATATATGACTGGTGTAGTCTAGCGAGTGATAGACTCGTAGTTTAAATATAAGAATGGTGTAGTCTAGCGAGTGGTGGGCTCGTAGCTTAAATATAAGACTGGTGTAGTATGGCGAGCGGTAGGCTCTACTTTATAAATGTTGATTTAGAATTGCGAGCTGAAGGCTCGGTAGTAAGGGTTAATACATATTTGCATATGCATAAGATGTGGTTGGTCTTCGGTTCTGGCTTAGTCGTCACACCGACAGAACTTCGTTGAATCGGCATTGCTAGTGGTTTGATTAGGGGCCAGGTTATTTTACTGCGCGTCCGACGGGACGGATTCCCTAAACCCCGCCTGGCCAACTCAGTTTAGTACGCAGGAGCTCGTGAGTACCGGGTACCGGTATCACAGCATACATTAGGGCCTAGGTCTGGTAGTGTGACATACCCACCTAGGTGAGGAGACGTCCGCTCCTCTGCCACCGTTTGACCACGACGGGAGGTGCCCGAGAGGTTAGCTACCTTCGAAAAGTGGGAATTAAATATCTGTACGTACAGAGTCGAGTGTGTGAGTTGCACCATTGCATTACATTGCATTGCATTGCAATGCATTGTATATCATAGCATAGCATTCTTGCATAAATCAGAGACCTCGTCGTATAAATTAGTATGGGCTCTTTTATACGATGAGTTTACCTTAGTGCCAGATCCCTTAGCTTATGTGCTTTTGTGTGTGCATATAAGATATGGTTACATTTGTAGCTGCTCTTATTTGTTATACCTATTTCTTTATATTGCATTGTCTTTTACTTATTGATGTCGCACTATACTCTGCTAGCATAGAATTGTTATTATTTAATGTTCAGTAATTATAAACCCTGCTAGTCTAGCCACATGTCACCTGCTTTTGATTTACCCCTTGATGTCCTCCGCTTCCTCCTCCCGCACGGTGCCTAGGAGTCACGGGTGGAGGCGGTGAGGAATATGCTGAGTCTTATAGACTGACGGTCCGTGGACCTCATCATTTTAGGGATGATGTGTCAGAACAGTAGGACCCTGTTCAAAAGACAGGACAGGAGGACGGGATGAAGCAGAGGAGCCACTACACATCGTCGCAGCAGCTGCTACAGATGCATGAAGACAGAGTTTGATAGCTTCCGCATAGAAGTAGAGTGAGAGTGTTGTTGCACTATATTTGAACATGTACTGGGTGTAAGCCCTTATTCTTTTAGTTCTTTCTCATCATGGACATTGTAATCATGTATTATGATAAATATATAATGTGATTTTGTGGACTTGTTTCATTTAATACTTCAATTACTGTGATTATGGTTGGCCTGGAAGATGATGAATAGACGGCAGGATCGGCGTCTTATGGCGGCGACCATTGAGTATAATGGTGTCGCCGCAAGACGGCGGTTCTGGGCGGTAAGACCCGGTTTAAAAGCGAAAAAACAAAAGAGGGTCTTACATACATAAAGTTAATTTCAAGTCTTGTTTACATCAAAAGTGGCTTCCAAACATCGGCACGCAGGTCGACCACACATGAAAAACAGTAAACAAACATTGTGGCCTTCGAGGACCAGCAGAGCGCAGCAGCTGGGGTTCCAGCTCGCTATTTCTCGCTCGTCTCACCAGGACCTGTCAAAACACAATCCACCAAGCAGTGGGAAAATAGGTAACCGGTCAGCTTTAGCTGACACAGATTTATAACGACCCCACCCCATGCCCGGGGCGGTGGTACTCCTTCCCTGCAAGCAAGCAATAACATCATATATTTCATCTGTGCGTTTAAGCACCGCATAGAAACAATCACCATATACGTCGACTCGAGGCCGCACGTATTGTGCTCTCAAGGCACACTCCATCCAAAAGTCCTTTTTCAACTTGGATGATCCATTGAGCTAAGCCGGCATTCTTCCATAAGACGGTGCACCGAGGGGCGACCTCTTCACCGACCAATATGGACGGGTTCAGATCCAGCTAGTCCCAGCTCAATCATCACGAACAAACAGCACGATGAGGGTAAACTTTCACCTCATCCCGATCACATAGACGACCTCACAGGGTCATCGCCCCGGCCCCCAGGTCCACTGCCAATCATACCTCGCTATCTCAAGGACCACTGGCAATAGCGCTGGCACTAGCACTAGCGCTGGCGCTAGCTATAGAACTCCCGTTCTGTCAGTTCTTTCTGGTATTTTCTAGAGGTCACCTCCAGAATTCCCTGCAGCACATCACAACACTCAGAACCCGAAAAACAAGCATACATACTCGGAGTCTTCTCCAGAGTGCAATATCAACATCACCGATCCAGACCAACCCGTCCAGATGGTCTTCACACAGTATGCCTATGCCCGTACAATGATCCAGACTCTATATACAATTTCTACGGGGATAATCCAAGGACTAGCATGTCCAGATATTAAGGAGGAGAATCGTTACCCTTGGTGCACTTTTCGGTGCCATAGGGTTAAGCTTCCTCTCCACGGATCCAACGATGGCACAAGCGCGCAAGAGATCTACTACCCGTTCTTGCTCTAGCCAAAACGGACCTCCTTCCTCTTCCTGACCTCTGCCTTTGCCTTGGAGAGAGTCTAAGTAAGAACTTTGAGGAGAATCCTCAATTTTCAGGGTTATATATATAAAACCGCTACCGCTAGCGACAGCCACTAGCGCCCGACGCTAGCTCAAAGGCGGTACGGCCGACTTTTTCCATAACCGCTTAAGGAATTCGTCGAAACCGCTAGCGCCATCTTTCGTAGACGAATTCACTTGTTTTCAACACGATTCGTCAGGAAACATTCGACGGAACACAATTTCATCGTAACAACTACCGCCGGCGCTAGCACTCGACTTACCGTCTTGATGTTTTCGACGATACACAAGTCCTTTCGTCGTAACACAACCCTTTCGACGACAAGATCTACTGTCGGTGATAGCCCTAACGCTAGCTCCTTAACTCAGAATTCCGCGAACTCGTTGCACCTAAAAACGGGGGCCTTACATAAGGAAAATCCTAACTTTTGCCACAGTTCTCAATACACGCCAATCTCTGATGGCTTCAATCTTCGTCGGATCCACTGCCACCCCATCGCCACTAATCACGTGGACCAAGAACACCACCCTCTCAATCCAAAACTCGCACTTTGAGAACTAGGCATAAAGATGGTTCTCCCCCAAGGTCTGCAAGACTACTCTCAATTAGGAATCGTGTTAACACGACGCGATAGCTCCAACACTGGAACGCTCTCAGCCCCATGTCGGCTTGAGCAACGCGTACGCTTCTCGATGACAGGACACTAATCTAGTTGATACACATACTGTCAGCAGTATCGTTATCTCTCGGCGCTACCACTCGATGACACACTTCACGTTAACACAGTCCATATTGTCTAGACTAAGGAACCACACTACCGCATGGCGGTATCGATAACTCTCTGCGTTATCTTCTCTATGACAAACTGATCTTCAATAATTCTCGACGACAAGGCCATGTCGTCTAAACGGCTACCGCGCGGCGGTAGCTATTACCGTGTCGCGGTATCTCTAGTTGACCCTATCTCGACTACAAGCCTCTCTCGACGACATAACTTGTGTCGTCTGGATAAGGAAAAAGTCTACTACCGGCGGTAACTCCTATCGCACGCATTAGCTTCATGCTACCACTTGTCCTGACACTTCTATTTCTTATTCAAGGAAAATGGGGTGTTACAATAAAAGATTCTTGGGTTATTTGGAAGTGATTGAGACCCAATTAAGGAGTCTACCTAAGGGGCACGATCATGCACCTTGTTGGGTACGATCGTGCGCCCTAGGTTCTCTCCCAACCTGAAAATGGTCTGAAATTTGAGTTTGTCTTCTGCATGAGCGCCTTCTTCATGCACGACCGCGCGCCATTGCACAAGCAGTCTGTCTATAGAATTTCTGAAATTCAGCATGATCGTACCCACTATTGCACGACCATGCCTAAACAAAATAAAAATCATACTGGAAATTGGACTTCTGTCTTTTTCTTGTATGCCTTCTTTGCGTACGAACATACGCCTGTGTGCAGGCCGGTTGCATTGAACAAATCTCTAGGGTTAGGTTGGTGGGCATATAACTTCACAATCGTCTGATACTGTGTCCACGATCATTCGTTATCGTCCGTGATCTTGCCATCGTGCTTTTTGGTGCTATTTTCTTGCCAAAATGCATATTCACCACACATGACCAACCACATGATCATGCATGACCAATTTTTTGAGGTTGTGAATATGATTTCTTATCTTGTTGTTAAGGACTTTTGGGTTTCTTATTTTCTCCTTCAAGGCAGATGAGTTCCGGGCCCTGAGAGTAATTCTCAAAACCAACTCCAGGGCTCCAAGGAAGAGGATCGAAAAACCTCAAGGAAGTTATGAGACACAAAAATGAAGAAGTGGAGGCGAGAGCACATGGAGAGTAGACAGGTAACTTAGGAAATTTGTGACAACTTCTCGCCAACTCTGAAAAGTAGTCGAGGCTTGCATGAGATGCCAGATTGACGACCTGAGTTCGATCTCTCATAACCGAGGAATTGTTTCTTCTCTCCCCTTGTATCCGCATTCTCCCTTCTCCCCAAATCTTGGATGCTTGAGGTCTTTGATTTGACATGGTTGTATGTTATTTTATTCAATCCTTAGCGAGAGGAAGTCACGTACTTTCATGCATTGTAAATTTATGGTATTGTATTTGTTTTTCTTTTACTTATGTATTGTGGTTGGATGAATGTGTGCCTATTTCGTGTTGGAATGTTAATGCTCTTAAAGTAGTTAAGAAAACCCCTTTAAAACCAAGGATCAATTAGCTTATCTAGTGAAACATATCAAATTTTGGGTATCTTCACTCTATGCTGCTTGTGGATTCGAGAAACTCATTCACACTTTATTACTTCGACCGATTCATTGCCTTAGCATCAACATCGGGATTTTCAATCGCACATGAGAGCGGTACAGTAATAGTCGTTTTGCTTTCCTCTTCACTTCTTCCAACAAAGAAGATGACTAAATCATAAAAGTGTGAGTAAATGAATCTCATGTTTTATTGTAACATTTTTATAATAAGAAAACTTCAAAGCATAAACATATAGACATTTTATTGGGATGATAAAAATACATTCAACAAGCACACATCAACATTGTAAACATAAGCAACTCCAAAAACAACAGCTCTTTAAGGGGCTGATAAAAACACATGCAACAAGCACAAAATATGGTAAACATAAGCAACCCCCAAAACAACAACAGTATTAAAAAATACTTGATCTCAAAACCCACAAGATCGGACAATAGATCCAGCAGACTAGTAAAATATTTCTGAAAGCCATGAATATTGTTGTTCATATACCGATCATGTGCAAACTTGGGAACAAATGCAGTATCTTGCCGCGTCGCAGCTCCCATCTATGGCACTCGTGAATTCGCCTCTACAGGTTGTTGCACAATTCCTGCTGCTCAAGCACGGCCACCTGAAAATTAAGCTCTTCATATAGCACACCCTCCCGGCCTTCACGGATGCCTCCACCCTCATATCTTCATAAAGACCATCAAATATATAAACATTGAACTATCATAAAGACAATCAAATATATAAACATGCAACTATTCATAAAGACAATCAAATACAAAAACATGTAACTATTCATAAAGATGAATATATAGAGATAATAGAAAATACCAGAAGAGACGAGGAGAAGAAGGGCGAGCACAAGTGTTGGGAGGATTCTCTTGCTGAACTCCATGGATGCTTGCTTCTTTTTTACTGATGCTCCCCTCATCATGGGTAAATATAGGCAAACTTAATAAAGTTTTGGGCCAAATTTGTATTCAACATAATAATATACTATTAATCTTAAACTAAGTACCATGTATAATTTAATCATGTTTAATTATTTCTATTCAAAGTCCAGCTGATATTTAGATAGCATAACTTTCTGTCTCTCTGCTATTCATTTTTTCTAGTTTTTCTTTCGATTTATTTCTATCTTTAATTATATTTTAAGTTTCCCATATATGTAGATATTCCTAAAACAATAACATATTAGTTGGGCATGCAAGTATCTTTCCCATGAAACATTGTGTTTATCTAAAGGGTGTCGGCCCCTAGAGTTTTAAAATATTAAATAAAAAATATAGGCCCGCTAGGGATGATGATTCAGTGGTACTACTAGGAGAACTGCTTGCTGCCTTAGCGTCCGTCACTATTGTAATTGAGCGGACAATAGTTGATCGGCAAATGGTGATCGGCGCCCATCGCGGATTGCCGATCGACACTAATCTTTCGGTGATTGTGGATCACTATTTGGGGGGGATTGGAGATAGAGCTGTGATTGCCGTTCGTGAGACCTGTCGATCAAAGTTCGACATTCGCTGATAACTTGCACTATTTTATGTATTTATCTTCTAAATGCAGGTGTACAACTTCTTCTCTCACTTATGTAGATTTCTGATGACTATCATGCTTAATCTCTTCATCTTCTTCAATATTGCTGCGGTGATTATATTCTTCACACTTATGTTTGTATCTTGCTTGTTTGATATTTAACTTCACAAATTTTAGAAAATATATTTAAATTTTATTAGTCGATATTCGATAATAATAATAAAAAAATCTAAGAATCTGTTTGTTTAGATGGAATTGAAATTAAATATTGGAATTGAAATCAATTTCAATTCTTCTATGAATTGGAATTCGTCTAATTCTAATTACAGTGTTCACCCAATAAAAAAATGTGGAGAATATTATGAAATTAATCAATTTTATTGTTCGTTTGTTAGATAAAATTCAACTTACGAATTATTATTATCTTTATCATTAGCGATAAAAATCCAAATATTCTCTCCCATATATTTTTTTTACACATACGAGTATTTTTTGCACAACCGAGCATTTTTTCGTCCGAGCGTGCGTTTTTTTCTCTTATGAGAGAATTTTTTTCACCCGAGCGAGTGTTTTTCGCCATTGTGCGCGTGCTCGCCCGAGAGATGCGTTTTTTTCTAGGTATGATTTTTTCGCCCGGTCGTGCGCTTTTTTGCCTAGATGCGTGCTTTTTTGCCGGGAATGCGCTTTTTCCTCCCTGACACACATTTTTTTCCTGGGCACGCGTATTTCGCCCGGACGCACGTATTTCGCACTAGCGCGCATTTTTCGCCCGGGCACGCGCATTTTGGCCAGGCGCGACTTTTTTACCCCTGCGCGCTTTTTTCGAAAAATGCGCATCTGCTCGATAAAATGTGCGCCCAACCGAAAAATGCGCGCCCGGGTGAAAAACGTGCGCGCAGGTGAAAAAAGTGTCCGGGCGAAAAAAACTGCCTGGGCGAAAAATGCGTGCCCGGGTGAAACAAGACGCACCTTGGAGAAAAAATGCGCCCCTGGGCGAAAAACGCATGTCCGGGCAAAAAACGGGCGATCGGGCGAAAAAACATGCGCTCAAGCGAAAAACGCGTGTCCCCGAACAAAGAGCCTACGGGCGAAAAATGCGCGACACAGTGAAAATGCGTGCCCAGCCGATCAAAAAATGTGCGTTCTAGAAAAAACACTCTCCCGTGAAACAATGTGCTCCCAGGCGAAACAATGCACACCTTAGAGGAAAAATGCGCGCTCGGGCGAAAAATGAGAGCTCGTGAGAACAACGCGTGCCCGGGCAAAATAATGCGCGCCCGGGTGAAAAAACGTGCACTCAAGAAAAAAGAGCGCGACCGAGCAAAAAATATGGTGTCGTGCGTAAAAATGTGCGTCGAGGAAAAATGTGCGCGTCCTTGGCGATAAAACATGCACCTGGGCTTAAAAGTACACAGCCATGCGAAAAAGCGCGTGCCCGGGCGAAAATTGTGCGTCGGGTCGAAAAAGAGCGCACGTGGGCAAAAAAACGCTGGCCTGGACGTAAAGCGCCCACCGGGGCGAAACGAGTGCGCTCGAACGAAAAAATTTGCGCTCGGATAAAATACGCGCTCCCCGGCGACAAAGCGTGCGCACGAGCGAATAAAGTGTGCCTAGGTAAAAAACGTGCACTCGGGAGAAAATGCTAGTCCGGGCGAAAAAATGCACCCCCGGGTAGAGGTGGGCATTAGGACCGGGCCCATCAGGCCGCCCTGGGCCTGGCCCGGTAAAAGACCGAAAGGCCCGGGCCTGAAAAAGCCCGATCCAGGCCCGAGCCGGGCTTTGGGGGCCTAACAAGGCCCCCATTCCTTCTAGTTGCCCGGCCTGGTGCCCAGCCCGAGCAAAGCCCAGGCACTAGGCCCAGCCTGGGACCAGGCCAGGCAAAGCCCGGGCCAGGCCTGGAAAAGCCTGGCCCGGCAGAGTGTCGTTGATCAACGGCTCTCAAAAGAGGGATCAACGGCCATTCCTGGCAGCTGCCAGGAATGATTAATTCCTGGCCATCTGCATGGAATTTATGCCAGTCTAGGTGTAGGCTGCCATTTTTTGGCAGCCTACGCCTAGGCTAATAAATTTTTTATTCTTAAAAAAAAAATATTTATAAAATCCCCCCTCCCATTATCCGAATTTTTCATTCTCTCTCATACTCTCCATCTCTCTCATTATCTCTCTCTCCCCTCTTCATCTCTCATTCTCTCTCTCTAAAATGTGATTTGAGACCAATATTAAGTGGGATATTTTTTCATACACGGTGCGTATGCCACGTTTTAAATTTAATTGTGCAGGATAGTTTATCGTATATGGAACCCTATATTAATAAAATTCGTATTTTGTTAAAATATATTTATACTTCTAAAAAACGTAAACAAGATTTTAAAAAATTTGTAAATGCACAAGGGCTTTAATTTTTAAAACCTGAATTTGATATGCCTATTGTTGGAACCCGGATACCGGTCCAACTGTTCGAGACTTGGGGGTGACCAAAGGCTACTCGTTTAGTAATCGACCCACGTGAGACAAGGTGATAAGAAGCTAGAGATCATGCAAAACTACTCCAACCTGCCTATAAACAAGACCCGCGTGCTGCAGGGAGGAGGTCCCGCCACATACTCGGAAGTCCATAGGAACTTCCTGTTGGATCGTGTGACGCCCTTAGAGGGGGGGGGGGGGGTGAATAAGGGTGTGTTTTAAAAATATAATTTGTACTTAATAATTTTTAGACAAATTTTACTTTACTAAAAAGGTTACTTATAAATAATTTTAAACCAATGTAATTTTTGTATTTAACCAAACACAAATTTCTAAGATAAAGATTTAAGCAAACAAAATTGCAATTAGTGAAAAGAGCATAATTATATTAATCATGAAATTTGCATACAATAAAAATGATCTTAACAATGCTTAAGATCAAGGCACAATTATGATAATAAAAATACAATAATTTTGGTTTACCAACCCTTCTCCCAAGGATCGGAAGGCTATCGCTTGTCTCTCCCAAGACCAAGACCAAGCCTATCCTCTAGATCTTCCCAAGATCTAGACGTAGCACACAAGGCCACGATTTCCCACCAAGCCTCGCAAGGACTTGGACGCTCCGCACAAGGAAGCGATTTTCCCCTAAGCCTCGCAAGGACTTAGACGCCGCACGCAAGACGACGATTTCTCTACAAATACTAAATGAAAAAGTATGTGAATGAAAATACAATATGAAAAGAACAACTCCCTAGAAGATCAGATCTCTGAATGGATTGTTGAAGCCTCGAGATGATCGATGATGTAGAAGCACGCCCGATCTCGTCTTCAATCTTCAATCCTTCTTTGCACAAATGGGAGTTGAGGAGGTTCTGGAGCTCTCTGGTTCGTATGCACTCAGGAAGGGACTGGAATTCTCAAAAGCTTGGAATGCACGAACCAAAGGAACCAATTTATAGAAATTCACTGTCGCCCTGGGCGACAGTGACTGTCGGAATTTTCCGACAACGCTAAACTGCCGCTGGAGTGCCGTCGTGGGTGGAGTCGTGGGCAGTTGGTGTAACCGTCGAGCTGTCGCCTGGGCGACATCGATGTCGGAATTTCCGACAGTGCAAAACTGCCGGTCGTGGGTGGAGACGTGGGCAGGTGGTGTAACTGTCGAGCTGTCGCCTGGGCGACATCGATGTCGGAATTCCGACAGCGCAAAACTGTCTTTCGTCGATCTGCCGTGGAGGGAAGTAGTTGTAACTTCTCTGCTGTCGCCTGGGCGACAGTGGCTGTCGGAATTTTCCGACAGTGAATTTTTCCCACATTCAATTTTAGCTCCAGCAGCAATGTGAACATCTCATACCTGTTATCTGCACACCATTAATGAAAATAGAATCAAATACAAAAGGGACTTTGTTATTATCAAACCGGAGGAGTGCGAAACGCATACTCCAACAATCTCCCCCTTTTGATAATAACAAATCCGTATAAAAAGAAATCATGTCTATTTAGATTGTTGATTTTAAACTTAGGTGTGTGCACAAAATTAACATTATATATTCCTTAAAAAATAAATAATCTATCTCGAGATGAAAGCTCCTCCTAAATGAATGCTCCCCCTACATATATGCCCCCCCCTAAATATATGCTCCCCCTAAGTATATGATGTATTGTGTAGGTGGAATATTTAGGTGTGATAGATTTGTGACTTTTCTTTTTATACTTTAAATTCTCCCCCTTTTGGTATTAGCAAAAATGAATATTAGATAAAAGAGTAGCTTTTAAGGGAAAGGTAATAGAAAATAGAAATGAAGAGTAAGCGGAAGCAATTTGTTGGTAATGATTGAAGTCCATGAAATAATAGGAATATGCCATAGTATGAATAAGCTCATGAAGTGACGGTATAGCCATATGTATTAATGAAAGAAAATAACTTAAACATGAGTAAGATCATTTGAAAGTATCATAGAAAGACACAATAATGTATAAATATATGGAATATTTTCGGCCCAATTCTCATGAGATGAATGTTTATATAACATAATGATGTGTACATGTGATACTTAGATCAAACATATGAAGTTATTTAATTTACATGATCATTGAAATGTAGAACATAATAAAAGCACATAAAGGCAACTTTGACTTTGAAGATATAGCACAAGATGAATCGAAAACCATGTTTCTTTTGCACAAGACACTTTATAATTCTGTCCAAGGTGCTTAACCTCACAATGCTCATTAAGACTTATCAGGAGGGTAAGTAGTGCTTGGTGGAGTATCCTTGTCTTTATTTTTATTTTATTTTTTTGATCACAGACGTTGTGATATCTTAATTGTTATATATTGTTATATTTTTTTAATTGACCAAGGATCTCCGAATTCACTTAAATCGCAAAAGATGGTGTATATTTTGTTGTGCTAACAAATCAATGTTGAAAGTTGTATTTAAGAAGTGCTATTTTATTATGTGAAGGCAATTATGATTCATGTATATATTAAATAAAAAGACATACGTATTGATCAAAAGAAGTGAACGTGATAGTTCATTATGATAGATAAACAATTTCTCATACCTAGAGGCATGCGAAAACAATTTCCAATGGTCTAAACAACTAAGTAGAAGTGTCAATACGATGATAGCTTGGAAATGAAATCATATAAACATGTAAGTCATTTTTTAAATAAATAGCAAATGGTTTGTCATCAAGTCATGAGGTGAAGCATTAATAATGACATATAACTATTGTAGATCATAAAAGGGACCCAAAATTTATATTTTAGCACATTTGGCGCTGTCGGAAATTTCCGACAGCCACTGTCGCCTGGGCGACAGTCAAAAATATAAATAGGGCATCAGACCGAGTCAAACCCTATTGTGCATCATTTCCTGGAGTTAAAAACGAGAGCAAGGCTGTCGGAAGTCGGCGACATCAATAGATCTAAGGTATGGAATTTTGTTTTTTTATGTTTTTAACCCAAAATGTTTAGGGATTTTTGGTTTTTCAAGGAGAGAAGAAAGAAAATGTAGTTTTCATGTTGATATGTGATGAATGGTTTAGGGTTTGAATTTTTTTTTGATTTTAAACATGTAGATCTAGTGGATCGTTGCTAAAAATTTTTATTTTTGTTAAATTTCTTTTTAATTTGGTGATGAAGGTTTCCATTTGTTCATTTCCCAAAGGATTTTTGTAGATCTAGTTTAGAGAAGAAGGTGGAAGATGATGAATAGTAAAGGATTTGTAGAATATGTTGATTAAAAAAAATATATATATATATTATTTTTTTTTAAAACTTGATGTTGAAATAACATTTATTTTGAGTAGATCTGGAAGTATATGTAAAAATTTTGAGAGAAAATCACTGGGCGACAGTGTTCCAGTGCACAATGTGATATCTTGTTTAATCAAAATTTTTGTATTTTATTGCAGAATGGCTTCCAGTTCCAAAGCTCGAAAGAGTACTTCGGAAGATGCACATACTTCATATCAAGTTTTTTCGGGGGTGGAGAAGGCTATTGTTGGAATAGCAAAGTATGCGGAATTTGAGTCGCCAAAGCACGATCATATCTATGATCGGCTTGCGAACGCAGGTATAATTTCAATTAGCACACCAGAGGGGTTTTCTTCCTTTTTCATTCGTGAATTTTATAACCATTTGGAAGACCCAACTTTCACGGAATTGGATGGAGGAGTGAGATCAAGGATCCAAGGTCAACATGTGGAAATAACACATGTTGATCTACGAGAGGAATTCGGACTAGTGATGAGTGAGAATATGCCTGATATAGTGGAGAATTATCGAAAGGATAGAGATTGGACCCTTGTAAACATGAGTTTACATGGGAATAAAAAAAAACTCTTACCACTGAAGTTACCTCACTTACTCCGGATGCGTTCTTAGTCCAAGATATATTAAGGAATTCAGTGATGTTGAAGAGTGGAGACACAAGAAGCATTACGGCTCAGTTGACCCTCTTTACATACTATATTATGGAGGATGAGCTTTTTGATGTGGCGGACTTCATACTCGCCCAGATTAGGTATGCGTATAGATTAAAGCATCCAAGATGGGTGAAGGTTCATACGCTGCCAATGTGGGCGGTAATACAGCGTGTAATCTACAAGAAGTATGGATGGATAGTGCAAGGTGCTTATTTGGATGATTGTTACCCGGAAATATATTATACGGGTTCAATGAAGGTGAAGAAGCCGCAGAGAAAAACTCATCCGGGGATTGAGATTAGAGAGCCGACCATTTCTAGGGCAGGATCACTACGAGAGTCCATTGATGATTTGTGTGATTCATTAGAGGATCACAAGAGGGAAGTGAAGAAGGACCGTAGTCGAATGCAGAAATTTATGAAGTTTCTCGTCAAAGGTCTGAAGTTGAAACCAACTCCGGAGGAAGAGGCCGAATGGCAAGTTCCGGACGAAGAACCGCCACGCCAATCGGTGAGGCGAACTCGCCGTGGCAAAGCCGTGAGACGAGGACTTCCAGAAGATTGTCCAGAGAGCAGCGGGGCTGGTTATGAAGATTCAGAGTAGTTTTATGTTGCTGCTGCTAGGCGATGTCGGAAAATTCCGACATCCACTGTCGCCTGGGCGACAGTGAAATTCTTTAGATTTCTGCTTTTATTTAATGAACTTGATCTTAAGTTGTTTATACTGTTTTTATTTGAACAATATTGATGTAATATTAATGATGTTGAATTTTTGTTAAGTCTTTTGAAATTTTACGTTTTGATTTTTAAGATTTTGGCTTTTTCTTTGTACATTGTTTATGTTTTGTGATAAATTTTTTAATTTTATAGGCTTTAAATAGTGATATATTTATTGTGAAATGTTGAGAATTCCCAATTCTAGCCTAAGCATAGAAAAACGGGAATCCGGTAACGGCTTAGTGAATATATCCGCTAGTTGATTTTCTGTGCCTATAAAGTTGATTTTTATATTACCCTTCTTAATATGATCCCTTATAAAATGATGTCGGACGTCTATATGCTTAGATCTAGAATGTAATACGGGATTGTTTGTTAAATTTATAGCACTTTTATTATCACACTTTAATTCTACACTACTTTGTTGTATGCCAAAATCTTCTAACGTTTGGGACATCCAAAGTGCTTGGGCACAACAACTACCTAGTGCAATATATTCGGCCTCGGTAGTAGAGAGGGCAATAGAATTCTGTTTCCTACTCGACCATGAAATAAGTGAAGGGCCGATAAAGTGACAAGTGCCACTAGTGCTTTTCCTATCTAAAGAACATCCCGCATAATCAGAATCCGAAAAACCATGCAAAATAAAAGAATCATTATGTGGATACCATAAACCTAATTTTGATGTTCCAATGAGATATCTAAAGATACGTTTCACCGCTTTTAAATGTGACTCTTTAGGATTAGCTTGAAATCTAGCACATAAATAAACGGCAAACATAATATCAGGTCTAGATGCGGTTAAATACAATAAAGACCCTATCATACTTCTATAAAGGGTTTGTTCAATTGAAACACCACTTTCATCTTTTCCTAATTTTAGTGAAGTACTCATAGGAGTGTTTGCATGCTTAAGGTTTTCAAATCCAAATCTTTTTAACATATCATGAATATACTTGGTTTGACATATAAAAATTCCATCATGTTTTTGTGTAATTTGAAAACCTAGAAAATATGAAAGTTCTCCAACCATACTCATTTCAAATTCATTTTTCATAATTTCAACTACTTCATTACACAACTCTTCATTAGTGGCTCCAAAAATAATATCATCAACATAAATTTGTAGAATAATTAAATCATGATCAATTTGCTTAATGAAGAGTGTAGAATCAGCACTTCCTATTTTATAATCGTGCTTTAACAAATATTGAGTTAATCGATCATACCAAGCACGAGGCCCTTGTTTTAATCCATAAAGCGCTTTATCTAATTTATAAACATAATTTGGATATTTCTCATTTATAAAGCCAGGGGGTTGTTCTACATAAACTTCTTCTTTTATATACCCGTTTAAAAATGCGATTTTGACATCCATTTGATATAATTTAAATCTTTTAAAACAAGCAAATGCAAGAAATATTCTAACCGCTTCTAATCTTGCTACGGGTGCAAAAGTTTCATCAAAATCTACCCCTTCAATTTGTGCATAACCTTTTGCAACTAATCTGGCTTTATTTCTAACAATTCTAGATTCATTATCCATTTTATTTTTAAAAATCCACTTAACACCAACTACAGGACGATTTTTTGGTCGTTCTATAAGATTCCAAACCTTATTACGTTCAAATTGATTAAGTTCTTCATTCATAGCTAAAAACCAAAATTCATCATTTAAAGCGGTGGAAACATCTTTTGGTTCTATTTCAGAAACAAAACAAAGGTTTGAAAATAAAACATGTAGTGATGAACGAGTACTAACCCCTTTTTGCGGATCCCCAATGATAAGCTCCTTTGGATGATTCTTTGAGAATCTCAAATCACTTGGAGGCACATATCCTTCTCTTTCTTCTTCTTCTCTATCTTCTTCTCCTCTTTCTTCTTCTCTTTCTTCTTCTTTTTCTTCTTCATTTTCTCCAAGTTCTTCTTCATCATTCTCCACCAATGGAAGGGGTTCATCTTCTTTTCCTGTAATTTTCTTTTCTACACATGAAGCAGACTCATCAAACCTAACATGAATCGATTCTTCAACTATTTTTGTTCTTTTATTAAAAATTCTATAAGCTTTACTAGTTGAAGAATAGCCAATAAAAATACCTTCATCACATTTTTCATCAAATTTTCCTAAGGAATCTTTAGAATTTAAAATAAAACATTTACAACCAAAAACTTTGAAATAAGAAACATTTGGTTTTTTACTAAATATTAATTCATAAGGAGTTAATTTTAAAATAGGGCGAAGCATTACTCTATTAATTACATAACATGCCGTGCTAACCGCTTCAGCCCAAAAAGATTTTGGTAATTTGAATTCAGATAACATTGTACGGGCTAACTCTTGAAGAGTTCTATTTTTCCTCTCCACTACACCATTTTGCTGTGGTGTGCGTGGAGCGGAAAATTCATGTTTAATTCCTAACTCCGTACAAAAAGAAATAAACTTTTCATTTTCAAATTCTCCTCCATGATCCGATCGTATGCGTTTAATTTTCAACTCAAATTCATTTTGGATACGCAAACATAATTTTGAAAATTCTGAAAATGCATCGGATTTGGAGGTTAGAAATAAAGTCCAACAAAAACGAGAATAATCATCAATCAAAACAAATGTGTATTTTCTACCTCCTAAGCTAGAAATTCCAATTGGCCCAAATAAGTCCATATGTATTAATTGAAGTGGCCTAGTGGTAGAAATAATGTTTTTTCTTTTGAAAGATGATTTTGAAAATTTTCCTTTTTGGCAAGGCACACATAGTGAAGAAGATAAATTTCCATTTAGCAAAGGTAAACCTTTAATTAATTTATCTTTTGAAAGTTTTGAAATTAACTTGGCACTAGCATGTCCAAGTCGCCTATGCCATAAATCTAATTCATCATTTTTTGATAGAAAACATTTCAAAGTAGAATTTGAAAAATCAAGAAATTTAATCATATATACATTATGACATCTAGGTGTGGTAAAAACAATTTCATTTGTTTTGGAATTAATAATTTTGCACAAATTTGTAGAAGATTCAAATAAAACATTTAAACCCTTATCACATAATTGACTAATAGAAATCAAATTATGCTTTAATCCTTCTACAAATAAAACATTTGAAATTGAAAAATTTTTGTTACCCACAACACCGATGCCGATGATTCTTCCTTTTCCATTGTCACCGAATGTAACAATTCCTCCTTTCTTCATCTCCAGGCTAAGGAACTTCTCTTTATTGCCCGTCATGTGTTTTGAACAACCCGAGTCCAAGTACCACACGTCTTCTTTGTCCTTAGCCAGCCAACACACCTAGAAAGAGGAGGTGAGTAAAGATCTGGTTACCCAAGTGGTTCCACCCATAGTATAGGTAGAAGCCTTAGGCACCCAGATTTGTTTTATTTTACTTTTTCCTTCCTTCCAGCAAGAGTCCGTAGTGTGACCAAATCTATTGCATTTGGCACATGTAATGTATTTAGAAGAGTATAACTTTTCTGGACTTTTACTGGATGAGGATGCAGTATTTGATAATTTATTAATTTTAGAATTTTTAAAAGTAGATTTTCTGGACTTTTCACTGTCGCCGGCGACAGTGGTTGTCGCCGGGCGACAACTTCCAGACGTGTATCCGAGCCCAAATCTTCCAGATTCATGGCGTTGGTATCCTAAGATCATATCCAGTGATCTTCGGCCCATTCCAAATTTTTTCATGGCTAGTATTAAGTCATGAATCTGGTTTCTCATTTTCGTATTTTCGGATACTAGATTTACGCATCTACGTTCAAAAGATTTCTTTCCCTCATGGACCTTGGAAATTGAAGATTTTAGATCTCTCTCTAAAATCTCATTTTTTTTAGTAAGTACTTTTATTGTAGAATGAGATTTGGAAAGAGATTCTTCAAGTTCATTAATTCTTCCCAAAAAGTGCTCACACTCTTGGCAAGAAATATCTCTTTTTCCAACAGTCTTAATTTCATTTAACAATTTTTTGTTTTCTTTAAGTAAAATTCCATTTTCAGATTTTAGAAGATCATTATCTTTTAAACTTTTTTCAAAAAATTTGCAAGTCTTTAAAAATTCAGAGAATAATTCATCATAGGTTGGAGGAGTTACCTCAGTGTCGATTTGGACACTGCATTCGTCATCAGATATGACGCTCTTTCCCATTAAGCAAATGTTGGCCTCCTCTTCTTTACTTGAATCTGAAAAGCTTCCATCCTCAGAAGTAGTATCATCCCAGGTTTCCGCCTTCAACACCTTCTTCGACCCTTTGTGCTTCTTTTCTTTAAGTTCTTTCAAGTACTTTGGACACTTGCTTCGAATGTGTCCTAACTTCTTGCAGTGGTAGCACTCCGGTGGCGGTCTCTCTTCCTCCTCATCGCCCTCCTTTCCTTTTTTCTTCCTAAAGGTCTCCTTCTTAAAATACTTCTTAAACGAATTTCTTCTCTCCGGATTTTTCATAAATTTTCTAATTTTTTTAACAAATAAGCTCTCCTCATCTTCTTCATCCTCCTCAGAATCACTAGTTTCTTCCTTCTTAGATTTTAGAGCCAATCCCTTCTTCCTTGGCTCCATATACTCTTGTTGTTGAATTTTTAATTCAACTTCATGAGTTTTCAAATTCCCAATGAGGCTCTCCAATTTTAAAGTCTTAAGATCATGTGACTCGGAAATTGCAGACACTTTAGGATTGAACTTCGGGGGAAGTGATCTTAAAATTTTTCTTACCAAATCTCCATTTGAGAACACCTTTCCTAGCACCTTTGAGTCGTTCACGATTTTTGTGAATCGTGTGTACATCGTATCAACCTCTTCATCTACCTCCATTTTGAACCTTTCAAATTCAGATTCCAGTTGAAATAGCTTTGAGTCCTTTACCTGCGAAGTACCTTCATGAGTGATTTCTAATAAATTCCAATTTTCAAATGCAGAATTACAAGCACAAACTCTATTAAATTCAGTGCGATCTAGTGCGCAAAATAAAGCATTCATGGCTTTTGCATTGTTCTTACATTTTAATTTATCGTTGTCATCCCACTTGTCTTTGGGCTTATCCATGGTTACATCTCCTACAACAAATGTTGGAGAAGTGTAACTAGATTCTACCATATTCCAGACTTCAATATCTAGCGCAATTAGAAAACAACGCATACGTGTTTTCCAATAATTGTAGTCTGTGCCCGTAAAAAGTGGTGGCCTACTAATTCCTTGCCCCTCAACGAACGCGTGATCGTTGCGCGCCATTACTCCCGGTGGTAAAACCGTTTTGGAGTAACCTAGCTTTGATACCACTTGTTGGATCGTGTGACGCCCTTAGAGGGGGGGGGGGGGGGGGGTGAATAAGGGTGTGTTTTAAAAATATAATTTTTACTTAATAATTTTTAGACAAATTTTACTTTACTAAAAAAGTTACTTATAAATAATTTTAAACCAATGCAATTTTTGTATTTGACCAAACACAAATTTCTAAGATAAAGATTTAAGCAAACAAAATTGCAATTAGTGAAAAGAGCATAATTATATTAATCATGAAATTTGCATACAATAAAAATGATCTTAACAATGCTTAAGATCAAGGCACAATTATGATAATAAAACTACAATAATTTTGGTTTACCAACCCTT
Source organism: Dactylorhiza incarnata (assembly GCA_033032865.1). NCBI lineage: Eukaryota > Viridiplantae > Streptophyta > Magnoliopsida > Asparagales > Orchidaceae > Dactylorhiza > Dactylorhiza incarnata. The sequence continues at coordinate 2,469,581 of JAWHQI010000337.1, forward strand.
CTCCCAAGGATCGGAAGGCTATCGCTTGTCTCTCCCAAGACCAAGCCCAAGCCTATCCTCTAGATCTTCCCAAGATCTAGACGTAGCACACAAGGCCACGATTTCCCACCAAGCCTCGCAAGGACTTGGACGCTCCGCACAAGGAAGCGATTTTCCCCTAAGCCGCGCAAGGACTTAGACGCCGCACGCAAGACGACGATTTCTCTAAAAATACTAAATGAAAAAGTATGTGAATGAAAATACAATATGAAAAGAACAACTCCCTAGAAGATCAGATCTCTGAATGGATTGTTGAAGCCTCGAGATGATCGATGATGTAGAAGCACGCCCGATCTCGTCTTCAATCTTCAATCCTTCTTTGCACAAATGGGAGTTGAGGAGGTTCTGGAGCTCTCTGGTTCGTATGCACTCAGGAAGGGACTGGAATTCTCAAAAGCTTGGAATGCACGAACCAAAGGAACCAATTTATAGAAATTCACTGTCGCCTGGGCGACAGTGACTGTCGGAATTTTCCGACAGCGCTAAACTGCCGCTGGAGTGCCGTCGTGGGTGGAGTCGTGGGCAGTTGGTGTAACCGTCGAGCTGTCGCCTGGGCGACATCGATGTCGGAATATCCGACAGTGCAAAACTGCCGGTCGTGGGTGGAGACGTGGGTAGGTGGTGTAACCGTCGAGCTGTCGCCTGGGCGACATCGATGTCGGAATTCCGACAGCGCAAAACTGTCTTTCGTCGATCTGCCGTGGAGGGAAGTAGTTGTAACTTCTCTGCTGTCGCCTGGGCGACAGTGGCTGTCGGAATTTTCCGACAGTGAATTTTTCCCACATTCAATTTTAGCTCCAGCAGCAATGTGAACATCTCATACCTGTTATCTGCACACCATTAATGAAAATAGAATCAAATACAAAAGGGACTTTGTTATTATCAAACCCGAGGAGTGCGAAACGCATGCTCCAACACTTCCCCTCCTAAAGCCAATGCTGAGCTTGGCACAAGAGAGACAGGCAAGGTACTCGCCCACCATTGGGGGGGGGGGGGGGGTGAAGGTGTCTTCTACTTGTGCCTTGGGGTCCTATTTATAGGCAAATCCAAATGGACTGCGAATAGATGCTCCCGCCTTCTGAAATGGGCTGCAGATAGCCGCTCCCGCCTTCTGAAAATGGCATGCGGATAGCCGCTCCCGCCTTCTGACGGGGTGAAAATATGGTCTCGCCCCAGGTGGGGGAGGTCTTCTGCACTCGCCCAGGTGGGGGAGGTCTTCTGTACTCGCCCAGGTGGGGGAGGTCTTCTGTACTCGCCCAGGGGAGGGAGGTCTTTTGTACTCACCCAGGTGGGGGAGGTCTTCTGTACTCGCCCAGGTGGGGAGGTCTTCTGTACTCGCCCTGGTGGGGGAGTCTTCTGTACTCGCCCAGGTGGGGGAGGTCTTCTGTACTCGCCCAGGTGGGGGAGGTCTTCTGTACTCGCCCAGGTGGGGGAGGTCTTCTGTACTCGCCCAGGTGGGGGAGGTCTTCTGTACTCGCCCAGGTGGGGGAGGTCTTCTGTACTCGCCCAGGTGGGGGAGGTCTTCTGCGTTGTCCCCATGCATTTCTGATCTCGACGAATTACGGGTTATACACCTATAGGATGGAATTCAATATATAAAATGATAAAAAGAGCAACGCGACAAAAAACACAACTAATGGAATTTTATAGTATGTCCGAAGTTCATGATTTTCATGATTCTGATTGGGATGTAATTGAAAATTATATGGAATTATTAGAAATTTTTTATAGATCGACAACTATTTTATCTGGCCTTTATTGCCAGAGATTTACTAACAATCTAAGATAGTACTATAGCTTCAGAGTCTGCATTTTCTTTGAGTGGCAGGATTCTGAATGACCGAAGGAACCGCCTGAGCGACGAGACTATGGAAATGTGCATATGCTACAAAGACCACTTGGAGTTTGCATTTTTTTTCATCATCATTTTGTGTGTACATGTCTTCGGTTTAAACAAAAGGACCGGCAGTCCGGTCTGGCGGTCCGGCAGTCCGGTCCGGCGGTCCGAGACCGGTCTTTTTATTAAAAAATATAATCATAATTATATAAATTAAATTAAAAATTTTAGTGATTTAAAACTAATGAGTATTATAAAATATAGATAATAATAATATTATTATTATACTAATATATTTATATGTATTTAAATATATTTTAATTTTTTTTTTTTTTTAATTTAGGATTTTGCTCGTCGAGCTCAGGCGAGCTCGTCGAGCTCAGGCGAGCTCGTCGAGCTCAGGCGAGCTCGTCGAGCTCAGGCGAGCTCGTCGAGCTCAGGCGAGCTCGTCGAGCTCAGGCGAGCTCGTCGAGCTCTGCCGAGCTCATCGAGCTCAGCCGAGCTCGTCGATCTAAATATGCCGGGCCAGACCCAGGCCCGGCCTGGGCCTGGCCCGGCCTGCAAATCCTTGGTAGGCCTCCTCCTCAAGAGGAGGCCTGGGCCTGACAAAAACTAGGCCCAGGCCCGGGCTTTTTCCAAAAGGCCTGGGCCCGGCATACCCAGACCCAGCCTGGGCCTGGCGGTCTTTTTGCCCAGGTCTACCGCCGGGCGAAAAATGCGTAATGACCAGAATTATCGAATTCTTATATAGATTGGAATGAATTGGCATAGATCAAAATGAATTACATGAAATTCATTAGAATTTCAATTTCAACCGACGTTCAAACGAAAAACAAAATTGTAATTATACGTTTAATTTCAATTCCAGATCTAAATTATGTCCAAACGAATGGACCTTAATGGATTGTAGACACAAATTAAAGTAATATGTGATATTAGGAGATCATTTTGATCACCTAATCGGAGTCCGGGACGTGGACGAAACATTTTTGCGTGTATGGCTGGAAAGAGAGGGGAAGTCTGTAAATTAGGAGATCGTTTCGATCTCCTAATCGGAGTCCGGGGCGTGGACGAAACAATTTTACGCTTTTGACTACAACCGAATTATTTTGTGCCAACATATACATGATATTTGCAAGCACTTTTCTTGTTGTTGTTCTTAGTGAGCCTTTTAATCCATATGATTGCACAGGTACTCTCACACGATATAAAAATATATACATTGTGATTTCTGAAATATGTTAAGAAATAATAATCAAACTATCAATTTACGTGCTATACACACACTCGTTATGAATATGGCTACGCACACACCGTAACCATATAATTTGTTATATGCACACTCATTATTGGTGATTTGTTATGCGCACACCATGATGGAATTTCGCTATGCGCACACCCATGATGGGAATTTCTCTACGCGCACACCCATGATGGGAATTTCACTATGCACACACCCATGATGGATATTTCGTTGTGCGCACACCCATGATGGGAATTTCGCTATGCGCACACCCATGATGGGAATTTCGCTATGCGCACACCCATGATGGGAATTTGATATGCGTACATCCATGATGGGAATTTCGCTACAAGCACACCCATGATGAGAATTTCGTTATGCGCACACCCATGTTGGGTGGTTTTGCGGATGATGGGGCGTGACGGCGATGGAGTTGAGGCGGTTCAGGGTAGTTCATACATGAAGTTAGTGGGGAACATGGGGATTTCGGCTATCGGCAGCCCATAATCCCTATAAACTTAGGGTGTCAATATCATTTGCCCCCCAAGTTTCGGGATCCGTAGCCGGAGCGAGAGGAGAGCGAGAACTTTTCCCAAGTTGTGTGCGTGGACGGGCTACCGCGACCATGTCAGAGGTAGGCAGAGCGATGATGGCATGGAAGGAGGTCCGCGAAAGGGGAAGGTGATGCAAGGGTGGAACGCACGTACGCACACGCGCATTTGCGTGCGGGTGCGCACAACACACGAGCATGGGGTGTGCAGGCGTCCGCGCGGGGGCGGCTGGAGGGGGGCGTGCAGGTGTCTCTAAAGCACTCTCCTCCATAGGTTATGGCGAACAACCGACATTTGAAGGCGTAACTGGTGGAACCAGTCTCGGGCTTTTTCCTGGAAGGTTATGGCGGACAACCGACATTTGAAGGCGTCCTTCATCGGCTTGATGGAGACCATATCATCAAACCATTGCAGATGCTTGACGGGATCCATTTTTCCGGAGTAGAAACTCATGGCGGGCTCTGTGAACCCTACAGGATTGGGGGCGGACAGCACCAACTCGCAGCACGGACTGCGCGGGGCGAGCTAGCGAAGGGGACGAACTCGGTCGTACTCGCCCTCTGACTGGCGAGTCTCCGTCGGGCTTGCAAAGAGCACTCGCGCGTGGAGTGGCTGGTCTTCCTCCTCTAGGAGCGCCTCCTTGCCGAGGTGCTGACTTGGTCCTGCCTCCGCGGGCGAGGCGGCTGCGACAGGGGAGGATACTCCCACCTCGGCGCGAGGTGTGAGTAGCCTCCGGATGGTATCCTCCATCGCCTTCATCCCCTGCTCGAAGACACTCTTGGTCACGAACTCGCCCAAAGGCGGCGAGTTCCCCTGGCCGGTTCCCAGCTCGTCACGTTCAGTCATGGGACCGTCAGATGAGATTTTCTTCTCTTGCTACAGTCCACGCTCACCGCACCAAAAATGTTGGAACCCGGATACCGGTCCAACCTGTTCGAGACTTGGGGAGTAGCTTGAGTTACTTCTCTCTTCGTCGGACCCCTAGATCTAAGTATTCCGAGCTAAGAATTGACCCTCACCGGTTGGTAGGTAGCTCCCTAAGTACGACCCACTGGCTGCAGCGAGGAGGTCCCGCCACTAACAAGGAAATCTCCTTGGATTTCCCCTCCAAAAAACCAGAAGCTGAGCCTGTCTCAGACAACACAAGGAAGAAAGCACAGGCTCTCAAGGGGGGGGGGGGATCTGTGCTGATCTGAGACATAATGGGTCCTATTTATAGGGAAAGACTTCCCAGGGGTAAAATGGTCCTAAAGGCCTGCGGATAACGTCCTCCGCCTTAACCGAAATACTATACACAGACTAAAATGGTCTGCGAATAGCTCCTCGCGCCTTTTCGTATCACTAGCTGCACCCCATGCTGGTCTGCGGATAGTGGGGGGGGGGGGGGGGGAGGGACCGAGAGATCGGGTTGATCTCACTCGTCTCGCCCCTAGCTTGAGACGGCGAGTGGGGCGACTAGGTCCCGTCCTACTCGCCAGCAGTAAGCTTTCCTGAAGCGAACTCGCCCCGGGGTCTGGTCCACTTGCCTCTCCCTGAGCGAGAAGGAATGTTATCGTTGGGACGAGACCACGCCGATATGCGATCCTGGTTGGGTGAAGGTTACTCGCCGCGCTCTACCCTGGGCGAGTAGAACCGTCTTTGGGTCTGCTCGCCCGAACCGCTCGCTGACTCACGGGGAGCGTCTATCCATTCGCCGAATATGGGTTGCACAAGTGTTGTTGCACCATATTTGAACATGTACTGGGCGTAAGCCCCTATTCTTTTAGTTCTTTCTCATCGTTGACATTATAATCTTGTATTATGATAAATTTATAATGTGATTTTGTGGACTTGTTTCATTTAATACTTCAATTACTGTGATTATAGTTGGCCTGGATGATGATGAATAGCCGGCAGGATCGGCGTCTTGTGGCGGCGACCATTGGGTGTAATGGTGTCACCGCAAGACGGCGGTTCTGGGCGGTAAGACCCGGGAAAGAATGCAAAAAAGAGAGGGTCTTACAAGCGAGCCCCTAGGCTTGCACTGACCCGGTGTTGACCCAATTGGGCACTTTGGGGTGGAGTGTTCTCAATGGGTTTGGGCTACTGTCCCTAAACCTACAATTACACATTGAGAACACATGGATAACCCGCTAAAGATATCATGAACGGATGTTACCCGAGTCTACATTAATATGTTAATTTGGCCTGTGAGCTATCACGAACGATTAGGATTATACCAGTGATCCAACACGGTGGCTTTGAAACTTTGTCTCTCTCTATGACCTAGAGAATGATGAACACTGATTGTTGAAAATCAAACGGAATTGGATGCCCGAGTTGTCTGATGGGCCGCCCGTAACATGTTAAAGATTTAATTGATGTAAAGTATTAAATCAACTTTGAAAATTATGATATTAGGAGGTTGACATATTTTGATGTTTAGAATAGTTTGAAATTTTAGATTTCTTGATTGGACAATCAATTGATCAAAGGGTAGAATAGTGATTTTGGTCGAATTTGAATCAAATCACTTTCAAATTGTAAATTAATGGCCCCACTATGTTTGTAGGCTCAAATTTTGGTTGATTGAGTCAAATTTTAGTGGTCGGTTTTATCTTTGTTAGATTAATTTGTTTGTTAACATATATTTAATTATTTAAAAATTATGAGTTGACATTTTATACCATCACCAATGATTAATTATGACTATTTAGAATTTATTAAATCTCCATAGCCTTTACGGGCAGCCCGCTACCGACGCCATAACACTAATCTCATTAGTAGTTGATCTTAGGTTTCTTCCTCTGAAAACATCATTGGAGACGAGAAGGGTGACTAGCAACATTTAATTTGTGATTAACAACTAGTAATAATTGATGATGGTATAAAATCTTATAAAATTTTGATTTGTGATTAACAACTTGTATTAATTTCATAGTAATATGGTATTTTTTTATTTTTTTGAGGATAGAGTAGTTTTTAAGGACTTTTGGGTTTCTTTTCTTCTCCTTCAAGGAAAATGAGTTCCAGGCCGTGAGAATAATTCTCCAACCCAACTAGGGCATCAAGGAAGAGAGCCCCCAAAGCTTAAGGAAGTTATTTGACACAAAAATGACGAAGTGGAGGCGAGTGCACTTGGAGAGTAGACAGGTAATTTAAGAGATTAGTAACAACATCTTGCAAATCCCGAACAATAGCCGAGGCTTGCATGAGATGCCGGATTGACGACCTGAGTTCGATCTCTCAGAACCGAGGAATTGTTTCTTCTCTCCCTTTGTATCTGCATCCTCCCTTCACCACAAATCTGGGATGCTCGAGGTTTCTAATGTGACATGGTTGCATGTTATTTTATTCAATCCTTAACGAATAAAAATCATGTACTTTCATGCATTTTGAATTTATGATATTTTATTTGTTTTTTACTTATGTATTGTGGTCGGATGAATGTGTGCCTCTTTCATGTTGGAATGTTTATGCTCTTAAAGTAGTTAAGAAAACCCTTTTATAATCAAGGATCAATTAGCTTATCTAGTGAAAATGTTGAAATTTTGGGTATCTAATTCACTCTACGCTCCTTGTGGATTCGAGAAATGAATATAGATAATTTGACTGATTCATTATCTTAGCATCAACATCGGGATTTGCAACCACACATGAGAGCGGTAGAGTAAGAGTCGTTTTGCTTTCCTCTTCACTTCTTCCAACAAAGAAGATGACTAAATCATAAAAGTATGAGTAAATGAATCCATATTTTATTGTAACATTTTTATAATAATAATACTTCAAAACATAAACATATAGATATTTTAAAGGGATGATAAAAATACATTCAACAAGCACACATCAACATTGTAAACATAAGCAACCCCCAAAACAACAACTCTTTAAGGGGATGATAAAAACACATGCAACAAACACAAAATATGGTAAACATAAGCAACCCCCAAAACAACAACGGTATTAAAAAAATACTTGATCCCCAAACCCACAAGATCAAACAATAGATCCAGCAGGCCAATATGATATTTCTGAAAGCCATGAATATTGTTGTTCAAATACCGATCATGTGCAAACTTGGGAACAAATGCAGTATCTTGCCGCGTCGCAGCTCCCATCTATGGCACTCGTGAATTCGCCTCTACAAGTTGTTGCGCAATTCCTACTGCTCAAGCACGGCCACCTGAAAATTAAGCTCTTCATATAGCACACCCTCCCGACCTTCACGGATGCCTCCGCCCTCTTTACTAATGCTCCCCTCATCATGGGTTTATATAGGAAAACTTAATGAATTTTTGGGTCAAATTTGTATTTAACATAGTTATATACTATTAATGACCGAAATTAAACTTAACCAAGTGCCGTATATAATTTAATCATGTTTAATTATATTTATTCAAAGTCCAGCTAATATTTAGATAGCATAACTTTATGTCTCTCTGCAATTCATTTTTTCTTGTTTTTTTCTTGTTTTAATTATATTTTAAGTTTCCCATATATGTAGATATTCCTAAAACAATAACATATTAGTTGGGCATGCAAGTATCTTTCCCATGAATCCATGTGTTTATATAAAGGTTTTAGGGTGTACAACTTCTTCTCTCACTTATGTAGAAACAATAACATATTAGTTTAATATTAAATAAAAAATAATTATTTAAAATATTAAATAAAAACTACTTTATGTATTTATCTTCTAAATGAAGGTGTACAACTTCTCTCACTTCTGTAGATTTCTGATGACTATCATGCTTAATCTTTTCATCTTCTTCAATAATGCTGTGGTGATCATATTCTTCACACTTATGTTTTTTGCCATTGTGCGTGTGTTCGCCCGGGAGGTGCATTTTTTTCTAGGCACGATTTTTTCGCTCGGTCGTGCGCTTTTTTGCCTAGGTGCATGCTTTTTTGCCGGGAATGCACTTTTTCTCCATGACACACATTTTTTTCCTGGGCACGCGTATTTCGCCTGGACGCACGTATTTCGCACTTTCACGCATTTTTCGCCCGGACATGCGCATTTCGCCCGGCGCGCCTTTTTTACCCCCGCACGTTTTTTTCGAAAAATGTGTGTCTGCTCGAAAAAATGTGCGCCTAACCGAAACGCGCGCCCGGGCGAAAAACGTGCGCGCAGGCGAAAAAAGTGTCTGGGCGAAAAAAACTGCCCGGGCAAACAATGCGCGCCCGGGCAAAAAAACACGCACCTTGGAGAAAAATGCGCCCCTGGGCAAAAAACGAATGTCCGAGCGAAAAACGGGTGATCGGGCGAAAAACATGCGCTCAAGCGAAAAATACGTGTCGGGCGAACAAAGAGCGCCCAAGCGAAAAATGCGCGACACAGCGAAAATGCGTGCCCAGCTGAAAAACACACGCCCTAGAAAAAACACTCTCCCATGAAAAAACATGCTCCCAAGCGAAACAATGCGCGCCTTAGAGAAAAAATGTGCTCCTGGGCGAAAAATGAGCGCTCGTGCGAACAATGCGTGCCCGAGCGAAATAATGTGCGCCCGGGCGAAATAACGTGCTCCCGGGAGAAAAAACATGCGCTCAGGAAAAAAGAGCGTGCCCAAGCAAAAAATGCGATGTCGTGCAAAAAAATGTGCATTCTGGAGGAAAAATGTGCGAGACCTTGGTGATAAAACATGCACCGGGGCTTAAAAGCACATCACCATGCGAAAAAATGCGTATCCGGGCGCAAATTTAGTGTCCGTGCGAAAAAGAGCGCACTTGGGCGAAAAGGTACTAATCAGAGCCCTTATATCTGCTTATGATTCTGAATCAGTTGCAGATTCTTTGCATGATGATGAGGGTGAGTCTGCTGCCAACAACACATCCTCAAGATCCTCCTATGTAGTTGAATCTGAGGTGATACAACAATATGAAACTTTGTGGAAGGCCATCAAGAAAAGCAAGCAACTCCTCAAAGTTCAGACTAAGGAGTTGGATTCCTTGAGATCTGCCCACTCTGAGCTCCAGGAGACAGCTGAGTAGATGGCTGCTATGAGAAAGGAAGTGGACAGATTCAAGGAAGCCGCAAAGCTCAAAAATTCTGAACTGACTCAGAAGAACAAGGTCATCAAGGAACTTCAGGAAATGCTGCTAGTTGAAAAGAAGATTGTTGCTAGCTTTTCAAAACCCAAGACTGTCCTTCCCATTATTGAAAGTTTTTCTACACCATTCCGAGCTGGTGTATAATTCAATAGTGAGACAGTCAAGGGTAAAGCCTCTGAAGAGCAATCCTCTTTTAAGAAGGTGCTTCTGTCATCAAACCCCTTTGACCAGGAATCTTCATATGGTCATCTGATCAATGCCTACTCAGCAAGTGACAGTAAGCCCTCTATCCCAAATAGAAGAGAAGACTTTGAGCTAAGTGCTTTTAAAGCAACCCTTGAGGAGATTCAGATGAAGAATCCGGGTGTCTTTGTCCATGGACCTGGAGCCACAACACTCAAAAGCAAGGGAAAGGCTGCTCCTACCAAGCCTGTTCCCAAGAAGGTGAACCAAAAGGTGGTGAGACCAGCTCCACTTCATACTCACACCCGTGAGGTTCACCCAAGACCTGTTAAGTCAGGTGTCTTCACTCCTGCCCACCAACATTGCCATCCTACTCAGATGGTGCAGCAGAAGAGAACATACAACATGTTTGAGTGTTGGTGTTGTGGGAAAGTGGGTCACTTTGCCCTGGATTGTTGGTTCAACCAAACATGGCCTAGTGCAAAGAGAATGCAGACAACTCAGAGGTGTGGTGTCCCAGTTTATCCCCCTAACATAAACCTAGGACCCAAATCAAATTGGTTGCCTAAGGGTAAGTAATTTTTCTTGCAGGTATGTCCAAATGCCAACAAATCTCCCATTTGGTATTTGGATAGTGGTTGCTCCAGACACATGATTGGAGTAAGAAGCTATTTAAGAAACTTCACCCCTGTGGAGAATGGACCAACAGTCATATTTGGAGTTTCAGAAAAAGGGGTGACTAAAGGCTATGGAGAAGTGGGAGATAAAGAAAAGTAGTTCAAAGAGATCAACAAGAGCATATGTGCAACATGGGGAGATGTCTCTGCATCAAGATATCCCAAAGAAGGAAGATGAACCTGCTAACGCAGTAGTAGTTGAAGAGAGGAGAAGTCCAATTATGGACAATGATCTAATTGAGGGGAGTTCCAACCTGGGAGCTCGGACCAAGATACTACAAAGGTTGAGGGGGAGACCCATCTGGGGTGCTCTACCCTAGAAGATTAGGAAAATCTTCTCCAGCTGGAAGTCATCACAGAAGAAAGAAATGAAAACTCTTTGCAAGAAACCCTGGATGAATGATTAATTGAAGAAGTCCTAATGGGGGAGAAGGCAATCATAAATGCAGGCTCACATCAAGCTATGTGGACTGCCGGTCAAGTCAAGCAAGCAGCCTTGCAGGAGCCCCACTCAGGATATGAATCAGCTGAACCATCTGGTATTTGAATAAATTTTATTTGCCTGAATTTTGATTCTGTCTATGTGTGGCATTAATCATTGAGGTGAGTTAGAACTTCTTCAAATAGGTGGAGATTTTACATGTTGGGAACAGTGCCCAACAATGTTCCTGATTTGAAGAAGTGCTCAGGTCAATGATGAAATATATGGATTGTAGACACAAATTAAAGTAATAGAAAATCTATTGAAAATGCCCGCTTTTGAATAATTTTATCGAACCAGACAGTCTCCCTGAGAAGGGGACGCGTGTGTTACATGTTTTTTGTGTGTATGGCTGGAGATGTGGACAAAAAAATTTTGCGCTTTTGACTCCAATCGAATTATTTTGTGCCAACATATAAATGATATTTGCAAGCACTTTTCTTGTTGTTGTTCTTAGTGAGCCTTTTAATCCATATGATTGCACAGGCACTCTCATACGATAGAAAAATATATACATTGTGATTTCCGGAATATGTTAAGACATAATAATCAACCTACCATTTTTCCAATTTACGTGGTATACACACACCCGTTATAAATATGGCTACACACACACCGTAACCATATAATTTGTTATTGTACACCAATTATGAGTCATTTGTTGTTATACGTGTACAACTCATATTCTCCTAGGGTAGGACCCGATTCAAGTCACGTAGGCAAAATGTCAATGTCAAAGGTCAACACAATGGACAAGAGTCAAAGACTGAAGACAGCTCAGCAAGTGGAGGCAGCAGAAGGCCTGTGCGAGTATAGGCGAGCATGTGCGAGCAAACCCCTTATACTCGCCAAGGTGGGCGAACATAGTGGATGCTCGCCGAAGACATGCGAGATTCCCCTCAATGCCGCGTAGTCGTCAGGCAGGGCTGGGCTATAAATAGCCTCCCTCCCCTTTGATTTTCCTATAAATAAGACCCCATGGGTACTTGGATTGACACATTTGGCTGAGCTTTCGGAACCCCTTTTTCGAAGACTTGTCTCCCTGAGTTCTTAACTGTCACCCTCGACCGTCATCCTAGATACTCGCCAGTTGGTGCCCTCCTCGTACCCTGCTCGACCATCTATTGTTGTGGAGAGAAAGTCTCTTCAGAGCTTCTGGGTACGTGGTGAGACCTCCCTACCGCAGCACCTGGGGTCATGTTGTTGTCGTTCTAGTCCCTTCATGGTTGTCAGTCAAAACGTCGAGTCGGACTGCTGGACGAGTAGCCTCCGACTGCATTGATCCGAATTTTGAAGTCGGGATTTCGCTGACTTCAACACTTTGGTGCGGTGAGCGTGGATCGTAGCCTGAGGAAGAAAGTTTAGTAAGAAAGTGAGATTATCGAAGTTGGCGATCATGAGGGAGCTACTGGTAACTCGGCAGGAGGCAACGATTTTGTGACAAGAGCCGATTTCGAAGTGTTCATACAAAATCTGGAGCAGACTATGCGAGCAGGGCTTCTTCCTCCAAGGAGGCCGCAGTTCTTTCAGCAGAGCTCGCAGGGAATTCGATTCCGCGAAGTGGATGCCCAGGGCGAGATCCCGTGATACTGGCCCCTACGACGAGTATGGAGGGGTTGCTCGCCGGGTTGAGTATCGTCGCCTGTCAGGTGGGAGGAGCCCATTCTGTGAGGAGATTCTTGCTGCTCCGGTGCCGGAGGGATTCAGAGAGCCGGTGATGAGTTACTATTCTGGGAGGGATGACCCTGTCTGTCATCTCTAGTGGTTCGAGGATGTAGTCTCCATCCGAACCATATATATCTGATGATATCAAGTGTAGGCTCTTCACCATCACTTTCCGAGAAAAGGCCAGAGACTAGTTCCACCAGCTGGCAGCAGGTTCCATCAACTTTGAAAATTATGATATTAGGAAGTTGACATATTTTGATGTTTAGAATAGTTTGAAATTTTAGATTTCTTGATTGGACAGCAGATTGATCAAAGGGTAAAATAGTGATTTTGATCGAATTTTTTAGTGGCCGGTTTTATCTTGGTTAGATTAATTTGTTTGTTAGCAGATATTTAATTAATTTTGGGTTTTTGTTTCTTCTCCTTCAAGGCAAATGAGTTCCAGGCCGTGAGAATACTTCTCCAACACAACTAAGACATGAAGGAAGAGAGCCCAAAAAGCTAAAGGAAGCAATTAGACACAAAAATGAAGAAGTGGAGGCGAGTGCACATGGAGGGTAGACATGTAACTTAGGAGATTAGCTACAACTTCTCGCCAACCCTGAACAGTAGTCGAGGCTTGCATGAGATGCCGGATTGACGACCTGAGTTCGATCTCTCATAACCGAGGAATTGTTTCTTCTCTCTGTTTGTATCCGCATTCTCCCTTATCCACAAATCTTGGGTGATTGAGAAGAAGGACGAGCACACGTGTTGGGAGGATTCTCTTGCTGAACTCCATCGATGCTTGCTTCTTTTTTACTAATGCTCCCCTCATCATGGGTTTATATAGGAAAACTTAATAAAGTTTTGGGCCAAATTTGTATTCAACATAATAATATACTATTAATCTTAAAACAATAACATATTAGTTGGGCATGCAAGTATCTTTCCCATGAATCCATGTGTTTATATAAAGGGTTTATGGTGTACAACTTCTTCTCTCACTTATGTAGAAACAATAACATATTAGTTTAATATTAAATAAAAAATAATTATTTAAAATATTAAATAAAAACTATTTTATGTATTTATCTTCTAAATGCAGGTGTACAACTTCTTCTCTCACTTCTGTAGATTTCTGATGACTATCATGCTTAATCTTTTCATCTTCTTCAATATTGCTGTGGTGATCATATTCTTCACACTTATGTGTTTCGCCATTGTGCGCGTGTTCGCCCGGGAGGTGCATTTTTTCTAGGCACGATTTTTTCACTCAGTCGCGCGCTTTTTTGCCTAGGTGCATGCTTTTTTGCCAGGAATGCACTTTTTCTCCATGACACACATTTTTTTCCTGGGCACGCGTATTTCGTCCGGACGCACGTATTTCGCACTTTCGCGCATTTTTCGCCCGGGCATGCACATTTCGCCCGGGCGCGCCTTTTTTACCCCCGCGCATTTTTTTTCGAAAAATGTGTGTCTGCTCGTAAAAATGTGCGCCTGACCGGAAAACGTGCGCCCGGGCGAAAAACGTGCGCGCAGGAGAAAAAAGTGTCTGGGCAAAAAAAACTGCCTGGGCGAAAAATGCGCGCCCGGGCAAAAAAACACGCACCTTGGAGAAAAATGCGCCCCTGGGAGAAAAATGCATGTCCGGGCAAAAAATGAGCGATCGGGCGAAAAACATGCGCTCAAGCGAAAAACGCGTGTCGAGCGAACAAAGAGCACCCAAGAGAAAAATGCGCGACAGAGCGAAAATGCGCGCCCAGTCGAAAAACACGCGCCCTAGAAAAAATGCTCTCCCGTGAAAAACGTGCTCCCAAGCGAAACAATGCGCGCCTTAGAGAAAAATGTGCGCCTTGGCGAAAAATGAGCGCTCGTGCGAGCAACGCGTGCATGGGCGAAATAACGTGCGCCCGGGCGAAATAACGTGCTCCCGGGTGAAAAAACATGCGCTCAGGAAAAAAGAGCGTGCCCAGGCAAAAAATGCGATGTCGTGCGAAAAAATGCGCATTCTGGAGGAAAAATGTGCAAGACCTTGGTGATAAAACATGCACCTGGGCTTAAAAGCACACGACCATGCGAAAAAATGCGTGTCCGGGCGCAAATTGAGTGTCCGTGCGACAAAGAGCGCACTTGGGCGAAAAGGTACTAATCAGAGCCCTCATATCTGCTTATGATTCTGAATCAGTTGCAGATTCTTTGCATGATGATGAGGGAGAGTCTGCTGCCAACAACACATCCTCAAGATCCTCCTATGTAGTTGAATCTGAGGTGATACAACAATATGAAACTTTGTGGAAGGCCTTCAAGAAAAGCAAGCAACTCCTCAAAGTTCAGACTAAGGAGTTGGATTCCTTGAGATCTGCCCACTCTGAGCTCCAGGAGACAGCTGAGTAGATGGTTGCTATGAGAAAGGAAGTGGACAGATTCAAGGAAGCCGCAAAGCTCAAAAATGTTGAACTGACTCAGAAGAACAAGGTCATCAAGGAACTTGAGGAAATGCTACTTGCTGAAAAGAAGATTGTTGCTAGCTTTTCAAAACCCAAGACTGTCCTTCCCATTATTGATAGTTTTTCTACACCATTCAGAGCTGGTGTAGGATTCAATAGTGAGACAGTCAAGGGTAAAGCCTCTGAAGAGCAATCCTCTTTTAAGAAGGTGCTTCTAACATCAAACCCCTTTGACCAGGAATCTTCATATGGTCATCTGATCAATGCCTGCTCAGCAAGTGACAGTAATCCCTCTATCCCAAATAGAAGAGCAGACTTTGAGCTAAGTGCTTTTAAAGTACCCCTTGAGGAGATTCAGATGAAGAATCCATGTGTCTTTGTCCCTGGAACTGGAGCCACAACACTCAAAAGCAAGGGAAAGGCTGCTCCTACCAAGCCTGTTCCCAAGAAGGGGAACCAAAAGGTGGTGAGACCAGCTCCACTTCATACTCACACCTGCGAGGTTCACCCAAGACCTGTTAAGTCAGGTGCCTTCACTCCTGCCCACCAACATTGCCATCCTACTCAGATGGTGCAGCAGAAGAGAACATGCAACATGTTTGAGTGTTGGTGTTGTGGGAAAGTGGGTCACTTTGCCCTGGATTGTTGTTTCAACCAAACAGGGCCTAGTGCAAAGAGAACGCAGACAACTCAGAGGTGTGGTGTCCCAGTTTATCCCCCTAACAGAAACCTAGGACCCAAATCAAATTGGGTTCCTAAGGGTAAGTAAATTTTCTTGCAGGTATGTCCAAATGCCGACAAATCTCCCATTTGGTATTTGGATAGTGGTTGCTCCAGACACATGACTGGAGTAAGAAGCTATTTAAGAAACTTCACCCCTGTGGAGAATGGACCAACAATCATATTTGGAGGTTCATAAAAAGGGGTGACCAAAGGCTATGGAGAAGTGGGAGATAAAGAAAAGTAGTTCAATGAGATCAACAAGAGCATATGTGCAACATGGGGAGATGTCTCTGCATCAAGATATCCCAAAGAAGGAAGATGAACCTGCTAACACAGTAGTAGTTGAAGAGAGGAGAGGTCCAACTATGGACAGTGATCTAGTTGAGGGGAGTTCCAACCTGGGAGCTCAGACCAAGATACTACAATGGTTGAGGGGGAGAGCCATCTGGGGTGCTCTACCCTAGAAGATTAGGAAAATCTTCTTCAGCTGGAAGTCATCAGAGAAGAAAGAAATGAAAAACTGATCTCTTTGCAAGAAACCCTGGATGAATGATTAATTGAAGAAGTCCTAATGGGGGAGAAGGCAATCATAAATGTAGGCTCACATCAAGCTATGTGGACTATCGGTCAAGAAAGCAAGCAGCCTTGCAGGATCCCCCCTCAGGATATCAATCAGCTGAACCATATGGTATTTGAATAAATTTTATTTGCCTGAATTTTGATTCTTTCTATGTGTGGCATTAATCATTGAGGTAAGTTAGAACTTCTTCAAATAGGGGGAGATTTTACATATTGGGAACATTGCCCAACAATGTTCCTGATTTGAAGAAGTGCTCAGGTCAATGATGAAATATATGGGTTGTCTATAATCTACACCTAAGGGGGGTGATTAGGTGTTTTCAAGATTATTTGCTACTTTAAAATCTATCTATCACAGCACAAGAGCAACACAAAAAACACACAGGATTTATAGTGGTTCCC
Organism: Dactylorhiza incarnata; assembly: GCA_033032865.1. NCBI lineage: Eukaryota > Viridiplantae > Streptophyta > Magnoliopsida > Asparagales > Orchidaceae > Dactylorhiza > Dactylorhiza incarnata. Next base: position 2,486,423 of record JAWHQI010000337.1, read on the forward strand.
TACAAGACAATGTATCTAGAGATAGTCCACTGTCCCTCCCACCTATCTAGCAATGAGCTAGACTAGGCAACCTCTCCAACTCATATCTCTTCTCAATAAGTAGATCTTACAACTCAGGTTCACAAAGAACCCTACCAAGCTCAGACTTTGCAAGTCTTACAATAACTCAGATCTTCACCAAGATCCTACCAAACTCAGGCTCACGAAGAACCCTACCAATCTCAGGTTCACACAGAACCCTACCAATCTCAGGCTCACACAGAACACTACCAATCTCAGGCTCACACAGAACCCTACTAATCTCATATCTATTACAAGATCTTACAAGCCCAGGTTCACAAAGAATCCTACTGAATGATACAGAAGAATTTGTTGTTGTAGAAGAAAAGAGTTCAAGAAAAAAGCTTTGAAATAGTAGGTCTTCTTCTTCTTCTTCTTGCAACAGTTAGCCGAAAGATCTTGTGAATCACTGAACCTTTCTTTTTATATCTTCTCTTGACCTTCACTGCACAACAATGAAGTCTTCTTCTTGTTAATTCTTTTCTCTCTCTTCTGTAAGTATGTCTGAGAATAAACTTAAGACGGAAGACTAAGCAACCGGTATTCTGTAAATAAAATAGTGTTTCTTTTATACTGCTCTGCAATTTTGCATAAAGGCCCTTATTGATTAATCCATAGTCAATTTGTCATTTTGAAAAGTTTGACAGAATTGACATAATATTTTATCATAAATAACTTGTTATTCTTGGAACTTACAGAATATATAAGTAATAATATTCTTCATTAAATACTGTGCAACGACTATATTCTGTAGAGAATATATCATTTATTACTCCTTAATTGGTGCGCAAGATAGACAGCGTGCACATTCCCTGAATATCAATTTCCAAGAAAGCCTGTGCATTAAATGCAGCTTGACAATTGTCAAGACGATAAATTTCCTTCAAGTCGATATCGTGTTGATCGTGTCGACGATATATAATCTTCACGACGATATCGTCGACATACTTCCTTCTTCAAGACTTTACTTGATATCTCAACGATATTGCTTCTTCTAGATGATATCGTCGAGATGCTTTTTTTTATATGACTCAGGCTTATTCTTCAAGTTGATAATCTTTCTTCAAGATGATATCATCTCGATCTTCTAGATGATATAAGGTCTTCAAACCAATGTTGTCTGCATGATCCTTTCTTCATGACTTAAGGATTAATCTCAACGATATGTTTTTAATCTTCAAGACTATACATCTTCTTCAAGACGATATCGTCGAGACATCTGAACTTAGCTCTATCAATGATAAACTTTTTTCAAGACGATATCGTTGAGACTGATTCGACGATATGATACATTTCTCAACGATTCATCTGCTAAGTCTAGAGACGATATTTTACTTAGTGAATTTTCATTGCTTCTATAGTCTTGATACTAATAATATAGTCTTGATACTAATGATATAACATTGATGCATTTCAACGATATGTGTATCATCTCAATGATATGTCCAGTCCTTCTTGACGATTTTGGACTTAATGAATTACTGGACATAAGATTTATTTTCTGCAGTCATGAATAAAATATGTCATCAAATACATAGTGCATTTATCATTGATCTGAGCACTTCTTCAAATCAGGAATATTGCTGGGTACTGTTCCTAATAATCTCCCCCTATTTGAAGAAGTCATAACTCACTTTAATGATAAATGTCAAGTGAAAAATAAAATCAAAATTTGAAGTCATTCAGAAAGTATAATGTGATTCATCTATCAACATGATATAAATAGAGATAATGTTTTAAGACAAAATATTTCAGTCATTTGCCCAAGTCATTTTTAGACAAAACATTCCATGATCTTCAGGTCATGATGTTGCTTCCCTTTCCTTTTCTCCTCTGCCTTTCATAGAAGCTGATTGGTTTTGGAATTTTCTTTGGAGATGGAGGAGGACCATGAGGGATTGCTAGCTTATGATTTCTCCTTTTCTCCATTTGATTTAAATGCAGATTTCAGTCAGCAGAATAGTAGATTATTTCTGACCCATCTTGAGGGTATCCAAACTCCATCCAAGCTTCTAAGATCAGGGTCCTAGAGTTAGGACTCCACTTGCATGACTGTAGATCCTGCTCAATTTCCCTTAGCCTATTCTTCCTGTAACTTTTGCTCTGAACCCTCTTCCTTTTTCTTGAACAGGCAGATTCTCCAATTTCAATGTCATATACTTATGAGGCAGTGCTCTCAGATGGTTCTGCTAACTCATAAGCTGAGGGAGGTTTCTGTAAAGCTTGCTTGACTTGATTTACAGTCCACATGGCTTGATTTGAGCCATCATTTATCATTGCCTTCTTCCCCTTTAGGACTTCGTCAACAATGTGATTATCAAGGGCCACTTGTACCAAGTTTATCCTCTCATGTAGGTGTTGTTCAGCCTCATCCAAGTTATTTCTTACTTCTAGCAGATGTTCATCTAAGTTCTGAGTATTCACTTCCATTCCGTTCAGAATTTGATCTCTATCTGAATTCATAAACCCTACTATTTGTTGAAGAGCTCTCACAGTATTCCTTGACGTAGTGCCTTGGTTTTGAATGCTTTGATAAGACTGATACCCAACCTTATTGATCTCCTCACCAACCTGTTCCATGGGTGGAGCTACTAAGTGAAAGAAGTGAGTGTGTTGAGATGATGCATATCATCCTTCACAGTTTGCAGCTCAACCTTCATTTCTTGCCTTAGGTTATCTATAGTCTGTAGAATGAACCTTTCTATCTTCTCCCTTTGAACATCTAGCAAAGCTGAGATCATGTGGAATAGGGAGCCTGAGTGATCAGTAGATAGTCCAACTACATTCACCTCAGGGCCTGCAACTTCCTCTAGAGGACTTCCATGAGCACTCCCATGACCTTGAAGGTCAGGAAGGTCTACTAGCATCTGCTCTTCTTCCTCTTCTTCCATCAACATTTCTTTACCTTTGAGAAGAACTAAACCAAGCCCAGCCTGGGGTTCAGTGCTCTCAACTTTTTCTGGCTCCTTGCCATCTTTAGATTCCTTCTCTAGATCATCCTTCTCCTGGACTACTTTTTCAGGTGCAGGTCCTTCAGCTTGATCCTCTGGGGTAGAGCACACCAGATGGGGATCCCCCTCAGCCCTCTCAGTATCTTAGGCTGAGCACCCATGTGGCTACTCCCCCTCGGCTCTCTAAGGGTTTTGGGCTGAACTTCCAACCAGGAACTCCCCCTCAACTGGATCACTGCTAAGAATGGGGCTTCTTCTTGCTTCAATAACCTCGTTTTAGCAGGTTCACTCACATCCTCTGGGATCATTTGATTTAGAGCTACCTCCCCCTCTATCAAAGCAGAGTTTGGTAGAGATGTGGCTCCTTCTTCCTCAGAAACCCTTGACAGGTTTGGGTCTGTAATTGAAGATGCTCTCCTTCTTCAGAACTGCTAGAGGACTTTACATCCTCTGAGTCATCAACTATCGCAACTTTCTTTTTCTTTCCTTTTGCAGCTGCTTGAGTACCAATGTGTTCTAAATGACCCAAGGGATTCCCTAAGGTGTTTAGGAAGAGTTGGTGGGGTCAATTTGTCATTTTGAAGTCTAATATCAAGTCATAAGCCATGGAGTCAAATTTGGCAATTTGCACACCAAGGTAATTTTTACTTATTCACCTTGGTTCTTAGGGCCATTTTTGTCTCTTACAGGAATATCATGACCTTGACATGACAAAATGCACTTCAGGGGTCTAGTTGTTCTTGGGATATTACAATCGGTGCGCAAGATAGGCGACGTGCACATTCCTTGAATACCAATTTCCAAGAAAGTCTGTGCATTAAATGCAGCTCTGCAACTGACAAGACGATAAAATTCCTTCAAGCCGATATCGTGTTGACAGTGTCGATGATATGTAATCTTCACGACGATATCATCGCCATACTTCCTTCTTCAAGACTTTATTTGATATCTCAACGATATTTCTTCTTCTTGACGATATCGTCGAGATGCTTCTTTTTATATGACTTAGACTTATTCTTCAAGTTGATAATCTTTCTTCAAGATGATATCGTCTTGATCTTCTAGAGGATATAAGGTCTTCAAACCGATGTTGTCTACATGATCCTTACTTCATGACTTAATGAGTTATCTCAACAATATGTCTATAATCTTCAAGACTATACATCTTCTTCAAGACGATATCATCGAGACATCTGAACTTAGCTCTATCAACAATAAGCTTTCTTCAAGACAATATCATCGAGACTGAATCGACGATATGATAAATTTCTCAATGATTCATCTGCTGAGTCTTGAGACGATATTTTACTTAGTAAATTTTCATTACTTTTATAGTCTTGATACTAATAGTATAGTCTTGATACTAATGATGTAGCTTTGATGCATTTCAATGATATGTGTATCATCTCAATAATATGTCCAGTCCTTCTTGACGATTTTGGACTTAGAGAATTACTGGACATAAGGTCTATCATCTGCAGTCATGAATAAAATATGCCATCAAATACATAGTGCATTTATCATTGATCTTAGCACTTCTTCAAATCAGGATTATTGTTGGGCACTGTTCCCAACAATCTCCTCTTATTTGAAGAAGTCATAACTCACTTCAATGATAAATGTCAAGTGATCAATAGAATCAAAATTTGAAGTCATTCGGCAAGTATAATGTGATTCATCTATCAACATGATATAAATCGAGATAATGTTTTAAGATAAATATTTCAGTCATTTGCCCAAGTCATTTTCAGACAAAACATTCCATGATCTTCAGGTCCTGCTGCTTCCCTTTCCTTTTCTCCTCCGCCTTTCAAAGAAGCTGATTGGTTTTGGAATTTTCTTTGGAGATGGAGGAGGACCATGAGGGAATGCTAGCTTATGATTTCTCCTTTTCTCCATTTGATTTAAATGTAGATTCCAGTCTGCAGAATAGTAGATTCTTCCTGACCCATCTTGAGGGTATCCAAACTCCATCCAAGCTTCTTAGATCAGGGTCCTAGAGTTAGGATTCCACTTGCCTGACTGTGGATCCTGCCCAATTTCCCTTAGCCTCTTCTGCTTGTACCTTTTGCTCTGAACCCTCTTCCTTTTTCTTGAACTGGCAGATTCTCCAATTTCAATGTCATATACTTCTGAGGCAGTGCTCTCAGATGGTTCTGCTAACTCATAAGCAGAGGGAGGTTCCTGTAAAGGTTGCTTGACTTGATTTACAGTCCACATGACTTGATTTGAGCCAGCATTTATCATTGCCTTCTCCCCCTTTAGGACTTATTCAACAATGTGATCTTGAAGGGCCACTTGTACCAAGTTTATCCTCTCATGTAGGTGTTGTTCAGCCTCACCCAAGTTATTTCTTACTTCCAGCCGATGTTCATCTAAGTTCTGAGTATTCACTTCCATTCTGTTCAGAATTTGATCTCTATCTGAATTCATAAACCCTACTATTTGTTGAAGAGCTCTCTCAGTATTCTCTCCCTTTGTATATGCATCCTCCCTTCATCACAAATCTGGGATGCTTGAGGTTTCTAATCTGACATGGTTGCATGTTATTTTATTCAATCCTTAGCGAATATAAATCATGTACTTTCATGCATTTTGAATTTACGATATTTTATTTGGTTTTTTACTTATGTATTGTGGTTGGGTGAATGTGTGCCTCTTTCATGTTGGAATGTTTATGCTCTTAAAGTAGTTAAGAAAACCCTTTTATAATCAAGGATCAATTAGCTTATCTAGTGAAAAATATTGAAATTTTGGGTATCTAATTCACTCTATGCTCTTTGTGGATTCGAGAAATTCACTCGCACACTCTATTACTTCGACCGATTTGCCTTAGCATCAACATCGGGATTTTCAATCGCACATGAGAGCGGTACAGTAATAGTCGTTTTGCTTTCCTCTTCACTTCGTCCAACAAAGAAGATGACTAAATCATAAAAGTGTGAGTAAATGAATCTCATATTTTATTGTAACATTTTTATAATAAGAAACTTCAAAACATAAATATATAGATACTTTAAAGGGATGATAAAAATACATTCAACAAGCACACATCAACATTGTAAACATAAGCAACCCTAAAAACAATAGCTCTTTAAGTGGCTGATAAAAACACATGCAACAAACACAAAATATGGTAAACATAAGCAACCCCCAAAACAACAACGGTATTAAAAAATACTTGATCCCCAAACCCACAAGATCAAACAATAGATCCAGCAGGCCAATATGATATTTCTGAAAGCCATGAATATTGTTGTTCAAATGCCGATCATGTGCAAACTTGGGAACAAATGCAGTATCCTGCCGTGTTGCAGCTCCCATCTATGGCACTCGTGAATTCGCCTCTACAAGTTGTTGCGCAATTCCTACTGCTCAAGCATGGCCACCTGAAAATTAAGCTCTTCATATAGCACACCCTCCCGTCCTTCACGGCTGCCTCCACCCTCATATCTTCATAAAGACCATCAAATATATCAACATGCAACTATTCATAAAGACAATCAAATATATAAACATGCAACTATTCATAGAGACAATCAAATACATAAACATGCAACTATTCATAAAGATGAATATATAGAGATAATAGAAAATACCAGAAGAGACGAGGAGAAGAAGGACGAGCACAAGTGTTGGGAGCATTCTCTTGCTGATCTCCATCGATGCTTGCTTCTTTTTTACTAATGCTCCCCTCATCATGGGTTTATATAGACAAACTTAATAAAGTTTTGGGCCAAATTTCTATTCAACATAATAATATACTATTAATCTTAAACCAAGTACCATGTATAATTTAATCATGTTTAATTATTTTTATTCAAAGTCCAACTAATATTTAGATAGCATAACTTTATGTCTCTCTGATATTCATTTTTTCTTGTTTTTTTCTTGTTTTTTCTTGTTTTATTTCTATCTTTAATTATATTTTAAGTTTCCCATGAATGTAGATATTCCTGAAACAATAATATATTAGTTTGTCATGAAACCATGGAGTGGCTCAGGTTGGGGCCTGACCCCCTAGAGTTTTATAATATTAAATAAAAAATATAGGCCTGCAAGGGATGATGATTTGGTTGTAGGACAAGGAGAACCGCGACCTTTGTGTCATGGGCGGACCCACATATGGGCGAGCGTGGGCGGCCGCCCACACTGAGTTTTAAACAGTATATTTCGATAAGTATAATGGGTTCTTTGACATGGTGAACTTGTTACTTATCACATATATTACTTTCTAAATAGAATTAAACATATAATGTTGTTAGCTTAGTTTGTTGAGTGCATATATTTTGGCCTCTTGGTCATGAGTTCAATTCCATCAATTAAGTGCTATATTTTAAATTTTATTTTATAAATACAAATTTTTTGCAATATTGTTGTATAGAATATTTTAAATATTAAGTGAGATAGTGTTATTTAAATAATTCCTAAATAACAATAAATTAAAGTTTTCAATTAACATCAATATTCTTTATTTGCACACCAATAAACATCAAATTAAACTCCAAAATAAGTGGTATTAAAAGCACATCATTATTCGTTACTCACAACAATATTTGTTATTAAAACACCAATAAAAAAACTCTAAGACCCAATCTTTCTAAATGCTTCTCTCCTTTAAGCGCGTTCCAACCCGACTTGTTCTCATGGCCTCTCGTACTCACACACATCAATACTTGTTCTCGTTACCCATTTTCCTAATTAAAATTTATTTTAAAAGTTCAATTAATTTTTATTGTAATAATCTAACAAATTATTAAGTGAAAAATAATTTTGATATAAATTTTTTTCCAAATTATTAAAAAAAGTTACTAAAAGATAAATTTATAATTTTGGTCTAAAATAATTATTTATAAAGATTAGAAGGTTATTGACTATAATAAAAAAAGATAAGAGAGGTTATACACTTATTTCTAATATTTAGAGGATTATTGACTTTGGTAAGCAAAATAAGGGGCGTTATACACCTATTATTAAAATAAAGGGTTATTGAGTATGGTGTAAAAGATACTGAGGGTTATGAATAATTTACTCTTATATTTATGATTTTTTTTGAATAATTGTGTACTCCGCCCATACAGAAAATTTTTTTTGCGTCCGCCACTGCTTGGTGTCCACCACTATTGTCACTGAGCGAACTATCGTTCGATTATTAACGATAGATACTAAGGCTTTGTTTGGTTGTGTTGTGGCTGATGGAAAGTTGCTGATGGAAAGTTGCTGATGGAAAGTTGCTGATGGAAAGCTGCTGATAGGAAAAGTGCTGATTCTGGAAAACAGAGTTTTGTTAAAAAACTGTTTGGGTGAAATGGAGTTTGTAAAATGGAGTTTTGGAGAAGTTTGGAAACACAATGAAGTTTTGAGCGATTTTTTCCCATAACAAAACTACCAACCACAAAATATATGAAAAATATATGTTTTTTCCATATATAAAACCAAATTTTAAGCTCATTGTCATATAGTTTTGCCAAAATAAATAGAAATTCCTAAGCCATTCCAAAAAAATGGAAGAAGTGGAAGGAGGCAATTTGGTTGGAGTGGGATCATTTGCTAAAGCATCACAAAATACCAACTAAAGAACCTGAATCATTACTAAAGAACCTGAATCATTTGCTAAAGCATCACAAAATACCAACTGGGACAAAGCCATGGAAGAGGAGCTCCACATGATTGGGAAGAACAATACACGAACACTTGTTCAGAAACCAGAAAATACCAACCGATGGAAATCAGCGGCCAGATCCGGCGGAAATCAGCAACGCCCTACCAGAGAATGGATTCTAGAAGATCGCTTGGCGAAGATCTGAGCAGGAATCCAAAAAAGAGGAGGGATCGGGAGCGCTTGGCGAAGGGGGATCGCGAGCCGCATGCGACGGATAGGTTTTCGCGGAAGCGTCTGCGGTGAACCGCAGGAGGGGAGTTGCGGCTGGGTTCTAAAAGAAAATAGCTGATTTTAACAAACACCGTTTTCAAAATAAGTGCAACAAAATGCTGCTTTAAGCAAAAATCTCGATGCGTCCCAGACGCACCGCACCCTAAAAGTCTAACCAAACGCCACCTAAGTGTTCGGCGATTACCGATCGCTATTTGGAGATTGTCGACAGAGCTACGATTCACATTCATCGATCCGCGATATTAACCGATCGAAGTTCATCCTTCGATGACAACTTTGTTTATTTTTATTTCACCTTATTGTAAATAATAAAAACTCGGAATTTTGTTATATGCATGCAAGTTATAATAACAAAATGCATTTTCAATTACAATGACTCAAAAAGTAGTCTCGCAAAAATAAGCATGGCTATGTCATGCTTCATGGCTCTTCACTCGAGCTTGGCGCAAATGCATCATGGCTCTCCTCTTGAGCTTCCCTTGATTTTTATCTCCGGCTTACACATGTGGCAAGTGGTGTTTCATCTGTGAACAACCTAGCAGCCGAACACTGGTCGACGGTTAACGATTGTTGATCGTTGAGCTATCCTTGTAATTAACGACCGTTGAGCCATTTGGTCACCATTCAATGCTTTCCGGTCAACAATCGCAGACAACGAAGCTTTCTTTGAGGGGTTATCTCCTTAGCTTTGCTTGTCTTCAAGGATTCCTTAATTAGTGTTTGTGATTTTCTAGGATAACGTCACTTAGTTTTCTATTTCAATACATTTATCTTTATTACGTTAAATCACAAAGGGATTTTTCCAACACTTGCCATCAAATTTACAAAAATATTTATAAAATCAATCACTTTGCCATGTCATAGACATCAAGTATGTCTCTAAGTTGGGCAATAAGAAAATGGGTCTACTATGAAGACAAGAGCTGGATAATGAATGTCCTGCATGCACTCTACTCCTAGTAATGGCTACTATGTCCTAAGCTACTTCAACCATAGAAATCAATCAGGTATTAACCACAGATCCACCATGACACCCTATTACATGAGTGAATCTAACATACATCAAGCATAATCAAACAACACACAAGATATTAACTTTTGTGAAGCAAGATTCCATAAACATTATTGGGTACATCAGTAATATACATACACCAAACAACCAATACTACTTTTTAATAATAATTCTAACCAGGTACGACGAAAGTATGTATGAATACCCAAATCCCTCTCGGTGACATTATACATAAATACCCAAGACCGATACACATTTCAATAATAAATGTAACCAAGTATAACGGTAGTATGTATAGAGACCCAAAGCCCTCTCGACGACATTATACAAAAATACCCAGGCTGATACACTTTTCAAGACTAATGTAGTAGGAAAATATAATGACCCAAAGTCGATGTAACATCCCCCAAACTATAGGCCCCTAGATGATTTTTGTCATGACAAGTCATGACAAAAATAGGATAAGTGACCTAGAACCCTAGGATGAAAATGGAAGAGGTGAAAAACACATGGTGTGCACTTAGCCATCATGATCCACCCTAATGAGAAGTGAACCAAAAGGGAGGATAAAATATCTTGTAAACCCCACATAACCATGAATAGTTCATATGGTGAGTTAAGTACACAAAGTGGGCCAGGAAGGCCCTATGAACTCATTAAAATGGGAAGGAATGCACTTTGGGGTGCAAATAGCAGAAATGGATGTCCTAGCCTAGAGGTGACCAAAAGACTTCAAAAAGCCAACATAACCTCACCATGATCCCTATGACCAACTAGGAGGGCAAGTAGGCCACTAGGGACCCTTGGGGTCAACCAATTTGGTCAAATTGACCAAAAGTCAACTGTGAGCAATCTTAGGTCAAATCACCATAATTAAGGGCAATTGAACCCCAATTGATCAAATTGAAGCCACTCTCCTATGGCAACCTCCCTAAGGGACCTAATGGACCCAAAAGCCCCATCATAGGGCCATCAATTTGTGGAAATTGGGTCAATTTCTTAAGAGCCCCAAGTTGACCTAAAACGTGCTAAAACCCAAATTAATCTTCAAGGGACTTAGAATGACCAAATTGATCACCACCAAAACCTAAAGGGAGTATGTGAGACCTAAAGGGAGCATAGTGTTCATCCAACCATGGAGAATTAGGGCAAAATCAACAAACAGCCAAATTACCCCTATAGGCAATTAAGTGCACTCAAGCCCCAATTGACCCCACCTTGAATCAATTCTTTGTAGAGTAGGTCCATAGGGTCTTAGGGAGCAATGTAGGTCAATCATATTGAGGGTGTGAGCTTGAGTCAAGCCCCAAACCTAAAAATCCCCAATTTGCCCTATTTGGGTCAAGTGAGCCCAAAGCTCAAATCAAGTGGGCTTAGCCAACCCCATGACTCCAATAACCAGCACTCATGATAACTGAACCCTAAGACCACTGAAAATTCGAAATGGAGGGATTAATGGTAAGAAATTTGGACTTGAAATGGGGGAAAAAGACAAAGGGGACATGGAGGAGGAAATTAGGGAGTGGGTGCCAAATGGCACCCCATTATCATTCCCCAAGCTCTTCTCCCAGCAGGGGGAGTAATTCCCGTCAGTTTGGGGCAGTGGGGAGGAGGTTTGGATTGGCTGCCATGGGCGGCAAGGAGGTTGGTCGAATGGCCTTAATGGCAGCCGGCCATATACACTCCCTCCCCCTCTTTTCTCCCTCTCACTACGTTCAGAACTCCCAGAGCAGTCGAGCCCCCTCTTCAGAAGAAGTTTTCGAGCTCAGCCGCACAGAAAACGCCATGGATGCCGGGAATAGGAACGCTGTAACATCCCCCAGACAGCTAGACCCCTAAGATGGTTTTGCCATGACAAAACCATAGGAAGAGCCCAAGACCTTGAGAGCTTAGGGAAGAAGGAGAAAACCACCTTGGTCTGCAATTAGCAATTTCCAATTACCAAGCTTAGGGTTGGACTTTAGGGCTTCATCTTGACCATGTGACCCCACCTTAGTATCCCTAACCCTTTAAGGGTCCCCTTAGGGCATCAGGAGCACATTGGGGTCAACCAAAGAGGCCAAATTGACCAAGTCAACCTTAACCCTAAAGTGGTCAAAGTAGCCAGATTAGAGCCAATTAACCCTCACCATGCCAAATTGACCACTCATCTAGGTCTAGAATATCATGAGAGACCTAGTGGACCTAAAAGCCCCATCATGGGACCCCCAATGGTGCAAATTGACCAAAATGCCCCTTTAGGTCAAAAATGACAATTCTTCACAAAGTGCCCTAATTGACCATCACCATGTTAAATTGACCCTACCCTTAGGGTTACCATGTCATAGGGGACCCAGTGGACCAAAAAGCCCCATGACTGGGTCAACCCTAGGGCTCAATTTGACCAAAGTCAACTTAGCCTGTTTTGGTCAAATCAGCTTAAATTGGGTCAACCAAGACTCATGTGACCAAATTGACCCCACCACTAGTTTCTAAACCTAATTTGGAGTTCAATGGACCCAAAAGCCCTATCATAGGGTCACCCAATTGGTCAATTGGACCAAAACTCAAAATTGCCCAATTTAGGTCAAACCTCTTGAACCTAGCCCAATCCCTTTGGGCTAAGCCCAAATTGACCCTTTGACCAGCACCCTTGACTGCTAATTAACTCAGGAGAGAGGGTATAAGTCGGCCATGATGAGTAGGAGAGAGAAATTTCAATTTGGGGGAGAGAGAGAGATGAGGCCATCAATGGAGGAAGGTGAAACCCCCCTCAATTCTCCCCATTTATGGCTGCATTCATCTCCTCTAGGGGAGAGGAGGAGTTTCCAACAGTTTACAAGGCTGAAGGGGGGCTGATTAAGAGAGGAATTGGAGGTGGCCGAAATTACCATTAATGGTGTTAATGGCATTTCATGTCATGGCTCTTCCCCTCCCTCTTCTGAAGCCTTTAAAAGCTTCCCTAGGTCTAGAGCATCTGTTTCCCCTGTTTAGTCGAAGGAGTCGGGCTCCTCCATGTGGTGGTTGCAGAACTCGGAATCAATGGAGTTCGGCCATGACAAGTTCCCCACCGGCAAGGTTCCAAGCTTCAATCAAGGTCCACTTCTTCATCTCTTCCCCTCTGGATAGATCTCATCTATTCCTGTTTCAAAATCAATTAAGATTGGAGGCCCCTCCATTCGGATTTTCTAATGTTCTTGGCCGAAAAACGAGAGATCCGGGGGGGCCAACTCCGGCCACCCCCGGCCACACCGACACCGGCAATCGAAAGCTGGGTGTCGGGTGGTGCTTTTGGCGGCGGCGATTCACCGGAGGCGGCGCCGTCACGCCGGAAATCGGCTCGCAAAACCGTCCACGCGCGCGGAATCTCAGCCGTCGGCTATCGGGGACGATGATGGAGGGCCGTCGGATTCAGCGCTTTATCGATTAGATTAATATATTATCTGTTATTAATATTCTTTTTAATAGGTTTTTATAAGCAGAATCTAAATATAATTATAGAAAATATATAGAGCCCTCTACAGAAAAAGTGCCCAACACGAAAGTTGTAGGCCTTGACCCCTAGAGTCATACAAAATTGACTTCACTCAATTTGGAGCCCTGGTTTGACCTCAGCACTCATTCTAGTGCAAAGTTTGACTAAACGTTGAATGGGTGCCCACACCAAACCACTTTTCCAAATGACTTGAGATTTGGACCAGTGGTGAGTCATACCTAGGGCCATGTCATATCCAAAAATGAGAATTTTTGGAGAACTTTTTCCTAAAGTTTTTGTAGAAATTAAATAATCCTTACATAAATTATTTGGAGGGTCAAATGACCTCCAATCTCCACCAAATTTTGGTGGGGTACCATTAGGGTCATGATAAACCCCTGGTTAAAATCTCATCTCATTTGGAGATCATTTGATTAAGTAATCCTTGGGCCAAAGTTTTGTCCTTTAAGGGGAAAATTGTGTTAAGGGGACACTTAGGGCTTCTCATAGCCAAACCACCTCCTATTAGAGTGGTACTATGTCCACTGCCCTAACCCCACCCAAATCACCTCCAAGAGTGATATGGGGTCTTGGGGAGTGGGTTTGCCCTAGGACTTGGGGTAGGAGCACCTTGGGGTGCAAATAGCCAAGTGGAGAACCATTGGCCAATTAGGTCCTTTGAGACTTGAAACTTCTTAGGAAGGTCAGTGGGATGAAGTTGAGACCCCATGAAGGGTTTGGTGAGCATTGGAGTTGTTTTGCTCAAGGTCATAGGGTTGATCTCTATGGGGTGGAATTTGGGGTTGTGAAGGACATAGGAGAGTTTGTCCTTGGAGAGGGGTGTGTTGGACTCCTCTGACCTTTATAGGTGATATAACACCCTCACAAGAAGTTTGGGTGGATTTGGAGAAGTTTAGACCCTAACCCTAGGTTAAACCCTAATGGGGTGCAAATAGAGGTCAATGAAGGGAGTGTGGTCAAACATTATTGGTTTGACCTAATATTTTGTATGGTAGGTCCTAGTAACCAGAGAAGACTCCCTTGTGAATTTGAAGAGGTTTGGAGTTGTCTAACCTAGGTAATAAATCCTTGGGTAGATTTGTAAATAATTGGAATTTGGAGTTCTAGGAAGAAATAACACTTGGGGAATCATCACCTTCTGTCACCCACTTGTTTTTGAGGTTATGAACCTCTGGAGTTCCTACTAGAGCTATTGAAGAAGGTTAGACCCTAACCCTAGGCTAAACCCTAATGGGGTGCAATTAGAAGCTAATGAAGGAAGAGGGGTCAAACCTTAATGGTTTGACTTGAAATTTTGGGGATGTGGCCTTAGTGACTAGGGAATGCTACTGTGAGAATTTGGAGGGATTTGGAGTTGCCCATCATAGGCAATAAACCCTTGGGTAGATTTGTAAATAATTAGGGTTTGGGGTTTTAGGGAGAATTAGTACTTATCAATTTACCATCTTCTGTCTTAAACATGGTTTTAATGATATTAATCTCTGGAAGAATTGGTTGGGACATGAGTTAACCCTTGGAGGTCCAAATTGTAATATTCCTCATTATTGGCAATTTTTGGGTTGGTAAAATTTATGATGTTAAGTTACTGTGATTACATGAAACTTTGCTGGTTGTCTTTTCATAACAATATGTTACCACTATAATTTTCCCATAATTTATGGATCAATGTTCTTGGTACCTCTAGTTCATTTTGGAAGAAATTGCAAATATATCCTTGGATGTAATTACAAATATGCCCTCTGTAGAACATGGTCAAACTTTGTAGGACTGAATATTATATTATGAAGCACCACTGTACTAATTTGCAAGAGGTTTAGAGATCATATGGGAGTACCTCCTTTGTAACTTATTGGAAATAATTGGGTGTTGGAATTTCTAAAAATAGAAAATCTTGCTGGTTTCTCCTAAATTTTTATACCTACTGTTTATTAGGTACTATTGATTTATGTAAAAATTGGAGTAGGCATTGGAGGTCAGAAAAGTACACTTGTAGTTCAAACCTTGGTAAAATGGCCTTTTGGGAAATTATTTAAAATACTATTATTATTGGAAAAATTATGAAACTCTAGATTTGATCTGAATCAGGTAACATGGACTCCCAGTAAATCCCTTGAGCCATAGAGTTGATTATTTAATGTACTTCCCTTCATGAGGATCAAAGCGTTAAGGGTGGTCTGCGTTTAGTAAATTGGCAGTTTTGGAATTACAGACCAATTTGGAATTCATTGATTGGAGATGTGGGAATTGAATGGTGATTGTATGGTATGAGAGGACCCCTGGAAAGAGTTAAGGTTGATGAGTCCTAGGGTGGTGGGGTGCCTCCCTTGGGGTAGGTCATCTTGGGATTTGGCGAAAGATCGTCTTTTCCCCTAAGTGTCTTTAAGCACTTAGGTTTAGACCAGGTGAAATGTTAAGAGGGTTTCTTATGGGTAGTAACTAATAACATTAAGTGTCTTGGGAATGGGGACTCTGGGGTGTCATCCCATAGTGGTTCCTAGTACCGTAGCGAGCCCCTCACAGGGTAACCCTCGGGAAGTCCAAGACTAACCCTAACTCATAGGAGTAAGACGTTGTACAAGATTAACTAATAACACACTCATCCATACCCTGTGGTTTCGGATGTTTAGTTGGATTGGTTGTCCGAGCGGTGGGCTCGGTGTCTGTTGCAGCAGACTAGTTAGTCTGGGGAGCTTTTGGCTCGGAAGGTTATTGATGACGGGCAGGTTAGCCCGGGGAGCTTTTGGCTCGGAAGGTTAGTGATGGCGGGCAGGTTAGCCCGGGGAAACTCATGGCTCAGAGATAGGAAGTAGAATATCTTGCATGTGCATAAGGTGGTGGGTCCTTCGTGTTGACAGTCGTTGCACCAACGTTGATACTTGGGCTCGGCTAGTGCGGTATTTGCACTTAGCCATGAAATCTGGCGGTCCAGTCAGTAAGAGTACGCAGACGCTCCGCGGGTTTTGTGGAGGCGTACGATAGGTCTAGGTCGGGTAGTGCATATACCAACCTAGAGGTGGGCGAGGCCCAACCCACCGCTTCCGTTTGCCACTACGGGAGTATCCGGGGAGTCTAGCTCGCTCCAAAAAGGGGGAACTAAAGGTCTATGCGCATAAAGTCGAAGTGTGTGTGTTGCACTTGCATGATCATAGCATAACAGCATTCTTTGCATTCCATAGCATAATCATTGCATTCAACCTACCCCTAACGTATAAGTCGGTTATGGGACTTCTTATACGGTAGGCCCTGCTAAACGACCCCTTGGTCTATAGGTTTGTATGGGCATTCCTATAAATCAATGGTTACTTTTGTATTATTTTCCCTGTCATTATATATACTGCTTACTATTCTTTACATGTTCTTTACTATGCTTACTTACTGCTTCATTCATATAAACTCCTGTTTAGTGGTAGATCCGCCGTCATCTGCTCTTGTACTTACCCCTTGAATGTCCTCCGCTTCCTCCTCCCATACGGTGCCTAGGAGCCATTGGGGGAGGGGTGGGGAATTGGCTGAGTCATTTTGACTGACGGTCGGTGGACCTTATCATTTTAGGAGTTCGAGGAGATGCAGCACCCTTCAAGGAACAGGTACAGCAGGATCCGACGTGGTGGATCCCACGGCCATGCTACCATTGTCACCAGCCAGGACATACTCGGGTCAGATGTCCCATGATGAGTGGAACCCCTCCGGCACAGCGATCAGGAGACCGACGGCGAAGACGTAGACGTGGATTGCGAGGCAGCAACCGCAGGTTAAAAGAGAAGAAGCATCCAGTGTTGCAGCACCATTGGAGCCCGGAGTCTGCAGGGATGGGTCAGTCAGGTCAGAGTGCTCCGGTTTCAGTGTCGGTGACGATTAACTTTAGTTTAGCTTAGGATTTAGCTTTCGCGAGTGATCTTGTAGTGAGGAAATGATGTACATGGCAAGAGCCCCTATTATTTGTAACCCTTGTCTCTCTATTCAGTTAATATATGTGGACATTTATAATTCATGTGATTCTGTGGACTTGTCTTACTCTTTATTGTACTTTTCTTCGTGATCGATTTGGCCGGCAGGATCGGCGTTTTGTGGTGGCGACCTTCCCGAGCGAAGGTGTCACCGCAAAACGGCGGTTCTGGGCCTAAGACCCGGTGATTTTTGCAACAAAAAAAAACAAAATGGGGTCTTACAAACGCGACCTTCCTCCGCCGCAACACCCGCCGCCAAGGCCGTGCTCAGGCAAGTTCCTTTCCCCCTCCATCTGTGCTAGTATCTAGACTCCCTTAGGAGAGACATCGGGCTCAATTGAGCCCGATCCCATGTGAGAACGAGGGAGAAATCCCGAGTTTTTCTTCTTGCTCAGGATTGCCGGAGACGGGTTCTCCGGCGGCCGTGTCGCCGCCTGGCGTTAGCCACCACCTCAACGGAGGTGGTGGAGGCGGTGGCCGGCGGTGGAGGGCCGTGGATGGCCGGGAATTGAAGGAGGAAGGCGGTCCAGGCGGGATCGATCCCAGCCGTTGGCTGTCGGGGACGATGACGGGCTGCCGTTGGATCTGCGCTGAAATTCGCGCTGGATCAATTTAAAATAGCTATTTTAATTATTCTGATAATTGCATTTTCTGTCACACTTTGACATGCTTATTCATGTTGAATTTTAAGGCCTTTAGAAGCCATTTTGAGAAAAATCGCCAGAGACAACTTTTGTAGGCTTGGATGTCAACTCTCATTTGGAAGTGGAATCAAGTCATTTGGTTAACTGTAGGACTCACAGCACTCATTTTAGTGAGGTTGGTCAAAACCAAATCCTGAATTTTAAAAGTGCATATCTTGTTACTGGTAGTACTTATGAAGCTGAAACTTGGTACATGCATGCATGTGACCCAAATTTAGCTTAGGTAAAAATATCAGAATTTTAGGAGGTACTTTTTCTAAAGTTTTGTTCAAAACTTAGGAAATTAAATAAATGATATTTTTGGGGTTATATAACTCCAATTGACCCCAAATTTGGGGGATAACCTTATCTAGGTACTAGCAACTTATGGTTAAAATTTGAGGTCAAATGGATCTCTGCATGTAGAGGAATTTCAATTTGTTTGTCTCTACTCTTATGTGATTTGGTGTGCCAATAGACAAAGTCTATTGTTGTATTTTCAGAAGAGAAGGCTTGGTGTTAGCCTCTGAAACTTAGGCAGCACCTTCATAATATCAAAACATGCCACTCCAATGAATGGTGGGGACCCTAAAGACCAAAAACCCCTTACTTTGATTTAACATGACTTAGGTCACATAATGTTGTCCATGGAAAATATTTCATGGGGAAAAGCTTATGGAAAAATATGAAACTCTGGGGATCACCTTGTAACATCATTTAGGACCTCTAGAAATCTTGTGTGAATTGTTAGATATTGTTTACTTGAAAATCATGATAAATTACCTTATGTTGCCTTTTTAATTAAATGGGATTTTTTGTGATGAAAAGTATTTGGGGATTGTGCAAACCATGGAAGACCATGTGAAATCTAGTTTTGAACTTCTGAGATTTTTGGTAGAATTATTGGATGAATATTACTTGGTAAAATTCCATAAATATGGTTTGTCACACTTCTCAATTTATAGGATTTTTAAGTAGTTTGCATACTATTTTTGAAGGCCTTAGAGGCCATATCATGAAAAGTTGGCAGAGACAACTTTTGTATCTCTTGGTGTCTACTTTCGGTAGGATTTGTGATCAAGTGATTTGGATCTCTACAGCTCCTTGTAGAGCCATTTTTCTAGGACTGCTCTTTATGTCTATTAGCAAACCACAATAATTCTGCCTAGGATTTTGTATGTAGTTTGCATGCACTTTTTGAAGGCCTTAGAGGCCATATCATGAAAAGTTGGCAGAGACAACTTTTGTAGCTCTTGATGTCTACTTTCTGTAGGATTTGTGATCAAGTGATTTGGAGCTCTACAGCTCCTTGTAGAGCCATTTTTCTAGGACTGTTCTTTATGTCTGTTAGCAATTTTGGGTGGAGTGAGCACTAAGCCTTGGGGGTTAACCCAATGGCTTGAAATGCTGGACATGGGTCCTTGGCAGCAATATGCCTTCCCAAAAGTTATTTGGGATTTTTGGGTACAAAAAAATCCCAAGATATGGAATTTACTAAATTACCCCTAATTTAGGTTATAAAATGAAAAGGGGGGTCATATGAACTTGGAATAATATGAGACTTAGGATCTGGTGTTTTTAGACTAATATGGTACTATAATAATTTTACCAGAATTTATTAAAGTCTTAACCTAGCACTTGTAGTGTAAACCCTTATACGCACACCAAATGTAATAAATGATAATTAAGGGTAAATATCACTTGGAATAATTTGAGACTTAGGATCTGGTGTTTTTAGACTAGTATGGTGCTATAATAATTTTCCCAGAATTTATTGAAGTCTTAACATAGCACTTGTAGTGTAAACCCTTATACGCACACCAAATGTAATAAATGATAATTAAGGGTAAATATCACTTGGAATAATATGAGACTTAGGATCTGGTGTTTTTAGACTAATATGGTGCTATAATAATTTTCCCAGAATTTATTGAAGTCTTAACATAGCACTTGTAGTGTAAACCCTTATACGCACACCAAATGTAATAAATGATAATTAAGGGTAAGTATCACTTGGAATAATATGAGACTTAGGATCTGGTGTTTTTAGACTAATATGGTGCTATAATAATTTTCCCAGAATTTATTGAAGTCTTAACATAGCACTTGTAGTGTAAACCCTTATACGCACACCAAATGTAATAAATGATAATTAAGGGTAAATATCACTTGGAATAATATGAGACTTAGGATTTGGTGTTTTTAGACTAATATGGTGCTATAATAATTTTCCCAGAATTTATTGAAGTCTTAACATAGCACTTGTAGTGTAAACCCTTATACGCACACCAAATGTAATAAATGATAATTAAGGGTAAATATCACTTGGAATAATATGAGACTCAGGATCTGGTGTTTTTAGACTAATATGATGCTATAATAATTTTCCCAGAATTTATTGAAGTCTTAACATAGCACTTATAGTGTAAACCCATATACGCACACCAAATGTAATAAATGATAATTAAGGGTAAATATCACTTGGAATAATATGAGACTCAGGTTGGGTGTTTTTTTTAGACTAGTGTTATGTCATGGTAATTTTCCCTGAGTTTATTGAGATCATAATCTAATACTCGATGTGTAAATCTCTATTTGCATATCTCCTACTTTTAATAGAAACTATGATTTAAGATTCCCTAGAGAATTTATGAAATTAGGATATGAGGTTGTTAGATCACCACTCATTGCGATCCTATGGTAATAATTGGAACTCGTTTGGATATGATGTGATCAAGATCGCACCATAGGAGCCAAATCTACATCAACCTTATTTCGGTCCACGAATAGTGAAACTGATTTACATGAATTAGACCACCACTGACCTTCACACGTAGAACTATTAACTCTTTATTAACTACGAAGGCTCAGATTATTTGGAAGAGCATCTCTAAGGGCATCTTGGGAAATAAGGATTGGGGTGTGTTTAGCAAGCTATAGGTGTATGAGTTTACAGTGATATGAAAAGGAGGTTAGACCTCGTCAAGGGCCTCACACACACACAACTTGTCGTAGTGAGTGATTATATGAAAGTAGAATTGACCTTAGCCGGGTGAGCCATCTAGGGTAAGATTCAAGGGTGAAGTCGGATAACATCTAAGGCAAACCCCAGGGTTAAGGATGCCGAAGAATAGGAGTGTGGGTCCAAGAAAGGTTGAGAATGCTAATTGAATGTGTGCAGTTCCTCGGTGAAGAAGGGAACTCGAGATTAGAATGTGACGACGGGAGAGTCAGCACCCGGTCACAATTGGTGGTGTTGGAGTTCAAAAGAACTCCCCCGCTCCTAGGAGCCAAGCTTAACTCATCTTAAAGAATTAATGTAATCGGAGAGGAAAATGGGGATCAAGTAAAAAGGGGGAGATACCAACTAGATTAAGTACCTTGGGAAGAGGAAGTTTGGGGTGTCAGCCCGTCACACTTCCTAATACCGCTGCGAGCCCTTCACCGGGTAACCCTCCGGAAGTTCCAAGGCTAACCCTAAAGCTTCTAAGATCAACTAAATTATAGACAAAACTAGTTAAGTAGGAAAACTTGCCAAGTTATCTCCCATCCCGAACTGGAATGGGTTATGAGGAAGGACTGGGATAGTCTAGCGAGCGGTAGGCTCGTAGTTTAAATACAAGACTAGTTTAGTCTAGCAAGCGGTAGGCTCGGGTTATGAGGAAGGACTGGGATAGTCTAGCGAGCGGTAGGCTCGTAGTTTAAATACAAGACTAGTGTAGTCTAGCGAGCGGTAGGCTCGGGTTATAAGGAAGGACTGGGATAGTCTAGCGAGCGGTAGGCTCGTAGTTCAAATATAAGACTAGTGTAGCCTAGCGAGCGGTAGGCTCGTAGTTTAAATACAAGACTAGTGTAGTCTAGCGAGCGGTAGGCTCGGGTTATAAGGAAGGACTGGGATAGTCTAGCGAGCGGTAGGCTCGTAGTTCAAATATAAGACTAGTGTAGTCTAGCGAGCGGTAGGCTCGTAGTTTAAATACAAGACTAGTGTAGTCTAGCGAGCGGTAAGCTCTACTTTATAAATGTTGATATAGAATTGCGAGCTGGAGGCTCGGTAGTAAATGACTAATACTTGTTGCTTGTGTATAAGATGTGGTGGGTCTTCGGTTCTGCCTTAGTCGTCACACCGACAGCAGTTCGTTGACTCGGCAGTGCTAGTGGTTGTATTGGGGCCAGGTTGTTTTACTGCGCGTCCGACGGGACGAATTCCCTAAACCCTGCCTGGCCAGTTCAGTTTAGTACGCAGGAGCTCGTGAGTACCGGGTACCGGTATCACAGCGTACGTTTGGGCCTAGGTCTGGTAGTGTGACTTACCCACCTAGGTGAGGAGACGCCCGCTCCTCTGCCACCGTTTGACCACGACGGGAGGTGCCCGAGAGGCTCCGAAAAGTGGGAACTAAAGGTCTGTACGTACAGAGTCGTGTGAGTGAGTTGCATGTGTATGAAATAATGATACAAACATTGCATCATTGCATTGCATATCATAGCATAGCATTTCTGCATAAACAGAGACCTCATCGTATAAATCAGTGTGGGCTCTTTTATACGATGAGTTTATACCTTCCAGATCCCTTAGCTTATGTGCCCTCGTGTGTGCATATAAGTTAAGGTTACTTTCGTAGATGCTCATATTTATTTGCTTCTTATAGTACATTGCCTTTTACACGTTGCATAAACAGAGACCTCATCGTATAAATCAGTGTGGGCTCTTTTATACGATGAGTTTATTGCTTGCCAGATCCCTTAGCTTATGTGCCTTTGTGTACGCATATAAGTTAAGGTTAATTTTCTTAGCTGCTCTTCATATTACTTTATTTGCTCATATTACTGCTATTGTAGCTTTCTCCTACTGTTTGCTCTTAATTACAAACCAAATTGTAGAACTGCTAGAGTAATCTTAATTAGTGTACTCCTGCTAGCTAGAAGCTACTTATCTTTTGCTTGATATACATTGCTAGTTTTACCACCTGTCACCTGCTTCCTTGATTTACCCCTTGATGCCCTCCGTTTCCTCCTCCCGCACGGTGCCTAGGAGTCGCGGGTGGAGGCGGTGAGGAATATGCTGAGTCTTTTAGACTGACGGTCAGTGGACCCTATTATTACAGGAGCACCAGGAAGAGCAGGTCAACCCCCAGAGGGTGGTGCCTGAGACGGTGGACAGGCCCGGAGTTGGACTCTCAGCTGCCGCTGGGAGAGCCCCGGTAAGCAAGACCCCTCATATACCTATGCTACACATCTACCCAGGTCAGAAGCCGGAGTTATATGCCATTGAGGGAGTCGAGCCTTGTGGATGCTTAGATTGCTATATCTTCGCCAGGAGAGAGGCGAAGAAAGCATCCGAGGACCGGGCTTAGGCCCATGTTGTACTTTTATTCTAATTTCCGCACTCTGATGTACTCTTATTTTGTATGAATATCTCTTGTTGGACATGTTTCTCTATTTGAGGTGATTATTGTGGACTCGTACTTTTAATTCACTCTTCCTTTTAAGAATTTGGTTGGCCTGGATATAGTTGAATAGCCGGCAGGATTGGCGTGTTGTAGTGGTGGGGACCATGTTTGAGAGGGTACCACCGCAAGACGGCGGTTCTGGGCGGTAAGACCCAGACCTTCAAAAAAAAAGGGGGAGGGGTCTTACAGTCGAAGCCCTCTACAAAGAGCCTAATCAAGAGCACAAGCAATAGCAAGGTGATCACATACGAAAAATAGAGATTTCACGTGCACAACATGCCCTAAACCAAAAATTTAATCCTCCTGGAGATAAACTATATATTAATAGTTATAAACAACCCCAAATTTAATCGATTCTTTAGATAAACTATATATTAATAGTTAATTTGCCATTCAGAATTAATCCCCTCCTAGAGACGATATTCTCACTAGTTTTATTACTTGAGAAACTGGTGCACATGTCGACATATTACATGTTTACTATCATGCAGACCATAATCCTAAGCCAACGTTCGTCCACGTCTAAGTCTTACTGATTTCGAGCACAAATTGATATTTGATGTTGTGGAGAGGGTGTAGGAGAGCAAGTTTATGGGTATTAATGAAGATGGCTTTCAACGCAGGCTTCCCGAAAGTAACTAATTTAAGAATCCAATCTCTTCATGAATCAACTTTCACATTGCGCATCTCTATGACATGAATTGTCTTTGTATGCTTAAAACTAGTAGAATTGCATGATCTTGCTCAAGTAAAAAATATGTATGTTCTTCCTAGTATGAATTGCTTGCCTTGTGCAATTCATTCACTATTTCAATTATTGTAATTAGCTTCTTACTGCTCCTTGATTATGTTTCTATAGTTTGATCCTTTTTATCCCTCGATGGCAGTTTCGATTGCTAAAGGATAAGTAAACATTCAAATTTGGGGGTATTTGAAGAGTGAAATTCAAATCTATGTTTTGTGTTGTTATTTGCTTCATTTCATCATATATTTCCCCTAATTTGTATGAGATTTTCAAGTTTATTGCATATAGTTTTAAATTCCTGATACATGGGATCAAAAAAAAAGTGAATAATAGATTCTTGGGTTATTTAGAAGTGATTAATACCCAATTAAGGAGTCTATCTAAGGGTCACGATCGTGCGTCTTGTTGGGTACAATTGTGCGCCCTAGGTTCTCTCCCGACTCTTCCAGTTTTTAGTTTTCATGTACTGCTAGTTGAAGCAAGTCTCATGTGCATGCATCGACTAACCATCACAAGATCATGCACCTTTTTTGTGCATGATCGTGCACTATCAAATTTGAGTTTGTCTTCTGCCTGAGCGCCTTCTTCATGCACGACCACGCGCCACTGCACAAGCAGGTTGTCTATAGAATTTTTGAAACTCAGCATGATCGTACCCACTATTGCACGACCATGCCGAAACAAAATAAAAATCATACTGCAATAGGACTTCTCTCTTTTGCCCGTATGCCTTCTTTGCACATGAATGTGCGCTTGCGCACGGGCCGGTTGCATTGAACAAATCTCTAGGGTTAGGTTGGTGGGCATATAACTTCACGATCATCCGATACTGTGTCCACGGTCATTCGTTATCGTCCGGGATCTTGTCGCCCTGCTTTTTGGTGCAATTTTCTTGCCAAAATGCATATTGACCACACATGACCAACCACATGATCATGCGTGACCAATTTTTTGAGGTTGTGAATATGATTTCTTATCTTGTTGTTAAGAACTTTTGGGTTTCTTATTTTCTTCTTCAAGGCAGATGAGTTCCGGGCCCTGAGAGTAATTCTCAAAACCAACTCCATGGCTCCAAGGAAGAGGATTGAAAAACCTCAAGGAAGTTATGAGACACAAAAATGAAGAAGTGGAGGCGAGAGCACATGGAGAGTAGACAGGTAACTTAGGAGATTTGTGACAACTTCTCGCCAAGTCTGAACAGTAGTCGAGGCTTGCATGAGATGCCGGATTGCCGACCTGAGTTCGATCTCTCATAACCGAGGAATTGTTTCTTCTCTCACTTTGTATCCGCATTCTCCCTTCTCCCCAAATCTTGGATGCTTGAGGTCTTTGATTTGACATGGTTGTATGTTATTTTATTCAATCCTTAGCGAGAAGAAATCACGTACTTTCATGCATTGTGAATTTATGGTATTGTATTTGTTTTTCTTTTACTTATGTATTGTGGTTGGATGAATGTGTGCCTATTTCATGTTGGAATGTTAATGCTCTTAAAGTAATTAAGAAAACCCCTTTAAAACCAAGGATCAATTAGCTTATCTAGTGAAACATATCAAATTTTGGGTATCTTCACTCTATGCTACTTGTGGATTCGAGAAACTCATTCAAACTCTATTACTTCGACCGATTCATTATCTTAGCATCAACATCGGGATTTGCAACCACACATGAGAGCGGTACAGTAATAGTCGCTTTGATTTCCTCTTCACTTCTTCCAACAAAGAAGATGACTAAATCATAAAAGTGTGAGTAAATGAATCTAATATTTTATTGTAACATTTTTATAATAAGAAAACTTCAAAACATAAACATATAGATACTTTAAAGGGATGATAAAAATACATTCAACAAGCACACATCAACATTGTAAACATAAGCAACCCCAAAAACAACAGCTCTTTAAGGGGCTGATAAAAACACATGCAACAAACACAAAATATGGTAAACATAAGCAACCGCCAAAACAACAACGGTATTAAAAAAATACTTGATCCCCAAACCCACAAGATCAAACAATAGATCCAGCAGGCCAATATGATATTTCTGAAAGCCATGAATATCGTTGTTCAAAAACTGATGTGCAAACTTGGGAACAAATGCAATATCATGCCGTGTTGCAGCTCCCATCTATGGCACTCGTGAATTCGCCTCTACAATTTGTTGCGCAATTCCTGCTGCTCAAGCATGACCACCTGAAAATTAAGCTCTTCATATAGCACACCCTCCCGGCCTTCACGGATGCCTCCATCCTCATATCTTCATAAAGACCATCAAATACATAAACATGCAACTATTCATAAAGACAATCAAATATATAAACATGCAACTATTCATAAAGGCAATCAAATACATAAACATGTAACTATTCATAAAGATGAATATATAGAGATAATAGAAAATACCAGAAGAGACGAGGAGAAGAAGGACGAGCACAAGTGTTGGGAGGATTCTCTTGCTGAACTACATTGATGCTTGCTTCTTTTTTACTAATGCTCCCCTCATCATGGGTTTATATAGGCAAACTTAATAAAGTTTTGGGCCAAATTTGTATTCAACATAATAATATACTATTAATCTTAAACCAAGTACCGTGTATAATTTAATCATGTTTAATTATTTTTATTCAAAGTCCGGCTAATATTTAGATAGCATAACTTTCTGTCTCCCTGCTATTCATTTTTTCTAGTTTTTTTCTCGATTTATATTCTGAACTCTGACTTCCGTAGACCCAACCTAAATTTCAGGGACGAAATTATTTCTTCGTTTATTGGGATTTGTAATATCCCCAGAACAACTAGACCCCTGAGGTGCATTTTGTCATGTCAAGGTCGTGGCATTCCTCTAAGAGACCAAAATGGCCCTAAGAACCAAGGTGAATAAGTGAAAAGCACCTTGGTGTGCAAATAGCCAAATTTGAGTCCATGGCTTATGACTTGATATTAGACTTCAAAATGACAAATTGACCCCACCAACACTTCCTAAACACCTTAGGGAATCCCTTGGGTCATTTAGGACCCATTGGGGTCAAACCCAATTGATCAAATTTGTTAAAGTCAACCTTAGGCCACCAAGGTCAAACCTCCATAAATAAGGGCAATTGAACTCCAAATGATCAAATTGGACCCACCATCATGTGGCAACCTCCCTAGGGGACCTAATGGACCCAAAATCCCCATCATAGGGCTATCAATTGGGGAATTGGGTCAATTACTAAAAAGCCCCAAATTGACCTATTAGTACTAAAAACCTAAATTGAACTTCAATTGACCCATTGTGATCAAATTGATCACCCCTAACACACTTGGGCCACTTGGGGAGTCTAATGGCCCCACATTGGACCCCTTGGTATAAGCCAATTTTGGGAAAATTGGGCAAATTACCAACTTGCCCAAATTACTAATTATACCCTTTAGGTTTCAATTAGCCCCAAATTGGCCAAATTAACCTAGCACGACCCTACCTAAACACTAAGGGGAGTAAATGAGACATAAGAAAACCAAAGTGCACATTCAATTTTGGAGAATTATGGCAAAATCACCAAAATACCCAAATTGCACCTATAGGCAAATAAGTGCAATTAAGTCCCATATGACCCCACCATGACTCAATTCCTCTTGAAATGGGTCCATAGAGTCCGAGACAATAATGTGGGCCAGTCACATTAAGTGGCGTGAGCTTGAGCCAAGCCAAAAACCCAAAAGTCCCCAAATTGGCCTATTTGAGTCAAGTGAGCCCAAGCTTAAATCAAGTAGACTTAGCCCAATCCCATGACTCAATTGGTCAGCCCACATGGTGACCAGACCATAGGCATGCTGAAATTTGAAATTTGGGGGAAATGAATGCTTTGTCCAAGTGTAAGAAAGGAGGAAGAAGACAAGGAGGAATTCAAGAAGAATCCATGGAGGGATGGCCACTTGCCACCACCCCCTAATTCTTGGATTGCTCTCAGCTTCCCTAGGAATTTGCCAGCAAAATGGAGTGACATGGTAGCTGTTGAGAGGGAGGGAAGAGAGAGCTCCACCAAATGGCCGGCCACATTAATGGCTAAGCTCCAAAACCTTCAAATCAGCTTGAAACCTTCTCTCCCCTGGCTCAAATTCGAGCTCAGGATTTGAATATACATGATCTGGAGGCATGTGGTTGGCTGGCTGAGAGGTGCTACCTTGGTGAAATTTCCACCCTTAATGGCTACTAACAAAACAGCCACCCCCAGCTGAAACTGCATACACCACCAGCTTCAGAACCTCCAGAGCAGTCGAGCCCCCCCTTCCAACGACAATTTCGAGCTCACCCGCCCCAAGTAGCCATGGACGCCGGAAATGGAAATTAGCTCTTCCTCCGCCGCAATACCCGCCGCCAAGCTCGCACACAGGCAAGTTCCCTTTCCCCCTCCTCCTGTGTTATCTTCCTTTCTCTCCTCCCGTTGAATTGAGCCATGTAATGGAGGTTTCACTTTGCACTTTCCATGTTCTTAGCCGCAAAAACAAAAGGTACCGGAGCCCTACTCTGGCCACCCCAGCCCAATCGGACACCACCAGTCGACAGCCCTATGTCGACTGGTGGTGGTGGCTTAGGCGTTTCGCCGGAAACCACCAGGATTCGCCAGAAAATCGCCCGCAAAATGCTCCAGGCGTGGCGTATCTGGGCCGTTGGCTCATCGGTGAAGACAACTCCTGCGCCGTCGGATTAGATCCTGATGATAACCGCAGGCCAAAATGACTTCATTATATAATATTCTTATTTAAAACATTAAAAACCTGTCACCTTCCTTGGCCGATATTAATGCCTGATTTTAAGGCCCTTAGAGGCCTTTTTAGGAAAAGTTGCCTGAGATAACTATTGTAGGCCTTGATGTCTACTTTTGAAATTTAAATCAGATCATTTGGATCAGTGTAGGACCCACAACACTCATTTTAGTGAGGCTGGTCAAAATAGAAATCAGGATTTAAAATGTGTATATATCCTAAATGGTAGGTCTGATGGACTTGCAATTTTGGCCATGCATGCATGAGCCCTGAACCTAGCTTAGGTTCAAAAATCAGATTTTTTATGAAATTATTTTTCTAAGGTTTTATTCAGAACATGGAAAATCAAATAAATAGAATATTTGGAGTTATATAACTCCAAATGACCCCAAATTTGGGTGTCATGTCTAATTAGACAACATTAGTCTAGGGTTAAATTTTGAGAACATTTGGACCTCTGCATGTAGGGTAATTTCTACTTGCATGTCTCTACCCTAGTGTGTTATGGTGTGCCAATAGACAAAAAGTCTATTTTGTGTTTTCAGACCAAATGGCTTGGAGCTAGCCTTTGAAATTTTGGTCATACTTTCTTTATGACATGACACACCACGTCAGGGAATATTAGGACTTTTGGGATCAAAAATCCTATATTTTGGATTAATGTGAATTAGGTCACATATTGGTATTCATGAACTTTTCATGTCAAATACCTTGTGGAAAATTATAGAACTCTGGAGAATTTAATGTTATGACATGCAGGACCTCTGTAAATTTTTGTAGAAAATTTCAGAGGTTTTTTCCTTTGGGAAATTACAAAATTACCCCTAGGTCACAAATCTGAATATTGGGATTTCCCTGAGATTTATGCATGAGGAAATTGTGAAACTATAGAAGATAGTTAGGAATACAATTATGAATCTCTGGGATTTTTGATAAAAATTTTAGAAACATTGTTCATGTTGAAATACCCTTTAATCATTTGTCACCCCTTTCATGATAAATAGAAATTATGGGTTTATCTTTGCTGGAAAATTTTGATATTCTGGAATTAGTGTTTTTATGTGAATATAATGCTACTGTAATTTTATCAGAATTTATTGTGACATATAGATGGTAGATGTAGTGTAAACCCTTATTAGCACACCATTTGTATTAATTGGTAATTATGGATAAATACTCCTTGAAATATTATGAAACTTAGGAACTGGTGTTTGTAGGTCAATATCATACTTCTGTGATTTTATCAGAATTTATTGTGACTTGTAGATGGTGGTTGTAGTGTAAACCCTTATTGGCACACCACTTGTATTAAATGAATATTATGGACAAATACTCCTTGGAAAATTATAAAACATAGGCACTGATGTTTTTAAGTCAATATCATACTTCTGGGATTTTATCAGAATTTATTGTGACCTGTAGATGGTACTTGTAGTGTAAATCCTTAATTGCACCCCATTCATATTAAATAGAAATCATGGTCAAATAATCACTGGAAAAAGGTGAAACTTAGGGTTTGAGGTTTTTAGACCAATACTATACTATTGCGAATTCATCAGAATTTATAGAGATCTGTAGATGATACTTGTTGTGTAAATCCTTATTTGCACCCCATTCATGTTAAATAGAAATCATGGTCAAATAATCCCTGGAAAAATATGGTACTTAGGGTTTGAAGTTTTCAGACCATTACAATGTTATATTGAAATTATCAGAATTTATGAAGATCATTAGCTGATACTTGCCCTAGAAAATTACGAAATTTAAGATTTGAGGTTCTTAGATCGTTACTCATTGTGAACCTATGGTAAAAATTTGGAACTCATTTGGACATGATAGGGTCAAGGTTGCACCTTAAAAGTCAAACTTAGTTCAATCCCACCTTGGTCTGCGAACAGTAGAAACTGAAAACATAGATTCATACCCCCTTCTTTATGGTCACCACCCCCAGAGTTACTAACTCTAAGAGAATTGCAGATGCCCAATTAGGATGAAGGATTAATCACCAAGGGCAGTCATCGAAAATAAAGACGGGGTGCGTTTAGTAAAACTATCAATTCAGGAATTTGACAAGGACCTATTAGGGGAGGCGAAGGATGACTTAGCAAGAAGTGAAAATTGTGATTGAGAGATAACACAAGGAAATAGTCGGTCACTAGGAATGACATGGTTCTGTGTTCAATAGAACACCGACACATGTCTGCCCAAGTCAAATGTTAATCCACCCTAGGATTTTAGAGCAATTGGAGAGCAAATGGGCATACAGAATGAGTAGCAACTAAATAAAATAAATATCCTGGAAATGGGGATTTGGGCTTCAGTCACCATCACATTCCCTAGTACCGTTGCGAGCCCCTCACCGGGTAATCCACGGGAAGTCCAGGATTCATCCCAAGCTTCTAAGATAAACTAACAATAGATAAGAGTAGTAAAGTAAGAGAACTTGAAACATAATCTCCCTTCCAAATTTGGGAAGGAATGAAATAAGGACTGGGATAGTCCTGCGAGCGATAGGCTCGGGTTATAAGGAAGGACTGGGATAGTCCTGTGAGCGGTAAGCTCGGGTTATAAGGAATGATTGTGATAGTCCTGCGAGCGGTAGGATTTGGTTAAGAGGAAGGACTGTGATAGTCCTGCGAGCAGTAGGCTCGGGTTAAAAGGAAGGACTGTGATAGTCCTGCGAGTGGTAGGCTTGGGTTAAAAGGAATAAGAACTGGTATAGTACTGCGAGTGGTAGGCTCGGGTTATAAGGAAGGACTGTGATAGTCCTGCGAACGGTAGGCTCGGGTTAAAAGGAAGGACTGTGATAGTCCTGCGAGCGGTAGGCTTGGGTTAAAAGGAAGGACTGTGATAGTCCTGCGAGCGGTATGCTCGGGTTAAAAGGAATAAGGACTGGGATAGTCCTGCGAGTGGTAGGCTTGGGTTATAAGGAAGGACTGTGATATTCTTGCGAGCGGTAGGCTCGGGTTAAAAAGGAATGAGGACTGGGATAGTCCTGCGAGAGGTAGGCTCGGGTTATAAGGAATAAGGACTGGGATAGTCCAGCGAGCGGTAGGCTCGTAGTTTAAATATATGACTGGTGTAGTCTAGCGAGTGATAGACTCGTAGTTTAAATATAAGAATGGTGTAGTCTAGCGAGCGGTGGGCTCGTAGCTTAAATACAAGACTGGTGTAGTCTGGCGAGCGGTAGGCTCTACTTTATAAATGTTGATTTAGAATTGCGAGCTGGAGGCTCGGTAGTAAGGGTTAATACATATTTGCATATGCATAAGATGTGGTTGGTCTTCGGTTCTGGCTTAGTCGTCACACCGACAGCAGTTCGTTGAATCGGCAGTGCTAGTGGTTTGATTAGGGGCCAGGTTATTTTACTGTGCGTCCGACGGGACGGATTCCCTAAACCCCACCTGGCCAACTCAGTTTAGTACACAGGAGCTCGTGAGTACCGGGTACCGGTATCACAGCATACGTTAGGGCCTAGTTCTGGTAGTGTGACTTACCCACCTAGGTGAGGAGACGTCCGCTCCTCTGCCACCGTTTGACCACGACGGGAGGTGCCCGAGAGGTTAGCTACCTCCGAAAAGTGGGAACTAAATGTCTGTACGTACAGAGTCGAGTGTGTGAGTTGAACCATTGCATTGCATTGCATTGCATTGCAATGCATTGTATATCATAGCATAGCATTCTTGCATAAATCAGAGACCTCATCGTATAAATTAGTATGAGCTCTTTTATACGATGAGTTTACCTTAGTGCCAGATCCCTTAGCTTATGTGCTTTTGTGTGTGCATATAAGATATGGTTACATTTGTAGCTGCTCTTATTTGTTATACCTACTTCTTTATATTGCATTGTCTTTTACTTATTGATGTCGCACTATACTCTGCTAGCATAGAATTGTTATTATTTAATGTTCAGTAATTATAAACCCTGCTAGTCTAGCCACATGTCACCTGCTTTTGATTTACCCCTTGATGTCCTCCGCTTCCTCCTCTCGCACGGTGCCTAGGAGTCACGGGTGGAGGCGGTGAGGAATATGCTGAGTCTTATAGACTGACGGTCGGTGGACCTCATCATTTTAGGGATGATGTGTCGGAACAGCAGGACCCTGTTCAGGAGACAGGACAGGAGGACGGGATGAAGCAGAGGAGCCACTACACATCGTCGTAGTAGCAGCTACAGATGCATGAAGACAGAGTTTGATAGCTTCTGCATAGAAGTAGAGTGAGAGTGTTGTTGCACTATATTTGAACATGTACTGGGCGTAAGCCCTTATTCTTTTAGTTCTTTCTCATCATGGACATTGTAATCATGTATTATGATAAATATATAATGTGATTTTGTGGACTTGTTTCATTTAATACTTCAATTTCTGTGATTATGGTTGGCCTGGATGATGATGAATAGCCGGCAGGATCTGCGTCTTATGGCGGAGACCATTGAGTATAATGGTGTCGCCGCAAGATGGCGGTTCTGGGCGGTAAGACCCGGTTTAAAAGCAAAAAAACAAAAGAAGGTCTTACATACATAAAGTTAATTTCAAGCCTTGTTTACATCAAAAGTGGCTTCCAAACATCGGCACGCAGGTCGACCACACATGAAAAATAGTAAACAAACATTGTGGCCTTCGAGGACCAGCAGAGCGCAGCAGCTGGGGTTCCAGCCCGCTATTTCTCGCTCGTCTCACCAGGACCTGTCAAAACACAATCCACCAAGCAGTGGGAAAATAGGTAACAGGTCAGCTTTAGCTGAACCAGATTTATAACGACCCCACCCCATGCCCGGGGCGGTGGTACTCCTTCCCTGCAAGCAAGCAATAACATCATATATTTCATCGGTGCGTTTAAGCACCGCATAGACACAATCACCATATACGTCGACTCGAGTCCGCACGTATTGTGCTCTCAAGGCACACTCCATCCAAAAGTCCTTTTTCAACTTGGATGATCCATTGAGCTAAGCCGGCATTCTTTCATAAGACGGTGCACCGAGGGGCGACCTATTCACCGACCAATATGGACGGGTTCAGATCCAGCTAGTCCCAGCTCAATCATCGCGAACAAACAACATGATGAGGGTAAACTTTCACCTCATCCCGATCACATAGACGACCTCACAGGGTCATCGCCCCGGCCCCCAGGGCCACTGCCAATCATACCTCGCTATCTCAAGGACCACTGGCAATAGCGCTGGCACTAGCACTAGCGCTGACGCTAGCTACAGAACTCCCGTTCTGTCAGTTCTTTCGGGTATTTTCTAGAGGTCACCTCCAGAACTCCCTGCAGCACATCACAACACTAAGAACCCGAAAAACAAGCATACATACTCGGAGTCTTCTCCAGAGTGCAATATCAACATCACCGATCCAGACCAACCCGTCCAGATGGGCTTCACACAGTATGCCTATGCCCGTACAATGATCCAGACTCTATATACAATTTCTACGGGGATAATCCATATCGACCCGTCGGAAGAACCCTATCCACTAATTAGTGGAAATCTTCATCCTACTATGCAAATCCAAGGACTAGCATGTCCAGATATTAAGGAGGAGAATCGTTACCCTTGGTGCACTTTTTGGTGTCATAGGGTTAAGCTTCCTCTCCACGGATCCAACGATGGCACAAGCGCGCAAGAGATCTACTACCCGGTCTTGCTCTAGCCAAAACGGACCTCCTTCCTCTTCCTGACCTCTGTCTTTGCCTTGGAGAGAGTCTAAGTAAGAACTTTGAGGAGAATCCTCAATTTTGAGGGTTATATATATAAAACTGCTACCGCTGGCGCCAGCCACTAGCGCCCGACGCTAGCTCAAAGGCGGTACGACCGACTTTATCCATAACCGCTTAAGGAATTCGTCGAAACCGCTAGCGCCATCTTTCGTAGACGAATTCACTTGTTTTCAACACGATTCGTCAGGAAACATTCGACGAAACACAATTTCATCGTAACAACTACCGCCGACGCTAGCACTCGACTTACCGTCTTGATGTTTTCGACGATACACAAGTCCTTTCATCGTAACACAACCCTTTCGACGACAAGATCTACTGTCGGGGATAGCCCTAGCGCTAGCTCCTTAACTCAGAATTCCGCGAACTCGTTGCACCTAAAAACGGTGGCCTTACATAAGGAAATCCTAACTTTTACAACAGTTCTCAATACACGCCAATCTCTGATGGCTTCAATCTTCGTCGGATCCACTGCCACCCCATCGCCACTAATCACGTGGACCAAGAACACCACCCTCTCAATCCAAAACTCGCACTTCGAGAACTAGGCATAAAGCTGGTTCTCCCCCAAGGTCTGCAAGACTACTCTCAATTGGGAATCGTGTTAACACGACGCGATAACTCCAACACTGGAATGCTCTCGGCCCCATGTCGGTTTGAGCAACGCGTACGCTTCTCGACGACAGGACACTAATCTAGTTGATACACATACTGTCAGCAGTATCGTTATCTCTCGGCGCTACCACAAGACGACACACTTCACGTTAACACAGTCCATATTGTCTAGACTAAGGAACCACACTACCGCATGGCGGTATCGATAACTCTCAGCGTTATCTTCTCTATGACAAACTGATCTTCAACAATTCTCGACGACAAGGTCATGTCGTCTAAATGGCTACCGCGCGGCGGTACCTATTACCGTGTCGCGGTATCTCTAGTTGACCCTATCTCGACTACAAGCCTCTCTCGACGACATAACTTGTGTCGTCTGGATAAGGAAAAAGTCTACTGCCGGCGGTAAATCCTATCGCGCGCATTAGCTTCATGCTACCACTTGTCCTGACACTTCTATTTCTTATTCAAGGAAAATGGGGTGTTACAATAAAAGATTCTTGGGTTATTTGGAAGTGATTGAGACCCAATTAAGGAGTCTACCTAAGGGGCACGATCATGCACCTTGTTGGGTACGATCGTGCGCCTTAGGTTCTCTCCCAACCTGAAAATGGCCTGAAATTTGATTTTGTCTTCTGCATGAGCGCCTTCTTCATGCACGACCGCGCGCCATTGCACAAGCAGTCTGTCTATAGAATTTCTGAAATTCAGCATGATCATACCCACTATTGCACGACCATGCCTAAACAAAATAAAAATTATACTGGAAATAGGACTTCTGTCTTTTTCTTGTATGCCTTCTTTGCATACGAACATACGCCTGTGTGCGGTCCGGTTGCATTGAACAAATCTCTAGGGTTAGGTTGGTGGGCATATAACTTCACAATCGTCTGATACTGTGTCCACGATCATTCGGTATCGTCCGGGATCTTGCCGTCGTGCTTTTTGGTGCAATTTTCTTGCCAAAATGCATATTCACCACACATGACCAACCACATGATCATGCGTGACCAATTTTTGAGGTTGTTAAGGACTTTTGGGTTTCTTATTTTCTCCATAAAGGCAGATGAGTTCCGGGCCCTGAGAGTAATTCTCAAAACCAACTCCAGGGATCCAAGGAAGAGGATCGAAAAACCTCAAGGAAGTTATGAGACACAAAAATGAAGAAGTGGAGGCGAGAGCACATGGAGAGTAGACAGGTAACTTAGGAGATTTGTGACAACTTCTCGCCAACTCTGAAAAGTAGTCGAGGCTTGCATGAGATGTCGGATTGACGACCTGAGTTCGATCTCTCATAACCGAGGAATTGTTTCTTCTCTCCCCTTGTATCCGCATTCTCCCTTCTCCCCAAATCTTGGATTCTTGAGGTCTTTAATTTGACATGGTTGTATGTTATTTTATTCAATCCTTAGCGAGAAGAAGTCACGTACTTTCATGCATTGTAAATTTATGGTATTGTATTTGTTTTTCTTTTACTTATGTATTGTGGTTGGATGAATGTGTGCCAATTTCGTGTTGGAATGTTAATGCTCTTAAAGTAGTTAAGAAAACCCCTTTAAAACCAAGGATCAATTAGCTTATCTAGTGAAACATATCAAATTTTGGGTATCTTCACTCTATGCTCCTTGTGGATTCGAGAAACTCATTCACACTTTATTACTTCGACCGATTCATTGCCTTAGCATCAACATCGGGATTTTCAATCGCACATGAGAGCGGTACAGTAATAGTCGTTTTGCTTTCCTCTTCACTTCTTCCAACAATGAAGATGACTAAATCATAAAAGTGTGAGTAAATGAATCTCATGTTTTATTGTAACATTTTTATAATAAGAAAACTTCAAAGCATAAACATATAGACATTTTATAGGGATGATAAAAATACATTCAACAAGCACACATCAACATTGTAAACATAAGCAACCCCAAAAATAAAAACTCTTTAAGGGGCTGATCAAAACACATGCAACAAGCACAAAATATGGTAAACATAAGCAACCCCCAAAACAACAACAGTATTAAAAAATACTTGATCTCAAAACCCACAAGATCGGACAATAGATCCAGCAGACTAGTAAGATATTTCTGAAAGCCATGAATATTGTTGTTCAAATACCGATCATGTGCAAACTTGGGAACAAATGCAGTATCTTGCCGCGTCGCAGCTCCCATCTATGGCACTCGTGAATTCGCCTCTACAAGTTGTTGCGCAATTTCTGCCGCTCAAGCACGGCCACCTAAAAATTAAACTCTTCATATAGCACACCCTCCCGGCCTTCACGGATGCCTCCACGCTCATATCTTCATAAAGACCATCAAATATTTAAACATTGAACTATCATAAAGACAATCAAATATATAAACATGCAACTATTCATAAAGACAATCAAATACACAAACATGTAATTATTCATAAAGATGAATATATAGAGATAATAGAAAATACCAGAAGAGACGAGGAGAAGAAGGACGAGCACAAGTGTTGGGAGGATTCTCTTGCTGAACTCCATGGATGCGCGCTTTTTTGCCTAGGTGCATGTTTTTTTGTCAGGAATGCACTTTTTCTCCATGACACACATTTTTTTCCTGGGCACGCGTATTTCGCCCGGACGCACGTATTTCGCACTTTCGCGCATTTTTCGCCCGGACATGCGCATTTCGCC
The DNA here is from genome assembly GCA_033032865.1 of Dactylorhiza incarnata. NCBI lineage: Eukaryota > Viridiplantae > Streptophyta > Magnoliopsida > Asparagales > Orchidaceae > Dactylorhiza > Dactylorhiza incarnata. Next base: position 2,524,384 of record JAWHQI010000337.1, read on the forward strand.
CGGGCGCACCTTTTTTACCCCCGCGCGTTTTTTTTTTCGAAAAATGTGTTTGCTCGAAAAAATGTGCGCCTGACCGAAACGCGCGCCCGGGCGAAAAACGTGCGCGCAGGCGAAAAAAGTGTCTGGGCAAAAAAAAAATGCCAGGGCGAAAAATGCGCGCCCGGGCAAAAAACACGTACCTTGGAGAAAAATGCTCCCCTGGGCAAAAAACGAATGTCCGGGCGAAAAACGGGCGATCGGGCGAAAAACGTGTGTCGGGCGATCAAAGAGCGCCCAAGCGAAAAATGCGCGACACAGCGAAAATGCGTGCCCAGCCGAAAAACACGCGCCCTAGAAAAAACGCTCTCCCGTGAAAAAACGTGCTCCCAAGCGAAACAATGCGCGCCTTAGAGAAAAAATGTGCGCCTGGGCGAAAAATGAGCGCCCGTGCGAACAACGCGTGCCCGGGCGAAATAACGTGCGCCTGGGAGAAATAACATGCTCCCGGGAGAAAAAACATGCGCTCAGGAAAAAAGAGCGTGCCCAGGCAAAAAATGCGATGTCGTGCGAAAAAATGTGCATTCTGGAGGAAAAATGTACGAGACCTTGGTGATAAAACATGCACCTGGGCTTAAAAGCACATGACCATGCGGAAAATGCATGTCCGGGCGCAAATTGAGTGCCTGTGCGAAAAAGAGCGCACTTGGGCGAAAAGGTACTAATCAGAGCACTCATATCTGCTTATAATTCTGAATCAGTTGCAGATTCTTTGCATGATGATGAGGGTGAGTCTGCTGCCAACAACACATCCTCATGATCCTCCTATGTAGTTGAATCTGAGGTGATACAACAATATGAAACTTTGTGGAAGGCCTTCAAGAAAAGCAAGCAACTCCTCAAAGTTCAGACTAAGGAGTTGGACTCCTTGAGATCTGCCCACTCTGAGCTCCAGGAGACAGCTGAGTAGGTGGATGCTATGAGAAAGGAAATGGACAGATTCAAGGAAGCCGCAAAGCTCAAAAATGCTGAACTGACTCAGAAGAACAAGGTCATCAAGGAACTTCAGAAAATGCTGCTGGCTGAAAAGAAGATTGTTGCTAGCTTTTCAAAACCCAAGACTGTCCTTCCCATTATTGACAGTTTTTCTACACCATTCAGAACTGGTGTAGGATTCAATAGTGAGACAGTCAAGGTTAAAGCCTCTGAAGAGCAATCCTCTTTTAAGAAGGTGCTGCTGACATCAAACCCCTTTGACTAGGAATCTTCATATGGTCATCTGATCAATGCCTGCTCAACAAGTGACAGTAAGCCCTCTATCCCAAATAGAAGAGCAGACTTTGAGCTAAGTGCTTTTAAAGCACCCCTTGAGGAGATTCAGATGAAGAATCCAGGTGTCTTTGTCCATGGACCTGGAGCCACAACACTCAAAAGCAAGGGAAAGGCTGCTCCTACCAAGCATGTTCCCAAGAAGGTGAACCAAAAGGTGGTGAGACCAGCTCCACTTCATACTCACACCTGTGAGGTTCATCCAAGACCTGTTAAGTCAGGTGTCTTCACTCCTGCCCACCAACATTGCCATCCTACTCAGATGGTGCAGCAGAAGAAAACATACAACATGTTTGAGTGTTGGTGTTGTGGGAAAGTGGGTCACCTTGCCCTGGATTGTTGGTTCAACCAAACAGGGCCTAGTGCAAAAAGAATGCAGACAACTCAGAGGTGTGGTGTCCCAGTTTATCCTCCTAACATAAACCTAGGACCCAAATCAAATTGGGTGCCTAAGGGTAAGTAATTTTTCTTGCAGGTATGTCCAAATGCCAACTGTTGACGCCAGGAAAATCCCGACTCCAAAATTCGGACCAATACAGTCGAAGGCTACTCGCCCAGCAGTCCAACGAGATGACTTGGCTGGCAACGACGAAGAAGCTAGAAGAACAACAAACAGGATCACAAGTGCTGCGACAGGGAAGTCCCACCACGTACCCGGAAGCTCAAGGGAGTCTTCCCCTCCAAAACCAAAAATGGTCGAGCTTGGTACAAGGAAGGCAGGGACCTGGCGAGTATCTCGCCTGAGGGGGTCAACCTCGTCCAAAAGGTCCTCTTTCTTGTACCCCTGGGGGTCTATTTATAGACAAATCCTGGGGGGGGGGGGGGGGGGGGGTAGTTACCTGGCCATACTCGCCCATACTCGCCTCTGCTCGCCCAACTCGCCCTCTGCTCGCCCAGCTCGCCCCTTGCTCGCCCAGCTCGCCCCTTGCTCGCCCAGCTCGCGCCTTGCTCGCCCAGCTCGCGCCTTGCTCGCCCAGCTCGCGCCTTGCTCGCCCAGCTCGCGCCTTGCTCGCCCAGCTCGCGCCTTGCTCGCCCTGCTCGCCCCTTGCTTGCCCAGCTCGCCCCTTGCTCGCCCACCTCGCGCCTTGCTCGCCCACCTCTCGCCTGGCTCGCCCACCTCGCGCCTGACTCGCCCAGCTCGCGCCTGGTTCGCCCAGCTCATGCCTTGCTCGCCATGCTCGCGCCATGCTCGCGCCTTGCTCGCCCAACTCGCCCCTTGCTCGCCCAGCTTGCGCCTTGCTTGCCCAGCTCGCACCTTGCTCGCCCAGCTCGCTCCTGGCTCGCCCAGCTCGGGCCTTGATCGCCCAGCTCGCGTCTTGATCGCCCAGCTCGCGCCTTGCTCGCACTGCTCGCGCCTGGCTCGCCCAGCTCGCGCCTTGCTCGCCCAGCTCGCGCCTTGCTCGCCCAGCTCGCGCCTTGCTCGCCCAGCTCGCGCCTTGCTCGCCCAGCTCGCGCCTTGATCGCTTCTTGGTCGCCCAGCGAGGTCTGCGAATAGGCGACTCCTTAGGCCTTTCTTATCTCGACGAATTACGGGTAGTACACAATCCCCACTTTTTTCGAGCTCGCTCGCAAGGTCGGAAAAACAATATAGGACCCGTGGTTCGGAGAGATGGGCACTAGAGAGTAAAGGCGCGAGGTCCTTCCAAGGAGGGGATCTCAACTGTAAGAGGAAAAAGAGTCGATACCTCGTCGAGCTTAACTGGAGGAAGAGAGAACGCCGACATTTCCCGGGAGCCGAGCTCAACTGGAGGAAGAGAGAACGTCGACACTTTCCGGGAGCCGAGCTCAACTGGAGGAAGAGAGAACGTCGACACTTTCCGGGAGCCGAGCTCAACTGGAGGAAGAGAGAACGCCGACACTTTCCGGGAGCCGAGCTCAACTGGAGGAGGAGAGAAGGTCGACACCTCGCAGGAGCCGAGCTCAACGGGAGGCGGATAGAAGGTCGACACCTCGTAGTAGCCGAGCTCAACTGGAGGCGGATACAAGGTCGACACATTCTAGGAGCCGAGCTCAACTAGAGGCGGAGAGAAGGTCGACACCTCGCAGGAGCCAAGCTCAACTGGAGGCGGATACAAGGTCGACACCTTCTAGGAGTTGAGCTCAACTAGAGGCAGAGAGAAGGTCGACACCTCGCAGAAGCTGAGCTCAACTGGAGGCGGATAGAAGGTCGACAGCTTCTAGGAGCCGAGCTCAACTAGAGGTGGATAGAAGGTCGACACCTCGCAGGAGCCGAGCTCAACTGGAGGCGGATACAAGGTCGACACCTTCTAGGAGCCGAGCTCAACTAGAGGTGGAGAGAAGGTCGACACCTCACAGGAGCCGAGCTCAACTGGAGGCGGATAGAAGGTCGACACCTTCTAGGAGCCGAGCTCAACTAGAGGTGGATACAAGGTCGACACCTTCTAGGAGCCAAGCTCAACTAGAGGTGGAGAGAAGGTCGACACCTCGCAGGAGCCGAGCTCAACTGGAGGCGGATACAAGGTCGACACCTTCTAGGAGCCAAGCTCAACTAGAGGTGGAGAGAAGGTCGACACCTTCTAGGATCCGAGCTCAACTAGAGGTGGATAGAAGGTCGACACCTTCTAGGAGACGAGCTCAACTAGAGGTGGATAGAAGGTCGACACCTTCTAGGAGCCGAGCTCAACTAGAGGTGGAGAGAAGGTCAACACCTTCTAGGAGCCGAGCTCAACTGGAGCCGGATATCAGGTCGACACCTTCTAGGAGCCGAGCTCAATTAGAGGTGGAGAGAAGGTCGACACCTTCTAGGAGCCAAGCTCAACTAGAGGTGGAGAGAAGGTCGACACCTCGCAGGAGCCGAGCTCAACTGGAGGCGGATACAAGGTCGACACCTTCTAGGAACCAAGCTCAACTAGAGGTGGAGAGAAGGTCGACACCTTCTAGGAGCCGAGCTCAACTAGAGGTGGATAGAAGGTCGACACCTTCTAGGAGCCGAGCTCAACTAGAGGTGGAGAGAAGGTCGACACCTTCTAGGAGCCGAGCTCAACTAGAGGTGGATAGAAGGTCGACACCTCGCAGGAGCCAAGCTCAACCGGAGGTGGAAGAGAAAGAGTCATTCGAGGAGGCAAGTAGCCAACTTGCTGGAGAGGCGATCGGCCAGAGGCCTGGATTACGACAACTTCACAACTCGATGACTTCTTTTCACTTGAGGTGGGTGAGCAACTTTGGGCTAGGAAGGCGGCTTCCAACTCTACTCTGATAATCTCTCCAGATGAATGAGAAGTACAATCGGGGGGGGGGGGGGGGGGGAGCTCAGCCAGCGTGCAAGGGGGGAGCTGATCTCGACCGTCAGTGCAGAGGCTTGGTCTTAGGAGGACGCATTAAAAAACCCGTTATACTATCCTATCACCCGCTCTGGATGTTATGAGAGCTAAGCAGGATAATCATCCTTTAACCCACTCGTGATGCGAATCGATGACTGCTTCGGCTGAATTTCATCGCATTGCCTGGATATGGCATGGCTCTCGGGGGGTTTTTTTGGACACACACACTCGAGGTCTCCACTCTGCCTGCTGAGAAATTTTTAAGAATCACAGTAATAATAACAGGAGTGAGAACATGTTAAGGCAAGTGGGGAGTGACCGTCGGGGAGATCCAAGGGGACACACCATCCCGAGGCCTTCATCTTACTTGGATGCTGGATGTCGACCAGTAGGGAATGACAGTCGGGGTGGTTCGAAAGGGACACCTTCTAAGGGAACACATCATCCCAAGGTCTACATCCTACTTCTCTTGTTGATGCTGTTGAAGAGATCGATACTTTCCTGCCATACTTGACAACTAGATAGGATTTAAACATACCTACTCAAATGATCGAAAGAAGTAAATGGGAGCGAAATGCTTTGCTGCGAGCCTTTGGCTCTCGAGGGTTTATGACACCTTTATTCAAGGGTCCCCCGCAAGGTTAAGTCGATCATCTCTTCGTCGAATTGGGAGGTCGGCGTCCAGACTTCTTCCTGATAATCTCCCCAGTCGGATGAGAAATGCAGTCGGTGGGAACCACGACCAACGTGCAAGGGGGGAGTTGATCTCGGCCGTCATTGCAGAGGCTTGGACTTAGGGGAACGCTCAACCGAGGCACTGTCCCACCATCCGCTCTGGGTTTTACGAGAATCAAGTCGGAGGCCCGTTTCCCAACCTGCCGTGGAGATCGACTTCACCTACTTTCTTCCTTTCTTTTGAAAACGCTTAGCTGAAAGAGACAAAAGACTCACAATCTCTCATGTTTCAGGGAGGTGAGGGATATCAACATGAAGGCTATACGAGTAAGAACATAGCATCGCGGGATACCAACTGGAACACCTCATGAGTAAGACCCCTCATGGATCATAGCCGACGGAAGGAGCTCGCCGAGCATCAACTTGGAGACCTCGCGAGTAGGTTGTTGAAGAAGTTCATCGCGACTAGGAGCTCGCCGAGCATCAACTGGGAGACCTCACGAGTAGATTGTTGAAGAAGACCATCGCGACTAGGAACTCGCCGAGCATCAACTTGGAGACCTCGCGAGTAGGTTATGTGCTTTCCCTTGGTGGCGAACTCGTCATGAATCATCCTGTTTGTTAGTCAGACAAAAGCACTCGCGGGCTTTACCAAAGCACCCGTAAGCATATAGATGTATGGAAATCACTGACATTGAAGAAGGAGGAAACTGAGGGGAGGAGTGTCCCTTTTGACATAAGACCCCCTACGCAGAGGGTTCGCAGCGCCCCTTGCGGGGTCGGGGGCAGCGCCCCTGGAATTTTTTTATTTTCCATACTCGCCTGGCCTAGAGATCGCCCTTCAGGAACTCGCCACCCTTGAACTAGGCACCAGGTTCTCACCACCTTGCGAGTAGAGAACTCACCCTCGCGAGTAGAGATCTCGCCTATGGGCGAGTAAGGAAGGATCTCGCCAAATTTGATATTCGTCCCCCGCGTGAAGCTGCCTATGTCGAGTAACAGGAAGCTCGCATATGGGCGAGTAAGGAGGGCAAGTAAGGAAGGATCTCGCCACTACCCAGGAAGCTCGCCTCTCTTCCGAGTAAAGTCGCTGGTCTGAACTTATCTCTGGATCTCGCCTGCAGGAACTCGCCTTCAGGATGTCACCATCTGGAACTCGCCTGAAGATGTCTTCGTCTAGAACTCACCAATTGGAGAGTAAGGAAGGAGCTCTCCTATGCCGAGTATCGAACTCGCCTGCATGAACTCGCGAGTTGCCAACAACTTCCTCGTGGTCGCCCATTTCTACCATCTCGCCTTTTCACCAAACTTTCTTCCTCTGGCTACGATCCACGCTCACCGCACCAAAGTGTTGACGCCAGCAAAATCCTGACTCCAAAATTTGGACCAATGCAGCCGGAGGCTACTCACCCAACAGTCCAACGAGATGACTTGGCTGGCAACGATGAAGAAGCTAGAAGAGCAACAAACAGGACCCCATGTGCTGCGGCAGGGAGGTCCCACCACGTACCCGGAAGCTCAAGGGAGTCTTCACCTCCAAAACCAAAAATGGCCGAGCTTGGTACAATAAAGGCAGGGACCTGGCGAGTATCTCACATGAGGGGGTCAACCTCATCCAAAAGGTCCTCTTTCTTGTACCCTTGGAGGTCTATTTATAGACAAATTCGGTCGGGGGGGGGGGGGGGGGGGGGGGGGCAGTTACCTGGCCATACTCGCCCATACTCGCCTCTGCTCGCCCAACTCGCCCCTTGCTCACCCAGCTCGCCCCTTGCTCGTCCAGCTCGCGCCTTGCTCGCCCAGCTCGTGCCTTGCTCGCCCAGCTCGCGCCTTGCTCGCCCAGCTCGCGCGTTGCTCGCCCAGCTCGCGCCTTGCTCGCCCAGCTCGCGCCTTGCTCGCCCAGCTCGCGCCTTGCTCGCCCCTTGCTCTCCCAGCTCGCCCCTTGCACGCCCAGCTCGCGCCTTGCTCTCCCAGCTCCCGACTTGCTCTCCCAGCTCGCGCCTTGCTCGCCCAGCTCGTGCCTGGTTCGCCCAGCTCGTGTCTTGCTCGTCGTGCTCGCGCCTTGCTCGTGCCTTGCTCGTCGTGCTCGCGCCTTGCTCGCCCCTTGCTCGCCCAGCTCGCGCCTTGCTCGCCCAGCTTGCGACTTGCTCGCCCAGCTCGCACCTTGTCGCTCAGCTTACGCCTGGCTCGCCCAGCTCGCGCCTTGCTCGACCAGCTCGCGCCTTACTCGCCCCTTGCTCGCCCAGCTCGCGCCTTGCTCGCCTAGCTCGTGCCTTGCTCGCCCAGCTCGCGCCTTGCTCGCGCCTTGCTCGCGCCTTGCTCGCATCTTGCTCGCCCAGCTCGCGCAGCTCGCGCCTTGCTCGCCTCTTGGTCGCCCAGCGAGGTCTGTGAATAGGCGTCTCCTTAGACCTTTCTTATCTCGACGAATTACGGGTAGTACACCAACAAATATCCCATTTGTTATTTGGATAGTGGTTGCTCCAAACACATGATTGGAGTAAGAAGTTATTTAAGAAACTTCACCCCTGTGGAGAATGGACCAACAATCATATTTGGAGGTTCAGAAAAAGGGGTGACCAAAGGCTATGGAGAAGTGGGAGATAAAGAAAAGTAGTTCAAATAGATCAACAAGAGCATATGTGCAACATGGGGAGATATCTCTGCATCAAGATATCCCAAAGAAGGAAGATGAACCTGCCAACACAGTAATTGTTTAAGAGAGGAGAAGTCCAATTATGGACAGTGATCTAGTTGAGGGGAGTTCCAACCTGGGAGCTTAGACCAAGATACTACAATGGTTGAGGGGGAGACCCATCGGGGGTGCTCTACCCTAGAAGATTAGGAAAATCTTCTCCAGCTGGAAGTCATCACAGAAGAAAGAAATGAAAAGCTGACCTCTTTGCAAGAAACCCTGGATGAATGATTAATTGAAGAAGTCCTAATGGGGGAGAAGGCAATCATAAATGCAGGCTCACATCAAGCTATGTGGACTGCCGATCAAGTCAAGCAAGCAGCCTTGCAGGAGCCCCCTCAGGATATGAATCAGCTGAACCATCTGGTATTGAATAAATTTTATTTGCCTGAATATTGATTCTTTCTATGTGTGACATTAATCATTTAGGTGAGTTAGAACTTCTTCAAATATGGGGAGATTTTACATGTTGGGAATAGTGCCCAACAATGTTCCTGATTTGAAGAAGTGCTCAGGTCAATGATGAAATATATGGGTTGTCTATAATCTACACCTAGAGGGGGGGTGATTAGGTGTTTTCAAGATTATTTGCTACTTTAAAATCTATCTATCACTGCATAAGAGCAACACAAAAAACACACAGGATTTATAGTGGTTCCCTACAAGACAATGTGTCTAGAGGTAGTCCACTGTCCCTCCCACCTATCTAGCAATGAGCTCGACTAGGAAACCTATCCAACTCAGATCCCTTCTTAATAAGTAGATCTTACAACTCATGTTCACAAAAAACCCTACCAAGCTCAGACTTTGCAAGTCTTACAATAATTCAGATCTTCACCAAGATCCTACCAAACTCAGGCTCACAAAGAACCCTACCAATCTCAGGCTCACACAGAACCCTACCAATCTCAGGCTCACACAGAACCCTACCAATCTCAGGCTCACACAGAACACTACCAATCTCAGGCTCACACAGAACCCTACTAATCTCAGATCTATTACAAGATCTTACAAGCTCAGGTTCACAAAGAATCCTACTGAATGATACAGAAGAGTTTGTTGTTGTAGAAGAAAAGAATTCAAGATAAAAGCTTTGAAATAGCAGGTCTTCTTCTTCTTCTTCTTGCACCAGTAAGCCCAGAGATCTTGTGAATCATTGAACCTTTCTTTTTTAATTCTTCTCTTGACCTTCACTGCACAACAATGAAGTCTTCTTCTTGTTAATTCTTTTCTGCCTCTTCTGTGAGTATGTCTGAGAATAAACTTAAGAAGGAAGACTAAGCAACTGGTATTCTGTAAATAAAACAGTGTTTCTTTTATACTGCTCTGCAATTTTGCATAAAGGCCCTTATTGATTATTCCATAATCAATTTGTCATTTTGAAAAGTTTGACAGAATTGACATAATATTTTATCATAAATGACATGTTATTCTTGGAACTTACAGAATATAGAAGTAATAATATTATTCATTAAATACTGTGCAACGACTATATTCTGTAGAGAATATATCAGTTATTACTCCTTGATTGGTGCGCAAGATAGACAGCGTGCACATTCCCTGAATACCAATTTCCAAGAAAGCATGTGCATTAAATGCAGCTTGACAATTGTCAAGACGATAAAATTCCTTCAAGTCGATATCGTGTTGATCGTGTCGACGATATATAACATTCACGACGATATCGTCGACATACTTCCTTCTTCAAGACTTTACTTGATATCTCAACGATATTGCTTCTTCTAGATGATATCGTCGAGAAGCTTTTTTTTATATGACTCAGACTTATTCTTCAAGTTGATAATCTTTCTTCAAGACGACATCGTCTCGTTCTTCTAGATGATATAAGGTCTTCAAACCGATGTTGTCTACATGATCCTTTCTTCATGACTTAATGAGTTATCTCAACGATATGTCTTTAATCTTCAAGACTATACATCTTCTTCCAGACGATATCGTCGAGACATCTGAACTTAGCTCTATCAATGATAAACTTTCTTCAAGACGATATCGTCGAGACTGATTCAATGATATGATACATTTCTCAACGATTCATCTGCTGAGTCTAGAGACGATATTTTACTTAGTGAATTTTCATTGCTTTTATAGTCTTGATACTAATAATATAGTCTTGATACTAATAATATAGTCTTGATACTAATGATATAGCATTGATTCATTTCAACGATATGTGTATCATCTCAATGATATGTCCAGTCCTTCTTGACGATTTTGGACTTGATGAATTACTGGACATAAGATTTATCTTCTGCAGTCATGAATAAAATATGTCATCAAATACATAGTGCATTTATCATTGATCTGAGCACTTCTTCAAATCAGGAACATTGCTGGGTACTGTTCCTAATAATCTCCCCCTGTTTGAAGAAGTCATAACTCACTTTAATGATAAATGTCAAGTGATAAATAGAATCAAAATTTGAAGTCATTCAGCAAGTATAATGTGATTCATCTATCAACATGATATAAATAGAGATAATGGTTTAAGACAAAATATTTCATTCATTTGCCCAAGTCATTTTCAGACAAAACATTCCATGATCTTCAGGTCATTCTGCTGCTTCCCTTTCCTTTTCTCCTCTGCCTTTCATAGAATCTGATTGGTTTTGGAATTTTCTGTGGAGATGGAGGAGGACCATGAGGGATTGCTAGCTTATGATTTCTCCTTTTCTCCATTTGATTTAAATGCAGATTCCAGTCAGCAGAATAGTAGATTCTTTCTGACCCATCTTGAGGGTATCCAAACGCCATCCAAGCTTCTAAGATCAGGGTCCTAGAGTTAGGACTTCACTTGCCTGACTGTAGATCCTGCTCAATTTCCCTTAGCCTCTTCTGCCTGTAACTTTTGCTCTGAACCCTCTTCCTTTTTCTTGAACAGGCAGATTCTCCAATTTCAATGTCATATACATATGAGGCAGTGCTCTCAGATGGTTCTGCTAACTCATAAGCTGAGGGAGGTTTCTGTAAAGCTTGCTTGACTTGATTTACAGTCCACATGGCTTGATTTGAGCCATCATTTATCATTGCCTTCTCCCCCTTTAGGACTTCTTCAACAATGTGATTATCAAGGGCCACTTGTACCAAGTTTATCCTCTCATGTAGGTGTTGTTCAGCCTCATCCAAGTTATTTCTTACTTCTAGCAGATGTTCATCTAAGTTCTGAGTATTCACTTCCATTCTGTTCAGAATTTGATCTATATCTGAATTCATAAACCCTTCTATTTGTTGAAGAGCTCTCACAGTATTCCTTGACATAGTGTCCTGTTTTTGAATGATTTGATGAGACTGATACCCAACCTTGTTGATCTCCTCACCAACCTTTTCAATGGGTGGAGCTACTAAGTGAAAGAAGTGAGTGTGTTGAGTGTTGAGATGATGCATATCATCCTTCATAGTTTGCATCTCAACCTTCATTTCTTGGCTTAGGTTATCTACAGTCTGTAGAATGAACCTTTCTATCTTCTCCCTTTAAACATTTAACAAAGCTGAGATCATGTGGAATAGGGAGCCAGAGAGATCAGTAGATAGTCCAGCTACATTCACCTCAGGGTCTGCAACTTCCTCTAGAGGACTTCCATGAGCACTCCCATGACCCTGAAGGTCAGGAAGGTCTACTAGCATCTGCTCTTCTTCCTCTTCTTCCATCAACATTTCTTTACCTTTGAGAAGAACTAAACCAAGCCCAGCCTGGGGTTCAGTGCTCTCAACTTTTTCTGGCTCCTTGCCATCTTTAGATTCCTTCTCTGAAGCATCCTTCTCCTGGACTACTTTTTCAGATGCAGGTCCTTCAGCTTGATCCTCCGGGGTAGAGCACACCAGATGGGGATCCCCCTCAACCCTCTCAGTATCTTAGGCTGAGCACCCATGTGGGGACTCCCCCTCAGCTCTCTAAGGGTTTTGGGCTGAACTTCCAACCAGGAACTCCCCCTCAACTGGATCACTGCCAAGAATGGGGCTTCTTCTTGCTTCAATAACCTCTGTGTTAGCAGGTTCACTCACATCCTCTGGGATCATTTGATTTAGAGCTAACTCCCCCTCTATCAAAGCAGAGTTTGGTAGAGATGTGGCTCCTTCTTCCTCAGAAACCTTTGACAGGTTTGGGTCTGTAATTTAAGATGCTCTCCTTCTTCAGAACGGCTAGAGGACCTTACCTCCTCTGAGTCATCAACTATCACAACTTTCTTTTTCTTTCTTTTTGCAGCTGCTTGAGTACCCTTAAGGGTTTTGGAGATAACTCTCTCCCATCTAGCTATCCAACATCTTTTGCAGCATCTTATCTATCCTTACGGGTTTTGCAGCTGCTTGAGTATCCTTAGGGGTTTTGGAGATAACTCTCTCCCATCTATCCAGCATCTTTGAATCTAACCTCATAGAATAATGTAGAGGTGCTCCCATTTTTCTCTTCACCACATCCCCAAGGGAATTTATGAGAAAGATTGATAAGATTCTTCCAAATGAAGGAGCCTTTGGGGTGTTCTTAAACCTTTGGAATAGAAACTTTCTCCAGTCTGTCTTCTTTGAAACAATGATCCTGCACATTGCCGCAAATATTTCCTTGGAAATCCTTTCATGGGAACCATGCTTGCACAAAAATACTTTCCCTACAATGTCTACTAGGAGTTTTCCCTTCTGGTTGAATTCTGCCTTTTTAATAGACCCATAGTTCTTGCCAGTATGCCCACACCAGGCATATCCTGCAGAAAGGTCTTCAGCAGTCAGATCTTCCTCTTCAATCTCTTTTTCCAGTCTTGGTATTCTCAATGCTTTTCCCAAGCTCTTGACAGTCATTTTGATCTTCCTCCCGACCACTACTGACTTTAAGATGATCCCTGAATGATTAATTCTTGCTCCTTCAAAGAATTTCAGGAGTTCACTGTTCAGGAGAACACAAGGTTCACAGAGAAGATATTCCATTCATGCCGACTCCACCAGTCCAATTACTGAACTAATTTCTTCAGAGCAGGAGTCGAATCCTCCTCTCAGAAGCTCACAACTGGAGATGACTGATGATTCTTTCTTCTTGGGATCCATTGAAGCAGAACGTCGAGAATCGAGCGATTTTCAGATACGGAATGAGGGTTTGTCGCGAAAATGACTTAGGGAAAATGAAAGTGTAATTTTTGTCCTAAACATTCACTCTATTTATAGTAAAAGTAGATGAAGAGGCGCGTACCTTTTTGTCCTAGTTAAAAGATTAAGAATCCATCAGACGGCTCTGATTAAAGATTCAATATTGCATTGAGTATCTGGGTTGTATTTCGACGATGTGCATTTTTATCGTCGAGATTACTTCAACCTTATCGTCGGTATCACTTCAGCTTTGTCGTCGAGACTCCAGTAATATCGTTGAGACTTAGATTTTGTCGTCGAAACATTTCATTCTGTATCGCTGAGAAGTCATCTATGTCGTTGAGACACCCATCTGATACATGTCTAACATGAGAAGATTATCGGCCCTCTTGAGATAATCATCAAGGATGCGCCACTTAGACTTCCTCCTTCAAATTTCGTATTTGGAGATACTGATTTGACATTTCACTGGATAGGCTTGGAATCCTCTTTGGCCTACATAGACTAAGAATATTCTGTTTAATTCCAACCTTATAATTGGAATAAGGAGTCTAGACAAACTTAATGCTCTTCTCCTGTCTATATCCCTGACTTGTCTTAGAGCAGCTTGTAGTTGTCTTGGAATGACTTTTGTCTTTCATTTAATATTTAGCATTGTCTTTATTGAATAGCTAATCCAATTTCTATCCTCTTTACTCTAGTCATGTGTCTGGAGCCACCACTGTCCAAATACCAAAAGGGTTGGCATTTGGAAAAACCTGCAAAAAGGATTACTTATCCTTAGGAACCCAATTAGATTTGGGTCCTAGGTTTCTGTTAAGGGAATAAGCTGAAATATCACACCTCTGAGTGGTCTACATTCTTTTTGCACTAGGCACAGTTGGATTGAACCAGCAGTCCAAGGTAAAATGACCAATTTTTCCACAGCACCAACACTCATTCCCGTTGTATCTTCTCTTATGCTACACCATCTGAAAATGTTGGTGGGCAAGAGTTAAGATAGCTGGCCTGACAGGCCTTGGATGAGCCTCACAAGTTTTAGTATGTAGTTGAGCTGGTCTCACCACTTTTTGGTTCACCATGCACCATGGGAACATGCTTGGTGGGGACTGCATTTCCCTTACCTTTGGGTGTTGATGCTGCAGGTCTATGGACATGAGGACCTGGATTCTTCTTTTGGGTCTCTTTAAGAGGTGCTTTATAAGCACTTAACCCAAAACCTGCTCTTCTATGTGTGTTAGAGGGTTTACTGCATCTTGTAAAGCAGGCATTGGTCAGATGACCATAATCAGATTCATGGTTAAAGAAATTTGATGTCAGTAGCTTCTTCTTGAAAGAAGGTTGGGCTTCAGATGCCTTGCCTTTGACTGTCTCTTTACCAAATCCTACACCACCTCTGAATGGTGCAAATAATTTGTCAATAATGGGAAGGACAGTCTTGGGCATTGAGAAGCTGACAACAATTTTCTTCTAAGCCAATAACATATCCTCAAGGTCCTTGATAACCTTGTTCTTTTGACCCAACTCAACACTTTTGAGCTTTATGACATCCTTGAGTTTGTTCATTTCTTTGCTCATAGCAGTCAGCTTTTCAGCTGTCTCTTGGAGCTCAGATTGGGCAAATTTCAAGGATGCTAACTCCTTTGATTGAGCTCTAAGAAGCTTCTTGCTTCTTTTCAAAGCAATCCATAAGGCTTCATTATGTTGCACTAGCACAGATTCAACGTCATGTGGGGATCTTGAGAGTATGTTATTGCAAGCAGATCCACACTTACTATCATGCACAGAATTTGTCATTGATTCAGAATCAGAGACAGATAAGGGAGCTCTATTAATTGCCTTCCCAAGAGAAGTGTTGTCATCCTTGATTTCTTCAGTTATGGCCATGAAACCAATGAGAGCTTCCTACTTAGTTTCTCATAAATCTGAATCAGAATCACTAAGTCTTCTGATTTTCTTAGCAATGCATCCTTTCTCAGATTTCTTTTTGTCCCTTGGACTTCTTCTATCATCACTCTTCTTTGATTCTTTCTTCTTGGAGTGGCAGTCACCAATCATGTGACCTGTCTTCTTGCAGTGATAACAAACTATGTTAGCCAAATCAAATTTACTGAGTTTAGAGTTATACCTTTCCTCATTTGAGGATTTGGATTTATCATGTTAACCAGATCTTCCGGAGTTTGAGGAGGATGTCCTATCACTGTCTCTTCTTTTTCTAGGCATCAGCCTTTTGAACTGCTTGGAGAGGAGTATTGGTTCTTTAACAGTGTCATTAGATTTTGATATGCTTGCATTAAAAGCTTCATTTTCTTCAGAGATATTTTGAATTAAAGGAGTCTTGTCCTTGATACTTCTCAAGCTTTCAGCCTTAAGAGCCATGAGCCTTTCTCTGGGGTTCCCCTTGAGTTTTCTTCTTCAGTTCCATCCATGTAGACCACCAAGGAATCCCATATTTCTTTTGTTGTTTAGCACTGAATTATGTTCTGAAATGTAGATTCATCAATTGCATTTTCAAGTATGTGTTTTGCTCTCTTATCCATATTCATCAGGTACACTTCATTCTTGGTGAACTGAGACAAAGTTTTAGGGACTGAAGGAGATGTTGGAGTTATTGAAACAGTCATGGGAACAAAAGGTCCCACTTCAACAACCATGATTATTCTGGGATCTGAAGCTTCCATGAACAATCTGACTCTTTGCTCCCAGATGGCAAGGTTCTCCTTGGTGCAGATGGACAGCTTCATTGATCTCATCTCTTTATGATGCACACAGGCCATTTAAAGATCACCACCCCCAAAAAAACTTGTAGATCTTGTTTTACGTTGTTAAGCCTTTGAACTTAACCTCGCTCTGATACCAATTGAAAGATATGGGTTGTCTATAATCTACACCTAAGGGGGGGGGGGGTAATTAGGTGTTTCAGGATTATTTTCTACTTTAAAATCTATCAATCACAGCACAAGAGCAACACAGAAAATGTAACATCCCCAAACCTACTAGACCCCTTAGGGTGATTTTGGGTTTAGTGGTGGTCTGGAGTGAACCCTTAGACTTAGGAAGGAACACTTGGTCACCATAGGGACCTTTGATCTAACTAGGTCAAACTACAACACTAGGATTCCAACACATGTGACAAGTCAAGTCCATGAAATTAAGTCAAATTGACCTAAATCCCCAAATTGCCCATATAGGCAATTTTGTGCAAATAAGCCTCATATGACCCCACCATGACTCAACTCCTTTTGGAATGGGTCCATAGGGTCTAAAGCAACAATGTGGGTCAGTCGCATTGAAGGGTGTGAGCTTGATTAAGTGGGATTGAACCTAACCCCAAGCCAATTGGACTTAGCTCAACCCCACCTAACCAAGCCCACAAGGAGGCTGATTTGCCTTGGACCCAATTGGGCCCAAGAAAAGGGTTCACCAAGGTGGTGGCCGGACACCACCAAGGAGGAATTCAAGAAGAATCCATGGAGGGATGGCCACTTGGCCACCACCCCCTAATTCCTGGATTGCTCTCAACTTCCCCAGGAATTTGCCAGCAAAATGGAGTGACATGGCAGTTGTTGAGAGGGGAGGGAAGAGAGAGCTCCATCAAGTGGTCGGCCACATTAATGGCTAAGCTCCAAAACCTTCAAATCAGCTTGAAACCTTCTCTCCCCTGGCTCAAATTCGAGCTCAAGATTTGAATTTACATGATCTGGAGGCATATGGTTGGCTGGCTGAGAGGTGCTACCTTGGTGAAATCGCCACCCTTAATGGCTGCTAACAAAACAGCCACTCCCAGCTGAAACCGCACACACCACCAGCTTCAGAACCTCCAGAGCAGTGGAGCCCCCCCCCCCCCCCCCCCCCCCTTCCAGCGACGATTTCGAGATCAGCCACGCCGGAGTAGCCATGGACGCCGGAAATGGAAATCAGCTCTTCCTCCGCCGCAATACCCGCCGCCAAGCTCGCACACAGGCAAGTTCCTTTCCCCCTCCTCCTGTGCTAGTATCTTCTCTCTCCCCCTATCGATTTGAGCCATACAATGGCGATTTCACTTTGCATTTTTCCATGTTCCTAGCCGCAAAAATGAAAGGTGTCGGAGCCCTACTCCGGCCACCCCAGGTCAGTCGGCCACCACCAGTCGATATCCCTATGTTGACTGGTGGTGGTGGCGGGAGCGTTTCACCGGAAACCTCTCGTTGCTGCAGGAAAATGGCCCGCAAAATGACCCAGGCGCGACGAATCTGAGCCGTTGGCTCATCGGGGAAGACGATCCCGTGATCGTTGGATCTGGCGGGTTACGTTAAACGCAGCCCAAAATTATTTAGATCATATCATTTAAATGAAATGTCACACCTCTAGCCCGATTTTGTAAGCCAAACTTGAGGCCCTTAGAGGCCATATTCTGAATAATGTCCAGAGACAGAAATTTTAGATCTGGATGTCTACTTTCATCTGGAAGTGGAATCAGGCCATTAGGATCAATATAGAACCCACAGTCCTCACATTAGTGAGGCTGATCAAAATAGGAACAAAAAATTGATTAGTGAATATATCATAAAATATAAATCTGATGGCCCTGAGATTTTGGCCATGCATGCATGTGACATGTACCTATCCTGCACCCAAAAATCAGATTTTTGGGTGATGATTTTTCTAAGGTTTTTACTAAAATATGTAAAATCAAATAAATGACATTTTTGGAGGTATATAACTCCAACTGATCTCAAATTTGTGTGTCATACCCATTTAGTCAATTTTAGTCAATGGTCAAAATTTGAGACCAAATGGATCTCAGCATGTGGGGTAATTTCTCTTTGCATGTCTCTACATAAAAGAAATTGGGGTGTTAATAGCCACCATTGGTTTAAGGAAGCCTTAGATGGGTTTGAAGGTGAAAATCACCTTGCATGTCACTAAAACTTTGCCATGCAAGTAGGGTGACCTAACAATCCAAACCCTAGAGTTTGGAGGTCATTAGAGCTAGAATTATTAAGTTTTTCTATTTAATTTAAATTGTCACACCTATAAATTAATGAAATTTTTGGGGTAAAATCAACATGGAAAATTGTGAAACTTAGGCTTTGAAGTTTTTAGATCAATATTGTGCTACTGTGATTTTATCAGAATTTATTGTGACCTGTAGATGGTAGTTGTAGTGTAAATCCTTATTGGCACCCCACTCTTGGTAAATGTTAATTATGGATAAATACTCCCTGGAAAAATGTGAAACTTAGGCTTTGAAGTTTTTAGATCAATATTGTGCTACAGTGATTTTATCAGAATTTATTGTGACGTGTAGATGGTAGTTGTAGTGTAAACCCTTATTGGCACCCCACTCTTATTAAATGGTAACTATGGATAAATACTCCCTGGAAAAATGTTAAACTTAGGCTTTGAAGTTTTTAGATCAATATTGTGCTACTGTGATTTTATCAGAATTTATTGTGACCTGTAGATGGTAGTTGTAGTGTAAATCCTTATTGGCACCCCACTCTTATTAAATAGTAATCATGGATAAAGACTCCCTGGAAAAATGTTAAACTTAGGCTTTGAAGTTTTTAGATCAATATTGTGCTACTGTGATTTTATCAAAATTTATAGTGACCTGTAAATGGTACTTGTAGTGTACATCTTTATTGGCACCCCACACTTATTAAATAGTAATCATGGATAAATACTCTCTGGAAAAATGTGAAACTTAGGCTTTGAAGTTTTTAGATTAATATTGTGATACTGTGATTTTATCCGAATTTATAGTGACTAGTAGATGGTACTTGTAGTGTAAATCCTTATTGGCACCCACTCTTATTAAATAGTAATCATGAATAAATACTCCCTGGAAAAATGTGAAACTTAGGCTTTGAAGTTTTTAGATCAATATTGTGCTACTGTGATTTTATCAGAATTTATAGTGAACTGTAGATGGTACTTGTAGTGTAAATCCGTATTGGCACCCCACACTTATTAAATAGTAATCATGGATAAATACTCCCTGGAAAAATGTTAAACTTAGGCTTTGAAGTTTTTAGATCAATATTCTGCTACTGTGATTTTATCAGAATTTATAGTGACCTGTAGACGGTACTTGTAGTGTAAATCCTTATTGGCACCCCACTCTTATTAAATAGTAATCATGGATAAATACTCCCTAGAAAAATGTGAAACTTAGGCATTGAAGTTTTTAGATCAATATTGTGCTACTGTGAATTTATCAGAATTTATAGTGATTTGTAGATGATACTTGTTGTGTAAATCCGTATTTGCACCCCATTCATGTTAAATAGAAATCATGGTCAAATAATCCCTAGAAAAATGTGAAACTTAGGGTTTGAGGTTTTTAGACCAATATTATGCAATTGTGAATTTATCAGAATTTATAGAGATCTGTAGATGATACATGTTGTGTAAATCCTTATTTGCACCCCATTCATGTTAAATAGAAATCATGGTCAAATAATCTCTGGAAAAATGTGAAACTTAGGGTTTGAGGTTTTTAGACCAATACTATGTTATTGTGAATTTATCAGAATTTATAGAGATCTGTAGATGGTACTTGTTGCATAAATCTTTACTTTCACCCCATCTATTTGAATAGAAATTATGATTAAGGATTCCCTGGAAGAGTATGAAATGTAGGATTTGAGGTTGTTAGATCATTACTCATTGAGAACCTATGGTAAGAACTTGGAACTCATTAGGACATGATAGGGCCAAGGTTGCGTCTTAAGAGTCATACCTATTTCAATCTCACCTTGGTCTGCTAACAGTAGAAACTGAAAACATAGATTCAAACCCCTTCCTTATGGTCACCACCCCCAGAGTTACTAGCTCTAAGAGAATTGCAGATGCCCAATTAGGTTGAAGGATTAATCTCCAAGGGCAGTCATCGGAAATAAAGACGGGGTGCATTTAGTAAAACTATCAATTCAGGAATTTGACAAGGACCTATTAGGGGAGGCGAAGGATGACTTAGCAAGAAGTGAAAATTGTGATTGAGAGATAACACAAGGAAATAGTCGGTCACTAGGAATGACATGGTTCGTTGTTCAATAGAACACCGACACATGTCTGCCCGAGTCAAATGGTAATCCACTCTAGGATTTTAGAGCAATTGGAGAGCAAATGGGCATACAAGAATGGGTAGCAACTAAATAAAATAAATATCCTGGAAAGGGGGATTTGGGCTTCAATCACCATCACATTCCCTAGTACCATTGCGAGCCCTTCACCGGGTAATCCACGGGAAGTCAAGATTCACCCCAAGCTGCTAAGATCAACTAACAATAGACTAGAGTAGTAAAGTAGGAGAACTTGAAATATAATCTCCCTCCCAAATTTGGGAAGGAATGAAATAAGGACTGGGAATAGTCCTGCGAGCGATCAGATCAGGTTATAAGGAAGGACTGGGATAGTCCTGCGAGCGGTAGGCTCGGGTCATAAGGAAGGACTGGGATAGTCCTGCGAGCGATATGCTCGGGTCATAAGGAAGGACTGAGATAGTCCTGCGAGCGGTAGGCTCGGGTTATAAGGAAGGACTGGGATAGTCCTGTGATCGGTAGGCTCGGTTTATAAGGAACGACTGGGATAGTCCTGTGAGCAGTAGGCTCGGGTTATAAGGAAGGATTAGGATAGTCATGCGAATGATTGGCTCGATTTTTATAAATGTTGGTTTAGAATTATGAGCTGAAGGCTCAGTGGTAAGAGATAATACATATTTGCATATGCATAAGGTGTGGTGGGTCTTCGGTTCTGGCTTAGTCATCACACCGACAATAATTCGTTGACTCGGTAGTGCTAGTGGTTTGATTAGGGGCAGGTTGTTTTACTATACGTCCGACGGGACGAATTCCCTAAACCCTGCCTGCCCAATTCAGTTTAGTACGCAAGAGCTCGTGAGTACCGGGTACCGGTATCACAGCGTATGTTAGGGCCTAGGTCTTGTAGTGTGACTTACCCACCTAGGTGAGGAGACACCCGCTCCTCTGCCACCGCTTGACCACGACGGGAGGTGCCCGAGAGGTTAGCTACCTCCGAAAAGTGGGAACTAAAGGTCTGTATGTACAGAGTCGTGTGCGTGAATTGCAACATTTCATTGCATATCATAGCATAGCATTCTTGCATAAATCAGAGACCTCATCGTATAAATTAGTATGGGCTCTTTTATACGATGAGTTTACCTTAGTGTCAGATCCCTTAGCTTATGTGCTTTTGTGTGTGCATATAAGTTAAGGTTACATTCATAGCTGCTCTTATTTATTATACCTGTTTCTTTATATTGCATCGTCTTTTACTTATTGCTGTCACACTATACTCTGCTAGCATAGAATTGTTATTATTAAATGTTCAGTAATTATAAACTCTGCTAGTCTAGCCACATGTCACCTGCTTTTGATTTACCATTTGATGTCCTCTGCTTCCTCCTCCCGCACGGTGCCTAGGAGTCGCGGGTGGAGGCGGTGAGGAATATGTTGAGTCTTATAGACTGACGGTCGGTGGACCTCATCATTTTAGGGATGATGTGTCGGAACAGCAGGACCCCGTTCAGGAGACAGGACGGGATGAAGCAGAGTAGCCAATACACATCGTCGCAGCAGCAGCTACATGTTGACGCCAGGAAAATTCTGACCTCAAGATTCGGACCGATGCAGCCGGAGGCTACTCGCCCAACAGTCCAACGAGATGACTAAGCTGGCGACTACTGAAGAGCTAGAAGAGCAACACACAGGACCCCAGGTGTTGCGGCAGGGAGGTCCCACCACGTACCCAGAAGCTCCGAAGAGACTTCCCCTCCAAGACCAAAGAACGGCCGAGCAGGGTACGAGGAAGGCACCGACTTGGCTAGTACCGGGAGTAGCGGCCAAGTGCGACAGGTTCCAGAATGCAAGAGCAGGGTTTTGAAAGCTCAAGTCCAGGTGCCAATCCAAGTACCCCTGGGGTCCTATTTATAGGAAACCCAAGGGGTAGGGGGGTTTATAGCCCAGCCCCCAACCCGGCGACTATGGGTTACTCGGTGAGTATCTGCCATAGTCGCCCATCTGGCGAGTATTGGGTGCTGCTCGCACACGCCGGGCCAATAGTCGCCAGGTCTTCTGTTCCATACTCGCCAACCTGGCAAGTATTGCCTGCATACTCGCCGAGGTCTTCTCTTCTCTGCCTTGAACTGCCGGGCTCTGTGTTGACCTCTTTGACTTTGACTTCTGCCTACGTGGCCTTGGGGGGGTCCACCCTCGGAGAATGAGGGTTCTACACAATCCCCGCTCTTTGCGAGTAACGTAGTTGCTCGGAAAGAACCATCCAACCTTCACTCGACGAGCTTGCCTACTGGCGATTATTGGCCTATACTCGCCATCTCGCTGGCCGACGCTCGAGGTCTATAAATAGAGGGGCAGGGGTCTCTGATGGCACGTCTTTTCTGAACTCGCTCAAGATGGTGCGCGACTATGCTGCCGAGGCTAAGGCGGCCATGGCTGGTCTTGTCGGCCTTTTTGATGGCACTTCGCTCCCTCCTCACCTGGATCCCGCATCTGGCGACCTTCCATCTTCCAAGAAGAGGAAGAGGCTCGCCCAGAAGAAGAAGAAGAAGAAGAAGGAAAAGAAGAAAGTCGCCGAGGAAGAGGTCGCTGCTCCTTTGGGCGACCAACACCAGCAGCTGCTGAACGACCTGGGGCTTTCCAATGAGGGCGACTCGCCGGCCGCTGATCCTCCTGCTCCAAATATCGCCGAGGGGGCGAGCGTTCCTGAGATCTTGGCCCAGAATCCGTTGGAGAATCTCGCTTCTGTGTGAGGTGCGATTAATCTACTCGCCACCTTTTTTAACTGACCTCGACTTGGTCCGGGTTGCTGAATATTTCTTCTATGCTCACAGATTCTTCCACCATCGGTGCTCAGGAGGAGCCTTTAGCCGCACCTCCTCTGAGATCGTCGCCCATGATCTTGCCTATGGGTGGAGGTCGCTCAGGGCGAGTTCTTCACAGCTCCTCGCTGGAGAAGAGGCCGATGAGCGAGCAACGTGCTCCTTTGGCGGGCATCGTGCTTCCGCCTCCACCGCCACCGCCTCTTCAGTCTGTGGGGACAGCGAGTAGCTCGCAGCTGCCCGTAGGCGGGCTCCCGCCACCTCCTCCGTTCCCTCCTTCCAAAATTCTTCAGGGCGACCAGCGCCCTTCAACTTCTACTGCGCCTTCTACTCATCAGGGCGAGTCCTCGCGCCGTGGCGGGACTGGGGGCTCCTTGGGCTTCTTTCCTCCAAGGGGAGGAGGACGACCAGGCGATAGTCGCGGTCGTGGGAACGCGCCTCCTAGCCGGGATCAGACGGCTGGATCCTATACTGCTCGGCGAGGCGATCATCATCACAGCACGTCTCCCCAGCGAGGCAGGGGCTCTCCTCGCCATCGCTCTCGTAGTCCTCGGCCAGGTATTTGGTCGCCATTCCTGATAGTTGCCACTTTCTTCACTTGGTTCCTTCAGTCGTCAAAGCTCTGATATTTTTACCCTCTTTGCAGCTCGTGCTCGTACTCCCATAGGAGCCTTGATCGACGCGGTCGGGCTTCCTTCTCGCGAGTACCAGGAGAGGGCTACTCACGCAATTCTAGAGCTGGAATCCAAGCTGGAGCGCTTAGCGATCTACGAGCCTCATCGTCGCCTGACTGAAGTGGAGTCGCGCATAGAGCGTCTGGCGAGCAGCGATGCTCATCGTTGCCTGGCTGAGTTGGAGGCGCGGGTTTCTCGACTGGAAGAGTTCGATACTCGGCTGGTCGCTACGGAATCTCGCCTTCAGTCGGTCAACGAGCTTGAGCGCAGACTTGGGAGGCTCGAACATCGCCAACAACTGCACCATGACGAGCTGGTGGGGATGCGCGCGAGCATGGGCTCGGTTGGTCGGCTGGCGAGGATCGAAGACCAGCTACGTCAGGGCGAGGACGCGATGTCTGTGGCCTCCGAGCACTTCAGGCGAGCTCGCGGCTTGGGATGGGTCGGGCGACAACCTCAACAGCCAGACACTCAGGCGAACCTTCAAGCTCCTCCCTAGATGTTGCTTTTTCTTTATTTTTCTTCTTTCTAGGTCATGTCGCCTTTTGGCGAGTATCCCTGTACTGCTGAACTATTGCTTAATATTTATTCGGCGAGTATTAGAAACTCGCCTTTTATTACTTGCTTCTGCTTTCTTCTTCTGCGATGGTTTTCTTGATTTTTTCTATCTTCTTTTACCTTGGCGAGTATTGTCTGCGCGTCGCCTTAGGCATGGCGAGCTTGTTGATATTGGCGATTATAACTTGATACTCGCCACCCCCTTATTCCCGATCGCGCCGTCGTGCTCGATACGCCAAGCTACCCGACCACTATAAATAGGGGGGGGGGGGGGGGGGTGGGTGAGTCTTAATTACGCTTTGGCGATTTCCTAACTCTTGCGGGAGTATCCTCCGTCTCACTTTCCCCTTCTCTTCTTTGATACTCGCCTTTCTTTCCTTCCTTTCAAAGATGACTGACGAGGCGACCGTCCGGCGTGCCAATCACGCCAAGAATTTTGCGGCGACCATCTTCAAGAAGGCAGTCACGAATGAGAAAGATTTGGAGGTCGTCAGGGCGAAGTACCTCCCGCCAGGGTATGTCGCGAGGCTTCCTCGCCAGAGCGAGCGACTAAACACCTTTTTGACTAATGAGCGGGTGATCCCTATTCGCCACTTCGAGGTGGGCTTGCGACTACCATTGTGGACGGAGTTCTCCCAGATACTCCGTTACTTTGGGATAGTCCCTGCCCAGATCAACCCCAATGGGGTGGCGATGATCGTGGGCTTCCTTTGCTACCTGCGCGACCAGGGAATAGCCTTCGACCTGTCGGTCTTTAGGCGAGTATTCCATTTCATGGCGACTGGCGAGGGCGTCGTCTTCCTCTGCAGCCACGTCTGCACGCTGGTCGGCACTGCTAACAAGAATCATCGCTGGGGAGAGCGAATAGTCGTCATCGCTGGCGACTTTCAAGCCGTCCCTGACAAGTCCTTCCAGCCACCGGAGAGCGTCTTCGGGGTTTCCTTCCTAAGCGAGGGTGGCGAGAAGCTGCTCGAGGCTTTCAAAGGTCGCCGCCTTGATGTGGTATACTGGAGGAGGCGAGTAGATGAACTCGCTGAGGTTTTCGCAGGCGAAGGTAATCCACCGCGCGATTATTCGCAATACTCGCTCTTCGTCTTCATCTTGGCGACTAACTGGACTTATTACTCTTCTTGCTGCAGCAGTCCATGTCCTGCCGCGCGAGCTTCTTCCTGCGGTGGTGAAGGCGACGGCTTCCACACCAGGAGGTGCGGGGACTTCTGTTCGCGGGGAAGGGGTCTACTCGCCCATAGACTTGTCGCTAGGAGGCGATGAGCCCTTGATCATCGGCGAAGGATCTGGGCCTTCGAAGAAGCGGAAGGAGAGGGGCGAGCCCTCCGAGCCCTCGAGGAAGAAGAAGGAGGTCGCTCACCGGGACCTTGGCAAGAAGGCGGACCCTTCTGAGGCCGGCGAGCCCTATACCCACCCTAATTTCAACTTGGGTGTTCGTGGTGAGGACGCCTATGGTCGCCGCCTAGTCTCCTGGTCGGAGGGCGACCATGTGGTGTCTCTGAGCTCCAACCTTCCGCCCTGGTCAGAGGACTGGGAGGATCAGGGCGAGGCCTTTGACATGCTCCACGCCGTCTATGGTCGTGAGGACGCTGAGAGGCTGCGAGAGGAGCCTGCCGAGTACTTGGCACACCAGACCTCGCGATCTCTGCTGCGCTCCGCCGAGCTGGCGCACATGACGGCGAGGAGGTTGCTGGAGTACGAGGAGGTGATCCGGATCAGCACAAAGAAAATGATCTCCATGGGGCTCAAGGCGAAGGAGCATGAGGTACTCGCTTCTCTATGATACTCGCCTCCGGGATAGTCGCCATTTTGCCGAATAACTTGCTGACTTTGTGTGTCTTCTTGCTTTTGAAGATCGCCGAGGTGGAGATGGCGACAAAGATGTCCCAGCTGGAGAAAGAGCTGGATGACACTCGGCTGGCTTTGGAGGCCGCCCAAGTTCGCATCGCTGAGCTGGAAACTCGGCCTGCCGAGCAACAGCCATCGGTGGCGGGCCCCTCTAGGGTCGGCAAGCAGATCCGGATGCATGGCGACGATATGCCACGCGTTCGTCGAGAGATCGCGCGAGCTACTGGGACCGTCATCCTGAGTCAGCTGAAGGCAGACAATCTCCTGAAGCCGGCGGCAATGGAGTTGACAGTGGAGGACATCATCCCGGCGCTGCTCGCCGAGGAGTCCACCTCCCCCTTGCGAGCACCCTCACCGCCGTCCAGTGGTGCTGAGGATGACGATTCCGGGGACGAGGATGACGATGATGATGATGACGGCGATGATGATGTTGATGACGACGATGGTGGCGGCGAGCCAGATGTAGATATTGATGGCGAGAATGTCGCCTAGTCGCCTGGTCACCCTTTTTTGCTCGCCCGGCGACCTTTTGTAAACACCTTGAAGATTCTTTTGTTATAGACATCAAATATTTACATACGAAAAAGTCAAAACTTTTGCTCGCCTGTTTCCTTGGTGTTTGCTTTATTGTCTGAATGCCGCTTAAGCTCCTAGGCTCGAGGCGAGAATGAGTGCTCGCTAGGCTCTTAGGATCGCGACGAGATGGAGCATTTCTTCATTCTCGCACCTGTATACTCGCATATCATACTCGCGCATGTATGCTCGCCTAGGTACCCGCGCATGTATGCTCGCCTAGGTACTCGCGCGTGTATGCTCGCCTAGGTACTCGTGCGTGTATGCTCGCCTAGGTACTCGCGCATGTATGCTCGTATTCTTCAATATCTCCCTTGGTGGAATCGAGCTGTGGAGGCGATTTGGAGGGTTCTGAAGGATACATGCTCTCAAGGCCTCGCTCTGTACCTGGTGAAGAGCCTATGAAAATCATTTAATGATATTTAAGGGAGTTTTTTATGAGAGAAGGGGGTAGGGAACGGCAGTCTGGGAGGTCCGGAGGGACACCTCATCCCAAAGCCTTCATCCTACTTGGATACCAGATGTCGACGGAGGATGTCGTCAAGTAGGGAATGACGGTCGGGGAGATCGAAGGGGACACACCCTCCCGAGGTCTCCATCCTACTTGGGTGCTGGAACGTCTCCATCCTTTGGCCGGTCGAATCGATCGCTTCCCTTCTCAAGTTGGAGTATCGGCTTCCAGACTTTACCCTAGTAATCTCTACAGCCGGACGAGAAATGCAGTCGGTGGGAACCGCGGCCAACATGCAAGGGGGGAGCTGCTCTCGGCCGTCATTGCAGAGGCTTGGTCTTAAGGGAACGCACATCCGAGGCACTGTCCCATCATCCGTTCTGAGTTTTTACGAGGGTCAAGTCGGAGGCTCGTCTTCCTACCTGCGGCGGTGAATGTTGATGTAGGACGACGTCAAGCACGGAGTGGCAGTAGGGGAGGTCCAAGGGGACATACCATCCCGAGGCCTCCATCCGACTTGGCTGCTGGATGTGGATCGGACCTGCTTCCTGTTGCTCGATGAGTTTAGCAGGGAGTTAAGCACACTTTAGGCACAATAACTCATATGATCTGACACAATAATTTCGAAAATGAAATGCTTTGCTGCGAGCTTTTTAGCTCTCGAGGGTACATGACGCCTTTTTTCAAGGGTCCCCTGAGCTAGTGAAATCGATCATCCCTTCGCCGAATCGGAAGGTCGGCGTCCAGACTTCTTCCTGGTAATCTCTACAGTCGGACGAGAAATGCAGTCGGTGGGAACCGCGGCCAACATGCAAGGGGGGAGCTAATCTCGGCCGTTATTGCAGAGGCTTGGTCTTAAGGGAACGCACACCCGAGGCACTGTCCCATCATCCGTTCTGAGTTTTAACGAGGGTAAAGTCGGAGGCTCATTTTCCAACCTAGCGTGGAGATTGACTTCACCTGACTTCTTTATTTTGAAAACTTTGTTGATGCGAAAGAAGCTGCCTCGTCCCATGTTTCAGGGAGATGCAGATTTTATTCAAAGAAATGAATTTACAAGGATGGGATATACATATTCCCCCTTAGGGATAAAACCTTTTCAGGTCATCGCCGCTCCAGGTGCTCCCTAGCAGCTCGCCTTCCTGGTTCTGCAAGCGGTATCCTCCTGTCAGGAGTGCTTCCTGGATGATGAAAGGTCCTTCCCAGTTCGGGTTGAGCTTCCCGACGGCCGCAGACCTTCCTGCTGCGTCCACCTTTTTTAGGACCAGATCACCTGCTTGGAAGTGTTTGAGGCAGACATTTTTGTCAAAATGTTTTGCCACCCGGCGCTTGATCTCCTCTTGCCTGGTCGAAGCTAAATCTCGGAGTTCTTCGATGTAGTCGAGAGATAGCTTTTGAACCTCTTCATTCTCTAGTCGCCATTCTTCGCTTCCGTCCTCCGCAGCTACCACCCTTGGGCTTCTGACTTCGAACTCTACTGGAATGAGAGCTTCCGACCCGTGAGAGAGTTTGAACGGTGTTTCCCCTGTGGTTGAGCTAGGAGTGGTCCTCAGAGCCCACAGGATCGAGGGGAGCTGGTCTGCTTAGTTACCTCTTAGGTTCTCCACCTTCTTCTTCAGTAGGTTGATGATCAGTTTGTTGGCGGCCTCCACCTGGCCATTGCTCCTTGGGTGATGCACGGAAGCGAATCGGAGGTCGGTTCCTAGTTTCCTGCAAAAGTCCTCCAGTTCCAAGCTGGCGAACTGGGGACCATTGTCGGTGATGATGGCGAGAGGGATCCCGAATCTGCAGACGATCTCTCCCCAGATGAAGTTCTTCACGACTTGAGAGGTGGTCTTGGCCAGGGCTTTGGCCTCGATCCACTTGGAGAAGTAGTCGATCATGACGAGAACGAACTTTCGTTGTCCACTGGCTTGAGGGAAAGGGCCGATCAAGTCCATCCCCCAGATGGCGAACGACCATGGGGAGATGATCGATCGGAGCTGCTGGGCCGGCTGCAACTGAAGGGGGGCGAAGAGCTGGCACTTTTGGCACTTCTTCGAGAAGATCTCAGCATCCTTCCGGATAGTAGGCCAGAAGTAACCATGCCTCAAGACCCTCTGCTCCAAAGTGCGAGTCCCAGAATGACTTCCACACTCTCCCGAGTGGATCTCTTCCAACACTCGGGGTACTTCGTCTTCAGAAACACATCTGGCCAGGGGGCCCGAGATGGTCTTGCGGTATAGTTCCCCATCTTGCAGGAGGTAGTATGCTGCCTTGTACCGAAATCTTCTTTTATCCCCTTCGTCTGCCGGGAGCTGGCCGCTGGCCAGGAATGCCACGAAGGGATCCATCCACGAGGGGCGTTGCTCGATCTCCATCATCTCTCCCTCTTCAATGGACGGGCGGAATAGCTCGGTGATAGTTCCTCCAGCCCTTGGCCCGTACTTGGCGAGGCGATCTGCTGCCGAGTTCTCCTCCCTTGGCACATGCTTGACGAAGAAGGACTGGAAGCCTCCCATCAGCCCTTTCACTTTTATCAAGTACTTCTGCAAGGTGGTGTCGCGCACCTCGAACTCGCCTTGAATCTGCGACGCGGCCACCATTGAATCCGTGAAAGCCCGGACATCACGGATCCCCAGCTCCTTGGCAAGGCGCAAGCCTGCCACTATGGCCTCGTACTCTGCCTGGTTGTTTGTGACGGGGAAGAGGATCTCGACGGCTTGCTCGATTCTTGTTCCCTGTGGGCTGACGAGCACGATGCCCACCCCCACAGAGCTTTTGCCCGAAGCTCCATCAACAAACATCTTCCAAGGAATTGGATTGAGCACCTCTTCTCCTGGCTCCGCTTCCACCGAGAAGTCAGCCAAGAAGTCTGCTACTGCCTGGGCCTTGATCGCCACTCGGGGAGAGAAGGAAATGTCGAACTCGCTGAGTTCTACCGACCATTTCGCCAACCCCCCTGAATGCTCCACTCCCTCTAGGACATTGCGGAGAGGATGATCAGTCACCACTCGGATGGAGTGAGCCTGAAAATAAGGCCGGAGCTTTCGCGCCGACACCACCATGGCGAAGGCAAGCTTCTCCAGGATTGGATACTTCAGCTCCGCCTTCTTCAGTACCCGGCTGACATAGTAGATGGGTAACTGCTTCCTTCCTTCCTCCCGGACCTAAACGGAGCTCACCGCCTCTGCTCCTACTCCCAGGTAGACGAGCAGGTCTTCGCCTTCTTTCAGGCTCTAGAGGAGAGGTGTCTGAGTCAACTGCTCCTTCAGCTTCCCGAACGCCATCTCACATCCTTCAGACCACTCGAAGCTTTTCGCTTTGCGGAGTGTCTTGAAGAATGGAGAACATTTCTCTCCGGCCTTAGAGAGGAAGCGGCTAAGACCCGCCAGCCTTCCTGTCAACCTTTGGACTTCCTTCATCGTCTTCGGGGATGGCATCTCCAGGATCGCCTTGACCTTGTCGGGGTTAGGCTCTACTCCCTCCGAGGTAAGGAGATGCCCCAGGTACTTCCCCCTTCCTGCTCCGAAGACGCACTTCGCCGGATTGAGTCGCATCTTGAATCTTCTTAGCGTCGCGAAGGTCTCTGCCAGATCGGCTATGTGTTCCTGGATACTCTTGCTTTTGATCAAGAGGTCGTCCACATACACTTCCAGGTTTCTCCCCTTTTGCTCTTTGAAAATATGGTCCATCATCCGTTGATAGGTGGCTCCCGCATTCTTCAAACCGAAGGGCATCATTTTGTAGCTGTAGCAGCCATCGTCGGTGATGAAGGAGACATCGCGGCAATCGGGGGGATGCATCCGGATCTGGTGATATCCTGAAAACGCATCAAGGAAACTCATCACAGAAAAACCGACGGCTGAATCAACCAGCGCGTCGATTCGAGGCAAGGGATAACAATCCTTCGGGCAGCTTTTATTCATTAAGGAAAAATCCACACACATTCTCCAGCTTCCCCCCGCCTTTGTCACCATTACAACATTGGAGACCCAGCCTGGGTACTGGATCTCCGATACAAAACCTGCATCGAGCAGTTTTTTAACCTCCTCCCTAATTGGCTTGGCGAGGATGGTGGCGGTTCTCCTCTTCTTTTGGCAGACGGGCTGGACAGTGGGATCCAGGTTGAGGCGATGACACGGAACCTCAGGGTCGACTCCTGGCATCTCAGCTGCGCTCCAAGCAAAGATGTCGACGTTCTTTTGCAGACACGCCGACATCTCGATCTTCTCCTCGGTCTTCAGCGACCCGCCAATCTTCAGCAGCCCCGGCACTCCCGCTGTGGAGAGTACCTCGATCTCCTCGACCTCTTCAGCCACTTCCAGCCTGGCCGGGCTCTCCAGCACTCTTCCGAACTCTTCCGCGTCAGCCATCCAGCTGATGGTACTGACGGCGCTAAGATAGCACTCCCTAGCGGCTCTTGGATCGCTCCTGATCCTCACCTGGACGTCTCCCTTACAGTACTTCAGGCACTGATGGTAGGAGGATGGGATGGCTTTGAAGGCGTTGAGAAGCGGCCTCCCAAAGATGGCCCTGTAACAGCTCGGGGCGTCAACGATGATGAATCGACAGCTGATGGAGGTGCCACCGAGCGTTATAAGGAGATCAGCTCCTCCTTCCACTTCCTTCTTCTCTCCGGAGAAGCCGAAGAGGGGACCATCAGGTGCCCGAACCCTGGCAGCTTCGACTCCCAGTCCGCCAAACGTCCCCTTGAAGATGACGTTTACAGAGCTACCGTTGTCGATCAGAATTCGATCAACGGTGAAGTCCTCCACCGCGGCTTGAATCACGAGGGCATCATGGAAGGGATTCTCGTTCCCTAGCATGTCCTCCTCGGAAAAGGTAATCTCCTCCATCGGGGGTGGTGCTTGTGAGGTCGAGGCGACACTCCTGCGGTAGATCTGATGGAGGCTCCCCTTGCGGGAAGCTTCCAGCCCTGCTCCCCCATGGATTACTCCAACTCTGCCTCCCTGGCCCAGGTCTCCCCGACCTCAATGGTCGACCCGGTCCTCGTTCCTCCTTCGAACGACGGCAGCCTGCCCTGCCTGAGGCTCGGCAGGGGCCTCTATCCTCCGCTGCTCTCCTCCAGCTTCTCCTGCTGCCAGCCTCCTCCGTGCTTCCCAAAAGTCTGGGCAGGCAGCCATGGCATGTCCCCCCACCTGGTGGAAGTCGCAGTAGAGGGGAACCTCTTCTGCTTGACGCCTCCTAGGCTTCTGCTTCTTCCTTCCTTGACGGCGGCCTCGCCCGGCTACCGCCATTGCTTCATCTCTCCTCCTCTCCTGACGCCTCTCTGGCTGGCGAAAGGGCCTTCTTTCTGGGGATCTCCCCCTTTGATATTGACGCTGGCGCCGTCCAGCCGGCCTCCAAGGTGGCCGGTTGACGGGGACCTGGTAGCGCCTTCCTTCCTCCTGACGTTCAGGGGACTCGACGGGCCTTCTCTCCACGATCCTCCCGGTTTCCTTCCTCCTGAGCTCCTCCTTCTTCTTCTCTTCTTGCCGCTCCGGCCTCTTCCTTTCCTCCCTTCGGGGCTCCTCTCTCTTCCTCTTCTCAGGGATTCCATCCCTCTCTCCATGGTCACCTCTGGTCACCTGTGCCAGCCTCGCCAAGAAGTCGGGGTTGGAGGCCTCTCCCCGGACAAACTTATTGGCCCTCTGAATGAGGTTGTCGTAGGAGTAGGGAGGATTCTCACTGAGCTCCAACTTGAAGAGGCCTTGACTGATGCCGAATGTCAGGGCCAGCAACAGGATGTTGCTATCCACCTCCTGGATTTGCAGAACCTCCTCCTGGAAACGCTCGATGTAAGGTCCCAATGCCTCATCTGGCCCTTGCACGAGGTAGAACAGGGTCGTTGCCTCCTTCTTCAGCTTCCGGGCCGTGTCGAACTGGGTCGTCAGCCCACGACACAGGTCTTCGAAGCAGTAGATTGAGCCTGCGGGCAACTGGTGGAACCAGTCCCAGGCCTTTGCTCGGAAGGTAATGGCAAACAACCTGCACTTGAAGGCGTCCGACATGGTTCGGATTGAGACTATATCCTCGAACCATTGGATGTGCCTGACGGGGTCCTCCTTCCCCGAATAGTAATTCAAGGCTGGGTCCCTGAATCCTTCTGGCACGGGCGCGGCGAGAATCTCCTTGCAGAAGGGGCTCCTCCCTCCTGCCCGGCGACGATCCTCCACTTGGCGAGTATCACCACCATACTCGCCATATGGGCGAGTATCCGGGTACCTCGCCTGCTCGCCCGGCTCGCGGAAGCGAATACCTTGCGAGGTTGGCTGGTAGAATTGCGACCTCCTTGGTCGCTCGGTTTCATCCTCCACGTGCTCCTTTCCTGCTCGCCGAGGGGGACTCCCTCCCTCGGACGGAACTGGGCGATGCGGCGAGGTCGCAGTGACCTCGGCGCGCGGCTGAAGCGCTGCTCGCATGGCTCTCTCCATGCGCTGCGCGAAGGCTTCGAAAACCTCCAGCGTCACGAACCTGCCAGTTCTCGTCGAGTTGCCGACCTCCTCCTCATGGTCGCCACCTACGACCATCTCGCCTTCTTGCCGAACTTTCCTTCTCTGACTGCGGTCCACGCTCACCGCACCAAAGTGTTGACGCCAGGAAAATCCTGATCTCAAGATTCGGACCGATGCAGCCGGAGGCTACTCGCCCAACAGTCCAACGAGACGACTAAGCTGGCGACTACTGAAGAGCTAGAAGAGCAACACACAGGACCCCAGGTGCTACGGCAGGGAGGTCCCACCACGTACCCAGAAGCTCCGAAGAGACTTCCCCTCCAAGACCAAAGAACGGCCGAGCAGGGTACGAGGAAGGCACCGACTTGGCTAGTACCGGGAGTAGCGGCCAAGTGCGACAGGTTCCAGAATGCAAGAGCAGGGTTTTGAAAGCTCAAGTCCAGGTGCCAATCCAAGTACCCCTGGGGTCCTATTTATAGGAAAACCAAGGGGTAGGGGGGGTTTTATAGCCCAGCCCCCAACCCGGCGACTATGGGTTACTCGGCGAGTATCATGCCATAGTCGCCCATCTGGCGAGTATTGGGTGCTGCTCGCACACGCCGGGCCAATAGTCGCCAGGTCTTCTGTTCCATACTCGCCAACCTGGCGAGTACTGCCTGCATACTCGCCGAGGTCTTCTCTTCTCTGCCTTGAACTGACGGGCTCTGTGTTGACCTCTTTGACTTTGACTTCTGCCTACGTGGCCTTGGGGGGGTCCACCCTCGGAGAATGAGGGTTGTACACTACAGATGCATGAAGACAGAGTTTGATAGCTTCCGCATAGATGTAGAGTGAGAGTGTTGTTGCATTATATTTGAACATGTACTGGGCGTAAGCCCCTATTCTTTTAGTTCTTTCTCATCGTGGACATTATAATCTTGTATTATGATAAATATATAATGTGATTTTGTGGACTTGTTTCATTTAATACATCAATTACTATGATTATGGTTGGCCTAGATGATGATGAATAGCGGTCAGGATCGACGTCTTGTGGCGGCGACCATTGGGTGTAATGGTGTCGCCGCGAGACGGCGGTTCTGAGCGGTAAGACCCGGGAAAGAATGCATAAAAAAAGAGGGTCTTACAGAAAACACCCCGGATTTATAGTGGTTCCCTACAAGATAATGTGTTTAGAGGTAGTCCACTGTCCCTCCCTCCCATCTAGCAATGAACTAGACTAGGCAACTTCTCCAACTCAGATCTCTTCTCAATAAGTAGATCCTACAACTCAGGTTCACAAAGAACCCTACTAAGCTCAGACGTTGCAAGTCTTACAATAACTCAGATCTTCACCAAGATCCTACCAAACTCAGGCTCACATAGAACCCTACCAATATCAGGCTCACACGGTACCCTACCAATCCCAGGCTCACACAGAACCCTACCAATCTCAGGCTCACACAGAACCCAACCAATCTCAGGCTCACACAGAACCCTACCAATCTTAGATCTATTACAAGATCTTACAAGCTCAGGTTCACAAAGAATCCTACAGAATGATACAGAAGAGTTTGATGTTGTAGAAGAAAAGAGTTCAAGATGAAAGCTTTGAAATAGCAGGTCTTCTTATTCTTCTTACAACAGTAAGCCCGGAGATCTTGTGAATAACTGAACCTTTCTTTTTAAATCTTCTCTTGACCATCACTGCACAGCAGTGAAGTCTTCTTCTTGTTAATTTTTTCTCTCTCTTTTGTAAGTATGTCTGAGAATAAACTTGAGAAGGAATACTAAGCAACCGGTATTCTGTAAATAAAACAGTGTCTCTTTTATACTGCTCTGCAATTTTGCATAAAGGCCCTTATTGATTATTCCATAATCAATTTGCCATTTTGAAAAGTTTGACAGAATTAGAATAATATTTTATCATAAATGACTTGCCGTTCTTGGAACTTGCAGAATATAGAAGTAATAATATTCTTCATTAAATACTATGCAACGACTATATTCTGTAGAGAATATATCATTTATTACTCCTCGATCGGTGCGCAAGATAGGCGGCGTGCACATTCCTTGAATACCAATTTCCAAGAAAGTTTGTGCATTAAATGCAGCTCTGCAACTGTCAAGACGATAAAATTCCTTCAAGCCGATATCGTGTTGATAGTGTCGACGATATGTAATCTACACGACGATATCGTCGACATACTTCCTTCTTCAAGACTTTACTTGATATCTCAACGATATTTCTTCTTCTTGATGATATCGTCGAGATGCTTCTTTTTATATGACACAGACTTATTCTTCAAGTTGATAATCTTTCTTCAAGATGATATCATCTTGATCTTCTAGAGGATATAAGGTCTTCAAACCGATGTTGTCTACATGATCCTTACTTCATGACTTAATGAGTTATCTCAACAATATGTCTATAATCTTCAAGACTATACATCTTCTTCAAGATGATATCATCGAGACATCTGAACTTAGCTCTATCAACGATAAGCTTTCTTCAAGACGATATCATAGAGACTGAATCGACGATATGATACATTTCTCAATGATTCATCAGCTGAGTCTTGAGACGATATTTTACTTAGTAGGCCTGGGGGAATTTCTGCGCATTTCGATACAAAAGCCCGCTGCTGCCCGACCATGTTCACGTAAAGTCCATGCAAGCTGTCACCTTTCCATGGTGAACATGTCATTAATCCCATGCATGCATTATTACTATGCCCATGCATGCCGCCCGCCATTTCCGCCAACTCCGCAAGCAAGCACAAGTCCATGTTGCTGCCACATCATCACCGTAACCCATGCATATGTCGCCCACTTCCATTTGTTGTCTGTGTCCACATCTTTCATTCCTCCTATTAATTTCCATGCAAACCAACATGCACGTGAACTCTTCATATTACCTCCCCCTCTCCATTAAATACATGCGTTTATAATATTCATAATTCTGCCACTTTTCATTCCTCCTCTTCATGAATCTGCCACTTCATATTCCTCCACTTCAATGCAGCCACTTCTCTCTCCTCAATTCAATTCCATGCAGCCCGTCCACTTTGAGCTGCCCATTCACGTGACTTTAATGAGCTGGCCGTCCAACTCCTCGACTCCAATTAAGATGCAACCTTTCCTCTCCCACCTAGTTCCATCTCTTCATGCAGCCGAGTCATTCTATCTCGATCCAAAGTGCCGTTCAACTTCATTTTAATACAAGAGCCAGCCAACTCATCAACTAGGAGCTGACCACTTCTCCTCCAATCAAGAGCAGCCACATCATTCTCTCCAATCAATTCATCCCGCCTCTCTCCATGGTGCTGCCATTTCATCTTCTCTTCTCTTTAATTGCAAACAGCTGGCCTCCACATGTTTCCCCCCATTGCTAGCCGAAATTCCATTTGGAATTCCATAAGCCACCATCATTTACTCTTCCCCCATCTAGATTCTTCTCTTGGGATGATTCTAGATGGTTTTTTTGCATCTATATAAGGGGCACAAATTCAAGGCTTTGGAGGTTGAAAAAAGTTGGAGAGTGCTGGAGAGAGAACAAGTGCAGGTTTATTTTGAGAGCAAGAGAGTTTTTTCTTTATTTTGTACTCGCTCTTTTATTTAGTAGAATATTAGTGTCGTCTTTCTATATTGTTGTAACCTCTTTTTTATTGTTAATGAAAATGTCCTTTTTATATATTATTATCGTCTTTTTATTTAATATGAGTAGCTAATCCTTTTTAGTGTTCGATCATGAGGATCCATGGATTGAGATGAGATTTTTGCGTCGTTTCTAAGTTTTATTTTTGCTGAATTTTATCTTGATCCTTCTTCGATTTATTTTGCATCGACTCCGTATTTCCGGTATACGGTAGTAGATATTTGATCTCATTTTATAGTAGTCGAGAGACTCGTTAATTTGAAAGATCACTTGAAGAAGGAAGGAGTTGCACGCAATCCTAGAGATAGGACGACGTAAATCCTCCGGATTGGAGTCAAATCCAATAGTGTGGCTCACTTCGATAATGCAACTTTAGCCCTTTTGATTCGTAAAGAGATTTCGGTCAAATTGTCTAGAAGTTAGGAGATTTAATGCTCTAGCGAGATTATTTCTTATTTTCGATCCGCCACGGTCAAGATTAATTATGCAATCTTAAAACTTTATTTTTTATTTGTCTTCTCTCTTTTCATGGTGAATCATTGATCGAATGCTATCTTTTTAAATATAAATTTATCATTTTCAATTTTCATTAGTTCGTCTTTAAATTTTCAAACCACAATAATCGTACGGTAGGATAATAGTTGGAAGCGTGAGTAGTAATACTTGACAGCCCCGTGTTTTAAATACGACATTGGTACTACGGTTCGATAGGTACACTTGCCTTTTCAGATTGATCGTACATTACTTTTATAGTCTTGATACTAATAGTATAGTCTTGATACTTGTAACGATCCAGGCCCACCAACACGGGACCCAGCTGGACCGCCAGCACCCTCCCAACCCAGGCCCGCCAACACGGGACCCAGCTGGCACCGGAAGGGTTCAGCCTAACCAGATGGTCTGCAGACCATGCACCCCAACCCCTCTCTGTCCCACCACAGGGCACAGCGGGTTGTTGGAGACCGCGTCCCCCTTTGATGAGAATTGAGCCAGTTAAGCGGCAGCGCGTGGACTTCCCAGGAGGTCACCCATCCCAGAACTACTCCAGCCCGAGCACGCTTAACTACGGAATACTTTCACTTCTCATCAACAATTGAGCTGCACTGTTCCCAATAATCTCTTTACATTTAAAGAAGTCATAACTCACTTCAATGATAAACGTCAAGTGATAAATAGAATCAAAATTTGAAGTCATTCAACAAGTATAATGTGATTCATCTATCAACATGATATAAATAGAGATAATGTTTTAAGACAAAATATTTCAGTCATTTGCCCAAGTCATTTTCAGACAAAATATTCCATGATCTTCAGGTCCTGCTGCTGCTTCCCTTTCCTTTTCTCCTCTGCCTTTCATAGAAGCTGGTTGGTTTTGGAATTTTTTTTGGAGATGGAGGAGGACCATGAGGGAATGCTAGCTTATGATTTCTCCTTCTCTCCATTTGATTTAAATGCAGATTCCAGTCAGTAGAATAGTAGATTCGTTCTGACCCATCTTGAGGGTATCCAAACTCCATCCAAGCTTCTGAGATTCGGGCCCTGAGAGTAATTCTCAAAACCAACACCGGGGCTCCAAGGAAGAGGATCGAAAAACCTCAAGGAAGTTATGAGACACAAAAATGAAGAAGTGGAGGCGAGAGTAGATGGAGAGTAGACAAGTAACTTAGGAGATTTGTGACAACACCTCGCCAACTCTGAACAGTAGTCGAGGCTTGCATGAGATGCCGGATTGACGACCTGAGTTCGATCTCTCATAACCGAGGAATTGTTTCTTCTCTCCCCTTGTATCCGCATTCTCCCTTCTCCCCAAATCTTGGATGCTTGAGGTCTTTGATTTGACATGGTTGTATGTTATTTTATTCAATCCTTAGCGAGAAGAAATCACGTACTTTCATGCATTGTGAATTTATGGTATTGTATTTGTTTTTCTTTTACTTATTTATTGTGGTTGGATGAATGTGTGCCTATTTCATGTTGGAATGTTAATACTCTTAAAGTAGTTAAGAAAACCCCTTTAATCCAAGGATCAATTAGCTTATCTAGTGAAACATATCAAATTTTGGGTATCTTCACTCTATGCTCCTTGTGGATTCGAGAAACTCATTCACACTCTATTACTTCGACCGATTAATTATCTTAGCATCAACACCGGGATTTGCAACCACACATGAGAGCGGTACAGTAATAGTCTCTTTGATTTCCTCTTCACTTCTTCCAACAAAGAAGATGACTAAATCATAAAAGTGTGAGTAAATGAATCACATGTTTTATTGTAACATTTTTATAATAAGAAAACTTCAAAACATAAACATATAGATACTTTAAAGGTATGATAAAAATACATTCAACAAGCACACATCAACATTGTAAACATAAGCAACCCCAAAAACAACAACTCTTTATGGGGCGGATAAAAATACATGCAACA
The DNA here is from genome assembly GCA_033032865.1 of Dactylorhiza incarnata. Lineage (NCBI taxonomy): Eukaryota > Viridiplantae > Streptophyta > Magnoliopsida > Asparagales > Orchidaceae > Dactylorhiza > Dactylorhiza incarnata. Next base: position 2,563,884 of record JAWHQI010000337.1, read on the forward strand.
AACATAAAATATGGTAAACATAAGCAACCCCCAAAACAACAACGGTATTAAAAAATACTTGATCCCCAAACCCACAAGATCAAACAATAGATCCAGCATGCCAATATGATATTTCTGAAATCCATGAATATTGTTGTTCAAATACCGATCATGTGCAAACTTGGGAACAAATGCAGTATCCTGCCGTGTTGCAGCTTCCATCTATGGCACTCGTGAATTCGCCTCTACAAGTTGTTGCGCAATTCCTGCTGCTCAAGCACGACCACCTGAAAATTAAGCTCTTCATATAGCACACCCTCCCGGCCTTCACGGCCGCCTCAACCCTCATATCTTCATAAAGACCATCAAATATATCAACATGCAACTATTGATAAAGACAATCAAATATATAAACATGCAACTATTCATAAAGACAATCAAATACATAAACATGTAACTATTCATAAAGATGAATATATAGAGATAATAGAAAATGCACATTTTTCGCCCGGGCACGCGCATTTCGCCCGGGCGCGCCTTTTTTACCCCCGCATGCTTTTTTCGAAAAATGCGCGTCTACTCGAAAAAATGTGCGCCCGACCGAAAAATGCGCTCCCGGGTGAAAAACGTGCGCGCATGAGAAGTGTCTGGGCGAAAAAAAACTGTCTGGGCGAAAAATGCGCGCCCGGGAGAAAAAAGACGCACCTTGGAGAAAAAATGCGCCCCTGGGCGAAAAACGGGCTATCGGGCGAAAAAACATGCGCTCAAGCGAAAAATGCGTGTCGGGCGAACAAAGAGCGTCCGGCGAAAAATGCGCGGCACAGTGAAAATGCGTGCCCAGCCGATCGAAAAATGTGCATTCTAGAAAAAACGCTCTCTCGTGAAACAATGTGCTCCCAGGCAAAACAATGAACACCTTAGAGGAAAAATGCGCGCTCGGGCGAAAAATGAGCGCTCGTGAGAACAACGCGTGCTCGGGCAAAATAACGCGCGCCCGGGTGTTAAAATGTGCACTCAGGAAAAAAGAGCGCGCCCGAGCAAAAATACGATGTCGTGCGTAAAAATGCGCGTCGAGGAAAAATGTGCGCGTCCTTGGCGATAAAACATGCACCTGGGCTTAAAAGCACACAACCATGCGAAAAAACGCGTGCCCGGTCGAAAATTGCGCGTCGGGTCGAAAAAGAGCGCACGTGGGCGAAAAAACGCTGGCCTGGCCGTAAAGCGCCCACCGGGGCGAAACGAGTGCGCTCGAGCGAAAAAAATGTGCACTCGGATAAAATACGCGCTCCTCGGCGACAAAGCGTGCGCACGAGCGAATAAAGTGTGCCTAGGTAAATAAAAATGTGCACTCGGGAGAAAATGCTAGTCCGGGCGAAAAAATGCACCCCCGGACGAAAAATGCGTAGTGACCAGAATTATCCAATTCTTATATAGATTGGAATGAATTGACTTAGGTCAAAATGAATTACATGAAATTCATTAGAATTTCAATTTCAACCGACGAAAAACAAAATTGTAATTATATGTTTAATTTTGATTCCAGATCTAAATTATGTCCAAACGAATTGACCTTAATGGATTGTAGACACAAATTAAAGTAATAGAAAATCTATTGAAAATGTCCGCTTTTGAAGAATTTTTTCGAACCAGACAGTCTCCCTGAGGAGGGGACGCGTGTGTTACATTTTTTTTGCGTGTATGGCTGGAAAGAGGGGAAGGCAGTAAATTAGGAGATCGTTTCGATCTCCTAATCGGAGTCCGGGACGTGGACGAAACAATTTTGCGCTTTTGACTCCAATCGATTTATTTTGTGCCAACATATACATGATATTTGCAAGCACTTTTCTTGTTGTTGTTCTTAGCGAGCCTTTTAATCCATATGATTGCACAGGTACTCTCACACGATAGAAAAATATAATCAAAATACCATTTTTTCCAATTTACGTGCTATACACACACTCGTTATGAATATGGCTACGCACACACCGTAACCATATAATTTGTTATATGCACACCCATTATTGGGGATTCCGGCTATCCGCTGCCCAGAATCCCTATAAATTTAGGGTGCCAATATCATTTGCCCCCCAAGTTTCGGGATCCGTAGCCGGAGCGAGAGGAGAGAGAGAACTTTTCCCAAGTTGTGTGCGTGGACGGGCTACCGCGACCATGTCAGAGGTAGGCAGAGCGGTGATGGCATGGAAGGAGATCCGTGAAAGGGGAAGGCGATGCAAGGGTGGAAAGTGCGTACGCACACGCGCATTTGCGTGCAGGTGCGCACAACGCACGAGCAGGGGGCGTGCAGGCGTCCGCGCGGGGGCGGCAGGAGGGGGCATGCAGGTGTCTCTAAAGCACTCTCCTCCATCCAAGCCATAAGGTCTCAAGTACACCTGATTCCATGCCCACATCTCCAGAGCACAATATTATTCCCTCTCCTAATCAACCTCCGCTAGCCACTGAACCCATCCACCTTGATACCATATCCTTCTCTATCTCTTTCTACTTCCTAGGTGAATGGAGTGCTTTGTAAAACGAGCCTCAAACATCAACTCCTCACGGAGCTTGCCAAAGCATGGGACACACACTCTCCCATTCTTCTTTAAGAGTCCGTCGAAAATCATCATCTACACTGGTTGCCTCCTCAAACATCAACTGCCCTCGCCTTGCTCGGCTTCCAACACTAACGGTTGAAACTCATCATCTACACTGGTTGCCTCCCGAAACTGATCAGCTAAGTCACACTGCATCTCGATCCAGTTCAAACGGGCTACACTAGTCTCGTACCTATCAACATAAGCAATGCCAAGAGACTCACAGTCTCACACCAACTGCTCATCGTGCGCTTCAATCTAATTTCCCTGCCAAAATTACTTTCTACTTAGAGCATCTGCCATAATATTGGCCTTGACCGCGCATACTGAATCACTACGTCGTAATCCTCAAGGAACTCGACCCACATATGATGCCGCATGTTCAGATCCTTTTGGTCCAAGAGATAATCTAGACTCTTGTGGTCAGCGAAGATCTCAACTTTCGCACCGTACACATAGTGCCTTCACAATTTCAGTGCAAAAATTACAGTCGCCAATTCCAAATCATGGACGGGGTATTTCCTCTCACGAGGCTTCAACTGCCTAGATCCATAAGAAATCACGTTACCATGCTGCACAAGCACGCAACCCAAACCGCAACCTGGCACGTCGCTTATAAAGATTTGAAATTTGTCTGTCCCACTAGGAAGGCTTAAAATCGGAGCATGCATCAACCTTTCTTTCAAGGTTTCAAATGCTCGGGCGCACTCCGGTATCCAAAAAAGCTTTTGAGCTTGCGAGTGTGAGAGGTGAGGGACAATGCTATCCGTGAAAAGTTCTCAAATAACCTTATGTAATAACCAGCTAGTCTAAGGTGTAACACCCGCCCCGTCACATAGAATATAACAGTAGTTCCGGCCGGGACGAGACCTGTAGCTGATACCAATTTGTAACACCCGCCCCGTCACATAGAATATAATAGTAGGTCCGGCCGGGACTCCACGCCATATTAAATGGACAGTAACGCGCGTTACATAATTAGCAGTTAAATAGCTTCAAATAAACTATCTCAGCATACACTGAGTCATATACAACGGAAGCATTTATTAAAAGTAAAACCAGATTACATAAGGTGTCCACTTGTTCACTAGAAATGACCATACATAAAGTTAATTTCAAGTCTTGCTTACATCAAAAGTGGCTTCCAAACATCGGCACGCAGGTCGGCCACACATGAAAAACAGTAAACAAACATTGTAGCCTTCGAGGGCCAGCAGAGCGCAGCAGCTGGGGTTCCAGCCCGCTATTTCTCGCTCGTCTCGCCAGGACCTGTCAAAACACAATCCACCAAGCAGTGGGAAAATAGGTAACCGGTCAGCTTTAGCTGACCCAGATTTATAACGACCCCACCCCATGCCCGGGGCGGTGGTACTCCTTCCCTGCAAGCAAGCAATAACAACATATATTTCATCGGTGCGTTTAAGCACCGCATAGAAACAATCACCATATACGTCGACTCGAGGCCGCACGTATTGTGCTCTCAAGGCACACTCCATCCAAAAGTCCTTTTTGAACTTGGATGATCCATTGAGCTAAGCCGGCATTCTTCCATAAGACGGTGCACCGAGGGGCGACCTCTTCACCGACCAATATGGACGGGTTCAGTTCCAGCTAGTCCCGGCTCAATCATCGCGAACAAACAACACGATGCGGGTAAACTTTCACCTCATCCCGATCACATAGACAACCTCACAGGGTCATCGCCCCGGCCCCCGGGGCCACTGGAAATCATACCTCGTTATCTTAAGGACCACTGGCAATAGCGCTGGCGCTAGCACTAGCGCTGGCGCTAGTTACAGAACTCCCGTTCTGTCTGTTCTTTCAGGTATTTTCTAGAGGTCACCTCCAGAACTCCCTGCAGCACATCACAACACTCAGAACCCGAAAAACAAGCATACATACTCGGAGTCTTCTCCGGAGTGCAATATCAACATCACCGATCCAGACCAACCTGTCCAGATGGGCTTCACACAGTATGTCTATGCCCGTAAAACGATCCAGACTCTATATACAATTTCTACGGGGATAATCCATATCGACCCGTCAGAAGAATCTTATCCACTAATTAGTGGAAATCTTCCTGCTACTATGCAAATCCAAGGACTAGCATGTCTAGATATTAAGGAGAAGAATCGTTACCGTTGGTGCTCTTTTTGGTGCCATAGGGTTAAGCTTCCTCTCCACGGATCAAACGATGGCACAAGCGCGCAAGAGATCTACTACCCGGTCTTGCTCTAGCCAAAATGGACCTCCTTCCTCTTCCTGGACTCTGCCTTTGCCTTGGAGAGAGTCTAAGTAAGAACTTTGAGGAGAATCCTCAATTTTGAGGGTTATATATATAAAATCGCTATAGCAACTAGCGCCCGACGCTAGCTCAAAGGCGGTATGGCCGACTTTATCCATAACCACATATGGAATTCGTCGAAACCGCTAGCGCTAGCGCAAGCGCTATCTTTCGTCGATGAATTCACTTGTTTTCAACACGATTCGTCAGGAAACATTCGACGAAACACAATTTCATCGTAACAGCTACCGCCGGCGCTAGCGCTAGCGCTACCGCCGGCGCTAGCACTCGACTTACCGTCTTGATGTTTTCGACGATACACAAGTCCTTTCATCGTAACACAACCCTTTCGACGACAAGATCTACTGTCGGCGATAGCCCTAGCGCTATCTCCTTCGCTCAGAATTCCGCGAACTCATTGCACCCGAAAACAGGGGCCTTACATAAGGAAAATCCTGACTTTTGCCACAGTTCTCAATACACGCCAATCTTTGATGGCTTCAATCTTCGTCGGATCCACTGCCACCCCATCGCCACTAATCACGTGGACCAAGAACACCACCCTCTCAATCCAAAACTCGCACTTCAAGAACTAGGCATAAAGTCGGTTCTCCCCCAAGGTCTGCAAGACTACTCTCAATTGGGAATCGTGTTAACACGGCGCGATAGCTCCAACACTGGAACGCTCTCGGCCCCATGTCGGCTTGAGCAACGCGTACGCTTCTCGACGACAGGACACTAATCTAGTTGATACACATACTGTCAGCAGTATCGTTATCTCTCGGCGCTACCACTCGACGACACACTTCACGTTAACACAGTCCATATTGTCTAGACTAAGGAACCACACTACCGCATGGCGGTATCGATAACTCTCAGCGTTATCTTCTCTATGACAAACTGATCTTCAACAATTCTCGACGACAAGGTCATGTCGTCTAAATGGCTACCGCGCGGCGGTAGCTATTACCGTGTCGCGGTATCTCTAGTTGACCCTATCTCGACTACAAGCCTCTCTCGACGACATAACTTGTGTAGTCTGGATAAGGAAAAAGTCTACTGCCGGCGGTAAATCCTATCGCGTGCATTCGCTTCATGCTACCACTTGTCCTGACACTTCTATTTCTTAATCAAGGAAAATGGGGTGTTACAATAATAGATTCTTGGGTTATTTGGAAGTGATTGAGACCCAATTAAGGAATCTACCTAAGGGGCACGATCACGCACCTTGTTGGGTACGATCGTGCGCCCTAGGTTCTCTCCCGACCTGAAAATGGCCTGAAACTTGAGTTTGTCTTCTGCCTGAGCGCCTTCTTCATGCACGACTGTGCGCCATTGCACAAGCAGTCTGTCTATAGAATTTCTGAAATTCAGCATGATCGTACCCACTATTGCACGACCATGCTTAAACAAAATAAAAATCATACTGGAAATTGGACTTCTGTCTTTTGCTTGTATGCCTTCTTTGCATATGAACATGCGCCTGTGTGCGGGCCAGTTGCATTGAACAAATCTCTAGGGTTAGGTTGGTGGGCATATAACTTCACAATCGTCTGATACTGTGTCCACGATCATTCGTTATCGTCCGAGAACTTGCCGCCCTACTTTTTGGCGCAATTTTCTTGCCAATATGCATATTGACCACACATTGATCATGCGTGACCGATTTTTTTAGGGTGTAAATATGATTTCTTATCTTGTTGTCAAGGCAGATGAGTTTCAGGCCCCTGAGAGTAATTCTCATAGCCCACACCAGGGCTAAAGGAAGCTATTTGACACAAAAATGACGAAGTGGAGGCGAGTGCACATGGAGAGTAGACAGGTAATTTAGGAGATTAGTAACAACATCTCGCAAACCCCGAATAATAGCTGAGGCTTGCATGAGATGCCAGATTGATGACCCAAGTTCAATCTCTCATAACCGAGGAATTGTTTCTTCTCTTCCTTTGTATCTACATCCTCCCTTCACCACATATCTGGGATGCTTGAGGTTTCTAATTTGACATGGTTGCATGTTATTTTATTCAATCCTTAGCGAATAGAAATCATGTACTTTCATGCATTTTGAATTTATGGCATTTTATTTGTTTTTTACTCATGTATTGTGGTTGGATGAATGTGTGCCTCTTTCATGTTGGAATGTTTATGCTCTTAAAGTAGTTAAGAAAACCCTTTTATAATAAAGGATCAATTAGCCTATCTAGTGAAAATATTGAAATTTTGGGTATCTAATTCACTCTATGCTCCTTGTGGTTTCGAGAAATTCATTCGCACACTATTACTTCGACCGATTCATTGCCTTAGCATCAACATCGGGATTTTCAACCGCACATGAGAGCGGTACATTATTAGTCTTTTTTGCTTTCCTCTTCACTTCTTCCAACAAAGAAGATGACTAAGGCTTCGTTTGGATCGGTGGCGGGAGCCGGCGCGGGACGAAAAGCCTGCGGGTTTCGAATCGGAGGCGGGGAGGTGGGGCTGGAGACGCCGCGTTACGCGGGCTTTTGCGAAGGTTTGCGGGAGCAAACGCCACCGCCGGCGCGCGGCGCGCGTTTGTTTTCCCGCCATGCGGTGGCGGTTGCTCCCGCACCTGAGCTCAAACGCCGCCCCAAACGAAGCCTCAATCATAAAAGTGTGAGTAAATGAATCTCATATTTTACGGTAACATTCTTATAATAAGAAAACTTCAAAGCATAAACATATAGATACTATAAAGTAATGATAAAAATACATTCAACAAGCACACATCAACATTGTATACATAAGCAACCCCAAAAACAACAGCTCTTTAAGGGGCTGATAAAAACACATGCAACAAGCACAAAATATGATAAACATAAGCAACCCCCAAAACAACAACAGTATTAAAAAATACTTGATCTCAAAACCCACAAGATCGGACAATAGATCCAGCAGACTAGTAAGATATTTCTGAAAGCCATGAATATTGTTGTTCAAATACCGATCATGTGCAAACTTGGGAACAAATGCAGTATCTTGCCGCGTCGCAGCTCCCATCTATGGCACTCGTGAATTCGCCTCTACAAGTTGTTGCGCAATTCCTGCTGCTCAAGCACGGCCACCTGAAAATTAAACTCTTCATATAGCACACCCTCCCGGCCTTCACGGATGCCTCCACGCTCATATCTTCATAAAGACCATCAAATATTTAAACATTGAACTATCATAAAGACAATCAAATATATAAACATGCAACTATTCATAAAGACAATCAAATACACAAACATGTAACTATTCATAAAGATGAATATATAGAGATAATAGAAAATACCAGAAGAGACGAGGAGAAGAAGGACGAGCACAAGTGTTGGGAGGATTCTCTTGCTGAACTCCATCGATGCTTGCTTCTTTTTTACTAATGCTCCCCACATCATGGGTTTATATAGGAAAACTTAATGAAGTTTTGGGTCAAATTTGTATTTAACATAATTATATACTATTAATGACCGAAATTAAACTTAACCGAATGTCGTATATAATTTAATCATGTTTAATTATATTTATTCAAAGTCCAGCTAATATTTAGATAGCATAACTTTATGTCTCTCTGCAATTCATTTTTTCTTGTTTTTTCTTGTTTTTTCTTGTTTTTTTTTTCTTGTTTTAATTATATTTTAAGTTTCCCATATATGTAGATATTCCTAAAACAATAACATATTAGTTGGGCATGCAAATATCTTTCCCATGAATCCATGTGTTTATATAAAGGGTTTAGGGTGTACAACTTCTTCTCTCACTTATGTAGAAACAATAACATATTAGTTTAATATTAAATAAAAAATAATTATTTAAAATATTAAATAAAAACTATTTTATATATTTATCTTCTAAATGCAGGTGTACTACTTCTTCTCTCACTTCTGTAGATTTCTGATGACTATCATGCTTAATCTTTTCATCTTCTTCAATAATGCTGTGGTGATCATATTCTTCACACTTATGTTTTTCGCCATTGTGCGCGTGTTCGCCCGGGAGGTGCATTTTTTTCTAGGCACGGTTTTTTCGCCCGGTCGCGCGCTTTTTTGCCTAGGTGCATGCTTTTTTGCCGGGAATGCACTTTTTCTCCATGACACACAAATTTTTCCTGGGCACGCGTATTTCGCCCGGACGCACGTATTTCGCACTTTCGCGCATTTTTCGCCCGGACATGCTTATTTCCCCCGGGCGCGCCTTCTTTACCCCCGCGCTTTTTTTTTCGTAAAACTGTGTCTGCTAGAAAAAATGTGCGCCTGACCGAAACGCGCGCCCGGGCGAAAAACGTGCGCGCAGGCGAAAAAAGTGTCTGGGCGAAAAAAAACTGCCTGGGCGAAAAATGCGCGCCCGGGCAAAAAAACACGCACCTTGGAGAAAAATGCGCCCCTGGGCAAAAAACGAATGACCGGGCGAAAAACGGGCGATCGGGCGAAAAACATGCGCTCAAGCGAAAAACACGTGTCGGGCGAACAAAGAGAGCCCAAGCGAAAAATGCGCGACACAGCGAAATTGCGTGCCCACCCGAAAAACACGCGCCCTAGAAAAAATGCTCTCCCGTGAAAAAACGTGCTCCCAAGCGAAACAATGCGCGCCTTATAGAAAAAATGTGCGCCTGGGAGAAAAATGAGCGCTCGTGCGAACAACGCGTGACCGGGCGAAATAACGTGCGCCCGGGCGAAATAACGTGCGCCCGGGCGAAATAACGTGCTCCCGGGAGAAAAAACATGCGCTCAGGAAAAATGAGCGTGCCCAGGCAAAAAATGCGATGTCGTGCGAAAAAATGTGCATTCTGGAGGAAAAATGTGCGAGACCTTGGTGATAAAACATGCACCTGGGCTTAAAAGGACATGACCATGCGAAAAAATGCGTGTCCGGGCGCAAATTGAGTGTCCGTGCGAAAAAGAGCGCACTTAGGCGAAAAGGTACTAATCAGAGCCCTCATATCTGCTTATGATTCTGAATCAGTTGCAGATTCTTTGCATGATGATGAGGATGAGTCTGCTGCCAACAACACATCCTCAAGATCCTCCTATGTAGTTGAATCTGAGGTGATACAACAATATGAAACTTTGTGGAAGGCCATCAAGAAAAGCAAGCAACTCCTCAAAGTTCAGACTAAGGAGTTGGATTCCTTGAGATCTGCCCACTCTGAGCTCCAGGAGATAGCTGAGTACATGGCTGCTATGAGAAAGGAAGTTGACAGATTCAAGGAAGCCGCAAATCTCAAAAATTCTGAACTGACTCAGAAGAACAAGGTCATCAAGGAACTTCAGGAAATGTTGTTGGCTGAAAAGAAGATTGTTGCTAGCTTTTCAAAACCCAAGACTGTCCTTCCCATTATTGACAGTTTTTCTACACCATTCAGAGCTGGTGTATGATTCAATAGTGAGACAGTCATGGGTAAAGCCTCTGAAGAGCAATCCTCTTTTAAGAAGGTGCTGCTGACATCAAACCCCTTTGACCAAGAATCTTCATATGGTCATCTGATCAATGCCTGCTCAGCAAGTGACAGTAAGCCCTTTATCCCAAATAGAAGAGCAGACTTTGAGCTAAGTGCTTTTAAAGCACCCCTTGAGGAGATTCAGATGAAGAATCCAGGTGTCTTTGTCCATGGACCTGGAGCCACAACACTCAAAAGCAAGGGAAAGGCTGCTCCTACCAAGCCTGTTCCCAAGAAGGTGAACCAAAATGTGGTGAGACCAGCTCCACTTCATACTCACACCCGTGAGGTTCACCCAAGACCTGTTAAGTCAGGTGTCTTCACTCCTGCCCACCAACATTGCCATCCTACTCAGATGGTGCAGCATAAGAGAACATACAACATGTTTGAGTGTTGGTGTTGTGGGAAAGTGGGTCACTTTGCCCTGGATTGTTGGTTCAACCAAACATGGCCTAGTGCAAAGAGAATGCAGACAACTCAGAGGTGTGGTGTCCCAGTTTATCCCCCTAACATAAACCTAGGACCCAAATCAAATTGGGTGCCTAAGGGTAAGTAATTTTTCTTGCAGGTATGTCCAAATGCCAACAAATCTCCCATTTTGTATTTGGATAGTGGTTGCTCCAGACACATGATTGGAGTAAGAAGCTATTTAAGAAACTTCACCCCTGTGGAGAATGGACCAACAATCATATTTGGAGGTTCAGAAAAGGGGTGACCAAAGGCTATGGAGAAGTGGGAGATAAAGAAAAGTAGTTCAAAGAGATCAACAAGAGCATATGTGCAACATGGGGAGATGTCTCTGCATCAAGATATCCCAAAGAAGGAAGATGAACCTGCTAACACAGTAGTAGTTAAAGAGAGGAGAAGTCCAATTATGGACAGTGATCTAGTTGAGGGGAGTTCCAACCTGGGAGCTCGGACCAAGATACTACAAAGGTTGAGGGGGAGACCCATCTGGGGTGCTCTACCCTAGAAGATTAGGAAAATCTTCTCCAGCTGGAAGTCATCACAGAAGAAAGAAATGAAAAGCTGATCTCTTGGCAAGAAACCCTGGAAGAATGATTAATTGAAGAAGTCCTAATGGGGGAGAAGGCAATCATAAATGCAGGCTCACATCAAGCTATGTGGACTGCCGGTCAAGTCAAGCAAGCAGCCTTGCAGGAGCCCCCCTCAGGATATGAATCAGCTGAACCATCTGGTATTTGAATAAATTTTATTTGCCTGAATTTTGATTCTGTCTATGTGTGGCATTAATCATTGAGGTGAGTTAGAACTTCTTCAAATAGGTGGAGATTTTACATGTTGGGAATAGTGCCCAACAATGTTCCTGATTTGAAGAAGTGCTCAGGTCAATGATGAAATATATGGGTTGTCTATAATCTACACCTAGAGGGGGGTGATTAGGTGTTTTCAAAATTATTTGCTACTTTAAAATCTATCTATCACAGCACAAGAGCAACAGAGAAAACACATAGGATTTATAATGGTTCCCTACAAGACAATGTGTCTAGAGGTAGTTCACTATCCCTCCCACCTATCTAGCAATGAGCTAGACTAGGCAACCTCTCCAACTCAGATCTCTTCTCAATAAGTAGATCTTACAACTTAGGTTCACAAAGAACCCTACCAAGCTCAGACTTTGCAAGTCTTACAATAATTCAGATCTTCACCAAGATCCTACCAAACTCAGGCTCACGAAGAACCCTACCAATCTCAGGCTCACACAGAACCCTACCAATCTCAGGCTCACACAAAACCCTACCAATCTCAGGCTCACACAGAACACTACCAATCTCAGGCTCACACAGAACCCTACTAATCTCAGATCTATTACAAGATCTTACAAGCTCAGGTTCACAAAGAATCCTACTGAATGATACAAAAGAGTTTGTTGTTGTAGAAGAAAAGAATTCAAGATAAAAGCTTTGAAATAGCAGGTCTTCTTCTTCTTCTTCTTCTTGCAACAGTAAGCCCAGAGATCTTGTGAATCATTGAACCTTTCTTTTTAATTCTTCTCTTGACCTTCACTGCACAACAATGAAGTCTTCTTCTTGTTAATTCTTTTCTCTCTCTTCTATAAGTATGTCTGAGAATAAACTTAAGAAGGAAGACTAAGCAACCGGTATTCTGTAAATAAAATATTGTTTCTTTTATACTGCTCTGCAATTTTGAATAAAGGCCCTTATTCATTAATCCATAATCAATTTGCCATTTTGAAAAGTTTGACAGAATTGACATAATATTTTATCATAAATGACTTGTTATTCTTGGAACTTACAGAATATAGAAGTAATAATATTCTTCATTAAATACTGTGCAATGACTATATTCTGTAGAGAATATATCATTTATTACTCCTTGATTGGTGCGCAAGATAGACAGCGTGCACATTCCCTGAATACCAATTTCCAAGAAAGCCTGTGCATTAAATGCAGCTCGACAATTGTCAAGACGATAAAATTCCTTCAAGTCGATATCGTGTTGATCGTGTCGACGATATATAATCTTCACGACGATATCGTCGACATACTTCCTTCTTCAAGACTTTACTTGATATCTCAACGATATTGCTTCTTCTAGATGATATCGTCGAGATGCTTTTTTATTTGACTCAGACTTATTCTTCAAGTTGATAATCTTTCTTCAAGACGATATCGTCTCGATGTTCTAGATGATATAAGGTCTTCAAACCGATGTTGTCTACATGATCCTTTCTTCATGACTTAATGAGTTATCTTAACGATATGTCTTTAATCTTCAAGACTATACATCTTCTTCAAGACGATATCGTCGAGACATCTGAACTTAGCTCTATCAATGATAAACTTTCTTCAAGACGATATCGTCGAGACTGATTCGACGATATGATACATTTCTCAACGATTCATCTGCTGAGTCTAGAGACGATATTTTACTTAGTGAATTTTCATTGCTTTTATAGTCTTGATACTAATAATATAGTCTTGATACTAATGATATATCATTGATGCATTTTAACGATATGTGTATCATCTCATTGATATGTCCAGTCCTTCTTGACGATTTTGGACTTAATGAATTACTGGACAAAAGATTTATCTTCTGCAGTCATGAATAAAATTTGTCATCAAATACATAGTGCATTTATCATTGATCTGAGCACATCTACAAATCAGGAACATTGCTGGGTACTGTTCCTAATAATCTCCCCCTATTTGAAAAAGTCATAACTCACTTTATTAATAAATGTCAAGTGATAAATAGAATCAAAATTTGAAGTCATTCAGCAAGTATAATGTGATTCATCTATCAACATGATATAAATAGAGATAATGGTTTAAGACAAAATATTTCAGTCATTTGCCCAAGTCATTTTCAGACAAAACATTCCATGATCTTCAGGTCATGTTGCTGCTTCCCTTTCCTTTTCTCCTCTGCCTTTCATAGAAGCTGATTGGTTTTGGAATTTTCTTTGGAGATGGAGGAGGACCATGAAGGATTGCTAGCTTATGATTTCTCATTTTCTCCATTTGTTTTAAATGCAGATTCCAGTCAGCAGAATAGTAGATTCTTTCTGACCCATCTTGAGGGTATCCAAACTCCATCCAAGCTTCTAAGATCAGGGTCCTAGAGTTAGGACTCCACTTGCCTGACTGTAGATCCTGCTCAATTTCCCTTAGCCTCTTCTGCCTGTAACTTTTGCTCTGAACCCTCTTCCTTTTTCTTGAACAGGCAGAATCTCCAATTTCAATGTCATATACTTATGAGGCAGTGCTCTCAGATGGTTCTGCTAACTCAAAAGTTGAGTGAGGTTTCTGTAAAGCTTGCTTGACTTGATTTACAGTCCACACGGCTTGATTTGAGCTTTAATTTATCATTGCCTTCTCCCCCTTTAGGACTTCTTCAACAATGTGATTATCAAGGGCCACTTGTACCAAGTTTATCCTCTCATGTAGGTGTTGTTCAGCCTCATCCAAGTTATTTCTTTCTTCTAGCAGATGTTCATCTAAGTTCTGAGTATTCACTTCCATTCTGTTCAGAATTTGATCTCTATCTGAATTCATAAACCCTGCTATTTGTTGAAGAGCTCTCACAGTATTCCTTGACATAGTGCCTTGTTTTTGAATGATTTGATGAGACTGATACCCAACCTTGTTGATCTCCTCACCAACCTGTTCCATGGGTGGAGTTACTAAGTGAAAGAAGTGAGTGCGTTGGGTGTTGAGATGATGCATATCATCCTTCACAGTTTGCAGCTCAACCTTCATTTCTTGCCTTAGGTTATCTAAAGTCTGTAGAATGAACCTTTCTATCTTATCCCTTTGAACATTTAGCAAAGCTGAGATCATGTGGAATAGGGAGCCTGAGTGATCAGTAGATAGTCCAGCTACATTCACCTAAGGGGCTGCAACTTCCTCTAGAGGACTCCCATGAGCACTCCCATGACCCTGAAGGTCAGGAAGGTCTACTAGCATCTGCTCTTCTTCGTCTTCTTCCATCAGCATTTCTTTACCTTTGAGAAGAACTAAACCAAGCCCAGGCTGGGGTTCAGTGCTCTCAACTATTTCTGGATCCTTTCCATCTTTAGATTCCTTCTCTAGAGCATCCTTCTCCTGGACTACTTTTTCAGATGCAGGTCCTTCAGCTTGATCCTCCGGGGTAGAGCACACCAGATGGGGATCCTCCTCAACCCTCTCAGTATCTTAGGCCGAGCACCCATGTGGGGACTCCCCCTCAGCTCTCTAAGGGTTTTGGGCTGAACTTCCAACCAGGAACTCCCCCTCAACTAGATCACTGCCAAGAATGGGGCTTCTTCTTGCTTCAATAACTTCTGTGTTAGCAGGTTCACTCACATCCTCTGGGATCATTTGATTTAGAGCTACCTCCCCCTCTATCAAAGCAGAGTTTGGTAGAGATGTGGCTCCTTCTTCCTCAGAAACCTTTGACAGGTTTGGGTCTGTAATTGAAGATACTCTCCTTCTTCAGAACTGCTAGAGGACCTTACCTCCTCTGAGTTATCAACTATCACAACTTTCTTTTTCTTTCCTTTTGCAGCTGCTTGAGTACCCTTAAGGGTTTGGGAGATAACTCTCTCCCATCTAGCTATCCAACATCTTTTGCAACATCTTATCTATCCTTAGGGGTTTTGCAGATGCTTGAGTATCCTTAGGGGTTTTGGAGATAACTCTCTTCCATCTATCCAGCATCTTTGAATCTAACCTCTTAGAATAATGTAGAGGTGCTCCCATTTTTCTCTTCACCACATCCCCAAGGGAATTTAGGAGAAAGATTGATACGATTCTTCCAAATGAAGGAGTCTTTGGGGTGTTCTTAAACCTTTGGAATAGAAACTTTCTCCAGTCTATCTTCTTTGAAATAATGATCCTGCACATTGCCGCAAATATTTCCTTGGAAATCCTGTCATGGGAACCAGGCTTGCACAAAAGTACTTTCCCTATAATGTCTACTAGGAGTTTTCCCTTCTGGTTGAATTCTACCTTTTTAATAGACCCATAGGTCTTGCCACTATGCCCACACCAAGCATATCCTGCAGAAAGGTCTTCAGCAGTCAGATCTTCCTCTTCAATCTCTTTTTCCAGTCTTGGTATTATCAATGCTTTTCCCAAGCTCTTGGCAGTCATTTTGATCTTCCTCCCGACCACTATTGACTTTAAGATGGTCCCTGAATGATTAATTCTTGCTCCTTCAAAGAATTTCAGGAGTTCCCTGTTCAGGAGAACACAGGGTTCACAGAGAAGATATTCCATTCATGCTGACTCCACCAGTCCAATTACTGACCTAATTTCTTCAGAGCATGAGTTGAATCCTCCTCTCAGAAGCTCACAGCTGGAGATGAATGATGATTCTTTCTTCTTGGGATCCATTGAAGCAGAACGTCGAGAATCGGGCAATTGTCAGAGACGGAATGGGGGTTTGTCGCGGAAATGACTTAGGGAAAATGAAAGTGTAATTTTTGTCCTAAACATTCACTCTATTTATAGTAGAAGTAGATGAAGAGGCGCGTACCTTTTTGTCCTAGTTAAAAGATTAAGAATCCATCAGACGGCTCTGATTAAAGAATATTGCATTAAGTATCTGGGTTGTATTTCGACGATGTGCATTTTTATCGTCGATAGTGTCGTCGAGATTACTTCAACCTTATCGTCGGAATCACTTCAGCTTTGTCGTCGAGACTCCAGTAATATCGTCGAGACTTAGATTTTGTCGTCAAAACATTTCATTCTGTATCGCTGAGAAGTCATCTATGTCGTTGAGGCACCCATCTGATACAAGTCTAACATGAGAATATTATCAGCCCTCTTGAGATAATCATCTAGGATGCCCCACTTAGACTTCCTCCTTCAAATTTCTTATTTGGAGATACTGATTTGACATTTCACTTGATAGGCTTGGAATCCTCTATGGCCTACATAGACTAAGAATATTCTGTTTAATTCCAACCTTATAATAGGAATAAGGAGTCTAGCCAAACTTAATGCTCTTCTCCTGTCTATACCCCTGACTTGTCTTAGAGCAGCTTGCAGTTGTCTGGGAACTACTTTTGTCTTTCATTTAATATTTAGCATTGTCTTTATTGAATAGCTAATCCAATTTCTACCCTCTTTACTCTAGTCATGTGTCTGGAGCCACCACTGTCCAAATACCAAAAGGGTTGGCATTTGGAAAAACCTGCAAAAAGGATTACTTATCCTTAGGCACCCAATTAGATTTGGGTCCTAGGTTTCTGTTAAGGGAATAAGCTGAAATATCACACCTCTGAGTGGTCTACATTCTTTTTGCACTAGGCACAGTTGGATTGAACCAACAGTCCAAGGTAAAATGACCAATATTTCCACAGCACCAACACTCATTCCCGTTGTATCTTCTCTTATGCCACACCATCTGAAAATGTTGGTGGGCAAGAGTGAAGACAGCTGGCCTGACAGGCCGTGGATGAGCCTCACAAGTGTGAGTATGTAGTTGAGCTGGTCTCACCACTTTTTGGTTCACCATGCACCTTGGGAACATGCTTGGTGGGGACTGCATTTCCCTTACCTTTGGGTGTTGATGCTGCAGGTCTATGGACATGAGGACCTGGATTCTTCTTTTGGGTCTCTTTAAGAGGTGCTTTATAAGCACTCAACCCAAAACATGCTCTTCTATGTGTGTTAGAGGGTTTATTGCCTCTTGTAAAGCAGGCATTGGTCAGATGACCATATGCAGATTCCTGGTTAAAGAAATTTGATGTCAGTAGCTTCTTCTTGAAAGAAGGTTGGGCTTCAGATGCCTTGCCTTTGACTGTCTCTTTACCAAATCCTACACCACCTCTGAATGGTGCAAAGAATTTTTCAATAATGGGAAGGACAGTCTTGGGCATTGAGAAGCTATCAACATTTTTCTTCTTAGCCAATAACATATCCTCAAGGTCCTTGATAACCTTGTTCTTCTGACCCAACTCAGAACTTTTGATCTTTATGACATCCTTTAGTTTGTCCATTTCTTTGCTCATAGCAGTCAGCTTTTCAGCTGTCTCCTGGATCTCAGATTGGGCAAATTTCAAGGATGCTAACTCCTTAGATTGAGCTCTAAGAACCTCCTTGCTTCTTTTCAAAGCAATCCACAAGGCTTCATTATGTTGCACTAGCACAGATTCAACGTCATATGGGGATCTTGAGAGTATGCTATTGCAAGCAGATCCACACTTACTATCATGCACAGAATTTGCATTGATTCAGAATCAGAGACAGATAAGGGAGCTCTATTAATTACCTTCCCAGGAGAAGTGTTGTCATCCTTGATTTCTTCAGTTATGGCCATGAAACCAATGAGAGCTTCCTACTTAGTTTCAACAACCATGATTATTCTGGGATCTGAAGCTTCCATGAACAATCTGACTCTTTGCTTCCAGATGGCAAGGTTCTCTTTGGTGCAGATGCACAGCTTCATTGATCTCATCTCTTTATGATGCTCACAGGCCATTTAAAGATCACCACCCCCAAAAAAACTTGTAGATCTTGTTCTAAGCTGTTAAGCCTTTGAACTTAACCTCGCTCTGATACCAAATGAAAGATATGGGTTGTCTATAATCTACACCTAGGGGGGTAATTAGGTGTTTTCAGGATTATTTGCTACTTTAAAACCTATCTATCACAGCAAAAGAGCAACACAGAAAATGTAACATCCCCAAGCCTACTAGACCCCTTAGGGTGATTTTGGGTTTAGTGGCGGTCTTGAGTGAACCCTTAGACTTAGGAAGGAACACTTGGTCACCATAGGGACCTTTGATCTAACTAGGTCAAACTACAACACTAGGATTCCAACACATGTGACAAGTCAAGTCCATGAAATTAGGTCAAATTGACATAAATCCCCAAATTGCCCCTATTGGCAATTTTGTGCAAATAAGCCCCATATGACCCCACCATGACTCAACTCCTTTTGGACTGGGTCCATAGGGTCTAAAGCAACAATGTGGGTCAGTCACATTGAAGGTTGTGAGCTTGATTAAGTGGGCTTGAACCTAACCCCAAGCCAATTGGACTTAGCTCAACCCCACCTGACCAAGCCCACAAGAAGGCTGATTTGCCTTGGACCCAATTGGGCCCAAGAAAAGGGTTCACCAAGGTGGTGGCCGGCCACCACCAAGGAGGAATTCAAGAAGAATCCATGGAGGGATGTCCACTTGGCCACCACCCCCTAATTCCTGGATTGCTCTCAACTTCCCCAGGAATTTGCCAGCAAAATGGAGTGACACGGCAGCTGTTGAGAGGGGAGGGAAGAGAGAGCTCTACCAAGTGGCCGACCACATTAATGGCTAAGCTCCAAAACCTTCAAATCAGTTTGAAACCTTCTCTCCCCTGGCTCAAATTCGAGCTCAGGATTTGAATTTACATGATCTGAAGGCATATGGTTGGCTGGCTGAGAGGTGCTACCTTGGTGAAATCGCCACCCTTAATGGCTGCTAAGAAAACAGCCACCCCCAGCTGAAACCGCACACACCACCAGCTTCAGAACCTCCAGAGCAGCGGAGCCCCCCCTTCCAGCGACGATTTCGAGCTCATCCAGGCCGGAGTATCCATGGATGCCGGAAATGGAAATCAGTTCTTCCTCCGCCGCAATACCCGCCGCCAAGCTCGCACACAGGCAAGTTCCTTTCCCCCTCCTCCTGTGCTAGTATCTTCTCTCTCCCCCTGTCGATTTGAGCCATGTAATGGCGATTTCACTTTGCGTTTTTCCATGTTCCTAACCACAAAAACGAAAGGTGTCGGAGCCCTACTCCGGCCACCCCAGGTCAGTCGGCCACCACCAGTCGATAGCCCTATGTTGACTGGTGGTGGTGGCGGGAGCGTTTCGCCAGAAACCTCCCGTGGCCGGAGGAAAATGGCCCGCAAAATGGCCCAGGCGCGGTGAATCTGAGCCGTTGGCTCATCGGGGAAGAAGATACGTGATAGTTGGATCTGGCGGGTTACGTTAAACGCAACCCAAAATTATTTAGATCATATCATTTAAATGAAATGTCACACCTCTAGCCCGATTTTGTAAGCCAAATTTGAGGCCCTTAGAGGCCATATTCTGAAAATTTTCCAGAGACAGAAATTTTAGATCTGGATGTCTACTTTCATATGGAAGTGGAATCAGGCCATTAGGATCACTATAGAACCCACAATCCTCACTTTAGTGAGGCTGGTCAAAATAGGAACCAGAAATTGATTAGTGAATATATCATAAAATATAAATCTGATGGCCCTGAGATTTTGGCCATGCATGCATGTGACATGTACCTAGCCTGCACACAAAAATCAGATTTTTGGGTGATGATTTTTCTAAGGTTTTTACTAAAATATGTAAAATCCAATAAATGACATTTTTGGAGGTATATAACTCCAATTGATCTCAAATTTGTGTGTCATACCCATTTAGTCAATTTTAGTCAATGGTCAATATTTGAGACCAAATGGATCTCAGCATGTGGGGTAATTTCTCTTTGCATATCTCTACATAAAAGAAATTGGGGTGCTAATAGCCACCATTGGTTTAAGGAAGCCTTAGATGGGTTTGAAGGTGAAAATCACCTTGCATGTCACTAAAACTTTGGTCATGCAAGTAGGGTGACCTAACAATCCAAACCCTAGAGTTTGGAGGTCATTAGAGCTAGAATTATTAAGTTTTTCTATTTAATTTAAATTGCCGCACCTATAAATTAATGGAATTTTTGGGGTAAAATCAACATGGAAAATTGTGAAACTTAGGCTTTGAAATTTTTAGATCAATATTGTGCTACTGTGATTTTATCAGAATTTATTGTGCCCTGTAGATGGTAGTTGTAGTGTAAATCCTTATTGGCACCCACTCTTGGTAAATGGTAATTATGGATAAATACTCTCTGGAAAAATGCGAAACTTAGGCTTTGAAGTTTTTAGATCAATATTGTGCTACTGTGATTTTATCAGAATTTATTGTGACATATAGATGGTAGTAGTAGTGTAAACCCATATTGGCACCCCACTCTTATTAAATGGTAATTATGGATAAATACTCTCTAAAAAAATGTGAAACTTAGGCTTTGAAGTTTTTAGATCAATATTGTGCTACTGTGATTTTATCAAAATTTATTGTGACCTGTAGATGGTAGTTGTAGTGTAAATCCTTATTGGCACCCCACACTTATTAAATAATAATCATGGATAAATACTCCCTGGAAAAATGTGAAACTTAGGCTTTGAAGTTTTTAGATCAATATTGTGCTACTGTGATTTTACCAGAATTTATAGTGACCTGTAGACGGTACTTGTGGTGTAAATCCTTATTGGCACCCCACTCTTATTAAATAGTAATCATGGATAAATACTCCATAGAAAAATGTGAAACTTAGGCTTTAAAGTTTTTAGATCAATATTGTGTTACTGTGAATTTATCAGAATTTATAGTGATCTGTAGATGACACTTGTTGTGTAAATCCTTATTTGCACCTCATTCATGTTAAATAAAAATCATGGTCAAATAATCCCTAGAAAAATGTGAAACTTAGGGTTTGAGGTTTTTAGACCAATATTATGCAATTGTGAATTTATCAGAATTTATAGAGATCTGTAGATGATACTTGTTGTGTAAATCCTTATTTGCACCCCATTCATGTTAAATAGAAATCATGGTCAAATAATCCCTGGAAAAATATGAAACTTAGGGTTTGAGGTTTTTAGACCAATACTATGCTATTGTGAATTTATTAGAATTTATAGAGATCTGTAGATGGTACTTGTTGCATAAAACTTTACTTTCACCCCATCTATTTGAATAGAAATTATGATTAAGGATTCCCTGGAAGAGTATGAAATGTAAGATTTTAGGTTGTTAGATCATTACTCATTGAGAACCTATGGTAAGAACTTGGAACTCATTAGGACATGATAGGGCCAAGGTTGCGTCTTAAGAGTCATACCTAGTTCAATCTCACCTTGGTCTGCTAACAGTAGAAACTAAAAACATAGATTCGAACCCCTTCCTTATGGTCACCACCCCCAGAGTTACTAGCTCTAAGAAAATTGCAGATGCCTAATTAGGTTGAAGGATTAATCTCCAAGGGCAGTCATCGGAAATAAAGATGGGGTGCGTGTAGTAAAACTATCAATTTAGGAATTTGACAAGGACCTATTAGGGGAGGCGAAGGATGATTTAGCAAGAAGTGAAAATTGTGATTGAGAGACAACACCAGGAAATAGTCAGTCACTAGGAATGACATGGTTCAGTGTTCAATAGAACACCGACACATGTCTGCCCGAGTCAAATGGTAATCCACCCTAGGATTTTAGAGCAATTGGAGAGCAAATGGGCATACAAGAATGGGTAGCAACTAAATAAAATAAATATCCTAGAAAGGGGGATTTGGGCTTCAGTCACCATCACATTCCCTAGTACCGTTGTGAGCCCTTCATCGGGTAATCCACGGGAAGTCAGTATTCACCCCAAGCTGCTAAGATCAACTAACAATATACAAGAGTAGTAAAGTAGGAGAACTTGAAACATAATCTCCCTCCCAAATTTGGGAAGGAATGAAATAAGGATTGGGATAGTCCTGCGAGCGATAGACTCGGGTTATAAGGAAGGACTGGGATAGTCCTGTGAGCGGTAGGCTCGGGTCATAAGGAAGGATTGGGATAGTCCTGCGAGCGATAGGCTCGGGTCATAAGGAAGGACTGGGATAGTCCTACGAGTGGTAGGCTCGGGTTATAAGGAAAGAATGGGATAGTCCTACGAGCGGTAGGCTCGGGTTATAAAGAAGGACTGGGATAGTCCTGCAAGCGGTAGGCTCGGGTTATAAGGAAGGACTAGGATAGTCATGTGAATGATTGGCTCGATTTTTATAAATGTTGGTTTAGAATTTCGAGCTGAAGGCTCGGTGGTAAGAGATAATGCATATTTGCATATGCATAAAGTGTGGTGGGTCTTCGGTTCTGGCTTAGTCGTCACACCGACAGTAGTTCGTTGACTCGGAAGTGCTAGTGGTTTGATTAGGGGCCAGGTTGTTTTACTGCGCGTCCGACGGGACGAATTCCCTAAACCCTGCCTGGCCAATTCAGTTTAGTACGTAGAAGCTCGTGAGTACCGGGTACCGGTATCACAGTGTACGTTAGGGCCTAGGTCTGGTAGTGTGACTTACCCACCTAGGTGAGGAGACGCCCACTCCTCTGCCACCGTTTGACCATGACGGGAGGTGCCCGAGAGGTTAGCTACCTCCGAAAAGTGGGAACTAAAGGTCTGTACGTACAGAGTTGTGTGCGTGAGTTGCAACATTGCATTGCATTGCATATCATAGCATAGCATTCTTGCATAAATCAGAGACCTAATCGTATAAGTTAGTATGGGCTCTTTTATACGATGAGTTTACCTTAGTGTCAGATCCCATAGCTTATGTGCTTTTGTGTGTACATATAAGTTAAGGTTACATTCGTAGCTGCTCTTATTTATTATACTTGTTTCTTTATATTGCATTGTCTTTTACTTATTGCTGTCACACTATACTCTACTAGCATAGAATTATTATTATTAAATGTTCAGTAATTATAAACCCTGCTAGTCTAGCCACATGTCACCTGCTTTTGATTTACCCTTTGATGTCCTCCGCTTCCTCCTCTCGCACGGGGCCTAGGAGTTGCGGGTGTAGGCGGTGAGGAATATGCTGAGTCTTATAGGCTGACGGTCGGTGGACCTCATCATTTTAGGGATGATGTGTCCGAACAGCAGGACCCCATTCAGGAGACAGGACAGGAGGACGGGATGAAGCAGAGCAGCCACTACACGTCATCGCAGCAGCAGCTACAGATGCATGAAGACAGAGTTTGATAGCTTCCGCATAGATGTAGAGTGAGAGTGTTGTTGCACTACATTTGAACATGTACTGGGCGTAAGCCCCTATTCTTTTAGTTCTTTCTCATCGTGTCCATTATAATCTTGTATTATGATAAATATATAATGTGATTTTGTCGAATTATTTCATTTAATACTTCAATTACTGTGATTATGGTTGGCCTGGATGATGATGAATAGCCGGCAGGATCGGCGTCTTGTGGCGGCGACCATTGGGTATAATGGGGTCGCCATGAGACGGCGGTTCTGGGCAGTAAGACCCGGGAAAAAATGTAAAAAAAAGAGGGTCTTACAGAAAACACACCGGATTTATAGTGGTTCCCTACAAGATAATGTGCTTAGAGGTAGTCCACTGTCCATCCCACCTATCTAGCAATGAACTAGACTAGGCAACTTCTCCAACTCAGATCTCTTCTCAATAAGTAGATCCTACAACTCAGGTTCACAAAGAACCCTACCAAGCTCTGACTTTGCAAGTCTTACAATAACTCAGATTTTCACCAAGATCCTATCAAACTCAGGCTCACAAAGAACCCTACCAATCTCAGGCTCACACAGAACCCTACCAATCCTAGGCTCACACAGAACCCTACCAATCTCAGGCTCACACAGAACCCAACCAATCTCAGGCTCACACAGAACCCTACCAATCTTAGATCTATTACAAGATCTTACAAGCTCAGGTTCACAAAGAATCCTACAGAATGGTACAGAAGAGTTTGATGTTGTAGAAGAAAAGAGTTCAAGATGAAAGCTTTGAAATAGTAGGTCTTCTTATTCTTCTTGCAACAGTAAGCCCGGAGATCTTGTGAATAACTGAACCTTTCTTTTTAAATCTTCTCTTGACCTTCACTGCACAACAATGAAGTCTTCTTCTTGTTAATTTTTTTCTCTCTCTTTTGTAAGTATGTCTGAGAATAAACTTGAGAAGGAATACTAAGCAACTGGTATTCTGTAACTAAAACAGTGTCTATTGTATATTGCTCTGCAATTTTGCATAAAGGCCCTTATTGATTATTCCATAATCAATTTGCTATTTTGAAAAGTTTGACAGAATTAGAATAATATTTTATCATAAATGACTTGCCGTTCTTGGAACTTGCAGAATATAGAAGTAATAATATTCTTCGTTAAATACTATGCAACGATTATATTCTGTAGAGAATGTATCATTTATTACTCCTTGATCGGTGAACAAGATAGGCGGCGTGCACATTCCTTGAATACCAATTTCCAAGAAAGTCTGTGCATTAAATGCAGCTCTGCAACTGTAAAGACGATGAAATTCCTTCAAGCCGATATCTTGTTGATAGTGTCGACAACATGTAATCTTCACGACGATATTGTCGACATACTTCCTTCTTCAATACTTTACTTGATATCTCAACGATATTTCTTCTTCTTGACGATATCGTCGAGATGCTTCTTTTTATATGACTCGGACTTATTCTTCAAGTTGATAATCTTTCTTCAAGATGATATCGTCTTGATCTTCTAGAGGATATAAGGTCTTCAAACCGATGTTGTCTACATGATCCTTACTTCATGACTTAATGAGTTATCTCAGCAATATGTCTATAATCTTCAAGACTATACATCTTCTTCAAGACGATATCATCGAGACATCTGAACTTAGCTCTATCAATGATAAGCTTTCTTCAAGACGATATCATCGAGACTGAATCGACGATATGATATATTTCTTAATGATTCATCTGCTGAGTCTTGAGACGATATTTTACTTAGTAAATTTTCATTACTTTTATAGTCTTGATACTAATAGTATAGTCTTGATACTAATGATGTAGTTTTGATGCATTTCAACGATATGTGTATCATCTCAATAATATGTCCAGTCCTTCTTGACGATTTTGGACTTAGAGAATTACTGGACATAAGGTTTATCTTCTGCAGTCATGAAAAAAATATGCCATCAAATACATAGTGCATTTATCATTGATCTTAGCACTTCTTCAAATCAGGATTATTGTTGGGCACTGTTCCCAACAATCTCTTCTTATTTGAAGAAGTCATAAATCACTTCAATGATAAATGTCAAGTGATCAATAGAATCAAAATTTGAAGTCATTCAGCAAGTATAATGTGATTCATCTATCAACATGATATAAATAGAGATAATGCTTTAAGACAAAATATTTCAGTCATTTGCCCAAGTTATTTTCAGACAAAACATTCCATGATCTTCAGGTCCTGCTGCTTCCCTTTCCTTTTCTCCTCTGCCTTTCATAGAAGCTGATTGGTTTTGGAATTTTCTTTGGAGATGGAGAAGGACCATGAGGGAATGCTAGCTTATGATTTCTCCTTTTCTCCATTTGATTTAAATGCAGATTCAAGTCTGCAGAATAGTAGATTCTTTCTGACCCATCTTGAGGGTATCCAAACTCCATCCAAGCATCTGAGATCAGGGTCCTAGAGTTAGGATTCCACTTGCCTGACTGTGGATCCTGCTCAATTTCCCTTAGCCTCTTTTGCCTGTACCTTTTGCTCTGAACCCTCTTCTTTTTCTTGAACTGGCAGATTCTCCAATTTCAATGTCATATACTTCTGAGGCAGTGCTCTCAGATGGTTCTGCTAACTCATAAGCAGAGGGAGGTTTCTGTAAAGGTTGCTTGACTTGATTTACAGTCCACATGACTTGATTTGAGCCAGCATTTATCATTGTCTTCTCCCCCTTTAGGACTTCTTCAACAATGTGATCATGAAGGGCCACTTGTACCAAGTTTATCCTCTCATGTAGGTGTTGTTCAGCCTCACCCAAGTTATTTCTTACTTCTAGCCGATGTTCATCTAAGTTCTGAGTATTCACTTCCAATCTGTTCAGAATTGATCCCTATCTGAATTCATAAACCCTGCTATTTGTTGAAGAGCTCTCTTAGTATTCTCTCCCTTTGTATCTGCATCCTCCCTTCGTCACAAATCTGGGATGCTTGAGGTTTCTAATCTGACATGGTTGCATGTTATTTTATTCAATCCTTAGCGAATATAAATCATGTACTTTCATGCATTTTGAATTTATGATATTTTATTTTGTTTTTTACTTATGTATTGTGGTTGGGTGAATGTGTGCCTCTTTCATGTTGGAATGTTTATGCTCTTAAAGTAGTTAAGAAAACCTTTTTATAATCAAGGATCAATTAGCTTATCTAGTGAAACATATCAAATTTTGGGTATCTTCACTCTATGCTCCTTGTGGATTCGAGAAACTCATTCACACACTCTATTACTTCGACCGATTCATTATCTTAGCATCAACATCGGGATTTGCAACCACACATGAGAGCGGTACAGTAATAGTCGCTTTGCTCTCCTCTTCACTTCTTCCAACAAAGAAGATGACTAAATCATAAAAGTGTGAGTAAATGAATCTCATGTTTTATTGAAACATTTTTATAATAAGAAAACTTCAAAGCATAAACATATAGACATTTTATAGGGATGATAAAAATACATTCAACAAGCACACATCAACATTGTAAACATAAGCAACCCCAAAAACAACAGCTCTTTAAGGGGCTGATAAAAACACATGCAACAAGCACAAAATATGGTAAACATAAGCAACCCCCAAAACAACAACAGCATTAAAAAATGCTTGATCTCAAAACCCACAAGATCGGACAATAGATCCAGCAGACTAGTAAGATATTTCTGAAAGCCATGAATATTGTTGTTCAAATACCGATCATGTGCAAACTTGGGAACAAATGCAGTATCTTGCCGCGTCGCAGCTCCCATCTATGGCACTCGTGAATTCGCCTCTACAAGTTGTTGCGCAATTCCTGCTGCTCAAGCACGGCCACCTGAAAATTAAGCTCTTCGTATAGCACACCCTCCCGGCCTTCACGACTGCCTCCACCCTCATATCTTCATAAAGACCATCAAATATATAAACATTGAACTATCATAAAGACAATCAAATATATAAACATGCAGCTATTCATAAAGACAATCAAATACACAAACATGTAACTATTCATAAAGATGAATATATAGAGATAATAGAAAATAAACTCAACCAAGTGCCGTGTATAATTTAATCATGTTTAATTATATTTATTCAATGTCCAGCTAATATTTAGATAGCATAACTTTATGTCTCTCTACTCTCTACAATTCATTTTTTTCTTTTTTTTTCTTTTTTTTTTCTTGTTTTAATTATATTTTAAGTGTACAACTTCTTCTCTCGATCACTTATGTAGAAACAATAACATATTAGTTTAATATTAAATAAAAAATAATTATTTAAAATATTAAATAAAAACTATTTCATGTATTTATCTTCTAAATGCAGGTGTACAACTTCTTCTCTCACTTCTGTAGATTTCTGATGACTATCATGCTTATTCTCTTCATCTTCTTCAATATTGCTGTGGTGATCATATTCTTCACACTTATGTTTTTCGCCATTGTGCGCGTGTTCGCCCGGGAGGTGCATTTTTTTCTAGGCACGATTTTTTCGCCCGGTCGCGCTCTTTTTTGCCTAGGTGCATGCTTTTTTGCCGGGAATGCACTTTTTCTCCATGACACACATTTTTTTCCTGGGCACGCGTATTTCGCCCGGACGCACGTATTTCGCACTTGCGCGCATTTTTTGCACGGGCACGCGCATTTCGCCCGGGCGCACCTTTTTTACCCTGCGCGCTTTTTTCGAAAAATGTGCGTCTGTTCGAAAAAATGTGCGCCCGACTGAAAAATGCGCGCCCGGGTGAAAAACATGCGCGCAGGTTAAAAAAGTGTCCGGGCGAAAAAAAACTGCCTGGGCGAAAAATGTGCGCCTAGGTGAAAAAAGACGCACCTTGAAGAAAAAACGTGCCCCTGGGCGAAAAACGCATGTCCGGGCGAAAAACAGGTGATCGGGCGAAAAAACATGTGCTCAAGCAAAAAACGCGTGTCGGGCGAACAAAGAGCGTCCGGGCGAAAAATGCGCTGCACAGTGAAAATGCTTGCCCAGCCGATCGAAAAATGTGCGTTCTAGAAAAAACGCTCTCCCGTGAAACAATGTGCTCCCAGGCGAAACAATGCGCACCTTAGAGGAAAAATGCGCGCTCGGGCTAAAAATGAGCGCTCGTGAGAACAACGCGCGCCCGGGCAAAATAACGCGTCCACGGGTGAAAAAACGTGCACTCAGGAAAAAAGAAAGCGCCCGAGCAAAAATACGCTGTTGTGCGTAAAAATGCACGTCCTGGAGGAAAAATGTGTGCGTCCTTGGCGATAAAACATGCACCTGGGCTTAAAAGCATAACCATGCGAAAAAACGCGTGCCCAGGCGAAAATTGCGCGTCGGGTCGAAAAAGAGCGCACGTAGGCGAACAAACGCGGGCCTGGCCGTAAAGCGCCCACCGGGGCGAAACGAGTGCGCTCCTGCGAAAAAATGTGCGCTCGAATAAAATACGCGCTCTCCGGCGACAAAGCGTGCGCACAAGCGAATAAAGTGTGCATAGGTAAGAAAATGTGCACTCGGGAGAAAATGCTAGTCCGGGCGAAAAAATGCACCCCCGGACGAAAAATGCGTAGTGACCAGAATTATCCAATTCTTATATAGATTGGAATGAATTGACTTAGGTCAAAATGAATTACATGAAATTCATTAGAATTTCAATTTCAACCGACGAAAAACAAAATTGTAATTATATGTTTAATTTCGATTCCAGATCTAAATTATGTCCAAACGAATGGACCTTAATGGATTGTAGACACAAATTAAAGTAATAGAAAATCTATTGAAAATGCCCGCTTTTGAAGAATTTTTTCGAACCAGACAGTCTCCCTGAGGAGGGGACGCGTGTGTTACATTTTTTTTGCGTGTATGGCTGGAAAGAGGGGAAGTCTGTAAATTAGGATATCGTTTCGATCTCCTAATCGGAGTCCGGGACGTGGACGAAACAATTTTGCGCTTTTGACTCCAATCGATTTATTTTGTGCCAACATATACATGATATTTGCAAGCACTTTTCTTGTTGTTGTTCTTAGTGAGCCTTTTAATCCATATGATTGCACAGGTACTCTCACACGATAGAAAAATATAATCAACCTACCATTTTTTCCAATTTACGTGCTATACACACACTCGTTATGAATATGGCTACGCACACACCGTAACCATATAATTTGTTATATGCACACCCATTATTGGGGATTCCGGCTATCCGCAGCCTAGAATCCTTATAAATTTAGGGTGCCAATATCATTTGCCCCCCAAGTTTCGGGATCCGTAGCCGGAGCGAGAGAAGAGCGAGAACTTTTCCCAAGTTGTGTGCGTGGACGGGCTACCGCGACCATGTCAGAGGTAGGCAGAGCGGTGATGGCATGGAAAGAGATCCGTGAAAGGGGAAGGCGATGCAAGGGTGGAACGCGCGTACGCACACGCGCATTTGCGTGCAGGTGCGCACAACGCACGAGCAGGGGGCGTGCAGGCGTCCGCGCGGGGGCGGCAGGAGGGGGGCATGCAGGTGTCTCTAAAGCACTCTCCTCCATCCAAGCCATAAGGTCTCAAGTACACCTGATTCCATGCCCACATCTCCAGAGCACAATGTTATTCCCTCTCCTAATCAAACTCCGCTAGCCACTAAACCCATCCACCTTGATACCATATCTACAAGGGAGGTTGAGGAACAAGAACCTTCTCTATCTCTTTCTACTTCCTAGGTGAATGGAGTGCTTTGTAAAATGAGCCTCAAACATCAACTCCTCATGGAGCTTGCCAAAGCGTGGGACACACACTCTCCCATTCTTCTTTAAGAGTCCGTCGAAAATCTCCCAAAACTGCCCTCGCCTTGCTGGACTTCCAACACTAACGGTTGAAACGCATCATCTACACTGGTTGCCTCCCGAAACCGATCAGCTAAGTCACACTGCATCTCGATCCAGTTCAAACGGGCTACACTAGTCTCGCCCCTATCAACATAAGCAATGCCAAGAGACTCACAGTCTCACACCAACTGCTCATCATGCGCTTCAATCTAATTTCCCTGCCAAAATTAATTTCTACTTAGAGCATCGGCCATAATATTGGCCTTGACCGGCGCATACTGAATCACTACATCGTAATCCTCAAGGAATTCGACCCACCTATGATGTCGCATGTTCAGATCCTTTTGATCCAAGAGATAATCCAGACTCTTGTGGTCAGCGAAGATCTCAACTTTCGCACCGTACACATAGTGCCTTCACAATTTCAGTGCAAAAATTACAGTCGCCAATTCCAAATCATGGACGGGGTAATTCCTCTCACGTGGCTTCAACTGCCTAGATCCATAAGAAATCACATTGTCATGCTGCACAAGCACGCAACCCAAACCGCAACCAGGCACGCCGCTTATAAAGATTTGAAATCTGTCTGTCCCACTAGGAAGGCTTAAAATCGGAGCATGCATCAACCTTTCTTTCAAGGTTTCAAATGCTCGGGCGCACTCCGGTATCCAAAAAAACTTTTGAGCTTGCGAGTGTGAGAGGTGAGGGACAATGCTATCCGTGAAAAGTTCTCAAATAACCTTATGTAATAACCAGCTAGTCTAAGGTGTAACACCCGCCCCGTCACATAGAATATAACAGTAGTTCCGGCCGGGACGAGACCTGCAGCTGATACCAATTTGTAACACCCGCCCCGTCACATAGAATATAATAGTAGGTCCGGCCGGGACTCCACGCCATATTAAATGGACAGTAATGCGCTTTACATAATTAACAGTTAAATAGCTTCAAATAAACCATCCCAGCATACACAGAGTCATATACAACGGAAGCATTTATTAAAAGTAAAACCAGATTACATAAGGTGTCCACTTGTTCACTAGAAATGACCATACATAAAGTTAATTTCAAGTCTTGTTTACATCAAAAGTGGCTTCCAAACATCGGCACGCAGGTCGGCCACACATGAAAAACAGTAAACAAACATTGTGGCCTTCGAGGGCCAGCAGAGCGCAGCAGCTGGGGTTCCAGCCTGCTATTTCTCGCTCGTCTCGCCAGGACCTGTCAAAACACAATTCACCAAGCAGTGGAAAATAGGTAACAGGTCAGCTTTAGCTGACCCAGATTTATAACGACCTCACCCCATGCCCGGGGCGGTGGTACTCCTTCCCTACAAGCAAGCAATAACAGCATATATTTCATCGGTGCGTTTAAGCACCGCATAGAAACAATCACCATATACGTCGACTCGAGGCCGCACGTATTGTGCTCTCAAGGCACACTCCATCCAAAAGTCCTTTTTCAACTTGGATGATCCATTGAGCTAAGCCGACATTCTTCCATAAGACGGTGCACCGAGGGGCGACCTCTTCACCGACCAATATGGACGGGTTCAGATCCAGCTAGTCCCGGCTCAATCATCGCGAACAAACAACACGATGCGGGTAAACTTTCACCTCATCCCGATCACATAGACGACCTCACAGGGTCATCGCCCCGGCCCCTAGGGCCACTGACAATCATACCTCGCTATCTCAAGGACCACTGGCAATAGCGATGGCACTAGCACTAGCGCTGGCGCTAGCTACAGAACTCCCATTCTGTCAGTTCTTTCAGGTATTTTCTAGAGGTCACCTCCAGAACTCCCTGCAGCACATCACAACACTCAGAACCCGAAAAACAAGCATACATACTCGGAGTCTTCTCCGGAGTGCAATATCAACATCACCGATCCAGACCAACCTGTCCAGATGGGCTTCACAAAGTATGCCTATGCACGTACAACGATCCAGACTCTATATACAATTTCTACGGGGATAATCCATTTCGACCCGTCGGAAGAATCATATCCACTAATTAGTGGAAATCTTCCTGCTATTATGCAAATCCAAGGACTAGCATGTCCAGATATTAAGGAGGAGAATTGTTACCCTTGGTGCTCTTTTTGGTGCCATAGGGTTAAGCTTCCTCTCCACGGATCCAACGATGGCACAAGCGCGTAAGAGATCTACTACCCGGTCTTGCTCTAGCCAAAACGGACCTCCTTCCTCTTCCTGACCTCTGCCTTTGCCTTGGATAGAGTCTAAGTAAGAACTTTGAGGAGAGTCCTCAATTTTGAGGGTTATATATATAAACCCGCTATAGCCACTAGCGCCCGACGCTAGCTCAAAGGTTGTATGGCCGACTTTATCCATAGCAGCTTATGGAATTTGTCGAAACCGCTAGCGCTAGCGCAAGCGCTATCTTTTGTCGACGAATTCACTTGTTTTCAACACGATTCGTTAGGAAACATTCGACGAAACACAATTTCATCGTAACAGCTACCGCCGGCGCTAGCGCTACCGCCGGCGCTAGCGCTACCGCCGGCGCTAGCACTCGACTTACTGTCTTGATGTTTTCGACGATACACAAGTCCTTTCATCGTAACACAACCCTTTCGACGACAAGATCTACTGTCGGAGATAGCCCTAGCGCTAGCTCCTTAGCTGAGAATTCCGCGAACTCGTTGCACCTGAAAACGGGGGCCATACATAAGGAAAATCCTGACTTTTGCCACAGTTCTCAATACACGCCAATCTTTGATGGCTTCAATCTTCGTCGGATCCACTGCCACCCCATCACCACTAATCACGTGGACCAAGAACACCACCCTCTCAATCCAAAACTCGCACTTCGAGAACTAGGCATAAAGCCGGTTCTCCCCCAAGGTCTGCAAGACTACTCTCAATTGGGAATCGTGTTAACACGACGCGATAGCTCTAACACTAGAACGCTCTCGGCCCCATGTCGGCTTGAGCAACGCGTACGGTTCTCGATGATAAGACACTAATCTAGTTGATACACATACTGTCAGCGGTATCGTTATCTCTTCGGCGCTACCACTCGACGACACACTTCACGTTAACACAGTCCATATTGTCTAGACTACGGAACCACACTACGGCATGGCGGTATCGATAACTCCCGGCGTTATCTTCTCTATGACAAACTGATCTTCAACACTTCTCGACGACAAGGTCATGTCGTCTAAACGGCTACCGCGCGGCGGTAGCTATTACCGTGTCGCGGTATCTCTAGTTGACCCTATCTCGACGACAAGCCTCTCTCGACGACATAACTTGTGTCGTCTGGATAAGGCAAAAGGCTACCGTCGGTGGTAACTCCTACCGCGCGCATTCGCTTCAAGCTACCACTTGTCCTGACACTTCTATTTCTTAATCAAGGAAAATGGGGTGTTACAATAATAGATTCTTGGGTTATTTGGAAGTGATTGAGACCCAATTAAGGATTCTACCTAAGGGGCACGATCACGCACCTTGTTGGGTACGATCGTGCGCCCTAGGTTCTCTCCCGACCTGAAAATGGCATGAAATTCGAGTTTGTCTTCTGCCTGAGCGCCTTATTCATGCACGACTGCGCGCCATTGCACAAGCAGTCTGTCTATAGAATTTCTGAAATTCAGCATGATCGTACCCACTATTGCACGACCATGCCTAAACAAAATAAAAATCATACTGGAAATTGGACTTCCGTCTTTTGCTTGTATGCCTTCTTTGCGTATGAACATGCGCCTGTGTGCGGGCCGGTTGCATTGAACAAATCTCTAGGGTTAGGTTGGTGGGCATATAACTTCACAATCGTCTGATACTGTGTCCACGATCATTCGTTATCGTCCGAGAACTTGCCGCCCTACTTTTTGGAGCAATTTTCTTGCCAATATGCATATTGACCACACATGATCATGCGTGACCGATTTTTTTAGGGTGTAAATATGATTTCTTATCTTGTTGTCAAGGAAGATGAGTTTCAGGCCCCTGAGAGTAATTCTCATAGCCCACACCAGGGCTAAAGGAAGCTATTTGACACAAAAATGACGAAGTGGAGGCGAGTGCACATGGAGAGTAGACAGGTAATTTAGGAGATTAGTAACAACATCTCGCAAACCCCGAACAATAGTTGAGGCTTGCATGAGATGCCAGATTGATGACCCAAGTTCAATCTCTCATAACCGAGGAATTATTTCTTCTCTCTTCCTTTGTATCTACATCCTCCCTTCACCACATATCTGGGATGCTTGAGGTTTCTAATTTGACATGGTTGCATGTTATTTTATTCAATCCTTAGCGAATAGAAATCATGTACTTTTATGCATTTTGAATTTATGGTATTTTATTTGTTTTTACTCATGTATTGTGGTTGGATGAATGTGTGCCTCTTTCATGTTGGAATGTTTATGCTCTTAAAGTAGTTAAGAAAACCCTTTTATAATCAAGGATCAATTAGCCTATCTAGTGAAAATATTGAAATTTTGGGTATCTAATTCACTCTATGCTCCTTGTGGTTTCGAGAAATTCATTCGCACACTCTATTACTTCGACCGATTCATTGTCTTAGCATCAACATCGGGATTTTCAACCGCACATGAGAGCGGTACAGTAATAGACTTTTTTGCTTTCCTCTTCACTTCTTCCAACAAAGAAGATGACTAAGGCTTCGTTTGGATCGGCGGCGGGAGCCGGTGCGGGACGAAAAGCCTGCGGGTTTCGAATCGGAGGCGGGGAGGTGGGGCTGGAGACGCCGCGTTACGCGGGCTTTTGCGAAGGTTTGCGGGAGCAAACGCCACCGCCGGTGCGCGGCGCGCGTTTGTTTTCTCGTCGTGCGGTGGAGGTTGCTCCTGCACCGGCGCTCAAACGCCGCCCCAAACGAAGCCTAAATCATAAAAGTGTGAGTAAATGAATCTCATGTTTTATTGAAACATTTTTATAATAAGAAAACTTCAAAGCATAAACATATAGACATTTTATAGGGATGATAAAAATACATTCAACAAGCACACATCAACATTGTAAACATAAGCAACCCCAAAAACAACAGCTCTTTAAGGGGCTGATAAAAACGCATGCAACAAGCACAAAATATGGTAAACATAAGCAACCCCCAAAACAACAACAGCATTAAAAAATGCTTGATCTCAAAACCCACAAGATCGGACAATAGATCCAGCAGACTAGTAAGATATTTCTGAAAGCCATGAATATTGTTGTTCAAATACCGATCATGTGCAAACTTGGGAACAAATGCAGTATCTTGCCGCGTCGCAGCTCCCATCTATGGCACTCGTGAATTCGCCTCTACAAGTTGTTGCGCAATTCCTGCTGCTCAAGCACGGCCACCTGAAAATTAAGCTCTTCGTATAGCACACCCTCCCGGCCTTCACGGCTGCCTCCACCCTCATATCTTCATAAAGACCATCAAATATATAAACATTGAACTATCATAAAGACAATCAAATATATAAACATGCAACTATTCATAAAGACAATCAAATACACAAACATGTAACTATTCATAAAGATGAATATATAGAGATAATAGAAAATACCAGAAGAGACGAGGAGAAGAAGGACGAGCACAAGTGTTGGGAGGATTCTCTTGCTGAACTCCATCGATGCTTGCTTCTTTTTTACTAATGCTCCCCTCATCATGGGTTTATATAGGAAAACTTAATGAAGTTTTGGGTCAAATTTGTATTTAACATAATTATATACTATTAATGACCGAAATTAAACTTAACCGAATGCCGTATATAATTTAATCATGTTTAATTATATTTATTCAAAGTCCAGCTAATATTTAGATAGCATAACTTTATGTCTCTCTGCAATTCATTTTTTCTTGTTTTTTCTTGTTTTTTTTCTTGTTTTAATTATATTTTAAGTTTCCCATATATGTAGATATTCCTAAAACAATAACATATTAGTTGGGCATGCAAGTATCTTTCCCATGAATCCATGTGTTTATATAAAGGGTTTAGGGTGTACAACTTCTTCTCTCACTTATGTAGAAACAATAACATATTAGTTTAATATTAAATAAAAAATAATTATTTAAAATATTAAATAAAAATTATTTTATGTATTTATCTTCTAAATGCAGGTGTACAACTTCTTCTCTCACTTCTGTAGATTTCTGATGACTATCATGCTTAATCTTTTCATCTTCTTCAATAATGCTGTGGTGATCATATTCTTCACACTTATGTTTTTCGCCATTGTGCGCGTGTTCGCCAGGGAGGTGCATTTTTTTCTAGGCACGATTTTTTCGCTCGGTCGCGCATTTTTTTGCCTAGGTGCATGCTTTTTTGCCGGGAATGCACTTTTTCTCCATGACACATTTTTTTCCTGGGCACGCGTATTTCGCCCGGACGCACGTATTTCGCACTTTCGCGCATTTTTCGCCCGGACATGCGCATTTCGCCCGGGCGCGCCTTTTTTACCCCCGCGCATTTTTTTCGAAAAATGTGTGTCTGCTCGAAAAAATGTGTGCCTCACCGAAACGCGCTCCCGGGCGAAAAACGTGCGCGCAGGCGAAAAAAGTGTCTGGGCAAAAAAAAATTGTCTGGGCGAAAAATGCGCGCCCGGGCAAAAAAACACGCACCTTGGAGAAAAATGCGCCCCTGGGCAAAAAACGAATGTCCGAGCGAAAAACGGGCGATCAGGCGAAAAACATGCGCTCAAGCAAAAAATACGTGTCGGGCGAACAAAGAGCGCCCAAGCGAAAAATGCGCGACACAGCGAAAATGCTTGCCCAACCGAAAAACACGTGCCCTAGAAAAAACACTCTCCGTGAAAAACCGTGCTCCCAAGCGAAACAATGCGCGCCTTAGAGAAAAATATGCGTCTGGGCGAAAAATGAGCGCTCGTGCGAACAACGCGTGCCCGGGTGAAATAACGTGCGCCCGGGCGAAATAACGTGCTCTCGGGAGAAGAAACATGCGCTCGGGAAAAAAGAGCATGCCCGGGCAAAAAATGCGATGTCGTGTGAAAAATGCGCATTCTGGAGGAAAAATGTGCGAGACCTTGGTGATAAAACATGCACCTGGGATTAAAAGCACATGACCATGCGAAAAAATGCGCGTCCGGGCGCAAATTGAGTGTCCGTGCGAAAAAGAGCGCACTTGGGCGAAAAGGTACTAATCAGAGCCCGCATATCTGCTTATGATTCTGAATCAGTTGCAAATTCTTTGCATGATGATGAGGGTGAGTCTGCTGCCAACAACACATCCTCAAGATCCTCCTATGTAGTTGAATCTGAGGTGATACAACAATATGAAACTTTATGGAAGGCCTTCAAGAAAAGCAAGCAACTCCTCAAAGTTCAGACTAAGGAGTTGGATTCCTTGAGATCTGCCCACTTTGAGCTCCAGGAGACAGCTGACTAGATGGCTGCTATGAGAAAGGAAGTTGACAGATTCAAGGAAGCCGCAAAGCTCAAAAATGTTGAACTGACTCAGAAGAACAAGGTCATCAAGGAACTTCAGGGAATGCTGCTGGTTGAAAAGAAGATTGTTGCTAGCTTTTCAAAACACAAGACTGTCCTTCCCATTATTGACAGTCTTCCTGCACCATTAAAGCTGGTGTAGGATTCAATAGTGAGACAGTCAAGGGTAAAGCCTCTGAAGAGCAATCCTCTTTTAAGAAGGTGCTGCTGACATCAAACCCCTTTGACCAGGAATCTTCATATGGTCATCTGATCAATGACTGCTCAGCAAGTGACAGTAAGCACTCTATCCCAAATAAAAGAGCAGACTTTGAGCTAAGTGCTTTTAAAGCACCCCTTGAGGAGATTCAGATGAAGAATCCAGGTGTCTTTGTCCATGGACATGGAGCCACAACACTCAAAAGCAAGGGAAAGGCTGCTCCTACAAAGCCTGTTCCCAAGAAGGTTAACCAAAAGGTGGTGAGACCAGCTCCACTTCATACTCACACCTGTGAGGTTCATCCAAGACCTGTTAAGTCAGGTGTCTTCACTCCTGCCCACCAACATTGCCATCCTACTTAGATGGTGCAGCAGAAGAGAACATACAACATGTTTGAGTGTTGGCGTTGTGGGAAAGTGGGTCACTTTGCCCTGGATTGTTGGTTCAACCAAACATGGCCTAGTGCAAAGAGAATGCAGACAACTCAAAGGTGTGGTGTCCCAGTTTATCCCCCTAACATAAACCTAGGACCCAAATCAAATTGGGTGCCTAAGGGTAAGTAATTTTTCTTACAGGTATGTCCAAATGCCAACAAATCTCCCATTTGGTATTTGGATAGTGGTTGCTCCAGACACATGACTGGAGTAAGAAGCTATTTAAGAAACTTCACCCATGTAGAGAATGGACCAACAATCATATTTGGAGGTTCAGAAAAAGGGGTGACCAAAGGCTATGGAGAAGTGGGAGATAAAGAAAAGTAGTTCAAAGAGATCAACAAGAGCATATGTGCAACATGGGGAGATGTCTCTGCATCAAGATATCCCAAAGAAGGAAGATGAACCTGCTAACATAGTAGTAGTTGAAGAGAGGAGAAGTCCAATTATGGACAGTGATCTAGTTGAGGGGAGTTCCAACCTGGGAGCTCAGACCAAGATACTACAATGGTTGAGGGGGAGACCCATCTGGGGTGCTCTACCCTAGAAGATTAGGAAAATCTTCTCTAGCTGGAAGTCATCACAGAAGAAAGAAATGAAAAGCTGAACTCTTTGCAAGAAACCCTGGATGAATGATTAATTGAAGAATTTCTAATGGGGGAGAAGGCAATCATAAATGCAGGCTCACATCAAGCTATGTGGACTCCCAGTCAAGTCAAGCAAGCAGCCTTGCAGGAGCCCCCCTCAGGATATGAATCAGCTGAACCATCTGGTATTTGAATAAATTTTATTTACCTGAATTTTGATTCTTTCTATTTGTGGCATTAATCATTGAGGTGAGTTAGAACTTCTTCAAATAGGGGGAGATTTTACATATTGGGAACAGTGCCCAACAATGTTCCTGATTTGAAGAAGTGCTCAGGTCAATGATGAAATACATGGGTTGTCTATAATCTACACCTAGAGGGGGGTGATTAGGTGTTTTCAAGATTATTTGCTACTTTAAAATCTATTTATCACAGTACAAGAGCAACACAGAAAACACACAGGATTTATAGTGGTTCCCTACAAGACAATGTGTCTAGAGGTAGTCCACTGTCCCTCCCACCTATCTAGCAATGATCTAGACTAGTCAACCTCTCCAACTCAGATCTCTTCTCAATAAGTAGATCTTACAACTCAGGTTCACAAAGAACCTTACCAAGCTCAGACTTTGCAAGTCTTACAATAATTCAGATCTTCAAAAAGATCCTACCAAACTCAGGCTCACGAAGAACCCTACTAATCTCAGGCTCACACAGAATCCTACCAATCTCAGGCACACACAGAATCCTACCAATCTCAGGCTCACACAGAACCCTACCAATCTCAGGCTCACACAGAACACTACCAATTTCAGGCTCACACAGAACACTACTAATCTCAGATCTATTACAAGATCTTACAAGCTCAGGTTCACAAAGAATCCTACTGAATGATACAAAAGAGTTTGTTGTTGTAGAAGAAAAGAATTAAAGATAAAAGCTTTGAAATAACAGGTCTTCTTCTTCTTCTTGAAATAGTAAGCCCAGAGATCTTGTGAATCATTGAACCTTTCTTTTTAATTCTTCTCTTGACCTTCACTGCACAACAATGAAGTCTTCTTCTTGTTAATTCTTTTCTCTCTCTTCTAAAAGTATGTCTGAGAATAAACTTAAGAAGGAAGACTAAGCAACCGGTATTCTGTAAATAAAACAGTGTTTCTTTTATGCTGCTCTGCAATTTTGCATAAAGGCCCTTATTGAATAATCCATAATCAATTTGTCATTTTGAAAAGTTTGACAGAATTGACATAATATTTTATCATAAATGACTTATTATTCTTGGAACTTACAGAATATAGAAGTAATAATATTCTTCATTAAATACTGTGCAACGACTATATTCTGTAGAGAATATATCATTTATTACTCCTTGATAGGTGCGCAAGATAGACAGCGTGCACATTCCCTGAATACCAATTTCCAAGAAAGCCAGTGCATTAAATGCAGCTAGACAATTGTCAAGACGATAAAATTCCTTCAAGTCGATATCGTGTTGATCGTGTCGACGATATATAATCTTCACGGCGATATCGTCGACATACTTCCTTCTTCAAGACTTTACTTGATATCTCAACGATATTGCTTCTTCTAGATGATATCGTCGAGATGCTTTTTTTAAATGACTCAGACTTATTCTTCAAGTTGATAATCTTTCTTCAAGACGATATCGTCTCGATGTTCTAGATGATATAAGGTCTTCAAACCGATGTTGTCTACATGATCCTTTCTTCATGACTTAATGAGTTATCTCAATGATATGTCTTTAATCTTCAAGACTATACATCTTCTTCAAGACGATATCGTCGAGACATCTGAACTTAGCTCTATCAATGATAAACTTTCTTCAAGATGATATCGTCGAGACTGATTCGATGATATGATACATTTCTCAACGATTCATCTGCTGAGTCTAGAGACGATATTTTACTTAGTGAATTTTCATTGCTTTTATAGTCTTGATACTAATAATATAGTCTTGATACTAATGATATAGCATTGATGCATTTCAACGATATGTGTATCATCTCAATGATATGTCTAGTCCTTCTTGACGATTTTGGACTTAATGAATTACTGGACAAAAGATTTATCTTCTGCAGTCATGAATAAAATATGTCATCAAATACATAGTGCATTTATCATTGATCTGAGCACTTCTTCAAATCAGGAATATTGTTGGGTACTGTTCCTAATAATCTCCCCCTATTTGAAGAAGTCATAACTCACTTTATTGATAAATGTCAAGTGATAAATAAATCAAAATTTGAAGTCATTCAGCAAGTATAATGTGATTCATCTATCAACATGATATAAATAGAGATAATGGTGTAAGACAAAATATTTCAGTCATTTACCCAAGTCATTTTCAGACAAAACATTTCATGATCTTCAGGTCATGCTGCTGCTGCTTCCCTTTCCTTTTCTCCTCTGCCTTTCATAGAAGTTGCTGGTTTTGGAATTTTCTTTGGAGATAGAGGAGGACCATGAGGGATTGCTAGCTTATGATTTCTCATTTTCTCCATTTGATTTAAATGCAAATTTCAGTCAGCGGAATAGAAGATTCTTTCTGACCCATCTTGAGGGTATCCAAACTCCATCCAAGCTTCTAAGATCAGGGTCCTAGAGTTAGGACTCCACTTGCCTGCCTGTAGATCCTGCTCAATTTCCCTTAGCCTCTTCTGCCTGTAACTTTTGCTCTGAACCCTCTTCCTTTTTCTTGAACAGGCAGATTCTCCAATTTCAATGTCATATACTTATGAGGCAGTGCTCTCAGATGGTTCTGCTAACTCATAAGTTGAGGGAGGTTTCTGTAAAGCTTGCTTGACTTGATTTACAGTCCACATGGCTTGATTTGAGCCATCATTTATCATTGTCTTCTCCCCCTTTAGGACTTCTTCAACAATGTGATTATCAAGGGCCACTTGTACCAAGTTTATCCTCTCATGTAGGTGTTGTTCAGCCTCATCCAAGTTATTTCTTACTTCTAGCAGATGTTCATCTAAGTTCTGAGTATTCACTTCCATTCTGTTCAGAATTTGATCTCTATCTGAATTCATAAACCCTGCTATTTGTTGAAGAGCTCTCACAGTATTCCTTGACATAGTGCCTTGTTTTTGAATGATTTGATGAGACTGATACCCAACCTTGTTGATCTCCTCACCAACCTGTTCCATGGGTGGAGCTACTAAGTGAAAGAAGTGAGTGTGTTGAGTGTTGAGATGATGCATATCATCCTTCACAGTTTGCAGCTCAACCTTCATTTCTTGCCTTAGGTTATATACAGTCTGTAGAATGAACCTTTCTATGTTCTCCCTTTGAACATTTAGCAAAGCTGAGATCATGTGGAATAGGGAGCCTGGGTGATCAGTAGATAGTCCAGCTACATTCACCTCAGGGGCTGCAACTTCCTCTATTGGACTTCCATGAGCACTCCCATGACCCTGAAGGTCAGGAAGGTCTACTAGCATCTGCTCTTCTTCCTCTTCTTCCATCAGCATTTCTTTACCTTTGAGAAGAACTAAACCAAGCCCAGCCTGGGGTTCAGTGCTCTCAACTTTTTCTGGCTCCTTGCCATTTTTAGATTCCTTCTCTAGAGCATCCTTCTCCTGGACTACTTTTTCAGATGCAGGTCCTTCAGCTTGATCCTCCGGGGTAGAGCACACCAGATGGGGATCCCCCTCAACCCTCTCAGTATCTTAGGCTGAGCACCCACGTGGGGACTCGCCCTCAGCTCTCTAAGGGTTTTGAGTTGAACTTCCAACCAGGAGTCCCCCTCAACTGGATCACTGCTAAGAATGGGGCTTCTTCTTGCTTCAATAACTTTTGTGTTAGCAGGTTCACTCACATCCTCTGGGATCATTTGATTTAGAGATACCTCCCCCTCTATCAAAGCAGAGTTTGGTAGAGATGTGGCTCCTTCTTCCTCAGAAACCTTTGACAGGTTTGGGTCTGTAATTGAAGATGCTCTCCTTCTTCAGAACTGCTAGAGGACCTTACCTCCTCTGAGTCATCAACTATCACAACTTTCTTTTTCTTTCCTTTTGCAGCTGCTTGAGTAACCTTAAGGGTTTTGGAGATAACTCTCTCCCATCTAGCTATCCAACATCTTTTGCAGCATCTTATCTATCCTTAGGGGTTTTGCAGCTGCTTGAGTATCCTTAGGGGTTTTGAAGATAACTCTCTTCCATCTATCCAGCATCTTTGAATCTAACCTCTTAGAATAATGTAGAGGTGCTCCCATTTTTCTCTTCACCACATCCCGAAGGGAATTTAGGAGAAAGATTGATAAGATTCTTCCAAATGAAGGAGTCTTTGGGGTGTTCTTAAACCTTTGGAATAGAAACTTTCTCCAGTCTGTCTTCTTTGAAACAATGATCCTGCACATTGCCGGAAATATTTCCTTGGAAATCCTGTCATGGGAACCAGGCTTGCACAAAAGTACTTTCCCTACAATGTCTACTAGGAGTTTTCCCTTCTGGTTGTATTCTGCCTTTTTAATAGACCCATAGGTCTTGCCACTATGCCCACACCAGGCATATCCTGCAGAAAGGTCTTCAGCAGTCAGATCTTCCTCTTCAATCTCTTTTTCCAGTCTTGGTATTCTCAATGCTTTTCCCAAGCTCTTGGCAGTCATTTTGATCTTCCTCCCGACCACTACTGACTTTAAGATGGTCCCTGAATGATTAATTCTTGCTCCTTCAAAGAATTTCAGGAGTTCCCTGTTCAGGAGAACACAGGGTTCACAGAGAAGATATTCCATTCATGCCGACTCCACCAGTCCAATTACTGACCTAATTTCTTCAGAGCAGGAGTCGAATCCTCCTCTCAGAAGCTCACAGCTGGAGATGACTGATGATTCTTTCTTCTTGGGATCCATTGAAGCAGAACGCCGAGAATCGAGCGATTGTCAGAGACGGAATGGGGGTTTGTCGCGGAAATGACTTAGGGAAAATGAAAGTGTAATTTTTGTCCTAAACATTCACTCTATTTATAGTAGAAGTAGATGAAGAGGCGCGTACCTTTTGTCCTAGTTAAAAGATTAAGAATCCATCAGACGGCTCTGATTAAAAATTCAATATTGCATTGAGTATCTGGGTTGTATTTCGACGATGTGCATTTTTATCGTCGATAGTGTCGTCGAGATTACTTCAACCTTATCGTCGGAATCACTTCAGCTTTGTCGTCGAGACTCAAGTAATATCGTCGAGACTTAGATTTTGTCGTTGAAACATTTCATTCTGTATCGCTGAGAAGTCATCTATGTCTTTGAGACACCCATCTGATACATGTCTAACATGAGAAGATT
Source organism: Dactylorhiza incarnata (assembly GCA_033032865.1). Lineage (NCBI taxonomy): Eukaryota > Viridiplantae > Streptophyta > Magnoliopsida > Asparagales > Orchidaceae > Dactylorhiza > Dactylorhiza incarnata. The sequence continues at coordinate 2,608,249 of JAWHQI010000337.1, forward strand.
ATCAGCCCTCTTGAGATAATCATCTAGGATGCGCCACTTAGATATCCTCCTTCAAATTTCATAGGGTCTAAAGCAACAATGTGGGTCAGTCACTTTGAAGGGTTTGAGCTTGATTAAGTGGGCTTGAACCTAACCCCAAGCCAATTGGACTTAGCTCAACCCCACCTAACCAAGCCCAGAAGGAGGCTGATTTGCCTTGGACCCAATTGGGCCCAAGAAAAGGGTTCACCAAGGTGGTGGCCGGCCACGACCAAGGAGGAATTCAAGAAGAATCCATGGAGGGATGACCACCTGGCCACCACCCCCTAATTCCTGGATTGCTCTCAACTTCCCCCAGGAATTTGCCAGCAAAATGGAGTGACATGGCAGCTGTTGAGAGGGGAGGGAAGAGAGAGCTCTACCAAGCGGCCGGACACATTAATGGCTAAGCTCCAAAACCTTCAAATCAGCTTGAAACCTTCTCTCCCCTGGCTCAAATTTGAGCTCAGGATTTGAATTTACATGATCTGGAGGCATGTGGTTGGCTGGCTGAGAGGTGCTACCTTTGTGAAATCGCCACCCTTAATGGCTGCTAACAAAACAGCCACCCCCAGCTGAATCTGCACACACCACCAGCTTCAGATCCTCCAGAGCAGTGGAGACCCCCCTTCCAGCGATGATTTTGAGCTCAGCCACGCCGGAGTAGCCATGGACGCAGGAAATGGAAATCAGCTCTTCCTTCGCCGCAATACCCGCCGCCAAGCTCGCACACAGGCAAGTTCCTTTCCCCCTCCTCCTGTGCTAGTATCTTCTCTCTCCCCCTATCGATTTGAGCCATGCAATGGCGATTTCACTTTGCGTTTTTCCATGTTCCCAGCCGCAAAAACGAAAGGTGCCGGAGCCCTACTCCAGCCACCCCAGGTCAGTCGGCCACCACCAGTCGATAGCCCTATGTTAGACTGGTGGTGGTGGCAGGAGCGTTTCGCCGGAAACCTCCCGTAGCCGCCGAAAAATGGCCCGCAAATCGGCCCAGGCGCGGCGAATCTAAGCCGTTGGCTCATCGGGGAAGACGATCCCGTGATCGTTGGATCTGCCGGGTTACGTTAAACGCATCCCAAAATTATTTAGATCATATCATTTAAATGAAATGTCACACCTCTAGCCCGATTTTGTAAGCCAAATTTGAGGCCCTTAGAGGCCATATTCTGAAAAATGTCCAGAGACACAAATTTTACATCTGGATTTCTACTTTCATCTGGAAGTGGAATCAGGCCATTAGGATCAGTATATAACCCACAGTCCTCACTTTAGTGAGGCTGGTCAAAATAGGAACCAGAAATTGATTAGTGAAAATATCATAAAATATAAATTTGATGGCCCTGAGATTTTGGCCATGCATGCATGTGACATGTACCTAGCCTGCACCCAAAAATCAGATTTTTGGGTGATGATTTTTCTAAGGTTTTTACTAAAATATGTAAAATCAAATAAATGACATTTTTGGAGGTATATAACTCCAATTGATCTCAAATTTGTGTGTCATACCCAATTAGTCAATTTTAGTCAATGGTCAAAATTTGAGACCAAATGGATCTCAGCATGTGGGGTAATTTCTCTTTGCATGTCTCCAAATAAAAGAAATTGGGGTGCTAATAGCCACCATAGGTTTAAGGAAGCCTTAGATGGGTTTGAAGGTGAAAATCACCTTGCATGTCACTAAAACTTTGGACATGCAAGTAGGGTTACCTAACAATCCAAACCCTAGAGTTTGGAAGTCATTAGAGCTAGAATTATTAAGTTTTTCTATTTAATTTAAATTGCCACACCTATAAATTAATGGAATTTTTGGGGTAAAATCAACATGGAAAATTGTGAAACTTAGGCTTTGAAGTTTTTAAATCAATATTGTGCTACTGTGATTTTATCAGAATTTATTGTGACCTGTAGATGGTAGTTGTAGTGTAAATCCTTATTGGCACCCCACTCTTGGTAAATGGTAAGTATGGATAAATACTCCCTGGAAAAATGTGAAACTTAGGCTTTGAAGTTTTTAGATCAATATTGTGCTACTGTGATTTTATCAGAATTTATTGTGACATGTAGATAGTGTAAACCCTTATTGGCACCCCACTCTTATTAAATGGTAATTATGGATAAATACTCCCTGGAAAAATGTGAAACTTAGGCTTTGAAGTTTTTAGATTAATATTGTGCTACTGTGATTTTATCAGAATTTATTGTGACATGTAGATGGTAGTTGTAGTGTAAATCCTTATTGGCACCCCACTCTTATTAAATAGTAATCATGGATAAATACTCCCTAGAAAAATGTTAAACTTAGGCTTTGAAGTTTTTAGATCAATAATGTGCTACTGTGATTTTATCAGAATTTATAGTGACTTGTAGATGGTACTTGTAGTGTAAATCCTTATTGGCACCCCACACTTATTAAATAGTAAACATGGATAAATACTCCCTGGAAAAATGTGAAACTTAGGCTTTGAGGTTTTTAGATCAATATTGTGCTACTGTGATTTTATCAGAATTTATAGTGACATGTAGATGGTACTTGTAGTGTAAATCTTTATTGGCACCCCACTCTTATTAAATAGTAATCATGGATAAGTACTCCTTAGAAAAATGTGAAACTTAGGCTTTGAAGTTTTTAGATCAATATTGTGCTACTATGATTTTATCAGAATTTATAGTGACCTGTAGATGGTACTTATAGTGTAAATCCTTATTGGCACCCCACACTTATTAAATAGTAATCATGGATAAATATTCCCTGGAAAAATGTGAAACTTAGGCTTTGAAGTTTTTAGATCAATATTGTGTTTTGTGATTTTATCAGAATTTATAGTGACCTGTAGACGGTACTTGTAGTGTAAATCCTTATTAGCACCCCACTCTTATTAAATAGTAATCATGGATAAATACTCCCTAGAAAAATGTGAAACTTAGGCTTTGAAGTTTTTAGATCAATATTGTGTTACTGTGAATTTATCAGAATTTATAGTGATCTGTAGATAATAATTGTTGTGTAAATCTTTATTTGCACCCCATTTATGTTAAATAAAATCATGGTCAAATAATCCCTAGAATGTGAAACTTAGGGTTTGAGGTTTTTAGACCAATATTATGCAATTGTGAATTTATCAGAATTTATAGAGATCTATAGATGATACTTGTTGTGTAAATTCTTATTTGCACCCCATTCATGTTAAATAGAAATCATGGTCAAATAATCCCTAGAAAAATGTGAAACTTAGGGTTTGAGGTTTTTAGACCAATACTATGCTATTGTGAATTTATCAGAATTTATAGAGATCTGTAGATGGTACTTGTTGCATAAAACTTTACTTTCACCCCATCTATTTGAATAGAAATTATGATTAAGGATTCCCTGGAAGAGTATGAAATGTAGGATTTGAGGTTGTTAGATCATTACTCATTGAGAACCTATGGTAAGAACTTGGAACTCATTAGGACATGATAGGGCCAAGGTTGTGTCTTAAGAGTCATACCTAGTTCAACCTCACCTTGGTCTGCTAACAGTAGAAGCTGAAAACATAGATTCGAACCCCTTCCTTATGGTCACCACCCCCAGAGTTACTAGCTCTAAGAGAATTGCAAATGCCCAATTAGGTTGAAGGATTAATCTCCAAGGGCAGTCATCGGAAATAAAGATGGGGTGTGTTTAGTAAAACAATCAATTCAGGAATTTGACAAGGACCTATTAGGGGAGGCGAAGGATGACTTAGCAAAAAGTGAAAATTATGATTGAGAGATAACACCAGGAAATAGTCAGTCACTAGGAATGACATGGTTCGGTGTTCAATAGAACACCGAGACATGTCTGCCCGAGTCAAATGATAATCCACCCTAGGATTTTAGAGCAATTGGAGAGCAAATGGGTATACAAGAATGGGTAGCAACTAAATAAAATAAATATCCTGGAAAGGGGGATTTGGGCTTCAGCCACCATCACATTCCCTAGTACCGTTGCGAGCCCTTCACCGGTAATCCACGGGAAGTCAGGATTCACCCCAAGCTGCTAAGATCAACTAACAATAGACAAGAGTAGTAAAGTAGGAGAACTTGAAACATAATCTCCCTCCCAAATTTGGGAAGGAATGAAATAAGGACGGGGATAGTCCTGCGAGCGATAGGCTCGGGTTATAAGGAAGGACTGGGATAGTCCTGCGAGCGGTAGGCTCGGGTCATAAGGAAGGACTGGGATAGTCCTGCGAGTGATAGGCTCAGGTCATAAGGAAGAACTGGGATAGTCCTGCGAGCGGTAGGCTCGGGTTATAAGGAAGGACTGGGATAGTCCTGCGAGCGGTAGGCTCGAGTTATAAGGAAGGACTGGGATAGTCCTATGAGCGGTAGGCTCGAGTTATAATGAAGGACTAGGATAGTCATGCGAACGATTGGCTCGATTTTTATAAATGTTGGTTTAGAATTACGAGCTGAAGCCTCAGTGGTAAGAGATAATACATATTTGCATATGCAAAAGGTGTGGTGGGTCTTCGGTTCTGGCTTAGTCGTCACACCGACAGCAGTTCGTTGACTCGGCAGTGCTAGTGGTTTGATTTGGGGCCAGGTTGTTTTACTGCGTGTCCGACGGGACGAATTCCCTAAACCCTTCCTGGCCAATTCAGTTTAGTACGCAGGAGCTCGTGAGTACCGGGTACCGGTATCGCAGTGTGCGTTAGGGCCTAGGTCTGGTAGTGTGACTTACCCACCTAGGTGAGGAGACGCCCGCTCCACTGCCACCGTTTGACCACGATGGGAGGTGCCCGAGAGGATAGCTACCTCCGAAAAGTGGGAACTAAAGGTCTGTACGTACAGAGTCGTGTGCGTGAGTTTCAACATTGCATTGCATTATGTTGCATTGCATATCATAGCATAGCATTCTTGCATAAATCAGAGACCTCATCGTATAAATTAATATGAGCTCTTTTATACGATGAGTTTACCTTAGTGTCAGATCCCTTAGCTTATGTGCTTTTGTGTGTACATATAAGTTAAGGTTACACTCGTAGTTGCTCTTATTTATTATACTTATTTCCTTATATTACATTGTCTTTTACTTATTGCTGTCACACTATACTCTACTAGCATAGAATTGTTATTATTAAATGTTCAGTAATTATAAACTCTGCTAGTCTAGCCACATGTCACCTGCTTTTGATTTACCCTTTGATGTCCTCTGCTTCCTTCTCCCGCACGGTGTCTAGGAGTCGCGGGTGGATGCGGTGAGGAATATGCTGAGTCTTATAGACTGACGGTCAGTGGACCTCATCATTTTAGGGATGATGTGTCGGAACAGCAGGACCCCGTTCAGGAGACAGGACAGGAGGATAAGATGAAGCAGAGCAGCCACTACACGTCGTCGCTGCAGCAGCTACAGATGCATGAAGACAGAGTTTGATAGCTTCCGCATAGATGTAGAGTGAGAGTGTTGTTGCACTATATTTGAACATGTACTGGGCGTAAGCCCCTATTCTCTTAGTTCTTTCTCATCGTGGACATTATAATCTTGTATTATGATAAATATATAATGTGATTTTGTGGACTTGTTTCATTTAATACTCAATTACTGTGATTATAGTTGGCCTGGATGATGACGAATAGCCGGCAGGATCGGCGTCTTGTGGCGGCGACCATTGGGTGTAATGGTGTCGCCGCGAGACGGCGGTTCTGGGTGGTAAGACCCGGGAAAGAATGCAAAAAAAGTGGGTCTTACAGAAAACACACCAGATTTATAGTGGTTCCCTACAAGATAATGTGTTTAGAGGTAGTCCACTATTTCTCCCACCTATCTAGCAATGAACTAGACTAGGCAACTTCTCCAACTCAAGTCTCTTCTCAATAAGTAGATCCTACAACTCAGGTTCACAAAGAACCCTACCAAGCTCAGACTTTGCAAGTCTTACAATAACTCAAATTTTCACCAAGATCCTACCAAACTCAGGCTCACAAAGAACCCTACCAATCTCAGGCTCACACAGAACCCTACCAATCGCAGGCTCACACAGAACCCTACCAATCTCAGGCTCACACAGAACCCAACCAATCTCAGGCTCACACAGAACCCTACCAATCTTAGATCTATTACAAGATCTTACAAGCTCAGGTTCACAAAGAATCCTACAAAATGATACAGAAGAGTTTGATGTTGTAGAAGAAAAGAGTTTAAGATGAAAGCTTTGAAATAGCAGGTCTTCTTATTCTTCTTGCAATAGTAAGCCCGGATATCTTGTGAATAACTGAAACTTTCTTTTTAAATCTTCTCTTGACCTTCACCGCACAGCAATGAAGTCTTCTTCTTGTTAATTTTTTCTCTCTCTTTTGTAAGTATGTATAGAATAAACTTGAGAAGGAATACTAAGCAACCGGTATTCTATAAATAAAATAGTGTCTCTTTTATACTGCTCTGCAATTTTGCATAAAGGCCCTTATTGATTATTCCATAATCAATTTGCTATTTTGAAAAGTTTGACAGAATTAGAATAATATTTTATCATAAATGACTTGCCTTTCTTGGAACTTGCAGAATATAGAAGTAATAATATTCTTCATTAAATACTATGCAACGACTATATTCTGTAGAGAATGTCTCATTTATTACTCCTTGATCGGTGCGCAAGATAGGCGGCGCGCACATTCTTTGAATACCAATTTCCAAGAAAGTTTGTGCATTAAATGCAGCTCTGCATGTAATATCCTCAGAACTACTAGACCCCTAAGGTGCACTTTGTCATGACAAGGTCATCACATTGCTCTATGAGACCGAGAATTGCCCTAGAACCAAGGTGAAAAGGGTGAAAAACACCTTGATGTGCAAATAGTCAAACTGACTTCAAGGTTTAAGGCTTGATGTCTAAGCCTCAAAATGATTCAATTGACCTCACCCCAACTCTTCCGAATCCCCTAGGGAGCTCAATGGGTCATTAATAACCCAATGGGTCAAGACAAATCTAGGGTTTGGGTCAAAATCACCATTTGACCCATTTAGCCTAAGTTGACCTAAATAGGTCAAAAGTGCCCAAAGAGGGTTCACCAAGCCCTGAATCACCCCAAAGGGAGTCTATGGACCCCATGGTCACCATGTGGGGTCAGCCTACTCATCAATTAACCAAGTCAACCCAAAAGTCAACATTTGATCAAATTGGCCTAAAATGGATCTAAATGGATTTGGACCCAATTCCCATGGACTAAGGCCCTCATTAGGGGCCCATTCTGAGGCCCAAGAGACAATTACCATGCTCTCCCCTCAATTTTTTGAAAAGGTGACATGCAAGGGTGATTTTGGGATTTTTCCCCAATTTGGAAAGAGACAAACCCATGAATTCATGGGGATAGCTCCACTTGTCCACCACCCCTTTTTTCCTGGTCTCCTCTCAGCTACCCCAAGAGAATCCTAGCAGTTTTTGGTGAGGTGGAAGCCAAGTGGAGGAGAGAGAAGGGAGCTCCTTTGAAGTGGTCGGCCACCATTAATGGTGATCCAAGAATTAAGAGGAGTTAGGCCTGGATTACACACCTAATCGACTCCTCACAGCTCAGGGATTAATTTCCCTATGATCTGGAGTGTTGTGGTTGGCTGTTGAGGGAGGTGCCACCCTTGGTGAAATCGCCCATAATGGCTGCTCTGAATATAGCCTCTCCCGACCCTGTTCAAACATCTGGTTAGCTTCAGAATGATCTGAGGAGAAGAAGCCCCATGGTTACAGGAGAAACCGTGGACTGGTAGCGGAGATTGGCAAGGAACTCACCATGGAGATCGGCCATGGCAAACCCGAGCCTCCTTCAACCTCGAGCTCGATAGAGGCAAGTTACCTCCCCCTCTCCCCATGTGCTAGTCCTCCCTTCTTCCCGTTTTGATTTTAGTTGAGTAATGGCGAGTTTGCCATTTTCCCGATCGGGCTCCAAATCCCCTCCAAGTCCCCTCCCCCATTTCCCCTACAGGCCACCTCTGGCCGAGATATCACCTCCAATCGATGGTCAAACCTCAGTCGGAGGTGTTGACGTCCTCCGTTAGGCCAGAGACCACCAGAGTTGGCCGGAATCGAGCTCCAAAGTAGCTCCAGGGCGGTGAAATCGGGACCATCGGCTCAGGGAGGAAGACGACCTCCCTGCCGTCCGATCTGAATGTGATGATATTCGCAGACCAATATAAATAAATACAGATTCTGTCACATATATTGCAGACACTTTGAGCTCAAATCTACCCTACTTCCACTCATATTTGGAGAAAGTTCCCAACATGAAAGTTGTAGCTGGTGATCTTACCTTTCTTTTGATATGTAGCACATTGTTTTTGGACAAACCTAGCACCCTATGTAGCCGTTTTAGTGAGACTGGTCTAAATAGTGAACCAGACTTATTTTTGTTAATTCCCATTGATTGGGACTTCACCATGACCTGAAATTTTGGGCATGGTTGAGATATACCTAGATACTTATTCTGTATAAATTTCATAATTTTAGGGCAAAAATGTTCCATGGTTTTGTTAAACATTTACTTTTCCATGTGACACCTAAATCTAGGGTTATACAAAGTCAAATCCACTCAAATCTCTGGTGGATGGTAGATTAGATCAAGGATAGTCCCTGACCAAAGGCAATGGAGAAGTGGGAGATAAAGAAAAGTAGTTCAAAGAGATCAACAAGAGCATATGTGCAACATGGGGAGATGTCTCTGCATCAAGATATCCCAAAGAAGGAAGATGAACCTGCTAACACAGTAGTAGTTAAAGAGAGGAGAAGTCCAATTATGGACAGTGATCTAGTTGAGGGGAGTTCCAACCTGGGAGCTCGGACCAAGATACTACAAAGGTTGAGGGGGAGACCCATCTGGGGTGCTCTACCCTAGAAGATTAGGAAAATCTTCTCCAGCTGGAAGTCATCACAGAAGAAAGAAATGAAAAGCTGATCTCTTGGCAAGAAACCCTGGAAGAATGATTAATTGAAGAAGTCCTAATGGGGGAGAAGGCAATCATAAAGGCAGGCTCACATCAAGCTATGTGGACTGCCGGTCAAGTCAAGCAAGCAGCCTTGCAGGGGCCCCCCTCAGGATATGAATCAGCTGAACCATCTGGTATTTGAATAAATTTTATTTGCCTGAATTTTGATTCTGTCTATGTGTGGCATTAATCATTGAGGTGAGTTAGAACTTCTTCAAATAGGTGGAGATTTTACATGTTGGGAATAGTGCCCAACAATGTTCCTGATTTGAAGAAGTGCTCAGGTCAATGATGAAATATATGGGTTGTCTATAATCTACACCTAGAGGGGGTGATTAGGTGTTTTCAAAATTATTTGCTACTTTAAAATCTATCTATCACAGCACAAGAGCAACAGAGAAAACACATAGGATTTATAATGGTTCCCTACAAGACAATGTGTCTAGAGGTAGTCCACTATCCCTCCCACCTATCTAGCAATGAGCTAGACTAGGCAACCTCTCCAACTCAGATCTCTTCTCAATAAGTAGATCTTACAACTTAGGTTCACAAAGAACCCTACCAAGCTCAAACTTTGCAAGTCTTACAATAATTCAGATCTTCACCAAGATCCTACCAAACTCAGGCTCACGAAGAACCCTACCAATCTCAGGCTCACACAGAACCCTACCAATCTCAGGCTCACACAAAACCCTACCAATCTCAGGCTCACACAGAACACTACCAATCTCAGGCTCACACAGAACCCTACTAATCTCAGATCTATTACAAGATCTTACAAGCTCAGGTTCACAAAGAATCCTACTGAATGATACAAAAGAGTTTGTTGTTGTAGAAGAAAAGAATTCAAGATAAAAGCTTTGAAATAGCAGGTCTTCTTCTTCTTCTTCTTCTTGCAACAGTAAGCCCAGAGATCTTGTGAATCATTGAACCTTTCTTTTTAATTCTTCTCTTGACCTTCACTGCACAACAATGAAGTCTTCTTCTTGTTAATTCTTTTCTCTCTCTTCTATAAGTATGTCTGAGAATAAACTTAAGAAGGAAGACTAAGCAACCGGTATTCTGTAAATAAAATATTGTTTCTTTTATACTGCTCTGCAATTTTGAATAAAGGCCCTTATTGATTAATCCATAATCAATTTGCCATTTTGAAAAGTTTGACAGAATTGACAAAATATTTTATCATAAATGACTTGTTATTCTTGGAACTTACAGAATATAGAAGTAATAATATTCTTCATTAAATACTGTGCAACAACTATATTCTGTAGAGAATATATCATTTATTACTCCTTGATTGGTGCGCAAGATAGACAGCGTGCACATTCCCTGAATACCAATTTCCAAGAAAGCCTGTGCATTAAATGCAGCTCGACAATTGTCAAGACGATAAAATTCCTTCAAGTCGATATCGTGTTGATCGTGTCGACGATATATAATCTTCACGACGATATCGTCGACATACTTCCTTCTTCAAGACTTTACTTGATATCTCAACGATATTGCTTCTTCTAGATGATATCGTCGAGATGCTTTTTTATTTGACTCAGACTTATTCTTCAAGTTGATAATCTTTCTTCAAGACGATATCGTCTCGATGTTCTAGATGATATAAGGTCTTCAAACCGATGTTGTCTACATGATCCTTTCTTCATGACTTAATGAGTTATCTCAACGATATGTCTTTAATCTTCAAGACTATACATCTTCTTCAAGACGATATCGTCGAGACATCTGAACTTAGCTCTATCAATGATAAACTTTCTTCAAGACGATATCGTCGAGACTGATTCGACGATATGATAAATTTCTCAACGATTCATCTGCTGAGTCTAGAGACGATATTTTACTTAGTGAATTTTCATTGCTTTTATAGTCTTGATACTAATAATATAGTCTTGATACTAATGATATATCATTGATGCATTTTAACGATATGTGTATCATCTCATTGATATGTCCAGTCCTTCTTGACGATTTTGGACTTAATGAATTACTGGACAAAAGATTTATCTTCTGCAGTCATGAATAACATTTGTCATCAAATACATAGTGCATTTATCATTGATCTGAGCACATCTACAAATCAGGAACATTGCTGGGTACTGTTCCTAATAATCTCCCCCTATTTGAAGAAGTCATAACTCACTTTATTAATAAATGTCAAGTGATAAATAGAATCAAAATTTGAAGTCATTCAGCAAGTATAATGTGATTCATCTATCAACATGATATAAATAGAGATAATGGTTTAAGACAAAATATTTCAGTCATTTGCCCAAGTCATTTTCAGACAAAACATTCCATGATCTTCAGGTCATGTTGCTGCTTCCCTTTCCTTTTCTCCTCTGCCTTTCATAGAAGCTGATTGGTTTTGGAATTTTCTTTGGAGATGGAGGAGGACCATGAAGGATTGCTAGCTTATGATTTCTCATTTTCTCCATTTGATTTAAATGCAGATTCCAGTCAGCAGAATAGTAGATTCTTTCTGACCCATCTTGAGGGTATCCAAACTCCATCCAAGCTTCTAAGATTAGGGTCCTAGAGTTAGGACTCCACTTGCCTGACTGTAGATCCTGCTCAATTTCCCTTAGCCTCTTCTGCCTGTAACTTTTGCTCTGAACCCTCTTCCTTTTTCTTGAACAGGCAGATTCTCCAATTTCAATGTCATATACTTATGAGGCAGTGCTCTCAGATGGTTCTGCTAAATCAAAAGTTGAGTGAGGTTTCTGTAAAGCTTGCTTGACTTGATTTACAGTCCACATGGCTTGATTTGAGCTTTAATTTATCATTGCCTTCTCCCCCTTTAGGACTTCTTCAACAATGTGATTATCAAGGGCCACTTGTACCAAGTTTATCCTCTCATGTAGGTGTTGTTCAGCCTCATCCAAGTTATTTCTTTCTTCTAGCAGATGTTCATCAAAGTTCTGAGTATTCACTTCCATTCTGTTCAGAATTTGATCTCTATCTGAATTCATAAACCCTGTTATTTGTTGAAGAGCTCTCACAGTATTCCTTGACATAGTGCCTTGTTTTTGAATGATTTGATGAGACTGATACCCAACCTTGTTGATCTCCTCACCAACCTGTTCCATGGGTGGAGTTACTAAGTGAAAGAAGTGAGTGCGTTGGGTGTTGAGATGATGCATATCATCCTTCACAGTTTGCAGCTCAACCTTCATTTCTTGCCTTAGGTTATCTAAAGTCTGTAGAATGAACCTTTCTATCTTATCCCTTTGAACATTTAGCAAAGCTGAGATCATGTGGAATAGGGAGCCTGAGTGATCAGTAGATAGTCCAGCTACATTCACCTCAGGGGCTGCAACTTCCTCTAGAGGACTTCCATGAGCACTCCCATGACCCTGAAGGTCAGGAAGGTCTACTAGCATCTGCTCTTCTTCCTCTTCTTCCATCAGCATTTCTTTACCTTTGAGAAGAACTAAACCAAGCCCAGGCTGGGGTTCAGTGCTCTCAACTATTTCTGGATCCTTTCCATCTTTAGATTCCTTCTCTAGAGCATCCTTCTCCTGGACTACTTTTTCAGATGCAGGTCCTTCAGCTTGATCCTCCGGGGTAGAGCACACCAGATGGGGATCCTCCTCAACCCTCTCAGTATCTTAGGCCGAGCACCCATGTGGGGACTCCCCCTCAGCTCTCTAAGGGTTTTGGGTTGAACTTCCAACCAGGAACTCCCCCTCAACTAGATCACTGCCAAGAATGGGGCTTCTTCTTGCTTCAATAACTTCTGTGTTAGCAGGTTCACTCACATCCTCTGGGATCATTTGATTTAGAGCTACCTCCCCCTCTATCAAAGCAGAGTTTGGTAGAGATGTGGCTCCTTCTTCCTCAGAAACCTTTGACAGGTTTGGGTCTGTAATTGAAGATGCTCTCCTTCTTCAGAACTGCTAGAGGACCTTACCTCCTCTGAGTTATCAACTATCACAACTTTCTTTTTCTTTCCTTTTGCAGCTGCTTGAGTACCCTTAAGGGTTTGGGAGATAACTCTCTCCCATCTAGCTATCCAACATCTTTTGCAACATCTTATCTATCCTTAGGGGTTTTGCAGCTGCTTGAGTATCCTTAGGGGTTTTGAAGATAACTCTCTTCCATCTATCCAGCATCTTTGAATCTAACCTCTTAGAATAATGTAGAGGTGCTCCCATTTTTCTCTTCACCACATCCCCAAGGGAATTTAGGTGAAAGATTGATACGATTCTTCCAAATGAAGGAGTCTTTGGGGTGTTCTTAAACCTTTGGAATAGAAACTTTCTCCAGTCTATCTTCTTTGAAATAATGATCCTGCACATTGCCGCAAATATTTCCATGGAAATCCTGTAATGGGAACCAGGCTTGCACAAAAGTACTTTCCCTATAATGTCTACTAGGAGTTTTCCCTTCTGGTTGAATTCTGCCTTTTTAATAGACCCATAGGTCTTGCCACTATGCCCACACCAAGCATATCCTGCAGAAAGGTCTTCAGCAGTCAGATCTTCCTCTTCAATCTCTTTTTCCAGTCTTGGTATTATCAATGCTTTTCCCAAGCTCTTGGCAGTCATTTTGATCTTCCTCCCGACCACTATTAACTTTAAGATGGTCCCTGAATGATTAATTCTTGCTCCTTCAAAGAATTTCAGGAGTTCCCTGTTCAGGAGAACACAGGGTTCACAGAGAAGATATTCCATTCATGCTGACTCCACCAGTCCAATTACTGAACTAATTTCTTCAGAGCATGAGTTGAATCCTCCTCTCAGAAGCTCACAGCTGGAGATGAATGATGATTCTTTCTTCTTGGGATCCATTGAAGCAGAACGTCGAGAATCGGGCAATTGTCAGAGACGGAATGGGGGTTTGTCGCGGAAATGACTTAGGGAAAATGAAAGTGTAATTTTTGTCCTAAACATTCACTCTATTTATAGTAGAAGTAGATGAAGAGGCGCGTACCTTTTTGTCCTAGTTAAAAGATTAAGAATCCATCAGACGGCTCTGATTAAAGAATATTGCATTAAGTATCTGGGTTGTATTTCGACGATGTGCATTTTTATCGTCGATAGTGTCGTCGAGATTACTTCAACCTTATCGTCGGAATCACTTCAGCTTTGTCGTCGAGACTCCAGTAATATCGTCGAGACTGAGATTTTGTCGTCAAAACATTTCATTCTGTATCGCTGAGAAGTCATCTATGTCGTTGAGGCACCCATCTGATACAAGTCTAACATGAGAAGATTATCAGCCCTCTTGAGATAATAATCTAGGATGCGCCACTTAGACTTCCTCCTTCAAATTTCTTATTTGGAGATACTGATTTGACATTTCACTTGATAGGCTTGGAATCCTCTATGGCCTACATAGACTAAGAATATTCTGTTTAATTCCAACCTTATAATAGGAATAAGGAGTCTAGCCAAACTTAATGCTCTTCTCCTGTCTATACCCCTGACTTGTCTTAGAGCAGCTTGCACTTGTCTGGGAATGACTTTTGTCTTTCATTTAATATTTAGCATTGTCTTTATTGAATAGCTAATCCAATTTCTACCCTCTTTACTCTAGTCATGTGTCTGGAGCCACCACTGTCCAAATACCAAAAGGGTTGGCATTTGGAAAAACCTGCAAAAAGGATTACTTATCCTTAAGCACCCAATTAGATTTGGGTCCTAGGTTTCTGTTAAGGGAATAAGCTGAAATATCACACCTCTGAGTGGTCTACATTCTTTTTGCACTAGGCACAGTTGGATTGAACCAGCAGTCCAAGGTAAAATGACCAATATTTCCACAGCACCAACACTCATTCCCGTTGTATCTTCTCTTATGCCACACCATCTGAAAATGTTGGTGGGCAAGAGTGAAGACAGCTGTCCTGACAGGCCGTGGATGAGCCTCACAAGTGTGAGTATGTAGTTGAGCTGGTCTCACCACTTTTTGGTTCACCATGCACCTTGGGAACATGCTTGGTGGGGACTGCATTTCCCTTACCTTTGGGTGTTGATGCTGCAGGTCTATGGACATGAGGACCTGGATTCTTCTTTTGGGTCTCTTTAAGAGGTGCTTTATAAGCACTCAACCCAAAACATGCTCTTCTATGTGTGTTAAAGGGTTTATTGCCTCTTGTAAAGCAGGCATTGGTCAGATGACCATATGCAGATTCCTGGTTAAAGAAATTTGATGTCAGTAGCTTCTTCTTGAAAGAAGGTTGGGCTTCAGATGCCTTGCCTTTGACTGTCTCTTTACCAAATCCTACACCACCTCTGAATGGTGCAATGAATTTTTCAATAATGGGAAGGACAGTCTTGGGCATTGAGAAGCTATCAACAATTTTCTTCTTAGCCAATAACATATCCTCAAGGTCCTTGATAACCTTGTTCTTCTGACCCAACTCAGAACTTTTGATCTTTATGACATCCTTGAGTTTGTCCATTTCTTTGCTCATAGCAGTCAGCTTTTCAGCTGTCTCCTGTCTCCTGAAACCTCCCGTGGCCGCAGGAAAATGGCCCGCAAAATGGCCCAGGCGCGGTGAATCTGAGCCGTTGGCTCATCGGGGAAGAAGATACGTGATAGTTGGATCTGGCGGGTTACGTTAAACGCAACCCAAAATTATTTAGATCATATCATTTAAATGAAATGTCACACCTCTAGCCCGATTTTGTAAGCCAAATTTGAGGCCCTTAGAGGCCATATTCTGAAAAATGTCCAGAGACAGAAATTTTAGATCTGGATGTCTACTTTCATATGGAAGTGGAATCAGGCCATTAGGATCACTATAGAACCCACAATCCTCACTTTAGTGAGGCTGGTCAAAATAGGAACCAGAAATTGATTAGTGAATATATCATAAAATATAAATCTGATGGCCCTGAGATTTTGGCCATGCATGCATGTGACATGTACCTAGCCTGCACACAAAAATCAGATTTTTGGGTGATGATTTTTCTAAGGTTTTTACTAAAATATGTAAAATCCAATAAATGACATTTTTGGAGGTATATAACTCCAATTGATCTCAAATTTGTGTGTCATACCCATTTAGTCAATTTTAGTCAATGGTCAATATTTGAGACCAAATGGATCTCAGCATGTGGGGTAATTTCTCTTTGCATATCTCTACATAAAAGAAATTGGGGTGCTAATAGCCACCATTGGTTTAAGGAAGCCTTAGATGGGTTTGAAGGTGAAAATCACCTTGCATGTCACTAAAACTTTGGTCATGCAAGTAGGGTGACCTAACAATCCAAACCCTAGAGTTTGGAGGTCATTAGAGCTAGAATTATTAAGTTTTTCTATTTAATTTAAATTGCCGCACCTATAAATTAATGGAATTTTTGGGGTAAAATCAACATGGAAAATTGTGAAACTTAGGCTTTGAAATTTTTAGATCAATATTGTGCTACTGTGATTTTATCAGAATTTATTGTGCCCTGTAGATGGTAGTTGTAGTGTAAATCCTTATTGGCACCCACTCTTGGTAAATGGTAATTATGGATAAATACTCTCTTGAAAAATGTGAAACTTAGGCTTTGAAGTTTTTAGATCAATATTGTGCTACTGTGATTTTATCAGAATTTATTGTGACATATAGATGGTAGTAGTAGTGTAAACCCATATTGGCACCCCACTCTTATTAAATGGTAATTATGGATAAATACTCTCTAAAAAAATGTGAAACTTAGGCTTTGAAGTTTTTAGATCAATATTGTGCTACTGTGATTTTATCAAAATTTATTGTGACCTGTAGATGGTAGTTGTAGTGTAAATCCTTATTGGCACCCCACACTTATTAAATAATAATCATGGATAAATACTCCCTGGAAAAATGTGAAACTTAGGCTTTGAAGTTTTTAGATCAATATTGTGCTACTGTGATTTTACCAGAATTTATAGTGACCTGTAGACGGTACTTGTAGTGTAAATCCTTATTGGCACCCCACTCTTATTAAATAGTAATCATGGATAAATACTCCCTAGAAAAATGTGAAACTTAGGCATTGAAGTTTTTAGATCAATATTGTGTTACTGTGAATTTAACAGAATTTATAGTGATCTGTAGATGACACATGTTGTGTAAATCCTTATTTGCACCCCATTCATGTTAAATAAAAATCATGGTCAAATAATCCCTAGAAAAATGTGAAACTTAGGGTTTGAGGTTTTTAGACCAATATTATGCAATTGTGAATTTATCAGAATTTATAGAGATCTGTAGATGATACTTGTTGTGTAAATCCTTATTTGCACCTCATTCATGTTAAATAGAAATCATGGTCAAATAATCCCTGGAAAAATATGAAACTTAGGGTTTGAGGTTTTTAGACCAATACTATGCTATTGTGAATTTATCAGAATTTATAGAGATTTGTAGATGGTACTTGTTGCATAAAACTTTACTTTCACCCCATCTATTTGAATAGAAATTATGATAAAGGATTCCCTGGAAGAGTATGAAATGTAGGATTTTAGGTTGTTAGATCATTACTCATTGAGAACCTATGGTAAGAACTTGGAACTCATTAGGACATGATAGGGCCAAGGTTGCGTCTTAAGAGTCATACCTAGTTCAATCTCACCTTGGTCTGCTAACAGTAGAAACTAAAAACATAGATTCGAACCCCTTCCTTATGGTCACCACCCCCAGAGTTACTAGCTCTAAGAGAATTGCAGATGCCCAATTAGGTTGAAGGATTAATCTCCAAGGGCAGTCATCGGAAATAAAGATGGGGTGCGTGTAGTAAAACTATCAATTTAGGAATTTGACAAGGACCTATTAGGGGAGGCGAAGGATGACTTAGCAAGAAGTGAAAATTGTGATTGAGAGACAACACAAGGAAATAGTCAGTCACTAGGAATGACATGGTTCGGTGTTCAATAGAACACCGACACATGTCTGCCCGAGTCAAATGGTAATCCACCCTAGGATTTTAGAGCAATTGGAGAGCAAATGGGCATACAAGAATGGGTAGCAACTAAATAAAATAAATATCCTAGAAAGGGGGATTTGGGCTTCAGTCACCATCACATTCCCTAGTACCGTATTGAGCCCTTCACCGGGTAATCCACGGGATGTCAGGATTCACCCCAAGCTGCTAAGATCAACTAACAATATACAAGAGTAGTAAAGTAGGAGAACTTGAAACATAATCTCCCTCCCAAATTTGGGAAGGAATGAAATAAGGACTGGGATAGTCCTGCGAGCGATAGACTCGGGTTATAAGGAAGGACTGGGATAGTCCTGCGAGCGGTAGGCTCGGGTCATAAGGAAGGACTGGGATAGTCCTGCGAGCGATAGGCTCGGGTCATAAGGAAGGACTGGGATAGTCCTACGAGTGGTAGGCTCGGGTTATAAGGAAAGAATGGGATAGTCCTACGAGCGGTAGGCTCGGGTTATAAAGAAGGACTGGGATAGTCCTGCGAGCGGTAGGCTCGGGTTATAAGGAAGGACTAGGATAGTCATGCGAATGATTGGCTCGATTTTTATAAATGTTGGTTTAGAATTTCGAGCTGAAGGCTCGGTGGTAAGAGATAATGCATATTTGCATATGCATAAAGTGTGGTGGGTCTTCGGTTCTGGCTTAGTCGTCACACCGACACCAGTTCGTTGACTCGGAAGTGCTAGTGGTTTGATTAGGGGCCAGGTTGTTTTACTGCGCGTCCGACGGGACGAATTCCCTAAACCCTGCCTGGCCAATTCAGTTTAGTACGTAGAAGCTCGTGAGTACCGGGTACCGGTATCACAGTGTACGTTAGGGCCTAGGTCTGGTAGTGTGACTTACCCACCTAGGTGAGGAGACGCCCACTCCTCTGCCACCGTTTGACCATGACGGGAGGTGCCCGAGAGGTTAGCTACCTCCGAAAAGTGGGAACTAAAGGTCTGTACGTACAGAGTTGTGTGCGTGAGTTGCAACATTGCATTGCATTGCATATCATAGCATAGCATTCTTGCATAAATCAGAGACCTAATCGTATAAGTTAGTATGGGCTCTTTTATACGATGAGTTTACCTTAGTGTCAGATCCCATAGCTTATGTGCTTTTGTGTGTACATATAAGTTAAGGTTACATTCGTAGCTGCTCTTATTTATTATACTTGTTTCTTTATATTGCATTGTCTTTTACTTATTGCTGTCACACTATACTCTACTAGCATAGAATTATTATTATTATTAAATGTTCAGTAATTATAAACCCTGCTAGTCTAGCCACATGTCACCTGCTTTTGATTTACCCTTTGATGTCCTCCGCTTCCTCCTCTCGCACGGGGCCTAGGAGTTGCGGGTGTAGGCGGTGAGGAATATGCTGAGTCTTATAGACTGACGGTCGGTGGACCTCATCATTTTAGGGATGATGTGTCCGAACAGCAGGACCCCATTCAGGAGACAGGACAGGAGGACGGGATGAAGCAGAGCAGCCACTACACGTCGTCGCAGCAGCAGCTACAGATGCATGAAGACAGAGTTTGATAGCTTCCACATAGATGTAGAGTGAGAGTGTTGTTGCACTATATTTGAACATGTACTGGGCGTAAGCCCCTATTCTTTTAGTTCTTTCTCATCGTGGCCATTATAATCTTGTATTATGATAAATATATAATGTGATTTTGTGGAATTGTTTCATTTAATACTTCAATTACTGTGATTATGGTTGGCCTGGATGATGATGAATAGCCGGCAGGATCGGCGTCTTGTGGCGGCGACCATTGGGTATAATGGGGTCGCCACGAGACGGCGGTTCTGGGCGGTAAGACCCGAGAAAAAATGCAAAAAAAAGAGGGTCTTACAGAAAACACACCGGATTTATAGTGGTTCCCTACAAGATAATGTGCTTAGAGGTAGTCCACTGTCCATCCCACCTATCTAGCAATGAACTAGACTAGGAAACATCTCCAACTCAGATCTCTTCTCAATAAGTAGATCCTACAACTCAGGTTCACAAAGAACCCTACCAAGCTCTGACATTGCAAGTCTTACAATAACTCAGATTTTCACCAAGATCCTATCAAACTCAGGCTCACAAAGAACCCTACCAATCTCAGGCTCACACAGAACCCTACCAATCCTAGGCTCACACAGAACCCTACCAATCTCAGGCTCACACAGAACCCAACCAATCTCAGGCTCACACAGAACCCTACCAATCTTAGATCTATTACAAGATCTTACAAGCTCAGGTTCACAAAGAATCCTACAGAATGGTACAGAAGAGTTTGATGTTGTAGAAGAAAAGAGTTCAAGATGAAAGCTTTGAAATAGCAGGTCTTCTTATTCTTCTTGCAACAGTAAGCCCGGAGATCTTGTGAATAACTGAACCTTTCTTTTTAAATCTTCTCTTGACCTTCACTGCACAACAATGAAGTCTTCTTCTTGTTAATTTTTTTCTCTCTCTTTTGTAAGTATGTCTGAGAATAAACTTGAGAAGGAATACTAAGCAACCGGTATTCTGTAACTAAAACAGTGTCTCTTGTATATTGCTCTGCAATTTTGCATAAAGGCCCTTATTGATTATTTCATAATCAATTTGCTATTTTGAAAAGTTTGACAGAATTAGAATAATATTTTATCATAAATGACTTGCCGTTCTTGGAACTTGCAGAATATAGAAGTAATAATATTCTTCGTTAAATACTATGCAACGATTATATTCTGTAGAGAATGTATCATTTATTACTCCTTGATCGGTGAACAAGATAGGCGGCGTGCACATTCCTTGAATACCAATTTCCAAGAAAGTCTGTGCATTAAATGCAGCTCTGCAACTGTAAAGACGATGAAATTCCTTCAAGCCGATATCTTGTTGATAGTGTCGACAACATGTAATCTTCACGACGATATCGTCGACATACTTCCTTCTTCAATACTTTACTTGATATCTCAACGATATTTCTTCTTCTTGACGATATCGTCGAGATGCTTCTTTTTATATGACTCGGACTTATTCTTCAAGTTGATAATCTTTCTTCAAGATGATATCGTCTTGATCTTCTAGAGGATATAAGGTCTTCAAACCGATGTTGTCTACATGATCCTTACTTCATGACTTAATGAGTTATCTCAGCAATATGTCTATAATCTTCAAGACTATACATCTTCTTCAAGACGATATCATCGAGACATCTGAACTTAGCTCTATCAATGATAAGCTTTCTTCAAGACGATATCATCGAGACTGAATCGACGATATGATATATTTCTCAATGATTCATCTGCTGAGTCTTGAGACGATATTTTACTTAGTAAATTTTCATTACTTTTATAGTCTTGATACTAATAGTATAGTCTTGATACTAATGATGTAGTTTTGATGCATTTCAACGATATGTGTATCATCTCAATAATATGTCCAGTCCTTCTTGACGATTTTGGACTTAGAGAATTACTGGACATAAGGTTTATCTTCTGCAGTCATGAATAAAATATGCCATCAAATACATAGTGCATTTATCATTGATCTTAGCACTTCTTCAAATCAGGATTATTGTTGGGCACTGTTCCCAACAATCTCTTCTTATTTGAAGAAGTCATAAATCACTTCAATGATAAATGTCAAGTGATCAATAGAATCAAAATTTGAAGTCATTCAGCAAGTATAATGTGATTCATCTATCAACATGATATAAATAGAGATAATGCTTTAAGACAAAATATTTCAGTCATTTGCCCAAGTTATTTTCAGACAAAACATTCCATGATCTTCAGGTCCTGCTGCTTCCCTTTCCTTTTCTCCTCTGCCTTTCATAGAAGCTGATTGGTTTTGGAATTTTCTTTGGAGATGGAGAAGGACCATGAGGGAATGCTAGCTTATGATTTCTCCTTTTCTCCATTTGATTTAAATGCAGATTCAAGTCTGCAGAATAGTAGATTCTTTCTGACCCATCTTGAGGGTATCCAAACTCCATCCAAGCATCTGAGATCAGGGTCCTAGAGTTAGGATTCCACTTGCCTGACTGTGGATCCTGCTCAATTTCCCTTAGCCTCTTTTGCCTGTACCTTTTGCTCTGAACCCTCTTCCTTTTTCTTGAACTGGCAGATTCTCCAATTTCAATGTCATATACTTCTGAGGCAGTGCTCTCAGATGGTTCTGCTAACTCATAAGCAGAGGGAGGTTTCTGTAAAGGTTGCTTGACTTGATTTACAGTCCACATGACTTGATTTGAGCCAGCATTTATCATTGTCTTCTCCCCCTTTAGGACTTCTTCAACAATGTGATCATGAAGAGCCACTGGTACCAAGTTTATCCTCTCATGTAGGTGTTGTTCAGCCTCACCCAAGTTATTTCTTACTTCTAGCCGATGTTCATCTAAGTTCTGAGTATTCACTTCCAATCTGTTCAGAATTGATCCCTATCTGAATTCATAAACCCTGCTATTTGTTGAAGAGCTCTCTTAGTATTCTCTCCCTTTGTATCTGCATCCTCCCTTCGTCACAAATCTGGGATGCTTGAGGTTTCTAATCTGACATGGTTGCATGTTATTTTATTCAATCCTTAGCGAATATAAATCATGTACTTTCATGCATTTTGAATTTATGATATTTTATTTTGTTTTTTACTTATGTATTGTGGTTGGGTGAATGTGTGCCTCTTTCATGTTGGAATGTTTATGCTCTTAAAGTAGTTAAGAAAACCTTTTTATAAACAAGGATCAATTAGCTTATCTAGTGAAACATATCAAATTTTGGGTATCTTCACTCTATGCTCATTTTGGATTCGAGAAACTCATTCACACACTCTATTACTTCGACCGATTCATTATCTTAGCATCAACATCGGGATTTGCAACCACACATGAGAGCGGTACACTAATAGTCGCTTTGCTCTCCTCTTCACTTCTTCCAACAAAGAAGATGACTAAATCATAAAAGTGTGAGTAAATGAATCTCATGTTTTATTGAAACATTTTTATAATAAGAAAACTTCAAAGCATAAACATATAGACATTTTATAGGGATGATAAAAATACATTCAACAAGCACACATCAACATTGTAAACATAAGCAACCCCAAAAACAACAGCTCTTTAAGGGGCTGATAAAAACACATGCAACAAGCACAAAATATGGTAAACATAAGCAACCCCCAAAACAACAACAGCATTAAAAAATGCTTGATCTCAAAACCCACAAGATCGGACAATAGATCCAGCAGACTAGTAAGATATTTCTGAAAGCCATGAATATTGTTGTTCAAATACCGATCATGTGCAAACTTGGGAACAAATGCAGTATCTTGCCGCGTCGCAGCTCCCATCTATGGCACTCGTGAATTCGCCTCTACAAGTTGTTGCGCAATTCCTGCTGCTCAAGCACGGCCACCTGAAAATTAAGCTCTTCGTATAGCACACCCTCCCGGCCTTCACGGCTGCCTCCACCCTCATATCTTCATAAAGACCATCAAATATATAAACATTGAACTATCATAAAGACAATCAAATATATAAACATGCAGCTATTCATAAAGACAATCAAATACACAAACATGTAACTATTCATAAAGATGAATATATAGAGATAATAGAAAATAAACTCAACCAAGTGCCGTGTATAATTTAATCATGTTTAATTATATTTATTCAAAGTCCAGCTAATATTTAGATAGCATAACTTTATGTCTCTCTACTCTCTACAATTCATTTTTTCTTTTTTTCTTTTTTTTTTCTTGTTTTAATTATATTTTAAGTGTACAACTTCTTCTCTCGATCACTTATGTAGAAACAATAACATATTAGTTTAATATTAAATAAAAAATAATTATTTAAAATATTAAATAAAAACTATTTCATGTATTTATCTTCTAAATGCAGGTGTACAACTTCTTCTCTCACTTCTGTAGATTTCTGATGACTATCATGCTTATTCTCTTCATCTTCTTCAATATTGCTGTGGTGATCATATTCTTCACACTTATGTTTTTCGCCATTGTGCGCGTGTTCGCCCGGGAGGTGCATTTTTTTCTAGGCACGATTTTTTCGCCCGGTCGCGCGCTTTTTTGCCTAGGTGCATGTTTTTTTGTCGGGAATGCACTTTTTCTCCATGACACACATTTTTTTCCTGGGCACGCGTATTTCGCCCGGACGCACGTATTTCGCACTTACGCGCATTTTTTGCACGGGCACGCGCATTTCGCCCGGGCGCACCTTTTTTACCCTGCGCGCTTTTTTCAAAAAATGCGCGTCTGTTCGAAAAAATGTGCGCCCGACTGAAAAATGCGCGCCCGGGTGAAAAACATGCGCGCAGGTTAAAAAAGTGTCCGGGCGAAAAAAAACTGCCTGGGCGAAAAATGCGCGCCTGGGTGAAAAAAGACGCACCTTGGAGAAAAAACGCGCCCCTGGGCGAAAAACGCATGTCCGGGCGAAAAACAGGCGATCGGGCGAAAAAACATGTGCTCAAGCAAAAAACGCGTGTCGGGCGAACAAAGAGCGTCCGGGCGAAAAATGCGCTGCACAGTGAAAATGCTTGCCCAACCGATCGAAAAATGTGTGTTCTAGAAAAAACGCTCTCCCGTGAAACAATGTGCTCCCAGGCGAAACAATGCGCACCTTAGAGGAAAAATGCGCGCTCGGGCTAAAAATGAGCGCTCGTGAGAACAACGCGCGCCCGGGCAAAATAACGCGTGCCCGGGTGAAAAAACGTGCACTCAGGAAAAAAGAAAGCACCCGAGCAAAAATACGCTGTTGTGCGTAAAAATGCACGTCCTGGAGGAAAAATGTGTGCGTCCTTGGCGATAAAACATGCACCTGGGCTTAAAAGCATAACCATGCGAAAAAACGCGTGCCCAGGCGAAAATTGCGCGTCGGGTCGAAAAAGAGCGCACGTAGGCGAACAAACGCGGGCCTGGCCGTAAAGCGCCCACCGGGGCGAAACGAGTGCGCTCCTGCGAAAAAATGTGCGCTCGGATAAAATACGCGCTCTCCGGCGACAAAGCGTGCGCACGAGCGAATAAAGTGTGCATAGGTAAGAAAATGTGCACTTGGGAGAAAATGCTAGTCCGGGCGAAAAAATGCACCCCCGGACGAAAAATGCGTAGTGACCAGAATTATCCAATTCTTATATAGATTGGAATGAATTGACTTAGGTCAAAATGAATTACATGAAATTCATTAGAATTTCAATTTCAACTGACGAAAAACAAAATTGTAATTATATGTTTAATTT
The DNA here is from genome assembly GCA_033032865.1 of Dactylorhiza incarnata. Lineage (NCBI taxonomy): Eukaryota > Viridiplantae > Streptophyta > Magnoliopsida > Asparagales > Orchidaceae > Dactylorhiza > Dactylorhiza incarnata. Next base: position 2,633,328 of record JAWHQI010000337.1, read on the forward strand.
CGATTCCAGATCTAAATTATGTCCAAACGAATGGACCTTAATGGATTGTAGACACAAATTAAAGTAATAGAAAATCTATTGAAAATGCCCGCTTTTGAAGAATTTTTTCGAACCAGACAGTCTCCCTGAGGAGGGGACGCGTGTGTTACATTTTTTTTGCGTGTATGGCTGGAAAGAGGGGAAGTCTGTAAATTAGGAGATCGTTTCGATCTCCTAATCGGAGTCCGGGGCGTGGACGAAACAATTTTGCGCTTTTGACTCCAATCGATTTATTTTGTGCCAACATATACATGATATTTGCAAGCACTTTTCTTGTTGTTGTTCTTAGTGAGCCTTTTAATCCATATGATTGCACAGGTACTCTCACACGATAGAAAAATATAATCAACCTACCATTTTTTCCAATTTACGTGCTATACACACACTCGTTATGAATATGGCTACGCACACACCGTAACCATATAATTTGTTATATGCACACCCATTATTGGGGATTCCGGCTATCCGCAGCCCAGAATCCCTATAAATTTAGGGTGCCAATATCATTTGCCCCCCAAGTTTCGGGATCCGTAGCTGGAGCGAGAGAAGAGCGAGAACTTTTCCCAAGTTGTGTGCGTGGACGGGCTACCGCGACCATGTCAGAGGTAGGCAGAGCGGTGATGGCATGGAAAGAGATCCGTGAAAGGGGAAGGCGATGCAAGGGTGGAACGCGCGTACGCACACGCGCATTTGCGTGCAGGTGCGCACAACGCTCGAGCAGGGGGCGTGCAGGCGTCCGCGCGGGGGCGGCAGGAGGGGGGCATGCAGGTGTCTCTAAAGCACTCTCCTCCATCCAAGCCATAAGGTCTCAAGTACACCTGATTCCATGCCCACATCTCCAGAGCACAATGTTATTCCCTCTCCTAATCAAACTCCGCTAGCCACTGAACCCATCCACCTTGATACCATATCTACAAGGGAGGTTGAGGAACAAGAACCTTCTCTATCTCTTTCTACTTCCTAGGTGAATGGAGTGCTTTGTAAAATGAGCCTCAAACATCAACTCCTCACGGAGCTTGCCAAAGCGTGGGACACACACTCTCCCATTCTTCTTTAAGAGTCCGTCGAAAATCTCCCAAAACTGCCCTCGCCTTGCTGGGCTTCCAACACTAACGGTTGAAACGCATCATCTACACTGGTTGCCTCCCGAAACCGATCAGCTAAGTCACACTGCATCTCGATCCAGTTCAAACGGGCTACACTAGTCTCGCCCCTATCAACATAAGCAATGCCAAGAGACTCACAGTCTCACACCAACTGCTCATCATGCGCTTCAATCTAATTTCCCTGCCAAAATTAATTTCTACTTAGAGCATCGGCCATAATATTGGCCTTGACCGGCGCATACTGAATCACTACATCGTAATCCTCAAGGAACTCGACCCACCTATGATGTCGCATGTTCAGATCCTTTTGATCCAAGAGATAATCCAGACTCTTGTGGTCAGCGAAGATCTCAACTTTCGCACCGTACACATAGTGCCTTCACAATTTCAGTGCAAAAATTACAGTCGCCAATTCCAAATCATGGACGGGGTAATTCCTCTCACGTGGCTTCAACTGCCTAGATCCATAAGAAATCACATTGTCATGCTGCACAAGCACGCAACCCAAACCGCAACCAGGCACGCCGCTTATAAAGATTTGAAATCTGTCTGTCCCACTAGGAAGGCTTAAAATCGGAGCATGCATCAACCTTTCTTTCAAGGTTTCAAATGCTCGGGCGCACTCCGGTATCCAAAAAAACTTTTGAGCTTGCGAGTGTGAGAGGTGAGGGACAATGCTATCCGTGAAAAGTTCTCAAATAACCTTATGTAATAACCAGCTAGTCTAAGGTGTAACACCCGCCCCGTCACATAGAATATAACAGTAGTTCCGGCCGGGACGAGACCTGCAGCTGATACCAATTTGTAACACCCACCCCGTCACATAGAATATAATAGTAGGTCCGGCCGGGACTCCACGCCATATTAAATGGACAGTAATGCGCTTTACATAATTAGCAGTTAAATAGCTTCAAATAAACCATCCCAGCATGCACAGAGTCATATACAACGGAAGCATTTATTAAAAGTAAAACCAGATTACATAAGGTGTCCACTTGTTCACTAGAAATGACCATACATAAAGTTAATTTCAAGTCTTGTTTACATCAAAAGTGGCTTCCAAACATCGGCACGCAGGTCGGCCACACATGAAAAACAGTAAACAAACATTGTGGCCTTCGAGGGCCAGCAGAGCGCAGCAGCTGGGGTTCCAGCCTGCTATTTCTCGCTCGTCTCGCCAGGACCTGTCAAAACACAATTCACCAAGCAGTGGAAAATAGGTAACCGGTCAGCTTTAGCTGACCCAGATTTATAACGACCTCACCCCATGCCCGGGGCGGTGGTACTCCTTCCCTACAAACAAGCAATAGCAGCATATATTTCATCGGTGCGTTTAAGCACCGCATAGAAACAATCACCATATACGTCGACTCGAGGCCGCACGTATTGTGCTCTCAAGGCACACTCCATCCAAAAGTCCTTTTTCAACTTGGATGATCCATTGAGCTAAGCCGGCATTCTTCCATAAGATGGTGCACCGAGGGGCGACCTCTTCACCGACCAATATGGACGGGTTCAGATCCAGCTAGTCCCGGCTCAATCATCGCGAACAAACAACACGATGCGGGTAAACTTTCACCTCATCCCGATCACATAGACGACCTCACAGGGTCATCGCCCCGGCCCCTAGGGCCACTGACAATCATACCTCGTTATCTCAAGGACCACTGGCAATAGCGATGGCACTAGCACTAGCGCTGGCGCTAGCTACAGAACTCCCGTTCTGTCAGTTCTTTCAGGTATTTTCTAGAGGTCACCTCCAGAACTCTCTGCAGCACATCACAACACTCAGAACCCGAAAAACAAGCATACATACTCGGAGTCTTCTCCGGAGTGCAATATCAACATCACCGATCCAGACCAACCTGTCCAGATGGGCTTCACAAAGTATGCCTATGCACGTACAACGATCCAGACTCTATATACAATTTCTACGGGGATAATCCATTTCGACCCGTCGGAAGAATCATATCCACTAATTAGTGGAAATCTTCCTGCTATTATGCAAATCCAAGGACTAGCATGTCCAGATATTAAGGAGGAGAATTGTTACCCTTGGTGCTCTTTTTGGTGCCATAGGGTTAAGCTTCCTCTCCACGGATCCAACGATGGCACAAGCGCGTAAGAGATCTACTACCCGGTCTTGCTCTAGCCAAAATGGACCTCCTTCCTCTTCCTGACCTCTGCCTTTGCCTTGGATAGAGTCTAAGTAAGAACTTTGAGGAGAGTCCTCAATTTTGAGGGTTATATATATAAACCCGCTATAGCCACTAGCGCCCGACGCTAGCTCAAAGGCTGTATGGCCGACTTTATCCATAGCAGCTTATGGAATTTGTCGAAACCGCTAGCGCTAGCGCAAGCGCTATCTTTTGTCGACGAATTCACTTGTTTTCAACACGATTCGTCAGGAAACATTCGACGAAACACAATTTCATCGTAACAGCTACCGCCGGCGCTAGCGCTACCGCCGGCGCTAGCAGTCGACTTACTGTCTTGATGTTTTCGACGATACACAAGTCCTTTCATCGTAACACAACCCTTTCGACGACAAGATCTACTGTCGGCGATAGCCCTAGCGCTAGCTCCTTAGCTGAGAATTCCGCGAACTCGTTGCACCTGAAAACGGGGGCCATACATAAGGAAAATCCTGACTTTTGCCACAGTTCTCAATACACGCCAATCTTTGATGGCTTCAATCTTCGTCGGATCCACTGCCACCCCATCACCACTAATCACGTGGACCAAGAACACCACCCTCTCAATCCAAAACTCGCACTTCGAGAACTAGGCATAAAGCCGGTTCTCCCCCAAGGTCTGCAAGACTACTCTCAATTGGGAATCGTGTTAACACGACGCGATAGCTCTAACACTAGAACGCTCTCGGCCCCATGTCGGCTTGAGCAACGCGTACGGTTCTCGATGATAAGACACTAATCTAGTTGATACACATACTGTCAGCGGTATCGTTATCTCTTCGGCGCTACCACTCGACGACACACTTCACGTTAACACAGTCCATATTGTCTAGACTACGGAACCACACTACGGCATGGCGGTATCGATAACTCCCGGCGTTATCTTCTCTATGACAAACTGATCTTCAACACTTCTCGACGACAAGGTCATGTCGTCTAAACGGCTACCGCGCGGCGGTAGCTATTACCGTGTCGCGGTATCTCTAGTTGACCCTATCTCGACGACAAGCCTCTCTCGACGACATAACTTGTGTCGTCTGGATAAGGCAAAAGGCTACCGTCGGTGGTAACTCCTACCGCGCGCATTCGCTTCAAGCTACCACTTGTCCTGACACTTCTATTTCTTAATCAAGGAAAATGGGGTGTTACAATAATAGATTCTTGGGTTATTTGGAAGTGATTGAGACCCAATTAAGGATTCTACCTAAGGGGCACGATCACGCACCTTGTTGGGTACGATCGTGCGCCCTAGGTTCTCTCCCGACCTGAAAATGGCATGAAATTTGAGTTTGTCTTCTGCCTGAGCGCCTTATTCATGCACGACTGCGCGCCATTGCACAAGCAGTCTGTCTATAGAATTTCTGAAATTCAGCATGATCGTACCCACTATTGCACGACCATGCCTAAACAAAATAAAAATCATACTGGAAATTGGACTTCCGTCTTTTGCTTGTATGCCTTCTTTGCGTATGAACATGCGCCTGTGTGCGGGCCGGTTGCATTGAACAAATCTCTAGGGTTAGGTTGGTGGGCATATAACTTCACAATCGTCTGATACTGTGTCCACGATCATTCGTTATCATCCGAGAACTTGCCGCCCTACTTTTTGGAGCAATTTTCTTGCCAATATGCATATTGACCACACATGATCATGCGTGACCGATTTTTTTAGGGTGTAAATATGATTTCTTATCTTGTTGTCAAGGAAGATGAGTTTCAGGCCCCTGAGAGTAATTCTCATAGCCCACACCAGGGCTAAAGGAAGCTATTTGACACAAAAATGACGAAGTGGAGGCGAGTGCACATGGAGAGTAGACAGGTAATTTAGGAGATTAGTAACAACATCTCGCAAACCTCGAACAATAGTTGAGGCTTGCATGAGATGCCAGATTGATGACCCAAGTTCAATCTCTCATAACCGAGGAATTATTTCTTCTCTCTTCCTTTGTATCTACATCCTCCCTTCACCACATATCTGGGATGCTTGAGGTTTCTAATTTGACATGGTTGCATGTTATTTTATTCAATCCTTAGCGAATAGAAATCATGTACTTTTATGCATTTTGAATTTATGTATTTTATTTGTTTTTACTCATGTATTGTGGTTGGATGAATGTGTGCCTCTTTCATGTTGGAATGTTTATGCTCTTAAAGTAGTTAAGAAAACCCTTTTATAATCAAGGATCAATTAGCCTATCTAGTGAAAATATTGAAATTTTGGGTATCTAATTCACTCTATGCTCCTTGTGGTTTCGAGAAATTCATTCGCACACTCTATTACTTCGACCGATTCATTGTCTTAGCATCAACATCGGGATTTTCAACCGCACATGAGAGCGGTACAGTAATAGACTTTTTTGCTTTCCTCTTCACTTCTTCCAACAAAGAAGATGACTAAGGCTTCGTTTGGATCGGCGGCGGGAGCCGGCGCGGGACGAAAAGCCTGCGGGTTTCGAATCGGAGGCGGGGAGGTGGGGCTGGAGACGCCGCGTTACGCGGGCTTTTGCGAAGGTTTGCGGGAGCAAACGCCACCGCCGGTGCACGGCGCGCGTTTGTTTTCTCGTCGTGCGGTGGAGGTTGCTCCTGCACCGGCGCTCAAACGCCGCCCCAAACGAAGCCTAAATCATAAAAGTGTGAGTAAATGAATCTCATGTTTTATTGAAACATTTTTATAATAAGAAAACTTCAAAGCATAAACATATAGACATTTTATAGGGATGATAAAAATACATTCAACAAGCACACATCAACATTGTAAACATAAGCAACCCCAAAAACAACAGCTCTTTAAGGGGCTGATAAAAACACATGCAACAAGCACAAAATATGGTAAACATAAGCAACCCCCAAAACAACAACAGCATTAAAAAATGCTTGATCTCAAAACCCACAAGATCGGACAATAGATCCAGCAGACTAGTAAGATATTTCTGAAAGCCATGAATATTGTTGTTCAAATACCGATCATGTGCAAACTTGGGAACAAATGCAGTATCTTGCCGCGTCGCAGCTCCCATCTATGGCACTCGTGAATTCGCCTCTACAAGTTGTTGCGCAATTCCTGCTGCTCAAGCACGGCCACCTGAAAATTAAGCTCTTCGTATAGCACACCCTCCCGGCCTTCACGGCTGCCTCCACCCTCATATCTTCATAAAGACCATCAAATATATAAACATTGAACTATCATAAAGACAATCAAATATATAAACATACAACTATTCATAAAGACAATCAAATACACAAACATGTAACTATTCATAAAGATGAATATATAGAGATAATAGAAAATACCAGAAGAGACGAGGAGAAGAAGGACGAGCACAAGTGTTGGGAGGATTCTCTTGCTGAACTCCATCGATGCTTGCTTCTTTTTTACTAATGCTCCCCTCATCATGGGTTTATATAGGAAAACTTAATGAAGTTTTGGGTCAAATTTGTATTTAACATAATTATATACTATTAATGACCGAAATTAAACTTAACCAAATGCCGTATATAATTTAATCATGTTTAATTATATTTATTCAAAGTCCAGCTAATATTTAGATAGCATAACTTTATGTCTCTCTCCAATTCATTTTTTCTTGTTTTTTCTTGTTTTTTTTTTCTTGTTTTAATTATATTTTAAGTTTCCCATATATGTAGATATTCCTAAAACAATAACATATTAGTTGGGCATGCAAGTATCTTTCCCATGAATCCATGTGTTTATATAAAGGGTTTAGGGTGTACAACTTCTTCTCTCACTTATGTAGAAACAATAACATATTAGTTTAATATTAAATAAAAAATAATTATTTAAAATATTAAATAAAAATTATTTTATGTATTTATCTTCTAAATGCAGGTGTACAACTTCTTCTCTCACTTCTGTAGATTTCTGATGACTATCATGCTTAATCTTTTCATCTTCTTCAATAATGCTGTGGTGATCATATTCTTCACACTTATGTTTTTCGCCATTGTGCGCGTGTTCGCCCGGGAGGTGCATTTTTTTCTAGGCACGATTTTTTCGCTCGGTCGCGCATTTTTTTGCCTAGGTGCATGTTTTTTTGCCGGGAATGCACTTTTTCTCCATGACACATTTTTTTCCTGGGCACGCGTATTTAGCCCGGACGCACGTATTTCGCACTTTCGCGCATTTTTCGCCCGGACATGCGCATTTCGCCCGGGCGCGCCTTTATTACCCCCGCGCATTTTTTTCGAAAAATGTGTGTCTGCTCGAAAAAATGTGTGCCTAACCGAAACGCGCGCCCGGGCGAAAAACGTGCGCGCAGGCGAAAAAAGTGTCTGGGCAAAAAAAAACTGCCTGGGCGAAAAATGCGCGCCCGGGCAAAAAAACACGCACCATGGAGAAAAATGCGCCCCTGGGCAAAAAACGAATGTCCGAGCGAAAAACGGGCGATCGGGCGAAAAACATGCGCTCAAGCAAAAAATACGTGTCGGGCGAACAAAGAGCGCCCAAGCGAAAAATGCGCGACACAGCGAAAATGCTTGCCCAACCGAAAAACACGTGCCCTAGAAAAAACACTCTCCGTGAAAAACCGTGCTCCCAAGCGAAACAATGCGCGCCTTAGAGAAAAATGTGCGTCTGGGCGAAAAATGAGCGCTCGTGCGAACAACGCGTGCCCGGGCGAAATAACGTGCGCCCGGGCGAAATAACGTACTATCGGGAGAAAAAACATGCGCTCAGGAAAAAAGAGCATGCCCGGGCAAAAAATGCGATGTCGTGTGAAAAATGCGCATTCTGGAGGAAAAATGTGCGAGACCTTGGTGATAAAACATGCACCTGGGATTAAAAGCACATGACCATGCGAAAAAATGCGCGTCCGGGCGCAAATTGAGTGTCCGTGCGAAAAAGAGCGCACTTGGGCGAAAAGGTACTAATCAGAGCCCGCATATCTGCTTATGATTCTGAATCAGTTGCAAATTCTTTGCATGATGATGAGGGTGAGTCTGTTGCCAACAACACATCCTCAAGATCCTCCTATGTAGTTGAATCTGAGGTGATACAACAATATGAAACTTTATGGAAGGCCTTCAAGAAAAGCAAGCAACTCCTCAAAGTTCAGACTAAGGAGTTGGATTCCTTGAGATCTGCCCACTTTGAGCTCCAGGAGACAGCTAGTAGATGGCTGCTATGAGAAAGGAAGTGGACAGATTCAAGGAAGCCGCAAAGCTCAAAAATGCTGAACTGACTCAGAAGAACAAGGTCATCAAGGAACTTCAGGGAATGCTGCTGGCTGAAAAGAAGATTGTTGCTAGCTTTTCAAAACACAAGACTGTCCTTCCCATTATTGACAGTTTTTCTGCACCATTCAAAGCTGGTGTAGGATTCAATAGTGAGACAGTCAAGGGTAAAGCCTCTGAAGAGCAATCCTCTTTTAAGAAGGTGCTGCTGACATCAAACCCCTTTGACCAGGAATCTTCATATGGTCATCTGATCAATGCCTGCTCAGCAAGTGACAGTAAGCACTCTATCCCAAATAAAAGAGCAGACTTTGAGCTAAGTGCTTTTAAAGCACCCCTTGAGGAGATTCAGATGAAGAATCCAGGTGTCTTTGTCCATGGACATGGAGCCACAACACTCAAAAGCAAGGGAAAGGCTGCTCCTACAAAGCCTGTTCCCAAGAAGGTTAACCAAAAGGTGGTGAGACCAGCTCCACTTCATACTCACACCTGTGAGGTTCATCCAAGACCTGTTAAGTCAGGTGTCTTCACTCCTGCCCACCAACATTGCCATCCTACTCAGATGGTGCAGCAGAAGAGAACATACAACATGTTTGAGTGTTGGCGTTGTGGGAAAGTGGGTCACTTTGCCCTGGATTGTTGGTTCAACCAAACGTGGCCTAGTGCAAAGAGAATGCAGACAACTCAAAGGTGTGGTGTCCCAGTTTATCCCCCTAACATAAACCTAGGACCCAAATCAAATTGGGTGCCTAAGGGTAAGTAATTTTTCTTGCAGGTATGTCCAAATGCCAACAAATCTCCCATTTGTTATTTGGATAGTGGTTGCTCCAGACACATGACTGGAGTAAGAAGCTATTTAAGAAACTTCACCCATGTAGAGAATGGACCAACAATCATATTTGGAGGTTCAGAAAAAGGGGTGACCAAAGGCTATGGAGAAGTGGGAGATAAAGAAAAGTAGTTCAAAGAGATCAACAAGAGCATATGTGCAACATGGGGAGATGTCTCTGCATCAAGATATCCCAAAGAAGGAAGATGAACCTGCTAACATAGTAGTAGTTGAAGAGAGGAGAAGTCCAATTATGGACAGTGATCTAGTTGAGGGGAGTTCCAACCTGGGAGCTCAGACCAAGATACTACAATGGTTGAGGGGGAGACCCATCTGGGGTGCTCTACCCTAGAAGATTAGGAAAATCTTCTCTAGCTGGAAGTCATCACAGAAGAAAGAAATGAAAAGCTGAACTCTTTGCAAGAAACCCTGGATGAATGATTAATTGAAGAAGTCCTAATGGGGGAGAAGGCAATCATAAATGCAGGCTCACATCAAGCTATGTGGACTCCCGGTCAAGTCAAGCAAGCAGCCTTGCAGGATCCCCCCTCAGGATATGAATCAGCTGAACCATCTGGTATTTGAATAAATTTTATTTACCTGAATTTTGATTCTTTCTATGTGTGGCACTAATCATTGAGGTGAGTTAGAACTTCTTCAAATAGGGGGAGATTTTACATATTGGGAACAGTGCCCAACAATGTTCCTGATTTGAAGAAGTGCTCAGGTCAATGATGAAATACATGGGTTGTCTATAATCTACACCTAGAGGGGGGTGATTAGGTGTTTTCAAGATTATTTGCTACTTTAAAATCTATTTATCACAGCACAAGAGCAACACAGAAAACACACAGGATTTATAGTGGTTCCCTACAAGATAATGTGTCTAGAGGTAGTCCACTGTCCCTCCCACCTATCTAGCAATGATCTAGACTAGTCAACCTCTCCAACTCAGATCTCTTCTCAATAAGTAGATCTTACAACTCAGGTTCACAAAGAACCTTACCAAGCTCAGACTTTGCAAGTCTTACAATAATTCAGATCTTCAAAAAGATCCTACCAAACTCAGGCTCACGAAGAACCCTACTAATCTCAGGCTCACACAGAACCCTACCAATCTCAGGCTCACACAGAACCCTACCAATCTCAGGCTCACACAGAACACTACCAATTTCAGGCTCACACAGAACACTACTAATCTCAGATCTATTACAAGATCTTACAAGCTCAGGTTCACAAAGAATCCTACTGAATGATACAAAAGAGTTTGTTGTTGTAGAAGAAAAGAATTCAAGATAAAAGCTTTGAAATAGCAGGTCTTCTTCTTCTTCTTGAAATAGTAAGCCCAGAGATCTTGTGAATCATTGAACCTTTCTTTTTAATTCTTCTCTTGACCTTCACTGCACAACAATGAAGTCTTCTTCTTGTTAATTCTTTTCTCTCTCTTCTAAAAGTATGTCTGAGAATAAACTTAAGAAGGAAGACTAAGCAACCGGTATTCTGTAAATAAAACAGTGTTTCTTTTATGCTGCTCTGCAATTTTGCATAAAGGCCCTTATTGAATAATCCATAATCAATTTGTCATTTTGAAAAGTTTGACATAATAGACATAATATTTTATCATAAATGACTTATTATTCTTGGAACTTACAGAATATAGAAGTAATAATATTCTTCATTAAATACTGTGCAACGACTATATTCTGTAGAGAATATATCATTTATTACTCCTTGATAGGTGCGCAAGATAGACAGCGTGCACATTCCCTGAATACCAATTTCCAAGAAAGCCAGTGCATTAAATGCAGCTCGACAATTGTCAAGACGATAAAATTCCTTCAAGTCGATATCGTGTTGATCGTGTCGACGATATATAATCTTCACGGCGATATCGTCGACATACTTCCTTCTTCAAGACTTTACTTGATATCTCAACGATATTGCTTCTTCTAGATGATATCGTCGAGATGATTTTTTTATATGACTCAGACTTATTCTTCAAGTTGATAATCTTTCTTCAAGACGATATCGTCTCGATGTTCTAGATGATATAAGTTCTTCAAACCGATGTTGTCTACATGATCCTTTCTTCATGACTTAATGAGTTATCTCAACAAAATGTCTTTAATCTTCAAGACTATACATCTTCTTCAAGACGATATCGTCGAGACATCTGAACTTAGCTCTATCAATGATAAACTTTCTTCAAGACGATATCGTCGAGACTGATTCGATGATATGATACATTTCTCAACGATTCATCTGCTGAGTCTAGAGACGATATTTTACTTAGTGAATTTTCATTGCTTTTATAGTCTTGATACTAATAATATAGTCTTGATACTAATGATATAGCATTGATGCATTTCAACGATATGTGTATCATCTCAATGATATGTCTAGTCCTTCTTGACGATTTTGGACTTAATGAATTACTGGACAAAAGATTTATCTTCTGCTGTCATGAATAAAATATGTCATCAAATACATAGTGCATTTATCATTGATCTGAGCACTTCTTCAAATCAGGAACATTGTTGGGTACTGTTCCTAATAATCTCCCCCTATTTGAAGAAGTCATAACTCACTTTATTGATAAATGTCAAGTGATAAATAAATCAAAATTTGAAGTCATTCAGCAAGTATAATGTGATTCATCTATCAACATGATATAAATAGAGATAATGGTGTAAGACAAAATATTTCAGTCATTTACCCAAGTCATTTTCAGACAAAACATTTCATGATCTTCAGGTCATGTTGTTGCTGCTTCCCTTTCCTTTTCTCCTCTGCCTTTCATAGAAGCTGATTGGTTTTGGAATTTTCTTTGGAGATAGAGGAGGACCATGAGGGATTGCTAGCTTATGATTTCTCCTTTTCTCCATTTGATTTAAATGCAGATTTCAGTCAGCGGAATAGAAGATTCTTTCTGACCCATCTTGAGGGTATCCAAACTCCATCCAAGCTTCTAAGATCAGGGTCCTAGAGTTAGGACTCCACTTGCCTGATTGTAGATCCTGCTCAATTTCCCTTAGCCTCTTCTGCCTGTAACTTTTGCTCTGAACCCTCTTCCTTTTTCTTTAACAGGCAGATTCTCCAATTTCAATGTCATATACTTATGAGGCAGTGCTCTCAGATGGTTCTGCTAACTCATAAGTTGAGGGAGGTTTCTGTAAAGCTTGCTTGACTTGATTTACAGTCCACATGGCTTGATTTGAGCCATCATTTATCATTGCCTTCTCCCCCTTTAGGACTTCTTCAACAATGTGATTATCAAGGGCCACTTGTACCAAGTTTATCCTCTCATGTAGGTGTTGTTCAGCCTCATCCAAGTTATTTCTTACTTCTATCAGATGTTCATCTAAGTTCTGAGTATTCACTTCCATTCTGTTCAGAATTTGATCTCTATCTGAATTCATAAACCCTGCTATTTGTTGAAGAGCTCTCACAGTATTCCTTGACATAGTGCCTTGTTTTTGAATGATTTGATGAGACTGATACCCAACCTTGTTGATCTCCTCACCAACCTGTTCCATGGGTGGAGCTACTAAGTGAAAGAAGTGAGTGTGTTAAGTGTTGAGATGATGCATATCATCCTTCACAGTTTGCAGCTCAACCTTCATTTCTTGCCTTAGGTTATATACAGTCTGTAGAATGAACCTTTCTATCTTCTCCCTTTGAACATTTAGCAAAGCTGAGATCATGTGGAATAGGGAGCCTGGGTGATCAGTAGATAGTCCATCTACATTCACCTCAGGGGCTGCAACTTCCTCTAGAGGACTTCCATGAGCACTCCCATGACCCTGAAGGTCAGGAAGGTCTACTAGCATCTGATCTTCTTCCTCTTCTTCCATCAGCATTTCTTTACCTTTGAGAAGAACTAAACCAAGCCCAGCCTGGGGTTCAGTGCTCTCAACTTTTTCTGGCTCCTTGCCATTTTTAGATTCCTTCTCTAGAGCATCCTTCTCCTGGACTACTTTTTCAGATGCAGGTCCTTCAGCTTGATCCTCCGGGGTAGAGCACACTAGATGGGGATCCCCGTCAACCCTCTCAGTATCTTAGGCTGAGCACCCACGTGGGGACTCGCCCTCAGCTCTCTAAGGGTTTTGAGCTGAACTTCCAACCAGGAGTCCCCCTCAACTGGATCACTGCTAAGAATGGGGCTTCTTCTTGCTTCAATAACTTTTGTGTTAGCAGGTTCACTCACATCCTCTGGGATCATTTGATTTAGAGATACCTCCCCCTCTATCAAAGCAGAGTTTGGTAGAGATGTGGCTCCTTCTTCCTCAGAAACCTTTGACAGGTTTGGGTCTGTAATTGAAGATGCTCTCCTTCTTCAGAACTGCTAGAGGACCTTACCTCCTCTGAGTCATCAACTATCACAACTTTCTTTTTCTTTCCTTTTGCAGCTGCTTGAGTAACCTTAAGGGTTTTGGAGATAACTCTCTCCCATCTAGCTATCCAACATCTTTTGCAGCATCTTATCTATCCTTAGGGGTTTTGCAGCTGCTTGAGTATCCTTAGGGGTTTTGAAGATAACTCTCTTCCATCTATCCAGCATCTTTGAATCTAACCTCTTAGAATAATGTAGAGGTGCTCCCATTTTTCTCTTCACCACATCCCTAAGGGAATTTAGGAGAAAGATTGATAAGATTCTTCCAAATGAAGGAGTCTTTGGGGTGTTCTTAAACCTATGGAATAGAAACTTTCTCCAGTCTGTCTTCTTTGAAACAATGATCCTGCACATTGCCGCAAATATTTCCTTGGAAATCCTGTCATGGGAACCAGGCTTGCACAAAAGTACTTTCCCTACAATGTCTACTAGGAGTTTTCCCTTCTGGTTGTATTCTGCCTTTTTAATAGACCCATAGGTCTTGCCACTATGCCCACACCAGGCATATCCTGCAGAAAGGTCTTCAGCAGTCAGATCTTCCTCTTCAATCTCTTTTTCCAGTCTTGGTATTCTCAATGCTTTTCCCAAGCTCTTGGCGGTCATTTTGATCTTCCTCCCGACCACTACTGACTTTAAGATGGTCCCTGAATGATTAATTCTTGCTCCTTCAAAGAATTTCAGGAGTTCCCTGTTCAGGAGAACACAGGGTTCACAGAGAAGATATTCCATTCATGCCGACTCCACCAGTCCAATTACTGACCTAATTTCTTCAGAGCAGGAGTCGAATCCTCCTCTCAGAAACTCACAGCTAGAGATGACTAATGATTCTTTCTTCTTGGGATCCATTGAAGCAGAACGTCGAGAATCGAGCGATTGTCAGAGACGGAATGGGGGTTTGTCGCGGAAATGACTTAGGGAAAATGAAAGTGTAATTTTTGTCCTAAACATTCACTCTATTTATAGTAGAAGTAGATGAAGAGGCGCGTATCTTTTGTCCTAGTTAAAAGATTAAGAATCCATCAGACGGCTCTGATTAAAGATTCAATATTGCATTGAGTATCTGGGTTGTATTTCGACGATGTGCATTTTTATCGTCGATAGTGTCGTCGAGATTACTTCAACCTTATCGTCGGAATCACTTCAGCTTTGTCGTCGAGACTCAAGTAATATCGTCGAGACTTAGATTTTGTCGTTGAAACATTTCATTCTGTATCGCTGAGAAGTCATCTATGTCTTTGAGACACCCATCTGATACATGTCTAACATGAGAAGATTATCAGCCCTCTTGAGATAATCATCTAGGATGCGCCACTTAGATATCCTCCTTCAAATTTCATATTTGGAGATACTGATTTGACATTTCACTTGATAGGCTTGGCATCCTCTATGGCCTACATAGACTAAGAATATTCTATTTAATTCCAACCTTATAATAGGAATAAGGACTCTAGCCAAACTTAATGCTCTTCTCCTGTCTATACCCCTGACTTGTCTTAGAGCAGCTTGCACTTGTTTGGGAATGACTTTTGTCTTTCATTTAATATTTAGCATTGTCTTTATTGAATAGCTAATCCAATTTCTACCCTCTTTACTCCAGTCATGTGTCTAGAGCCACCACTGTCCAAATACCAAAAGGGTTGGCATTTGGACAAACCTGCAAAAAGGATTATTTATCCTTAGGCACCCAATTAGATTTGGGTCCTAGGTTTCTGTTAAGGGAATAGGCTGAAATATCACACCTCTGAGTGGTCTACATTCTTTTTGCACTAGGCACAGTTGGATTGAACCAGCAGTCCAAGGTAAAATGACCAATTTTTCCACAGCACCAACACTCATTCCTGTTGTATCTTTTCTTATGCCACACCATCTGAAAATGTTGGTGGGCAAGAGTGAAGACAGCTGGCCTGACAGGCCTTGGATGAGCCTCACAAGTGTGAGTATGTAGTTGAGCTGGTCTCACCACTTTTTGGTTCACCATGCACCTTGGGAACATGCTTGGTGGGGACTGCATTTCCCTTACCTTTGGGTGTTGATGTTGCAGGTCTATGGACATGAGGACCTGGATTCTTCTTTTGGGTCTCTTTAAGAGGTGCTTTATAAGCACTCAACACAAAACCTGCTCTTCTATGTGTGTTAGAGGGTTTACTGCCTCTTGTAAAGCAGGCATTGGTCAGATGACCATATGCAGATTCCTGGTTAAAGAAATTTGATGTCAGTAGCTTCTTCTTGAAAGAAGGTTGGGCTTCAGATGCCTTGCCTTTGACTGTCTCTTTACCAAATCCAACACTACCTCTGAATGGTGCAAATAATTTGTCAATAATGGGAAGGACAGTCTTGGGCATTGAGAAGCTGACAACAATTTTCTTCTTAGCCAATAACATATCCTCAAGGTCCTTGATAACCTTGTTCTTCTGACCCAACTCAGAACTTTAGATCTTTATGACATCCTTGAGTTTGTCCATTTCTTTGCTCATAGCAGTCAGCTTTTCAGCTTTCTCTTGGAGCTCAGATTGGGCAAATTTCAAGGATGCTAACTCCTTATATTGAGCTCTAAGAAGCTTCTTCTTTTCAAAGCAATCCACAAGGCTTCATTATGTTGCACTAACACAGATTCAAAGTCATGTGGGGATCTTGAGAGTATGTTATTGCAAGCAGATCCACACTTACTATCATGCACAGAATTTGTCATTGATTCAGAATCAGAGACAGATAAGGGAGCTCTATTAATTACATTCCCAGGAGAAGTGTTGTCATCCTTGATTTCTTCAGTTATGGCCATGAAACCAATGAGAGCTTCCTACTTAGTTTCAACAACCATGATTATTCTGGGATCTGAAGCTTCCATGATCAATATGACTCTTTGCTTCAAGATGGCAAGGTTCTCTTTGGTGCAGATGGATAGCTTCATTGATCTCATCTCTTTATGATGCTCACAGGCCATTTAAAGATCACCACCCCCAAAAAAACTTGTAGATCTTGTTCTAAGTTGTTGAGCCTTTGAACTTAACCTCGCTCTGATACCAATTGAAAGATATGGGTTGTCTATAATCTACACCTAGGGGGGTAATTAGGTGTTTTCAGGATTATTTGCTACTTTAAAATCTATCTATCACAGCACAAGAGCAACACAGAAAATGTAACATCCCCAAACCTACTAGACCCCTTAGGGTGATTTTGGGTTTAGTGGTGGTCTTGAGTGAACCTTAAACTCAGGAAGGAACACTTGGTCACCATAGGGACCTTTGATCTAACTAGGTCAAACTACAACACTAGGATTCCAACACATGTGACAAGTCAAGTCCATGAAATTAGGTCAAATTGACCTAAATCCCCAAATTACCCATATAAGCAATTTTGTGCAAATAAGCAACATATGACCCCACCATGACTCAACTCCTTTTGGAATGGGTCCATAGGGTCTAAAGCAATAATGTGGGTCAGTCACATTGAAGGGTGTGAGCTTGATTAAGTGGGCTTGAACCTAACCCCAAGCCAATTGGACATATCTCAACCCCACCTAACCAAGCCCAGAAGGAGGCTGATTTGCCTTGGACCCAATTGGGCCCAAGAAAAGGGTTCACCAAGGTGGTGGCCGGACACCACCAAGGAGGAATTCAAGAAGAATCCATGGAGGGATGACCACCTGGCCACCACCCCCTAATTCCTGGATTGCTCTCAACTTCCCCAGGAATTTGCCAGCAAAATGGAGTGACATGGCAGCTGTTGAGAGGGGAGGGAAGAGAGAGCTCTACCAAGCGGCCGGACACATTAATGGCTAAGCTCCAAAACCTTCAAATCAGCTTGAAACCTTCTCTCCCCTGGCTCAAATTTGAGCTCAGGATTTGAATTTACATGATCTGGAGGCATGTGGTTGGCTGGCTGAGAGGTGCTACCTTGGTGAAATCGCCACCCTTAATGGCTGCTAACAAAACAGCCACCCCCAGCTGAATCTGCACACACCACCAGCTTCAGATCCTCCAGAGCAGTGGAGCCCCCCCTTCCAACGACGATTTTGAGCTCAGCCACACCGGAGTAGCCATGGACGCAGGAAATGGAAATCAGCTCTTCCTTCGCCGCAATACCCGCCGCCAAGCTCGCACACAGGCAAGTTCCTTTCCCCCTCCTCATGTGCTAGTATCTTCTCTCTCCCCCTGTCGATTTGAGCCATGCAATGGCGATTTCACTTTGCGTTTTTCCATGTTCCTAGCCGCAAAAATGAAAGGTGTCGGAGCCCTACTCCAGCCACCCCAGGTCAGTCGGCCACCACCAGTCGATAGCCCTATGTTGACTGGTGGTGGTGGCAGGAGCGTTTCGCCGGAAACCTCCCGTAGCCGCCGAAAAATGGCCCGCAAATCGGCCCAGGCGCGGCGAATCTGAGCCGTTGGCTCATCGGGGAAGACGATCCCGTGATCGTTGGATCTGTCGGGTTACGTTAAACGCATCCCAAAATTATTTAGATCATATCATTTAAATGAAATGTCACACCTCTAGCCCGATTTTGTAAGCCAAATTTGAGGCCCTTAGAGGCCATATTCTAAAAAATGTCCAGAGACAGAAATTTTAGATCTGGATTTCTACTTTCATCTGGAAGTGGAATCAGGCCATTAGGATCAGTATATAACCCATAGTCCTCACTTTAGTGAGGCTGGTCAAAATAGGAACCAGAAATTGATTAGTGAAAATATCATAAAATATAAATTTGATGGCCCTGAGATTTTGGCCATGCATGCATGTGACATGTACCTAGCCTGCACCCAAAAATCAGATTTTTGGGTGATGATTTTTCTAAGGTTTTTATTAAAATATGTAAAATCAAATAAATGACATTTTTGGAGGTATATAACTCCAATTGATCTCAAATTTGTGTGTCATACCCAATTAGTCAATTTTAGTCAATGGTCAAAATTTGAGACCAAATGGATCTCAGCATGTGGGGTAATTTCTCTTTGCATGTCTCTAAATAAAAGAAATTGGAGTGCTAATAGCCACCATTGGTTTAAGGAAGCCTTAGATGGGTTTGAAGGTGAAAATCACCTTGCATGTCACTAAAACTTTTGACATGCAAGTAGGGTTACCTAACAATCCAAACCCTAGAGTTTGGAAGTCATTAGAGCTAGAATTATTAAGTTTTCTATTTAATTTAAATTGCCACACCTATAAATTAATGGAATTTTTGGGGTAAAATCAACATGGAAAATTGTGAAACTTAGGCTTTGAAGTTTTTAAATCAATATTGTGCTACTGTGATTTTATCAGAATTTATTGTGACTTGTAGATGGTAGTTGTAGTGTAAATCCTTATTGGCACCCCACTCTTGGTAAATGGTAAGTATGGATAAATACTCCCTGGAAAAATGTGAAACTTAGGCTTTGAAGTTTTTAGATCAATATTGTGCTACTGTGATTTTATCAGAATTTATTGTGACATGTAGATGGTAGTTGTAGTGTAAACCCTCATTGGCACCCCACTCTTATTAAATGGTAATTATGGATAAATACTCCCTGGAAAAATATGAAACTTAGGCTTTGAAGTTTTTAGATTAATATTGTGCTACTGTGATTTTATCAGAATTTATTGTGACATGTAGATGGTAGTTGTAGTGTTAATCCTTATTGGCACCCCACTCTTATTAAATAGTAATCATGGATAAATACTCCCTAGAAAAATGTTAAACTTAGGCTTTGAAGTTTTTAGATCAATAATGTGCTACTGTGATTTTATCAGAATTTATAGTGACTTGTAGATGGTACTTGTAGTGTAAATCCTTATTGGCACCCCACACTTATTAAATAGTAAACATGGATAAATACTCCCTGGAAAAATGTGAAACTTAGGCTTTGAGGTTTTTAGATCAATATTGTGCTACTGTGATTTTATCAGAATTTATAGTAACATGTAGATGGTACTTGTAGTGTAAATCTTTATTGGCACCCCACTCTTATTAAATAGTAATCATGGATAAATACTCCCTAGAAAAATGTGAAACTTAGGCTTTGAAGTTTTTAGATCAATATTGTGCTACTATGATTTTATCAGAATTTATAGTGACCTGTAGATGGTACTTATAGTGTAAATCTTTATTGGCACCCCACACTTATTAAATAGTAATCATGGATAAATATTCCCTGGAAAAATGTGAAACTTAGGCTTTGAAGTTTTTAGATCAATATTGTGCTTTGTGATTTTATCAGAATTTATAGTGACCTGTAGACGGTACTTGTAGTGTAAATCCTTATTAGCACCCCACTCTTATTAAATAGTAATCATGGATAAATACTCCCTAGAAAAATGTGAAACTTAGGCTTTGAAGTTTTTAGATCAATATTGTGTTACTGTGAATTTATCAGAATTTATAGTGATCTGTAGATGATAATTGTTGTGTAAATCTTTATTTGCACCCCATTTATGTTAAATAAAATCATGGTCAAATAATCCCTAGAATGTGAAACTTAGGGTTTGAGGTTTTTAGACCAATATTATGCAATTGTGAATTTATCAGAATTTATAGAGATCTATAGATGATACTTGTTGTGTAAATCCTTATTTGCACCACATTCATGTTAAATAGAAATCATGGTCAAATAATCCCTAGAAAAATATGAAACTTAGGGTTTGAGGTTTTTAGACCAATACTATGCTATTGTGAATTTATCAGAATTTATAGAGATCTGTAGATGGTACTTGTTGCATAAAACTTTACTTTCACCCCATCTATTTGAATAGAAATTATGATTAAGGATTCCCTGGAAGAGTATGAAATGTAGGATTTGAGGTTGTTAGATCATTACTCATTGAGAACCTATGGTAAGAACTTGGAACTCATTAGGACATGATAGGGCCAAGGTTGTGTCTTAAGAGTCATACCTAGTTCAATATCACCTTGGTCTGCTAACAGTAGAAACTGAAAACATAGATTTGAACCCCTTCCTTATGGTCACCACCCCCAGAGTTACTAGCTCTAAGAGAATTGCAAATGCCCAATTAGGTTGAAGGATTAATCTCCAAGGGCAGTCATCGGAAATAAAGATGGGGTGCGTTTAGTAAAACAATCAATTCAGGAATTTGACAAGAACCTATTAGGGGAGGCGAAGGATGACTTAGCAAGAAGTGAAAATTGTGATTGAGAGATAACACCAGGAAATAGTCAGTCACTAGGAATGACATGGTTCGGTGTTCAATAGAACACCGAGACATGTCTGCCCGAGTCAAATGATAATCCACCCTAGGATTTTAGAGCAATTGGAGAGCAAATGGGTATACAAGAATGGGTAGCAACTAAATAAAATAAATATCCTGGAAAGGGGGATTTGGGATTCAGCCACCATCACATTCCCTAGTACCGTTGCGAGCCCTTCACCGGTAATCCACGGGAAGTCAGGATTCACCCCAAGCTGCTAAGATCAACTAACAATAGACAAGAGTAGTAAAGTAGGAGAACTTGAAACATAATCTCCCTCCCAAATTTGGGAAGGAATGAAATAAGGACGGGGATAGTCCTGCGAGCGATAGGCTCGGGTTATAAGGAAGTACTGGGATAGTCCTACGAGCGGTAGGCTCGGGTCATAAGGAAGGACTGGGATAGTCCTGCGAGTGATAGGCTCAGGTCATAAGGAAGAACTGGGATAGTCCTGCGAGCGGTAGGCTCGGGTTATAAGGAAGGACTGGGATAGTCCTGCGAGCGGTAGGCTCGAGTTATAAGGAAGGACTGGGATAGTCCTGTGAGCGGTAGGCTCGGGTTATAATGAAGGACTAGGATAGTCATGCGAACGATTGGCTCGATTTTTATAAATGTTGGTTTAAAATTACGAGCTGAAGCCTCAGTGGTAAGAGATAATACATATTTGCATATGCAAAAGGTGTGGTGGGTCTTCGGTTCTGGCTTAGTCGTCACACCGACAGCAGTTCGTTGACTCGGCAGTGCTAGTGGTTTGATTTGGGGCCAGGTTGTTTTACTGCGCATCCGACGGGACGAATTCCCTAAACCCTTCCTGGCCAATTCAGTTTAGTACGCAGGAGCTCGTGAGTACCGGGTACCGGTATCACAGTGTGCGTTAGGGCCTAGGTCTGGTAGTATGACTTACCCACCTAGGTGAGGAGACGCCCGCTCCACTGCCACCGTTTGACCACGATGGGAGGTGCCCGAGAGGATAGCTACCTCCAAAAAGTGGGAACTAAAGGTCTGTACGTACAGAGTCGTGTGCGTGAGTTTCAACATTGCATTGCATTATGTTGCATTGCATATCATAGCATAGCATTCTTGCATAAATCAGAGACCTCATCGTATAAATTAATATGAGCTCTTTTATACGATGAGTTTACCTTAGTGTCAGATCCCTTAGCTTATGTGCTTTTGTGTGTACATATAAGTTAAGGTTACACTCGTAGTTGCTCTTATTTATTATACTTATTTCCTTATATTGCATTGTCTTTTACTTACTGCTGTCACACTATACTCTACTAGCATAGAATTGTTATTATTAAATGTTCAGTAATTATAAACTCTGCTAGTCTAGCCACATGTCACCTGCTTTTGATTTACCCTTTGATGTCCTCTGCTTCCTTCTCCCGCACGGTGTCTAGGAGTCGCGGGTGGATGCAGTGAGGAATATGCTGAGTCTTATAGACTGACGGTCAGTGGACCTCATCATTTTAGGGATGATGTGTCGGAACAGCAGGACCCCGTTCAGGAGACAGGACAGGAGGATAAGATGAAGCAGAGCAGCCACTACACGTCGTCGCTGCAGCAGCTACAGATGCATGAAGACAGAGTTTGATAGCTTCCGCATAGATGTAGAGTGAGAGTGTTATTGCACTATATTTGAACATGTACTGGGCGTAAGCCCCTATTCTCTTAGTTCTTTCTCATCGTGGACATTATAATCTTGTATTATAATAAATATATAATGTGATTTTGTGGACTTGTTTCATTTAATACTCAATTACTGTGATTATAGTTGGCCTGGATGATGACGAATAGCCGGCAGGATCGGCGTCTTGTGGCGGCGACCATTGGGTGTAATGGTGTCGCCGCGAGACGGCGGTTCTGGGTGGTAAGACCCGGGAAAGAATGCAAAAAAAAGTGGGTCTTACAGAAAACACACCAGATTTATAGTGGTTCCCTACAAGATAATGTGTTTAGAGGTAGTCCACTATTCCTCCCACCTATCTAGCAATGAACTAGACTAGGCAACTTCTCCAACTCAGATCTCTTCTCAATAAGTAGATCCTACAACTCAGGTTCACAAAGAACCCTACCAAGCTCAGACTTTGCAAGTCTTACAATAACTCAAATTTTCACCAAGATCCTACCAAACTCAGGCTCACAAAGAACCCTACCAATCTCAGGCTCACACAGAACCCTACCAATCGCAGGCTCACACGGAACCCTACCAATCTCAGGCTCACACAAAACCCAACCAATCTCAGGCTCACACAGAACCCTACCAATCTTAGATCTATTACAAGATCTTACAAGCTCAGGTTCACAAAGAATCCTACAAAATGATACAGAAGAGTTTGATGTTGTAGAAGAAAAGAGTTTAAGATGAAAGCTTTGAAATAGCAGGTCTTCTTATTCTTCTTGCAACAGTAAGCCCGGAGATCTTGTGAATAACTGAACCTTTCTTTTTAAATCTTCTCTTGACCTTCACCGCACAGCAATGAAGTCTTCTTCTTGTTAATTTTTTCTCACTCTTTTGTAAGTATGTATAGAATAGACTTGAGAAGGAATACTAAGCAACCGGTATTCTATAAATAAAATAGTGTCTCTTTTATACTGCTCTGCAATTTTGCATAAAGGCCCTTATTGATTATTCCATAATCAATTTGCTATTTTGAAAAGTTTGACAGAATTAGAATAATATTTTATCATAAATGACTTGCCTTTCTTGGAACTTGCAGAATATAGAAGTAATAATATTCTTCATTAAATACTATGCAACGACTATATTCTGTAGAGAATGTCTCATTTATTACTCCTTGATCGGTGCGCAAGATAGGCGGCGCGCACATTCTTTGAATACCAATTTCCAAGAAAGTTTGTGCATTAAATGCAGCTCTGCATGTAATATCCTCAGAACTACTAGACCCCTAAGGTGCACTTTGTCATGACAAGGTCATCACATTGCTCTATGAGACCGAGAATTGCCCTAGAACCAAGGTGAAAAGGGTGAAAAACACCTTGATGTGCAAATAGTCAAACTGACTTCAAGGTTTAAGGCTTGATGTCTAAGCCTCAAAATGATTCAATTGACCTCACCCCAACTCTTCCGAATCCCCTAGGGAGCTCAATGGGTCATTAATAACCCAATGGGTCAAGACAAATCTAGGGTTTGGGTCAAAATCACCATTTGACCCATTTAGCCTAAGTTGACCTAAATAGGTCAAAAGTGCCCAAAGAGGGTTCACCAAGCCCTGAATCACCCCAAAGGGAGTCTATGGACCCCATGGTCACCATGTGGGGTCAGCCTACTCATCAATTAACCAAGTCAACCCAAAAGTCAACATTTGATCAAATTGGCCTAAAATGGATCTAAATGGATTTGGACCCAATTCCCATGGACTAAGGCCCTCATTAGGGGCCCATTCTGAGGCCTAAGAGACAATTACCATGCTCGCCCCTCAATTTTTTGAAAAGGTGACATGCAAGGGTGATTTTGGGATTTTTCCCCAATTTGGAAAGAGACAAACCCATGAATTCATGGGGATAGCTCCACTTGTCCACCACCCCTTTTTTCCTGGTCTCCTCTCAGCTACCCCAAGAGAATCCTAGCAGTTTTTGGTGAGGTGGAAGCCAAGTGGAGGAGAGAGAAGGGAGCTCCTTTGAAGTGGTCGGCCACCATTAATGGCGATCCAAGAATTAAGAGGAGTTAGGCCTGGATTACACACCTAATCGACTCCTCACAGCTCAGGGATTAATTTCCCTATGATCTGGAGTGTTGTGGTTGGCTATTGAGGGAGGTGCCACCCTTGGTGAAATCGCCCATAATGGCTGCTCTGAATATAGCCTCTCCCGACCCTGTTCAAACATCTGGTTAGCTTCAGAATGATCTGAGGAGAAGAAGCCCCATGGTTACAGGAGAAACCGTGGACTGGTAGCGGAGATTGGCAAGGAACTCACCATGGAGATCGGCCATGGCAAACCCGAGCCTCCTTCAACCTCGAGCTCGATAGAGGCAAGTTACCTCCCCCTCTCCCCCTGTGCTAGTCCTCCCTTCTTCCCGTTTTGATTTTAGTTGAGTAATGGCGAGTTTGCCATTTTCCCGATCGGGCTCCAAATCCCCTCCAAGTCCCCTCCCCCATTTCCCCTACAGGCCACCTCTGGCCGAGATATCACCTCCAATCGATGGTCAAACCTCAGTCGGAGGTGTTGACGTCGTCCGTTAGGCCAGAGACCACCAGAGTTGGCCGGAATCGAGCTCCAAAGTAGCTCCAGGGCGGTGAAATCGGGACCATCGGCTCAGGGAGGAAGACGACCTCCCTGCCGTCCGATCTGAATGTGATGATATTCGCAGACCAATATAAATAAATACAGATTTTGTCACATATATTGCAGACACTTTGAGCTCAAATCTACCTTACTTCCACTCATATTTGGAAAAAGTTCCCAACATGAAAGTTGTAGCTGGTGATCTTACCTTTCTTTTGATATGTAGCACATTGTTTTTGGACAACCCTAGCACCCTATGTAGCCGTTTTAGTGAGACTAGTCTAAATAGTGAACCAGACTTATTTTTGTTAATTCCCATTGATTGGGACTTCACCATGACCTGAAATTTTGGGCATGGTTGAGATATACCTAGATACTTATACTGTATAAATTTCATAATTTTAGGGCAAAAATGTTCCATGGTTTTGTTAAACATTTACTTTTCCATGTGACACCTAAATCTAGGGTTATACAAAGTCAAATCCACTCAAATCTCTGGTGGATGGTAGATTAGATCAAGGATAGTCCCTGACAAAAAATTGAGGTCACTTGGACTCATGCATGTTGAGATATTTTACATGCAAGATCTCTAGTTATGGTGAATAGTAACCCTTTTACCCAATGACCTATTTTGTGAAATTAATGGAGAAATTATCCATGCATGTCTCTAAAACCTTGGGGGTTTTGTATGTCATGAGGATATACACTATAGATATGAGTTTCATATTTTTTGAAAATTAATTTCCTAAGGTTTTTGAATAAACAAAAATTGTCACACTTTTAAATAAATGAAATATCTTGAATCAAAACTTTAAGGATAAATCCAAAACGCTGGGAAATGAGTCTTTGACTTGAAAGACATATTTAGGATTTTTGTTGGAATTTTTGATCATATAGATTTCTCTGAAATTGATTTATTTGGTTAGGTTAAATTTATTCAAGTATGATATTTATGTCTCATATGACCATGGAAAATTGTGAAATTATTCAAGTAGATTCCCTTAGTGACCCTTTAGTCCTGTCAATTTTCTCAGAATTTATGGAGAGCAATTGTTGGTAGTTGTAGTGTAAATCCTTATTGGCACCCCACTCTTATTAAATGGTAATTATGGATAAATACTCCTTGGAATATTATGAAACTTAGGCACTGATGTTCTTAGGTCAATATAATACTACTGAAATTTTATCAGAATTTATTGTGACCTGTAAATGGTGGCTGTAGTGTAAATCTTTATTGGCACACCACTTGTATTAAATGAATATTATGGACAAATACTCCTTGGAAAATTATGAAACTTAGGCACTGATGTTTTTAGGTCAATATCATACTTCTGTGATTTATCAGAATTTATTGTGACCTGTAGATGGTGGTTGTAGTGTAAACCCTTATTGGCACCCCACTCTTATTAAATAGAAATCATGGTCAAATAATCCCTAGAAAAATGTGAAACTTAGGGTTTGAGGTATTTAGACCAATATTATGTTATTGTGAATTTATCAGATTTTATAGTTATCTGTAGATGATACTTGTTGTGTAAATCCTTATTTGCACCCCATTCATGTTAAATAGAAATCATGGTCAATAATCCCTAGAAAAATGTGAAACTTAGGGTTTGAGGTTTTTAGACCAATACTATACTATTATGAATTCATCAGAATTTACAGAGATCTGTAGATGATACTTGTTGCGTAAAACTTTACTTTCATCCCATCTATTTGAATAGAAACTATGATTAAGGATTTCCTGGAAGAGTATGAAGTGTAGGATTTGAGGTTGTTAGATCATTACACATTGTGAACCTATGGTAAGAACTGGGAACTCATTAGGACTTGATAGGACCAAGGTTGCATCTTAAGAGTCAAACCTAGTTCAATTCCACCTTGGCCTGCGAACAGTAGAAACTGAAAACATAGATTCAGACCCCTTCCTTATGGTCACCACCCCCAGAGTTATAACTCTAAGAGAATTGCAGATGCCCAATTAAGTTGAAGGATTAATCACCAAGGGCAGTCATCAGAAATAAAGACGGGGTGCGTTTAGTAAAACTATCAATTCAGGAATTTGACAAGGACCTATTAGGGAGGCGAAGGATTACTTAGAAAGAAGTGAAAATTGTGATTGAGAGATAACACAAGGAAATAGTCGGTCACTAGGAATGACATGGTTCGGTGTTCAATAAAACACTGACACATGTCTGCCCGAGTCAAATGGTAATCCACCCTAGGATTTTAGAGCAATTGGAGAGCAAATGGGTATACAAGAATGGGTAGCAACTAAATAAAATAAATATCCTGGAAAGGGGGATTTGGGCTTCAGTCACCATCCCATTCTCTAGTACCGTTGCGAGCCCTTCACCGGGTAATCCATGGGAAGTCTAGGATTCACCCCAAGCTGCTAAGATCAACTAACCATAGACAAGAGTAGTAAAGTAGGAGAACTTGAAACATAATCTCCCTCCCAAATTTGGGAAGGAATAAAATAAGGACTGGGATAGTCCTGCGAGCGGTAGGCTCGGGTTATAAGGAAGGACTGGGATAGTCATGCGAGCGGTAGGCTCGGGTTATAAGGAAAGACTGGGATAGTCCTGCGAGCGGTAGGCTCGGGTTATAAGGAAGGACTGGGATAGTCATGCGAGCGGTAGGCTCGAGTTATAAGGAAGGACCGGGATAGTCCTGCGAGCGGTAGGCTCGGGTTATAAGGAAGGACTGGGATAGTCCTGCGAGCGGTAGGCTCGGGTTATAAGGAAGGACTGGGATAGTCCTGCGAGCGGTAGGCTCGGGTTATAAGGAAGGACTGGGATAGTCCTGCGAGTGGTAAGCTCGGGTTATAAGGAAGGACTGGGATAGTCCTGCAAGTGGTAGGCTCGGGTTATAAGGAAGGACTGGGATAGTCCTACGAGCGGTAGGCTCGGGTTATAAGAAAGGACTGGGATAGTCATGCGAGCGGTAGGCTCGGGTTATAAGGAAGGACTGGGATAGTCCTGCGAGCGGTAGGCTCGGGTTATAAGGTAGGACTGGGATAGTCCTGCGAGCGGTAGGCTTGTAGTTTAAATATAATATTGGTGTAGTCTAGCGAGTGGTAGGCTCGTAGTATAAATATAAGACTGGTATAGTCTAGCGAGCGGTAGGCTCGTAGTTTAAATATAAGACTGGTGTAGTCTAGCGAACGGTAGGCTCGTAGTTTAAATATAAGACTGGTGTAGTCTATCGAGCAGTAGGCTCATAGTTAAATATAAGACTGGTGTAGTCTAGCGAGCGGTAGGCTCGTAGTTAAATATAAGACTGGTGTAGTCTAGCGAGCGGTAGGCTCGTAGTTTAAATATAAGAATGGTGTAGACTAGCGAGCGGTGGGCTCGTAGCTTAAATATAAGACTGGTGTAGTCTAGCGGGTGGTAGGCTCATAGTTTAAATATAAGACTGGTATAGTCTAGCGAGTGGTAGGCTCGTAGTTTAAATATAAGACTGGTGTAGTCTAGCGAGCGGTAGACTCGTAGTTTAAATATAAGACTGGGGTAGTCTAGCGAGCGGTAGGCTCGTAGTTAAATATAAGATTGGTGTAGTCTGGCGAGCGGTAGGCTCGTAGTTTAAATATAAGAATGGTGTAGACTAGCGAGCAGTGGGCTCGTAGCTTAAATATAAGACTGGTATAGTCTGGCGAGCGGTAGGCTCTACTTTATAAATGTTGATTTAGTATTGCGAGCTGGAGGCTCGGTAGTAAGGGTTAATACATATTTGCATATGCATAAGATGTGGTGGGTCTTTGGTTCTGGCTTAGTCCTCACACCGACAGCAGTTCATTGACTCGGTAGTGCTAGTGGTTTGTTTAGGGGCCAGGTTATTTTACTGCGCGTCCGACGGGACGGATTCCCTAAACCCTGCCTGTCCAATTTAGTTTAGTACGCAGGAGCTCGTGTATACCGGTATCACAGCATGCGTTAGGGTCTAGGTCTGGTAGTGTGACTTACCCACCTAGGTGAGGAGACGCCCGCTCCTCTGCCACCGTTTGACCACAACGGGAGGTGCCCGAGAGGTTAGCTACCTCCGAAAAGTGAAAACTAAAGGTCTGTACGTATAGAGTCGTGTGCGTGAGTTGCAACATTACACATCATTGCATTGCATTGCATATCATAGCATAACATTCTTGCATAAATCAAAGACCTCATCGTATAAATTAGTATGGGCTCTTTTATACGATGAGTTTACCATAGTGTCAGATCCCTTAGCTTATGTGATTTTGTGTGCGCATATAAGTTAAGGTTACATTTGTAGCTGCTCTTATTTGTTATACCTACTTCTTTATATTGTATTGTCTTTCACTTATTGTTGTTGCACTACACTCTACTAGCATAGAATTATTACTATTTAATGTTCAGTAATTATAAACCCTGCTAGTCTAGCCACATGTCACCTGCTTTTGATTTATCCCTTAATGTCCTCCGCTTCCTCCTCCCGCACGGTGCACAGGAGTCGTGGATGGAGGCGGTGAGGAATATGCTGAGTCTTATAGACTGACGGTCGGTGGACCTCATCATTTTAGGGATGATGTGTCAGAATAGCAGGACCCCGTTCAGGAGACAGGACAGGAGGACGGGATGAAGCAGAGGAGCCACTACACGTCGTCGCAGCAGCAACTACAGATGCATGAAGACAGAGTTTGATAGCTTCCACATAGATGTAGAGTGAGAGTGTTGTTGCACTATATTTGAACATGTACTGGGCGTAAGCCCCTATTCTTTTAGTTCTTTCTCATCGTGGACATTATAATCTTGTATTATGATAAATTTATAATGTGATTTTGTGGACTTGTTTCATTTAATACTTCAATTACTGTGATTATGGTTGGCCTGGATGATGATGAATAGCCGGCAGGATCGGCGTCTTGTGGCGGCGACCATTGGGTGTAATGGTGTCGCTGCAAGACGGCGGTTCTGGGTGGTAAGACCCGGGAAAGAATGCAAAAAAAGAGGGTCTTACAAGCGAGCCCCTAGGCTTGCACTGATCCGGTGTTAACCTAATTGGCCACTTTGGGGTGGAGTGTTCTCGATGGGTTTGGGCTACTGTCCCTAAACTTACAATTACACATTGAGAACACATGGATAACCCGCTAAAGATAACATGAACGGATGTTACCCGAGTCTACATTAATATGTTAATTTGGCCTGTGAGCTATCACGAACAATTAGGATTATACCAGTGATCCAATCACGGTGGCTTTGAAACTTTGTCTCTCTCTATGACCTAGAGAACGATGAACACTGATTGTTGAAAATCAGACGGAATTGGATGCCCGAGTTGTCTGATGGGCCGCCCGTAACATGTTAAAGATTTAATTGATGTAAAGTATTAAATCAACTTTGAAAATTGTGATATTAGGAGGTTTACATATTTTGATGTTTAGAATAGTTTGAAATTTTAGATTTCTTGATTGGACAATCAATTGATCAAAGGGTAAAATAGTGATTTTGGTAGAATTTGAATCAAATCACTTTCAAATTGTAAATTAATGGCCCCACTATGTTTGTAGGCTCAAATTTTGGTTGATTGAGTCAAATTTTAGTGGTCGGTTTTATCTTTGTTAGATTAATTTGTTTGTTAACATATATTTAATTAATTAAAAATTGTGAGTTGACTTAATATACCATCATCAATGATTAATTATGACTATTTAGAATTTATTAAATCTCCATAGCCTTTACGGGCAGCCCGCTACCTCCGCCATAACACTAATCTCATTAGTAGTTGATCTTAGGTTTATTCCTCTGAAAACTTCATTGGAGACGAGAAGGGTGACTAACAACTTTTGATTTGTGATTAACAACTAGTAATAATTGATGATGATATAAAATCTAATAAAATTTTGATTTGTGATTAACAACTAGTAATAATTTCATAGTAATATTGTCTTTTTTTTTTTTTTGAGGATCGAGTAGTTTTTAAGGACTTTTGGGTTTCTTTTCTTCTCCTTCAAGGAAAATGAGTTCCAGGCCGTGAGAATAATTCTCCAACCCAACCAGGGCATCAAGGAAGAGAGCCCCCAAAGCTTAAGGAAGTTATTTGACACAAAAATGACGAAGTGAAGGCGAGTGCACATGGAGAGTAGACAGGTAACTTAAGAGATTTGTAACAACATCTTGCAAACCCCGAACAATAGCTGAGGCTTGCATGAGATGCCGGATTGACGACCTGAGTTCGATCTCTCAGAACCGAGGAATTGTTTTTTCTCTCCCTTTGTATATGCATCCTCCCTTCACCACAAATCTGTGATGCTTGAGGTTTCTAATGTGACATGGTTGCATGTTATTTTATTCAATCCTTAACGAATAAAAATCATGTACTTTCATGCATTTTGAATTTATGATATTTTATTTGTTTTTTACTTATGTATTGTGGTTGGATGAATGTGTGCCTCTTTCATGTTGGAATGTTTATGCTCTTAAAGTAGTTAAGAAAACCCTCTTATAATCAAGGATCAATTAGCTTATCTAGTGAAAATATTGAAATTTTGGGTATCTAATTCACTCTATGCTCCTTGTGGATTCGAGAAATGAATATAGATACTTTGACTGATTCATTATCTTAGCATCAACATCGGGATTTGCAACCACACATGAGAGCGGTAGAGTAATAGTCGTTTTACTTTCCTCTTCACTTCGTCCAACAAAGAAGATGACTAAATCATAAAAGTGTGAGTAAATGAATCTCATGTTTTATTGTAACATTTTTATAATAAGAAAACTTCAAAGCATAAACATATAGACATTTTATAGGGATGATAAAAATACATTCAACAAGCACACATCAACTTTGTAAACATAAGCAACCCCAAAAACAACAGCTCTTTAAGGGGCTGATAAAAACACATGCAACAAGCACAAAATATGGTAAACATAAGCAACCCCCAAAACAACAACAGTATTAAAAAATGCTTGATCTCAAAACCCACAAGATCGAACAATAGATCCAGCAGACTAGTAAGATATTTCTGAAAGCCATGAATATTGTTGTTCAAATACCGATCATGTGCAAACTTGGGAACAAATGCAGTATCTTGCCGCGTCGCAGCTCCCATCTATGGCACTCGTGAATTCGTCTCTACAAGTTGTTGCGCAATTCCTGCTGCTCAAGCACGGCCACCTGAAAATTAAACTCTTCATATAGCACACCCTCCCGGCCTTCACGGATGCCTCCACGCTCATATCTTCATAAAGACCATCAAATATATAAACATTGAACTATCATAAAGACAATCAAATATATAAACATGCAACTATTCATAAAGACAATCAAATACACAAACATGTAACTATTCATAAAGATGAATATATAGAGATAATAGAAAATACCAGAAGAGACGAGGAGAAGAAGGACGAGCACAAGAGTTGGGAGGATTCTCTTGCTAAACTCCATCGATGCTTGCTTCTTTTTTACTAATGCTCCCCTCATCATGGGTTTATATAAGCAAACTTAATAAAGTTTTGTGCCAAATTTGTATTTAACATAATAATATATTATTAATGATCGAAATTAAACTTAACCAAGTACCGTGTATAATTTAATCATGTTTAATTATTTTTATTCAAAGTCCAGCTAATATTTAGACAGCATAACTTTATGTCTCTCTGCTATTCATTTTTTCTTGTTTTTTCTTGTTTTATTTCTATCTTTAATTATATTTTAAGTTTCCCATATATGCAGATATACCCCAAACAATGACATGTCAGTTGGGCATGCAAGTATCTTTCCCATAAAATATTAAATAAAAAATATTGCCCCGCAAGGGATGATGATTCAGCTGTAGGACTAGAATTGCAGCCTTAGCGTCCGTCACTATTGTAACAGAGCGGACTATAGTTGATCGGAAAATGGTGATCGACACTAATCTTTCGGTGATTGTGGATCACTATTTGGGGGGATTGGGGAGAAATGCAATATATTGCTGTCTGTGAGATCTGTCGATCAAAGTTTGACATTCACTGACAACTTTGTTTATTTTTATTTCACCTTATTGTAAAAAACATAAACTAGGAATTTTGTAATATGCAAGCTATTTGGGGGATGGTAGCCAATACTACCATACTTTCATTTCATAAAAAAAGGTTTGGTTACAAAAATTAGTGGACTAAACACTTTAGTTTGTGTTAACACTTACATTATTACCTAGCCGTCTTTAAATAGTTTGTTACATTCCTAAAAATAATAAAATACTAGATATGTTGACAACTTGCAATTGGTGGCTACCATATATCAAATGATATTTTATTAGTCGATCATAATAAAAAAATCTAATGCATTGTAGTTGACACAATTAAATTACAAGAAAATCAATTGAAAATGCTAGCTTTCGACTCCAATCGATTTATTGTGCCAAAATAAACATGATAATTACAAGCACTTTCTCAAAGAACAGATTACACATAAGAATATTATGTAATCAAAAAATATTTATGTTACAAATGTAGCCATCAAGAATGAGTTATAATAAGAAAGAAAAATGTCATTAAGAACATATAAATTGATGCATCTTGTAGGGACCCCTCATAAATCAAACAGTCCAAATTTGG
The DNA here is from genome assembly GCA_033032865.1 of Dactylorhiza incarnata. Lineage (NCBI taxonomy): Eukaryota > Viridiplantae > Streptophyta > Magnoliopsida > Asparagales > Orchidaceae > Dactylorhiza > Dactylorhiza incarnata. Next base: position 2,667,069 of record JAWHQI010000337.1, read on the forward strand.
GTACCTTGTGTAACATTTTGATTTTCAGACTCGGTTGCTTGAGTCATTGTGCAGCCTACGAGCCCCTAGGCTTGCACTGACCCGGTGTTGACCCAATTGGACACCTTGGGGTTGAGTGATCCCGATGGGTTTGGGTTACTGTCCCTAAACCTACAATGACACATTGACAACACATGGCTAACTCGCTAAAGATTTCATGAACGGATGTGACCCGAGTCAACATTGATATGTTAATTTGGCCTGTGAGCTATCACGAACGATTAGGATTATACCAATGATCCAATCACGGTGGCTTTGAAACTTTGACCCCCTCAATGACCTAGAGAACTATGAACACTGTTGTTAAAAATCAAACGGAATTGAATGCTCCGAGTTCTCTAATGGGCATCCCTTAACATGTTAAAGATTTAATTGACATAAAGTATTACATCAACCTTGAAAATTATGATATTAGGAGGTTGACATATTTTGATGTATAAAACGGTTTGAAAATTTTAGATTTCTTGATTGGACTACTGATTTTGATGGAATTTGAATCAAATCACTTTCAAATTGTAAATTATTGATGCCACTATGTTTGTAGACCCATGAGAGCCTATGATCAAATTTTGGTAGATTGGCTCAAATTTTGGTTGATTGGGTCAAATTTTAGTGGTCGGTTTTATCTTTGTTAGATTAGATTGTTTGTTAATAGATATTTAATTAATTAAAATTTTGAGTTGACATTTTTATACCATCATCAATGATTAATTATGACTATTTAGAATTTATTAAGGGTCTGTTTGGTTGTTTGGAGGGTTTTTTAGCTCCTTTTTGTTTTCTGAAAAACAACATCGCACCTAACAAATCGTTTGGATTGTCTATCGGTGAGAAAAGCTACCGCGAAAAACTCTTTTTCTCCTCTTTTTGAAAAGTCACTTGTCTCATACTTTTCATCCTTTTCGAAAAGCACTTCCTCATCCCGATACAAGGTTAGTGCATTTTCCGCCCGAGCGCAGATTTTTCTCCCGTGCGAAAATTTTTCTGCCCGGGTGAGCATTTCTTCATCCATGGGCGCATTTTAGGCCCAGACGCGAATTTTTCGCTTGGTCGTGTATTTTTTTTCCCGATCGCACATTCTTCGCTCGGGCACGCATTGTTTCTCCCGAGCGCACATTGTTCGCCCCGACGCGCATTTTTCGCCCGGACTCGCATTTTTTCGACAGGGCGCGCAATTTTTGTAGGGGCGCGATTTTTTCGCGCATTTTTCGCCCGACGCGAATTTTTCGCCCCGGGCGCGCATTTTTTTGCCCTGGGCGCACATTTTTCACCCGTGCTCTCATTTTTCGCCGGTGCACGCATTTTTCGACCGGGCGCATATTTTTCGTCCGGAGGCGCATTTTTCGTCCGAGCACGCATTTTTTGCCCAGACACGCATTTTCGCCCGACGGCCCATTTTTTCGCCCGGGCGCTCATATTTCGTCCGGACGAGTATTTTTTGCCCGGGCGCACATTTTTCTCCCGAACGCCCATTTTTCGCCCGGGCGCGCAATTTTCGCCCCAACGCCCATTTTTCACCCGGGCTCGCATTTTTGAAGTATATTTGATTTCCAAAATTTAATTAGGCGTGAGCGTGCGGTACTAGACGCCTTATGCAATATTGAAAAATTGAATGTCTTATATACCTCTTTGAGGAAAGTAACCGCTTGAGAAAAACTAGTTGATTTGATATTACAAATTATGTTAAGTATTATAGAATGTGTTAAGTTGTATATAAATGTAAATAGTCAATTTGTACTTAAAAGGTGACAGACAGAAGCATTATTCTATAGTTGAAGTATTACTAGACGTCATGGCACATGGATTGGCGGAACGATGACTCGCTGGGCGTCTCCTCCACCTGTGTGGTGCGTCGTACCGCTCTGCAAAACAGGTGATTATTCCACCACTGCTTTCCCCCACTGATTTTTCAATCGCTGCGGCCGAGTCAAACAGAGCCTAAGGCTTCATTTGGGGGGACTTATTTTCACCGGTCAAGCGGTTAACCGCTTGACCGGTGAAAATAAGTCCCCCCAAACGAAGCCTAAATGTATTTAGAAGTGATTCTCATAGTACATTGACTTCTTTATAGTTAGTGCATGTTAAGGTTAATTATTTAGAGCATAGCGCAAAAAAAAAACTAAGTAATGTGCAGATAACAATACGTTGCATAGTATTCGACGTTTAAAGAGATTAGACCAACTTGTGAAATAATATTAGAAATATTTTCTTAAGTGATTTCTAGCTATGATGAAGGATAAGTGGGATTCAGTTTGAGCCTATACATGATTAAGAAAGGAAGACATATAATTTTAAGAAAGAATATTATTAAAATATTGGATATTTTATTAATTGAAAAGTTAAGAATTGGAATATTTCAGACTTTTATATTCTCATGGATTTTTTGAAGTATGAAAGAAGGAATTTGACAGGACTATATATACTATTTTTGTTTCTCTGTCACTTTTTCTAATTCTTCTCTCTTAAAGATTACTGCAACTTTCTGAAGAAGAAAAATTTGTCTTAGTATTCCCTCTCTCTTGTTGATGAACAAGAACAAATTGAGTGAAAGTTGTATCCACACTACACATAATTCAAGATCTTATCTAAATAAGTTGAAGATTGGAACACATTGTGGAAAAGATCAAGATACTTCTGAACAACTACTGTAAAGAGTTCTTAGAATCCTCTGCAAAAGACTCGAGTTTGGCTCTAAGAGTCTCCTTATCAAAATACATAGTGATTCTTAGAATCTCTTTATCAAATAATTCATAGTTATGGTTCTTTAAGTCTCCTTATCAGAGATTCTAGCCATTTGTAGTGGACAGACAGGACAGTGGATAGTGAATTTCTATATGTGATAAAAGAGAGACATGCCCATTATAATGAGATTCTCTATATATTTAATGTGTCATCTGGATTGGTTTTCTCTATAGCTTAAATATTTCTATGTGGTCTTTCTTTATAATTATGTGATAATCTGTGAGTTGTTGTGCAACCCCGAGTTTTCGGAGTGGACCCATCAAGGTCAGTAGGTAGAAGGGGCAAGGCTCACCTACCACCAATATTATCGTTACCAAGAGGCATTAAGCTCAGGAAAGTCGACTTACCTCTAGCTGATCGGCTAGACTTCTAGCTGATAAGGGAATCAACTCGCCTCTAGTCGATCGGCTAGACCTCTATCCGATCGGCTAGACTTCTAGTCGATAAGCGAATCGAATTGCCTCTAGCCGATCAGCTAGACTTCTATCCAATCTGCTATACGTCTAGCTGATATGTGAGTGCAAGCCTAGTAGCTAGTTCCATCCCCCGGTTCGGGGAAAGCGGCAAGCACCTAGTCACATCGGGTACTCGTCAGTCGTCACCCTCCGACGAGCACGCCTCAAGTGGCGTGGACTCACCCCTAGGGGGTCCCTCTTTTTTCCAGGAAATCCCATTTTGGCCTGCAATTAGCCATTCCAAACAGCGGGATTCCGTTGTAGGCAAACCAATTTGAGTTGCGTTTAGTAGAACCAAAAGGCAGGATTCAGCTATCCACGGACCATTTTCAGAAAACTATAAATAGACCCCCAAAGGGCACCTTTGGAGAGGATGAGTCTTTTTGTCCTTCTCTCTCCTTAGACTGTTTCTGGTTAGGAGAGCTCCAACAATCTGTTTGTCGTTGTTTCTGGGCTGACAGTCTAGTGCTCTCCAGTTCCCTCTAGGGTGTCCAGCTCAGCATTGGCTTGGGAGGTAAAGTTCACTTTGATCTTCTGGGTTAGTGACGGGATCTCTTTGTTGTAGCTCACAGGTCCTGTTTATAGTTTTCCACCTTCACAAGTGCGGTTCTTTTCTCTGAGTATCTAGCCTAGTGTTCTAACTCAAGAGAAGTAAAAACAAACTATATCAGTCTGAACTCCTCTTGAACCGTGGTTTCCGGGTTCAACATTTTGGTGCGATGAGTGTGGACCGTAGCTTTTTCGGAAAATTCTGAGTAAGTCCCATGGCCGGAAGCGAAGGGCAAGGGACCGACCCAGGCGGCTCGTCCCCCTCTGGCCAATCCTGGAGACTCTACGCCTCGCCCTCACGCCGTCAGGCGACTACTCGACCCCCACGGACCCAGTACTCACCTCGCAAACCTTGGGCGAGGAGGCGCTAAGAAGGCGAGCAGGCACTACAACAAATATGAGCATTGGCGACGTTTTTAGATGCCTTTGGCGACGTTTTTGAAATGCCTCCAATGTTTTAGCGACGTTTTTATAAACGTCGCAAAGGCGTCGCGGAACGAATCGTCGCGGAAGAATTCCGCGACGTTTTTCAGAAAAACGCCGCAAAAAATGATTCGACATTTGCCGCGTTTGTTTAAAAAACGTCGCCCGGCCACGTTTTAAAAACAAACGTCGCCCACTTTGGCCACGTTTTTTTAAAAAAAACGTGGCCAAAGTGGGCGACGTTTGTTTTTAAAACGTGGTCGGGCGACGTTTTAAAAAAAAAAAAAAAACGTGGCCAAAGATGATTAAATTTAAAAAAAAATTTATTGAAATAGTATAAATAGCATAAAAATAACATAAAAATAGCATAAAAATTACAGTCCATCAAAGCAGAATTGATGTAACCTCAAACTAGATTTTGAAATTATAATATTTAAAGAAATATGTTGATGATTAATTTTTAGATTATAATTTGATTTTAATTTGAAAAGAAACCGAGTAGGCCAAATCGAGTTGTGCGCGCGAAATCAGGCTCGGCGTTATTAAGAGATTCGTTAATTTCGTTCGGGTGGACTCTCACGGAATTTTAACGAGTCGAATCACCACAAAGATTATTATAACCACAAGCAAGGTTCACAAATAAAATTTATGAAAGACGGTAAATAAAGTAATTTGAACGCAAATGCAAGCTTAAAGTTATTTAAAGGAGATGCATAAATTAATGCTAAGTGAAAGGAGGAGGTTACCCAACATATACGGTCCAGAGGGGCCGAGTCAAATCAAGCGTCGGTCGCACACAGGTAACAACGACCGCCTATCGTTTGACGGAAGAAGGGTGTCGAGGTCGACGTCAAACAACGGTGTCGGGCTCGTCCGGATGCCGGAATAAGAAAGTGAGGTCGAAGGCGTCCAAACAGCGGGATTAGGGCGTCGATGGGGTGCGAATAAACCCGATGGTGGAGGGCTCGGTTCGCGGCGTCGGCGTCCAAACAACGGTTGTCCACTCGTTTCCGACAGGGCTTCAGAGCGGAGGAGGCGTGGTGCGATGCCGGTAATGGCAGAGAACGATAAAGAAATCGTTCTCTGTCTTTTTCCAGGTCTCCTTTTCTATTTCTCCAAAAGCCATTTTTAAAGGCAGCCAACTGCCAACATATGTGGCGTGAACAATTTTTCCAAAAATGTAGTTTCCAATTGGCCCTCATTATTTCCTTTTGACTGAATTAATTTTAGAAACAGGATATCTCATTTGATTACTTAGCTTAAGTTAACAACTCCTTATTTTTGGATATATTTATGCTTCCCCTAAATAATTTAAACTTGCCTTTGTCATCCTAATTACTAAAAATACCGGACCTTTTATTTAGGGTCTCATCGGACGGTCAAACCGGTGAGCCGAAAAATAAAGACAGATGCGCGGCAAAGAAATACAAGAAATGACATAAGATAAATGCATAAATAAAATAAATATGATGCGTCGCAGGGCGCATCAATTCCCCCCTGGTTGAAAAGAGCTCGTCCCCGACGAGGACTCACCAAGGCTGGTAATGGAGAGGTCTGGGCGGCGGCGTTGTAATTCTTCGGCGCTAATCCAAGAGCTGTCTGTCATGTCTCGTCCTCGCCATGAAACTAAGTAGCGCTGGTACGTCCCGTGGCGAGTACAAAACTCTCGTACATCAAGAACCTGATCTATCTCCTCAGTGGTAGGTGTCAGTGCTGGTGCTAAGTCCTGAGGTATCTCTGGCGCTGCAGTAGGTGGACTGGGAGTGGAACTAGGCGGATCTCCATAAAATGGAGTTAGGTCGGCCACGTTAAATATCGGCGAAGTACCGAATTCAACAGGCAAATCTAGAAGGTATGCCTTCTCACCTATGCGTTTCCGGACTTGGAAAGGACCAAACCTCCTCTGTTGTAGTTTATGATAAGTACCCGGACTGAATCTCTGCTTCCTGAAATAAGCAAAAACTCAATCTCCTTCCGAAAAGTATAACTCCCGGCGATGACGATCGGCCATGAATTTATATTTTTTGGAAGTAGCTCGCAATTTATTAGCAATAATTTTATGTAATTCCTTTAAATAATCTATGAGCTTGCGCATCAACGGAGATACGTTCATGAGATGGAAGTGGATGGTGGTCAAGAAAATGGGGTATGGAAAACCCATAAACAATCTCGAAAGGAGATTTATTAGTGGAGCGGTTAATAGAGTTATTAAATGCGAATTCTGCTTGTGGTATTATAATATCCCATTGCTTCGGATTCTCCCCAGATAAACACCTAAGTAGGTCGCCCAAACTTCTATTAACGACCTCAGTCTGTCCGTCGGTCTGAGGATGATATGCGCTGCTAAACTCAAGTTTGGTTCCCAATCGAGCCCATAGTGTTTTCCAAAAATAACTCATGAAACGTGTATCTCTATCAGAAGTAATAGATTTAGGAATATCATGTAAGCGCACTATCTCTCTAAAAAATAAATTAGCAACATGTACCGCACTAGAGGTTTTCCTACACGGAATAAAATGCGCCATTTTTGAAAATCGATCAACTACGACAAATATAGAATCTATCTTCCTCTGAGTGCGAGGGAGGCCCGTCACGAAGTCCATCGAAATGTCGTCCCATGGCCTCTCGGGTATAGGTAAAGGGGTGTATAAACCAGTATTTTGAGCATGCCCCTTATACAACTGACACGTCGTGCAGTGCTGGATGAAATCAACAACGTCCTGTTTCAACTTCGGCCAATAATATCGAGCGCTGGCGAGGTCCAATAACTTAGACTGCCCAACATGACCTCCTAGTCCCGAGGAGTGCAACTCTCTAAGTAACGTCTCACGTAATGGACCCTCACAAATACATAGGCGCGTGCCTCGAAATAGGTAACCCTCACTCACGACGTACTGAGTAGTGGTGTCGGTCCCAGTGTGACTACAAGACCGCCAAATGTCGCCAAAGTAGGGGTCAGTCGAGTATAGGTCACGCTGTGAGTCTAAAGAGGTGATGCGAGGCTGAAGGGTGACCAACAAGTGGGAACGACGACTAAGTGCGTCTGCTACTCGATTTGTGACACCAGGTTTGTGCTTCAGATGGAAAGTGAACTCCTGTAGGTAAGCAGCCCACTTGGCATGACGCCTGATCTCCTTTTGGGAGTTCAGGTGCTTCAATGCCTCATGATCAGTATTCAACACAAACTCACGCTGGATCAGGTAATGTCGCCAATGACGGAGAGCCTGTACGATGGCATAAAACTCTATGTCATACGTGGAGTATCGAGTTTTTGCCTCGTTCAGCTTCTCGCTATAGAATGCTACAGGACGACCCTCCTGACTCAAAACGGCTCCAATCCCTATAATCGATGCGTCACAGTCAACCTCAAAGATCTTCTCAAAGTCAGGGAGAGCTAACACAGGAGCGCTCGTAAGTCTATCCTTCACTAACAAAAATGCTCGTTCCGCTTCCTCAGTCCAGATAAAAGTCCCTTTTTTCAAGCAATCAGTCACAGGGGCGATCAACGTACTAAAATTTCGAATAAATCGTCTGTAAAAAGAAGCTAGCCCATGAAATCCTCGAGCCTCCGTGATCGTCCTAGGGCTAGGCCAAGATTCAATCGCCCTGACCTTCTCTCTATCAACCTTAATACCTTCTGATGAAACGATGTATCCTAGGAAGGTCAGGCTATCAGTCATAAAAGTGCATTTCTTCAAAATTATATACAATTTATTCTCTCGTAGGATATCTAGGACCTGCCTAAGGTGAATTAAGTGTTGATCGAAATCCAGGCTATAAATCAGAATATCATCGAAATAAACCACTACACAAACTCCAATAAGTGGTCTAAGCACTTGATTCATCACGCGCATGAAAGTACTAGGGGCATTGGAGAGCCCAAATGGCATCACCAACCACTCATACAACCCTTCTCTCGTCTTAAAAGCAGTTTTCCATTCATCCCCGGGACGTATCCTAATCTGGTGGTATCCACTCTTCAGATCTATCTTAGAAAATACACGGGATCCACTAAGCATATCCAACATGTCATCCAAACGGGGGATGGGAAAGCGATATTTGATTGTTATTTTATTAATCGCTCGACTGTCTACGCACATACGCCAAGTCTCATCTTTCTTAGGAACTAATAATGCGGGGACGGCGCACGGGCTCATACTCTCTCTAATGTGACCCTTTGAGATCAGATCGGTCACCTGCCTATGGAGTTCTTCGTGCTCCTTTGGACTCATGCGATAGTGGGGAAGATGAGGTAAACTGACTCCAGGCATAAGGTCAATACAATGCTGGATGTCTCTCATCGGAGGGAGCTGATCGGGTAACTCCTCCGGCATGATCTCAGCATATTCATCAGTCAGTGGGCGGACAATACTAGGGATATCAGCTATGGTCGGGGAGGTATCTAGACCAGACAACATATAAACGACCTCACTATCCTTCATCTCCTCCTGAAATTGGGGTCCGGTCAGTAACATCGTGGCGGAGGGGAAGGATATGGCTGACACAGTAGGTGTAGGGGGTGAAGATCTCTCAGGGGCTCTAGGAACAAGACTGTTCTTCTGCGGAAGAAGAACGATCTTGCGCTCTTTGCGCTCGAAAGAGTGAGAGTTCTTCACTCCATCATGGATAACTCGTCTGTCGTACTGCCAAGGCCGTCCCAACAGGATATGACAGACCTCGATAGTGGCGACATGACACCAAACAACGTCCTGATAGGTGCTACCGATGGAAACTCTACGAGACACTGATGTGTGATGGGAATAGTCGTGCTACTCGTGACCCAAGATAGACTATAAGGTTTTCCTAACGGTTGTGACTTCAGCTTCAGCTTGTCTACCATACGTTGAGAAACAAAGTTCTCCATACTACCGCTATCAATGATGATGGAACAGAACTGCCCCTGAATGCGTGCGGTCGTACGAAAAATGTTGTTTCTCAACCACTCGTCGTCAGTGGGAGCTTTGGGCGTTAGGAGACTATGTTGGAGAACGCACACTAACGATTCAGGCTGCTCTCCCTCAACTTCATACTCACTCTCTAACTCGGGCTCAGGAGTCGGGTCAGGATGGGAGTCGCTAAGGAAGACCCCATACTCAGGTTCTGACCCACCCTCAGAATCAATGACGGCGACGAAGTGGCGTCGCGGGCACTCAGAAGATTTGTGTCCCGGCTCCATACACTTGAAACATCTAAAGGTTCCAGCTTGCGGTCTAGTGCCGACAATCTCCTTTCCTCTAGTGGATGTGGCAGGTAAGGCGGGAGTGCTCGAAGGCAAAGCGGGACGAGGGGGTCCGGCAGTCTGAGTCACCGAAGTGGACGTGGGAGTAGACGGGGGTTTATCAGTAGACCTAAACCCGGATGTCCTCTTCTGCGAGTCCTCGGCTCTACGCGCGCGGCTTGAAACTTCTCCTAAGTCCTTATAGTCAAATAACTCCAGTTGATCCCTAAGGGAATATCGTAATCCGTTCAGATATCGAGAGACAACCATGTCGTCGTCCTCTCGGAGATTGAGGCGAGACTGGAGTACTAGGAACTCGTTCGTATACTCGTCTACCGTTGACTTATCTTGTCTTAGGTTGTGGAACCTACGATATAGGGTTTGCATGTAATCATGAGGCACATACCGTTTTCGAATTTGTTCTTTAAATTCTGCCCACGTGGTGATGGGCGGCATGCCTAAATTAAACCTAGTTCGCTCTATTTGTTCCCACCAAACTAACGCGGGACCTTTTAGTCTCATAGTGGCGTACTCAACCTGCCTAGCCCGGGGCATTTGCTTCCAAGCCAAGTAGCGGTCCATCCTGGCACACCAATCTAAGCATCGTTCAGGTTCTAAGTACCCTTCGAAGTCACCAACGTCCAACTTAATCCCTAAATCCCATCGAGGTGGATCCCTAATATTTTGTGGCCCTTGCACCATTCGTTGTGGATTAGGGTTGTCGTTCTCAGGTGGTCTAGGGTTAAGATCCTCTTCAATTTGGGGCGGGATAATACCTAAGTGTTGATTGGCTTCTACAGTGTTGACACGCGTGCGCAACCCATTCATCACTTGTCCCACATCTCGAAGGCTTGTGGTGACGTTCATACTTAATGCCTCAATGATTTTAGTTAAGTTTTCAATTTGTGTGCTCAGATCGGTCATACCATTTTCTAAATTTTCCACACGATTTTCCATTAAAAATAATTTGAAATTAAATAAAGTCCTTTTTTAAAGTTAATTTTAAAAGACAACAAAATTTAGATCTCAAATTATTGTTTAATAAAACTTTTCATTTTTTTATAGAAAATTTTAATCAAAGATTTATATTATTATTATTATTATTATTATTATTATTTTATATGAGATTTTACCCGAGCGGGTAGAAAACAAAAAATTATTATTATTTTTTTTTTTTTTTTAAAAGAAAGGAAAAATTTCTGAAATGAAAAAGTGAAATAAATTTTCTTTAAAAAAAATTAAACTTATATTAAATATATATATATTTTTTTTGAAAAAAAAAATCGGATCGCTTGATTCGCGATAGAAGCGAATCAAACCTCCTCTGATACCAAACTGATGTAACCTCAAACTAGATTTTGAAATTATAATATTTAAAGAAATATGTTGATGATTAATTTTTAGATTATAATTTGATTTTAATTTGAAAAGAAACCGAGTAGGCCAAATCGAGTTGTGCGCGCGAAATCAGGCTCGGCGTTATTAAGAGATTCGTTAATTTCGTTCGGGTGGACTCTCACGGAATTTTAACGAGTCGAATCACCACAAAGATTATTATAACCACAAGCAAGGTTCACAAATAAAATTTATGAAAGACGGTAAATAAAGTAATTTGAACGCAAAGGCAAGCTTAAAGTTATTTAAAGGAGATGCATAAATTAATGCTAAGTGAAAGGAGGAGGTTACCCAACATATACGGTCCAGAGGGGCCGAGTCAAATCAAGCGTCGGTCGCACACAGGTAACAACGACCGCCTATCGTTTGACGGAAGAAGGGTGTCGAGGTCGACGTCAAACAACGGTGTCGGGCTCGTCCGGAGGCCGGAATAAGAAAGTGAGGTCGACGGCGTCCAAACATCGGGATTAGGGCGTCGATGGGGTGCGAATAAACCCGATGGTGGAGGGCTCGGTTCGCGGCGTCGGCGTCCAAACAGCGGTTGTCCACTCATTTCCGACAGGGCTTCAGAGCGGAGGAGGCGTGGTGCGATGCCGGTAATGGCAGAGAACGATAAAGAAATCGTTCTCTGTCTTTTTCCGGGTCTCCTTTTCTATTTCTCCAAAAGCCATTTTTAAAGGCAGCCAACATATGTGGCGTGAACAATTTTTCCAAAAATGTAGTTTCCAATTGGCCCTCATTATTTCCTTTTGACTGAATTAATTTTAGAAACAGGATATCTCATTTGATTACTTAGCTTAAGTTAACAACTCCTTATTTTTGGATATATTTATGCTTCCCCTAAATAATTTAAACTTGCCTTTGTCATCCTAATTACTAAAAATACCGGACCTTTTATTTAGGGTCTCATCGGACGGTCAAACCGGTGAGCCGAAAAATAAAGACAGATGCGCGGCAAAGAAATACAAGAAATGACATAAGATAAATGCATAAATAAAATAAATATGATGCGTCGCATGGCGCATCAAGAATCCATCATTGAAATAGAATAAAAATGCATAATATGTAAACATTTTGCTGAAAAGTCACAACAAAATTCATCATTTAAATAGCATAAAAAATACATAATGAGCAAACATTTGGTTGCATAGTAGCATAATACTTATGTCCCACAAAAGTTTTACACTAAAAGTGTTCTTATAAATAAATTGCTACAAAATTACAGTACAATAAAATCTCCATTTGTTGTACTCTAATCTGTATTCATCCATCGGGATCTCCATTTGTTGTCCAATATTTACTTTTGATGGAGAATATTCAACTTCCATTTCAGGAACTAATATTCAAATTCCATTTCAGAAACCTGTTGAGAGGGGGAAATTAAATTTGGCATTATAAAATTAGAAACCATTATGACTCAATAGAATTGAGACGAAGAAAAGAAAATTGCAAGAGGATGCGTGTTAATAAAAATGCTAATACTTTAAACGATATAAACTGCTACTCGTTTTGAGAAGGATTGTTGATTCAAACAAAAAACAATACAAAAGAAGTAAAATATACAGAAAAGAGCAAGAACTCAGTCTTATATTCTTGTTTAAAAACTCCAAAACAGGAAGAAGTGTGATACCTTAACTCTGGTTGTTCAATCACATGCATGACCAACAATAAATTAGGAAGAAAAATCCACAGTAATCATTGGTGATGACAAAATTAAAGTGATTCAGGGTCAGGGATCATCACAATAAAAAATAAAAGAGAAGAAAGACAAATAAAGGATGTCAGGTACATACTTGTGCTAGCCTAGAATTAATGTAGTGTAGGACAACTTATTCAAAAAGGATATATATTAAAATTTGATGAAGATCGTTGTAACGTTATTAATAAGGCATCTGAACATCTGATCTGCATTGTAAGGATGTGCAGTAACAGTTTTTTCCATTAATTTTGACCACCAATTCAACTGATAAAAGGAAACAACATCGCGACATCAATTTTGACCACCAATTCACCAATTTTTTCCATTAAGATGCTGATGAAACAACATCGCGACATCACAGATTTGGGCATCTAAACTTCAAAAATCTCAAGGAATTAAGAAAGAGTAGAGATTGTCATTGGAAATGCCAAAAATACGCATCCACTCCCACATCAGGCATCATGGAAGGCATCTCAGCCGCTTCAAATCATTCATGCAGATCTATAGGGCCCAGCAACAAACTCCATTCTATTAAGTAAGAAGTATAAAATTCAACTATAATGATCTGGTTGTACTAACTAACACAAAACTCAGAGGCTTTTAATGACTTCGTCTAATTCAAAACATTTGTTGAAAAATAATCTGGCTTACATCACCAAAAAATATGATATGCCTTGGTGTTGTAATCAAACCAATTCACAAAAATCAAACCAATTCACAAAAATTGCATGTCATTGAAATGCATCACAGAGCTTAGAGACCTTATAAAATGTTAACTAAAATATTTATCCAACTTGGGATCTAGTGCAAGAGCTTAGAGACCTTATACAGTTATACTTCATTAATTCATCATCTATGTGCCCAGATAAACCCAACAAGATGCATTTCACAGCAACACGACCAACTAAAAACAAGATGATGGATAAAAGTTAAATGTGTCCAACATAGACAGACCATCCTGAAGTTGAGAATGCATTTCACTCAATTAATATAAAAACAATCCAAAACTTAAACAAATGAACAACATAGCTAACATCATATACAATTTTAAATTAGATTTTGATCTAACATGAACCGATCCATGCCCGACTCGATAACGAACTGAAATGACATCTAATACAAGCATTTCGCTATCAGATGGGGTCATTTGGCTAGATCTAACCTTGATCCAATCCATAATTCGATTTATTTTCCAATCAATCTTCTAGCCAACTTAACAATCATATTATCATGTAAAAGAACACATTGCAGGCATATGCATTGTGCAAGCTCAATAGCTCTAGGGAATAAATGCATGTAAGATAAATGCTACCAATAAAATTGACATAATAAGAGCACCAGTTTCCACTTTCCAGTAGCGGGAAATCAAGATCCATTTGAATACCCAGTATCCATGCTACAAGGATACTGAATGGAACCTGTATTGAACATGAAAAATCCCAAGAATAAAAAATGAAGAATAAAAAACCCCCAAGAAAAGAAAAACACCATCTCTCACTTTCTCTGTCATTCTTCCCTCACTTTCTGATATAAAGATTAGTCACCACTGATGATTTAATTCTGAACTTAATTAAACTCTTTAATTAAGGCCTATTGATTTTTGTGAAGTTTCATAAGAACCCATTTTTCAATCATCCCAAGCTCAGTGCCCTAACCAAGCAACTAAAAATAAATTTCGGTTCAATTGCTTCAGATTTCCATTTTTCATTTCTTCTCCTCCCTTTCAATTTCTTCAAACCCAAAAACAACCCAAGTTTTTATCACCTGGAACCAGGCGCTGTAAGCTTCATGCCGCGGGGTTGTGGATGAGAACAACATGATTGGAGAAATTTGTTTAAAGCTGAAGAAAAAAAATCAATAATTATTCAGATCCAAGGGACAATAGAATGGTAGTACCTCAGATTTTATTGTTCTGCTGCAACCTTGTGAGATGAAATTCAGCCAGCATAGATCAGAAATTGTGTTTGACCGCACCATGGAATTCATTGAAAATCCTACAAATGTAGGGTTCTTAAAAATAAAAATAAAATAATGTTTCAGAACGGAGCTAAATTCATGAACCTTCATTGCTTTTCCACCGTCGGTGCGAGTCGCCTACCCCAATAGAGCTTTAACCTCAATAAACAATTTGGGTATTAACAGAGCAAGAGAGACCAAAAGGGATTGTTCATACCGTAGGGAGAGAGAGTTTAAAGAGTAGCAGAAGAATAAGCCCTTAAAATCAGTCCTTAGAAGACGACCGAGCCTCACAAATCCGTCGGTTGGAAGAGAGGAAAGATTCCGTCAAAGAATCCCTCGTAGGCGGAAGAGAGGAAAGGTTTCGTCGCTCGGTCTGTTGGTGCAGGCCGTCGAAGAAGTCGTCGAAGAATCCTCGATTAATGGCATGGGAGGCTCGGTCGGCGGCAGAAACCCTAGCTCGCGCGATTGTTCGAACGGAGGAGGAGGGTTTTAGGTTTGAAGAGTTAGAGATCGTGATCGGCAAGGTCCTTATTAAAGGGAATACGCGACGTTTTCTTAATAAACGCCACGAAAACTGTCCAATTTTTTGCAAACCCGCACGATTTATCAATTGTTGCTGGTAAATGGGGTGGGAAATTATTAGACGCGTTTTTTAAGTATAAACGTCGCCAATAATAATTACTATTGAGACGTTTGTACAAACATCGTTGAAAAAACGTGGCTGTAAAACAAAATTGTTGTAGTGAGGGAAGGAAGGAGGAAGAGAGGGCCCTGCATGGGCGAGTGCTGTTCCCCAGCCCGCCGGGTTCTTGCAACCCGGGCGAGGAGACCGTGCGAGTCCCTATGACTCGCCAGGCAGGTCAGGGAGCCCTTTATGTGAGTTGATCCTCTCGGCCCCGGTGCCAGAGGGTTTCAGGGATCCAGTCATGTTCTATTACAGGACAAGGATGATCCGGTCCAACATCTCCAGTGGTTCGAAGACACCGTCTCCATCAGGCAAGTGACAGATGTCTTCAAGTGCAAGTTGTTCTCCATCACGTTCAAGGGAAAAGCGAGGGACTGGTTCTAAAGATTAAATTGAAATCATAGTCACTTATGCTTGCGGTTTTGAAAAGATACACACTCTTCTTTATCTTCAGAACGAATCAACTTAATATGTATTTAGGTAAAATTTGTTTTACATTTTTCAAATTATACACTTGTAATATATGTTTGCATAAATTCCTTTAAGTGATTGAATCAACATTGACATACCATTGCTTATTATTTTCATCAAGTGTTGTGACAAAAAAGATATGGTTGTCACCTTATATTGTTTCCTCTACAAGGCTAACACCAACAACACCATCTATATATGATTGCTCAAAAAAAGAAAAAAAATCTTCTGAGTGTATATCTTCGATCAACACTTGTTTAAGTAATATACAATTTTTGAATTGTAAGTTTATACTACCTTGTTTGCATCTAAGGTCTTCATCATGCTCACATCGATGCTAGGTTGCCATCATTTTCTCCAATCTAGTAAAACATTCAACTAACGAACTTGATGCTTTAGAACATCTGATAAAACATTATTTGTCGATTCACTTTTTTGTGTGGATATTATGTCGAGATCTAAAATATCTTTATTGAAAGCATTAGGCCATTTCATTCTAACTGTATATAAATCACGCAATCATTTGTTGTTGTCCAACTTTCCTCTGATGATCATATCACTCTTAACATCTCTCAAACTCATTCTCACAATCACATTTACTCATGTATTTGTAGAATAAGGATCTTAGACTCTTATCATACATTTACTCATGTATTTTTGAACAAAATTGTAACATCACTTTTACAAAACCCAACATTTTCAACATCTCCAACTTCATCGGCTATGAAATTGTATGTGTCAACTGTTCTAATCCCACTCTGATCATATTTTTAAGAAGGTTGGCTTGGGCTTTAGATATAGTGTGATGAAACATTAACAAATGCGTGTCATTTTTCGATGCAAGTGAGTGATTATGTTCCTCAACGAACTTTGTGACCTCTCAATTCTTACCATCTTTATTGACATTTTAGTATATCCAAGTCAAACATCTAGTGCAGGAATCCAATTTACGGTACTTCTATTATTCATCGTTCAACGACTTTGAGCTCTTTAGATCTGCTTTAAAACAATTGTACTCCCGCCCTTTAATATACAAGATGTTGTTTCCGCACAACAAATCCATTTTATAGGCATAGTCGCAGTACATTGTGTATGTCTCCTCCTCAGATTGCACAATCAGAAAATAACAGTACCGTTCTGTCCATGAGAAAAATAAAATACAGTTTGAAGGTAAATTTGTTTAAATAGAACCATGAAAAACGGTCTGATGGTTGGGAAATCCAATTGGATTTGGAAATTCCAACTATAACGAAAAATCCAATTAAAGTTGGAAATTTCATTTTGAAGGAAAAATCCAGTCGAAATTGAAAATTCCAACTAGAACGAAAAATTCCAAATGGAATTGAAAAATCAGTTGAAATGAAACAAAAGGTTTTAAACAGAACCAATAATAAACGGCTGCATGTTCAAAAATCCAGTCGAAATTTGAAAATCCAGTTGGATAGTGCAATAATATCTGGTTGGAATTGTAGTCGGAATTCTAAAATTCAGTCGGAATTGGGAAATCCAGTCGCATTTGATATTCTTCTATTAAATATGAGTGGTGTTACAGACACGCCTATGTGCAACCAATGGCTAAGTCAACCCAATATCACTATGTACACTCCAATATTGTTATGTACACACCGTAATGGATGCCAAAAGCTGAAAACAACATATCGAGATGAACATCGCCTAATTCATTCGAAGCACCAAGTGATTTCTCATCACAACCTTCTGATTTAGGATCCTCCATGAAAATCCCGCTCTCAAGGAACATCAAAACAACCGACTGTTCTATACCAAAAGCAAATTCCTGCTCAAATGTTCCAACCAGTTCTGGCTTTTTGGCACTTTGCACCTCCGGAAATATGAGGTTTTGGCACTTTGCACCCCGAATTTTTAAAAATGGCACTTTGCACCCCCAATTCAAGATTTCTGGCACTTTGCACCCTCATAGCTGAATTTTCAAGGGTATTTAGGTCCGGGCATCAGAAAAAATGCTAAATTTTTATTGCACACTGTACCGAATTTTGTCAAATTTATATTTGCACACCAAAAATGTTAAATTTCTACTGCTGCCCGGACTTAAATACCCTTGAAAATTCGGCTAGAGGTGCAAAGTGCCAAAAATCTTGAATTGGGGGGTGCAAAGTGCCAATTTTAAAAATTCAGGGTGCAAAGTGCCAAAACCCCATATTTTCGGGATGCAAAGTGCCAAAAAGCCACCAGTTCTTCATATTCGGACTTTTGGCACTTTGCACCCTTCAATTAGGGGGGTTTGGCATTTTGCACCCTAATTATTTAGTTTTGGCATTTTGCACCCCCCAAATAGATTAAGTGTGGCATATTGCACCCTCATCTAGTATTTTTAACTACTTCAATTCTATGAAAATAGCTTGGTGAGGGTGCAATATGCCACACTTAACCTATTTTGAGGGTGCAAAGTGCCAAAACTAAATAATTAGGGTGCAAAGTGCCAAACCCCCCTAATTGGAGGGTGCTTAGTGCCAAAAGTCCTAAAATCTTATATCTTGATCCACAAAAAAGAAGAAGAAATCATTGATTCATACGAGAGAACTTTTATTCGTCTAGATTTGTAGGGTAGAAACAATTCCTCACAAGGATAATATCACACAATAACTCGCAAAACTATTAACTTACATGATCAAGTCAAAATCGATGTGATATAGCTTTGATGCCTCTGCATGGTCTCTGTATATTTTTTGGAGAAGCCAAAATTTCCTAAATCCAGAAGGGAAAATACAACCTACCTAGCTTAAAGAATAAAGATCGGTCAAGAAGACTAGAAATCAATGGGGGGGGGGGGGGGGGGGGGGGGGGGGGGGGGTTTTACCGGGTTCCAGGCCTTGAAAGCGGCCGAGGAGAAGATGTTAAGCACCATTATCTTCTTCCTCTTCCCGAGTTCCTGGCCTGAGAAGCTGCAGAGAAGAATCTGAGCGGACGTCGCACGTCGGGGAGGAGAAATACTTGCTCTGACAGCTATGGCGAAAACGAGAGGGAGAAGCAGGAACCCTAGCAGACGCCGTACGCGAGGGAGGAGTCGATCGACCGGGGGATTGAGAATAGATACAATTAGGTTTTAAGTTTTATTGTGTGTAATGACTGAACCCATTTTCGGTACGTATACGTACCTAATCTGAGAGGTGCGCGAGCAAATTCAACCGTAGGATCTCGCGATTAACGATCGAGATGAAATACATCTGAAATACTCCTCCAAAACATCTGAAATACTCCGGCAATACATTCTGAATATTAATCTGCACCGTTGGATCTCGCGATCCTACGGTTGGATCTGCTCGCGCAAACCTACCCAAAAAATTTCGTGTAATGACGTGACTATAGTCATTCTTGGTGTACCCGTAACACAACTTGTAAATAAAGAGGGTCATTCTGCGTCCAAACTGGAAATATACGCATGAAATATACGCATGTATTGACAGATTTCTCGGTGGAGGGCTCCATAATCTACGTCCGTTCTTTTCTTGACAGATTTCTCGGAGGAGGGCCGCAAATTTCTAGAAGTAGGGCTGCGAAGAAAGGAGGAAGAAGACCTCTATTCTAGTGAATTAATGGCGAGAAGGAGGTCAGGCGGAATGACGTTCGTCCTCTTTGGCCGGCGGACAAGCGAGACTTTCTAAACCCTAAAGAGAAAAGCCGCTGAAATGAAAAGATGGGGTCCACAAAAAAACAATTATTTATTCTCAGACGTAGAGCGTGGTACGTTGAGCGCACGGAAAAATTTCTCCTTTTTTATGTGTGCTGTTTTTTTACATCAAATTACATATTTTTTGCACCAAAAAATTCTCCATAAAGAAGGGTTTTTTTTGGGTAATGATATGGGAAGACCGTTTTTGGCTATTGACAAACCTACAATTTGAAAATCTAAATATTTTTTTCTTCTCTCCTCATTTCCATTAAAGGCAGTCCGGAACCGATGGAATATACAAACCAAATATTTGAAAATCTAAGCATTTTTTTCTCCTCGTTTCCATTAAGGGCCGCCGCCGCCATCGCCACCGTCGCCGCCGCCATCGCCGCCGTTGTCGCGGCCA
This sequence comes from Dactylorhiza incarnata, assembly GCA_033032865.1. Taxonomy (NCBI): domain Eukaryota; kingdom Viridiplantae; phylum Streptophyta; class Magnoliopsida; order Asparagales; family Orchidaceae; genus Dactylorhiza; species Dactylorhiza incarnata. The sequence continues at coordinate 2,686,759 of JAWHQI010000337.1, forward strand.
TCGCCGTCGCCGCCATCGCCATCGCCGCCGCCGTCATCGCCATCGCCGCCATCTCCGCCGCCGCCATCGCCGCCGCCGCCGCCATCGCCATCTCCGCGCCGCCATCGCCATCGCCGTCGCTGCCAACGCCGCCGCCGCCAACGCCACCGTCGCCGCCGCCTATGCCATCGTCGCCGCCGCCTATGCCATCGTCGCCGCCACCAACGCAGCTCAATTGGTGATGAGGAGTGGTTTGAAAACTCCTTATCAAGGATGTTGCGGGTTCGAGACCCGGCCTCAACAATGCGCCGCTGCTGAGAAATAGTGGTGTCGAGAGGTTTTGGGGTGCTTGGGCTGCAGCCCGATAGCGAGGCCAATTGAGACTAGATCGGTGGACGTTGTCCCGATCGGACGTCGGCTTCTAGGTAGTTACAATTTGCAGGGACACCATGAAGAATGTTTTAGTGCCTTATTTATTTCCGAAACAGTTCCTGTTAGTCAGTCGGCGTGATCTTCCTCATTCGTCGGCGTGATCTTCTTCCCTCTTCGCCCCATCTCGTCATCTCCCAAATTTCCGCTAGGATCTAGGTTATATCTACGGCCGCTTCCGCTGACACCGTATCCGCCGCCGCTTCCGCTGACACTGTGTCCGCCGCCGCTTCCGCTGATTAACGATTTCTTCATACTGTTGGTTACGATTGAGGGACGGTACGTCATCTGAAAGCACACCTTTTTCTTACCCGTGGATCGAATTTAACGGGGTTTCATCTTCTGCAGATGAATTATATGATTGGGATCTAAAATATGTGATTACTGTTTTTGATTAGTTTTCCGCTTTATTGGGTGCCATATTGTTTATTTGGATTTAGGTTAAATTCTTTGTGAAGATATAGAGGGTGGTTGGCCTTGAATGTGGTCTGTGGGCTAGTTAAGTATTTGAGCTCATTCACTGCAACTAGTTGGCTGGTGCTGATTGAAATAGTTCGTGTCAATTTTATTTAATTTAAAACTTTCAATCATGGCATGGTTCTATCTGTATAACTGGAAAAAAATATCCTTTACTATTGTCTTAGTCACTAGTGAGATTATGACTAAAGATAGGGCGCAATGGCGACAAAGGATCGAAGAAGGTGCTGAGAAGATCTAGATGATTCTTTTTCATTGGACGATAGTTCAGAAAAACATATTTCCCTGCAAAACACGAAATCAAATCTTACACTGATTGATAGTTCCCAAATAATCTGCATTGACTATACAATGGAGTTTATGCATTAGTGAGATTATGACTAAAGATAGGGCGCAATGGAGACAAAAGATCCAGATAGCCGACCACACTATGGTGGGATAAAGGCTTGAGTGTTGTTGTTGACTATACAATGGAGTTTCTATGCCAACAAAATGGGGTCGCAATAGGTTTTTGTTAACCACATGACAATTCCAATTTGGTTTGACTTGAAAATTGGTCATTAACATATAATACTTTGTATTGATGGCTCATAAGTTCATTTGAATTTTTAATAAACAGAACAAATATATTATAATATGAATCATCATGTCTATAAAATTAGGGCATATAAAATTTAACAAATCCTTAAAAGGAGGCTGCATGCTTTGAATGGGATTAACTTGAACGAATTGAAATATTCATCCTATTATATCTTTCATCCTAATATAAACCAACTTTTCATTCATTTAAGCATAATTTACATCATGCCATGCCAGAGTACATGAAAACCACTACCAAAACAGGACTAGTAACATATGTACAATCTACAAAGGACAACGAAAACTCTAATACAACTATAACAAAGCTCTAACCTGTACTCTAACCACTTCCTCTCTTAGCTTCTTTCTAGCCTCTGCAGTCAACCTCCTAGCGGGGTCTGGCACACTGGCGTTCGGATCCTAAAAATAGAAATCAACAACCCATTAGGTTAGAAAACTAAGTGAGTCATTTACCTCTTTAACCGCTCTACAAACAATCAAAAAGAAATAGTATCGATAATAGTTGTATATATGTGCAGTAGAAAGGGTAAAACAATAGAGTAAGAAGAAAAATGTACAATAGCAGTATCAAAGAGTAGTATTAGTGAACAAGTACAAAGTAGTAAAATGTTCGACAGGTATCAAGTTCATTCGTTCTTTGATTCGTCTTCTTATCTGTAATCAGTTTTCTTATCTTGTTCTTCTGAAATGTTAAGGGTCATACTCAATTCTGTTAGTCATCTCTACCCGTCAATTCAATGCCCAATATAGGGCGATCAAACACACAACAGATTTTCAAGCCCCATAGATTAGATAATTCTATTCCAATTCAGGGTGATCGTACACACGTCCCATCTTGAAATCATCAAAATTATGTAGGGAGTTCTGTTTCTCATACGAGTCTAACCCTTAACATTCCTATGCGTCGACGCACACTCAATTTAATCAATATGCAGTGCGCATGCAAAGAGAGTAGGCTCAGAGTCAAGTAATTTCCACATATACATAATTCTAAATAATTCAATATGCGTAATCAAAGTGGTAAAGACTCACCACAACTTTTCCTTTGCCCTTGTCATTCCCAGGATTCTTGTCGCGTCTTATCGCCAAACGCCATCCTCTGCAGTATCAATAAAATCATTTACTTTAGAGCTGCGTCGTTAAATAGTTACGATTTGACTCCTACGACGACTTAGAGTTATCAGGAGCGGTGTAGGGTTGGAAAGACTTCTTAAACCAACAAATTAATTGAACTCGAATCAAAACATGCTCCCTATCCAAACAGGAAACAAAACTTAACAGAAAACCATTATCTGAACGGGCTACGATATTCGATTAGAGATTCGTTAGAACAACACGATTATAAATACTTAGGAGAAGTTTCTAGTCGAGCACGTAGAGTAGAGGCCTTGCAGAAGAGGACCTCCGAGCTTAGGTCTACAGATAGACCCCCATCTACTCACACTTCCACTCCGGTGACTAGGACTGCCGGACCCCCTCGTCCCGCTCTGCCCTCGAGCACTCCTGCCTTTCCTACCACATCCACTAGAAGCAAGGAGATTGTCGGTTCTAAACCACAACCTGGCACTTTTAGATGTTTTAAGTGTATGGAGCCGGGTCATAAATCTTCTGAGTGCCCGCGACGTCACTTCGTCGCCATCATTGATTCTGAGAGTGGGTCGGAACCTGAGTATGGGGTCTTCCTTAGTGACTCCCATCCTGACCCGACTCCTGAGCCCGAGTTAGAAAGTGACGAAGTTGAGGGAGAGCAACCTGAACAATTAGTGTGCGTTCTCCAACATAGTCTTCTAACTCCTAAGGCTCCCACTGACGACGAGTGGTTGAGGAACAACTTTTTTCGTACAACTGCACGTATTCAGGGGCAGTTCTGCTCCATCATCATTGATAGCGGTAGTATGGAGAACTTTGTTTCTCAGCGTATGGTAGATAAGCTGAAGTTGAAGTCACATCCGCTAGGAAAGCCCTACAGTTTATCTTGGGTCACGAGTAGCATGACCCTTCCGATCCACACCAGTGCCTCATAGAGTTTTCTATAGGTAGCACATATCAGGATGCAGTTTGGTGTCATGTCGTCACTATCGAGGTCTGTCACATTCTACTGGGACGACCTTGGCAGTACGATAGACGAGTTATGCATGATGGAGTGAAGAACTCCCACACATTCGAGCGTGATGGGCGCAAGATCGTTCTTCTTCCCCAGAAGAACAGTCTTGTTCCCAAAGCCCCAGAGAGATCTTCACCCCCGTCCACTACATTGTCAGCTATATCCTTTCCCTCCGCCACCATGTTACTGACAGGGCCTCAATTTTAGGAGGAGATGAGGGATAGTGAGGTCGTTTACATGTTGTCTGGTCTTGACACCACTCCGACCACAGTCGATATCCCTAGTACAGTCCGCCTTCTCATTGATGAGTTCGCTGAGATTATGCCGGAGGAGTTGCCCGATCAACTTCCTCCGATGAGAGATATCCAACATTGCATAGACCTTCTGCCTGGAGTTAGTTTACCTCATCTTCTCCATTACCGCATGAGTCCAAAGGAGCATGAGGAACTCCATAGGCAGGTGACTGAGCTGATATCGAAAGGTCACGTTAGGGAGAGTATGAGTCCGTGTGCCGTCCCTGCATTATTTGTTCCTAAGAAAGACGGGACTTGGCGTATGTGTGTAGATAGCAGAGCGATAAATAAGATCACTTTTAAATATCACTTTCCCATTCCCTGCTTGGACGATATGTTGGACATGCTTAGTGGATCCCGAGTGTTTTCGAAGATCGATATGAAGAGTGGATACCACCAGATTGGAATTCGACCCGGGGATGAATGGAAGACTGCTTTTAAAATGAAAGAGGGATTATACGAGTGTCTGTTAATGTCTTTTGGGCTCTCCAATGCACCCAACATTTTTATGCGTGTGATGAACCAAGTGCTTAGGCCACTCATCGGAGTCCGCGTAGTGGTATATTTTGACGATATCTTGATATATAGTCTTGATCCTGATCAGCTCTTGATTCACCATAGGCAAGTATTAGAGATTTTACGCATAAGCAAACTATATGTGAATTTGAAAAAGTGCAAATTCCTGACTGATAGCCTGACCTTCTTAGAATATATCGTTTCGTCTGATGGTATTAAGGTTGATAGAGAGAAGGTCAAGGCGATAGAATCATGGACCAGCCCTAAGACGATTACTGAGGCTCGAGGTTTTCATGGGCTAGCATCTTTCTATAGGCGTTTTATTCGAAATTTTAGCACCCTGATTGCTCCTGTCACTGATTGTTTGAAAAAGGTGACATTTATTTGGACTGAGGAAGCCGAACGCGCATTTATTCTGGTTAAAGAGAGACTCAAGAGTGCACCTGTGTTAGCACTCCCTGATTTTGATAAAATTTTTGAGGTTGATTATGACGCGTCTATTGTCGGTATTGGCGCAGTTTTGAGTCAGGAGAGTAGACCTATAGCTTTCTTTAGCGAGAAGTTGAATGAAGCAAAGATTCGATATTCCACCTACGGCTTAGAGTTTTACGCTATCGTTCAGGCTCTCCGCCATTGGAGATACTACCTGATTCAGTGCGAGTTTGTGCTATACACTGATCATGAGGCATTGAAGCATCTGAACTCCCAGAAGGACATCAGGCGTCATGCCAAGTGGGCTGCTTACCTGCAGGAGTTCACTTTTCATTTGAAGCACAAACCCGGTGTCACGAATCGAGTGGCTAACGCCCTTAGTCACCACTCCCACTTACTTGTCACATTACAGCCATATATCACTTCCTTAGACACACAGCGTGATTTGCACGCCACCGATCCTTTTTTTTGCGACATTTGGTTCTCATGTCAGCATAGTGGGACTGATCCCACTACTCAGTACATTGTGAGTGAGGGATATCTATTTAGAGGCACCCGCCTTTGCATTTGTGAAGGTCCACTTCGAGAGACCCTACTTAGAGAGCTGTACTCATCCGGATTAGGAGGACACGTTGGCCAAGCCAAACTATTTGATCTTGCTAGTGCGCGTTATTATTGGCCACATATGAAGCGTGACGTCATCAAATTTACAGGCACTGCATGACTTGTCAGTTGTATAAGGGACACGCACAAAACACGGGATTATATACTCCCTTACCGATACCCGAGAGGCCGTGGGATGATATTTCGATGGACTTCGTGGTGGGACTTTTTCGCACTTAGAGGAAAGTCGATCCTATTTTTGTAGTCGTGGATAGATTCTCGAAAATGACGCATTTTATACAGTGTAGGAAAACCTCTAGTGCTGTACACGTCGCTGAATATTTTTTTAAAGAAATTGTCAGATTACACGGTATTCCTATATCGATCACCTCTGATAGAGATACTCGTTTTATGGGGTATTTTTGGAAAACATTGTGGGCCCTATTGGGAACCAAACTCGAGTTTAGTAGCGCGTATCACCCTCAGACCGATGGACAGACTGAGGTCGTTAATAGAAGTTTGGGGGATCTTCTTAGGTGTTTGACCGGGGAGAATCCGAAGCAATGTGATCTAATACTGCCACAAGCTGAATTTGCATTCAATAATTCTACTAATCGCTCCACTAATAAATCTCTTTTCGAGATTGTTTACGGGTTCTCTATACCGCATCTACTTGATCGTCATTCACTTCCATCTCATGAACGTATTTCCTTTGATGCACAAGCTCATATTGATTATTTAAAGGAATTACATAAAAATATCGCTAATAAATTGCGAGTGACTTCTGAAAAATATAAATCCATGGCCGATCGTCATCGCCGGAAGTTATACATTTCAGAAGGAGATTGGGTGTTTGCTTATTTCAGGAAGCAGAGATTCACTCCAGGTACATATCATAAGCTACAACAGAGGAAGTTTGGTCCTTTCCAGGTCCGGAAGCGCATCAGTGAGAATGCATATCTTCTAGATTTGCCCGTTGAATTCGGTACTTCGCCGATATTTAACGTGGCCGATCTGATGCCATTCTATGGAGATCCGCCTAGTTCCATCCCCGGTCCACTTGTTACAGCTCCAGAGATACCGCCCGACTTAGCACAAGTGCAGACGCCCACCACTAAGGATATAGAGCAGGTTCTTGACGTACGAGAGTTTCGCACTCGCCACGGGACGTATCAACGATACTTGGTTTCATGGCGGGGACGAGACTATCTGTGATGCCGTAACTCATCACAGATAGTACTGATGAGTTACGACGACGCCACCCAGATCTCTCCGTTGCTAGTTTTTGCGAGTTTTCTCGCCGGGGTCGAGTTCCATCAACCCCGGGGGAATTGATGCATCCTGCGACGCATCATAATCCCTTCACCATTTATTTATTTACGTATGTTATTTCATGTACTAGTTTTATTATTTGGCTCATCGGTTTGACCACCCGATGAGACCCTGAATAAAACGGTCCAGTATTATTAGTAGTAGGACACTAAAGGTAAGCCTAAAATTATAATTTTAAAAAATATATTTATAAAAGATTAGGAAAGAATTGAAAAGATTGTGTTTAGGAAACATTTTAAAAGAAAAAACTGTATTTGGAAGAAATCTGTAATTGGAAACATAATTTGGCAATTCATCAAAGCCAAAATTAGCCTCATCTCCTTATAATCCACCGTAAAGAAGAAGGAAGCATATTGGACAGAGCAGGGAACGCACGTTTCGTTCCTCTGCTCTTTGTCGACCAGTCCGCCTAACTCCCGCCGCCACACCTTGATCGCCTGCGCCTGAGGAGGAACCCCCCCAGCACACCTTCGCGCGATGACCGCCACAGCCGTCGTTCCCGCCGTTCCTGCCGGTCGCCGTTCGTCCTCCTGGGACACGCTCGCCGAGTCGTCGTCGACATCAAGCCCTATTCCGACGACTTGGATATCGCTCGTGCCGTCGACTACGCCCCTGCTCCAGCCGATAGACCGAATCGACAAATTGCTAGCCGGGACCTCATTCTCTTCATGCGTGAAGGATTTGGAGCGGGTCACTGTTTCGCTCTGTACTTGGGTATTCCCGTTCACTCCTCTTACATTAGTATAATTTTATGCAATTCACTTAATTAATTTTGGGTTTGTCTTTACGTTCGCACTACTTTTAATATCGTTATTTCATAAATTATTGATTGTAACTGCTTGTGGTCATGTTAGCCTCGCCCAAGGTTCGACTCGTAAAGCACCTAAGTGCTCCAACCGAACTATTTTAGCGAATTTCTTAAAGTTCAAAGTCGAGACTGATTTCGCGCGCGCGATTCGATTTGGCCCGCTCGGCCTCCTTTTCAGATTAAAAATAATTAAAAAAAATTAAAAACCCGTTTATTTTCGAAACCTACTTTTACTTTATAACAAAAAACGAAATATATTTTGATTAAAAATATTTTATTTTTGAAAACCTAAGCCGAGTCTACATCAGCTATGCCACATGGAATTTGTGAAGTTCTGTGGATCCGCTCTATTATGAATGAAACTTGACATTGAAAATAAGAGACCTATTAGACTACTGTGAAAACAAGGTAGCCATCAACATTGCACACATTTCCTTTCAACATGACCACACCTGACATGTTGAAGTGGACATGCATTTCATCAAAGAAAATATAGTAAGAGGAGTCGTGAGTACACCGTTTGTTCCCTCCGATCAACAACTGACTGATGCTCTCACTAAAGGATTGAGTCTGAGAGCCTTTAAAAAAATTATGGCAAAGTTAGGCATGATAGATATTACACACTCAACTTGAGGGGGAGTGTTAGAATTGGGTGCTATACTGCTATTATTGTATTTTTCATTCTCTCTTTTGCCCCTTTACTCTTGTATTTCCCCACAAATGTTACTCTTGTTTAAAAATTCGGTCCTAATATCAACATGTTTGTATAATTTTGATCCTACTTCCCTATACAAATTTTTTCTTTAGTACTGCTAGATGATCCATTTTACAGTGTACTATCATTTTATAATTTGGTTTTTCTGTAGCCGGTCTTATTCTTAATTTGGCAGGTAATACTTCCTTAATTTTTATATATTAATTTGGTAGGTGATGCTGCTTTAACTTATATATATAAATGTGTATTTTTACTGATGTGAAGTTGTTAGCTGACCATTGCAGAAAATGGAGAACGGGGAAATCGAGAGTGCTGATGAGGAAATGCCCTCTAGGGGAGGCAGAAGCTACACAAGAGTTGTCTCCCATGAACAAACGACGTTACAATTGTCTCCGATTGATGTCATATCTTCTTCAGGTGTTCTACCAAAGTAAGCTAATATATATATATATATCCCATCTATACTTTTTCGGCTTCTGCTATTTTTTGTTTAACTTGTGTATCAGTTATTCTTTATTGTTTAAAATTGGCTTGAGTTGCTATTAAACATATGAAAATTTTGTTCGACAGATGTAAATGTGTCCATTTAGCTCACTGTTTACTAAGACCTTGTGCTCGGTTCAATCATTAATGCACAAACTGAATGTGAACATAATCCTTAGGCTTGATTTTTAAATGTGCAAAACACAAGCTAGGCTTAGTTGTATGTTTGGTTCGTTAACATCTATTTAAGGAATCTATGTATGTTTTAGTGATTGATTCCCCAAGTAAATATTTAGAAAAAGTGTGATACGAAGACGACTCCTGAGGTAGCTATCCATCCCCTAACTGGCTATTTAGCCTTAGGACATTTCTGTAATTATGTATGTCCCATTCCCACCTATATAAGAGAGTGGTAGTGAATCTTATAGAGTTATCTTGGATCATTTGGTTGTTATGGATCTTATAGGAGAAAAGAACTCTTAGAGGAATCCCGCCATCAAGAGTTAGAAATCGAGTATACCTCGAAATATATTTTCTTGATTTCAATTCTTCTTCTTCTTGTTAGGTTTGGCGATAGCGAGTGTCTATCAACTGATCTGATCTGTCACCCACTTAGGATTCCATCCTGAATGCTAGTCAGATCCGCCTTTCCTACCCCCACTCCAGTCCAAGGCCAGCCCTCTTCCTCGTCGACTCGTCCACACAGGATCATCCGTCTGACAATGCTCATCGTTTGTATGCGTTGTCGACTCGTCCGTACGGGATCGACGTCTGGCGCATCTCATCGTCCGCGCACGCTTTCTACTCGTCCGCGCGTGATTGCCTCCCGACACTGCTCATCATCTGCGTATGACTGAGCTCAAGCCCTGCAGTCAATCCACAACACCTTTCGCTCGTGGTCGTTCATGTAGTCGACGATCGACGTCATCCTACGCCTCGACCTGGTCGGAACCCGCTCCTCGACGATCTTGCTCGCTTCCAATCTCTCACCTGGAATCCTGATCAGAATCCGCACCTGGATGTTCTCGCCGCTACCGCTAGTGCCTTTTTTGTGCACCCGTTCAGTTTAGCAACCTTTCGTCTCCTTTCTCACGACGCGTCATCTCCTTCGGTTCATGCCCAGACCCGTTCCATGGCCCTCCGCACCTACGAGGACACCTCGGCTTCAGCCTCCACCGATTCCATTCACTTGGATTGGTTCAAAGCTTAACTTGAAGATCTCACTCTCCTCCTACGCGAGCACGCCACCCATGTTGTCCACCGTCCACTGGCACCTTCACCTCCACCGCCACCTCCACTCGGACCGCCACTAACTACATAGGGTTCCTCCATCCTGCTGCACCTGACCCTCCATCAGATTGAGATTCCGATGTTCTACGACACTGACCTCCTCGGTTGGATCGTCCGCGCCAAACAATTTTTCGACTTCCAGTCTACCTCCGCCAACCAGAAGATATCCATGTCGATTATCTATATGGAATACCCTACGCCCTACTCTGTGTGTTGGACGCACCAACATGCCCCTGATCTATCTTGGCCCCAATAAAGGATAAAATCCTCCGCCACAATGCCACGCGCCAAGCGAGTAATGCCTACGAGCACCGCAACTCAGTTCTCCAATCCGACTCCGTCGCCACCTACATCACCAAGTTCATCGAGGTCATCATGCACGTCACCAGACTATCCCCTGTCCATTATCTGTGGTATTTTCTCGTAGGCCTGCAACCCCACATTCGGGCATGTCAACAACCCACAACTCTTACCCGCTCGATGGAGCAAGATTATTGCCTCAACGATGACCTCTATGCGGCCCAACCGTCCACCCTCCACTTGGCCACCCCACTAGCAGCTGTCTCCGCCGAAACCTCATCCACCTTTTCATCGCCTGGATCACCCGCCTCTACCCGAACCCCCGTTGATCGATCTGCAGCCACCGTCGCCAGTTTTGCCGGTCGTACCTCTGCTGGTACTCGCACCATCCCAACGCTTATGTCACCACCAGTATCTCGAGCTTCGCCGAAAGGGCCTCTGTTTTCACTACCACCAATCGTACTCGCCCACACACAAATGCCCTCTCAAGGACTTGTGTTTGCTACGCGACACTGAAGACGACGATCCTGACTTCACTAACTTGAATCCTTTGATACTCGCTGATTACCCCTATGATCCTCGACCTTGAGGACAAGGTCGATTTTCAGGAGAGGAGTGTTGATATGAAGACGACTCCCGAGGCCAACCACGTGTCCCTATCTACCTATGTAGCCATAGGGCATTCCCGTAATTATGTTTGTCTCACTTACAACTATATAAAGGAGTGGTCGTGAGTCTGTTAGAGTTATCTTTGATCATTTGGTTATTAGGGCTCTCGTAGGAGAGAATAACTCTTAATGGGATCCTGCTCTCAAGAGTTGGATATTGAGTATACCTCGATATATTGTATCTTGATTTTGATTAATCTTCTCATTTGGTTTGACGATAGCGAGTGTCTATCAAAGTGCTTCGCACTGCTTCACAAGCCTACGAACTTGTGACTTTTTCGCTATAGCTTTTTGACAAAACTTTTTTCCCTTATAAATGCATTGTACTGTGATCCAAGTTGTTGGAATAGCCCATATAGAGGGCCCGTATTTGGGCCCATGTATTTTTCCCCTCTTTAGTCCCACATCTTGTATAAGAATATCTCTCTCCTCCTCTCTCCTATATATATGTACTCACTCTCTGTATTTTTAAATAAGAAAAGGAATATACGAGCTTCAGTTTTTCTCTACATGGTATCAGAGCGAAACGATCTCGCTTGTCTCTGACCGCAGACCTCCCCGCCTTCCGTGCGGTCTCCTCTTTTCAGACCGCAGCCCGCCCTCCTGCGTGCTCTCTCCGGCTTTTGCTCCTCCTCATCGCTTTTATAGGCTTCTCAAACCTGTCAAGTGGGCCCCTCCTCCGATCGGTCTCTCCTCCGCAGCGAGCTCCTCCGCCGATCTCACAACAGCGATCACCTCTCTCAGCAGCGGTCTCCTCCTCCCTCTGCTCGCAGCGATCACTTCACAACAACGATCCTTCTCAACAGTTCTCCTCCAGCGGTCTCTCTCTGCAGCGGTCTCCTCTGCTCGCAACGAGCTCTCCAGTCCAGCTTGCGGTCCAGCGACCTCCAGCGAGCTCAGCCCATCGAGCTCTCCAGTCCAGCGACCTCCTGCGAGCTCTGTCTTCAGTACAGCGAGCTCTGCCTCCAGTCCAGCTCATCTCCTTCTCGCAGCTCATCTCCTCGGTCTCTACAGCCCAGCGAGCTCTGTCGTCAGCCCAGCGAGCTCCCTCTGCCGAACTTCTAGCAGCGATCGTGTCCCTCTACCCTCCTTGCCGACCTCGCAGCGATTGCAGCGATCTCCTTCTCCCTGCTTGCGGTCTGTCTCTCAAGTCGAGCTCTCCAGCGGCCTGGTCTCCTGCTCGCTGCTCCCTGTTCGCCGGTCTCCTCCCAGCAGAAGCGGTCTCCTCACCGCAGCTCGCCCGGCCTCTCCCTGCCGGTCTCCTCCCAGCAGCCCGCCCATCCCGATTCTATCTCTAATGGGATCCTCCATTGACTCTACCTCGGTGCCTGCTCCGCCTCAGCCTGACAACCTGGGTCAGCCTCCCGAACTTCGTGATGAGCTGCGAATCACCACAATCTCCCTCTCCGGAAAAGGAAACTTCATACAATGGGTTCACTCGGTCCGGCGAGTTCTTCAGTCCAAGGGACTTCTGGGTCATCTCACCCAAGGGCCTCCAGTCCCTGCTACGGAGACCTGGCTCTGTAATGACGGTCGAGTTCAGACTTGGCTCCTCAACTCGATGGATGGAGAGTCATACCAAATGGTGATGTATCACGAGACTGCTAAAGTAATGTGGGATGAGCTCCACTCTCTATACTCGGGCAAGGACAACCTTCAACATCTCTACGACATCATCACAGATCTCCAGGCTTTAGATACGGCTGAGGCTGCTAACATGATCTCCTTCGTTGCTCGCACCAAGACTCTGGCCGAGGCATGGATCCAACATCAACCATCCACCAATGATCACGCTGCTCAACGGGCTCAGAAGGAAGCTGTCATCATTGCTATGATCATGGCTCGTGTTCCACCACACTTGCAGAGCATCCGGAATCAGGTTCTGGCCTCGGCCATCACTCCTTCCCTCTCAGATGTGTGCTCCATGCTCCTCAAAACCTCAACACCTATGGTGGCTCCTACTCTTCCCTCACCGGCCCTTCTTCAGCACACTCCCGCTCCCTTACTCCCTGTGCCTCCTTCAGCTCGTGGTGGACGTTTTGCCTCTCGGGGAAGGGGACGTGGTGGTCGTTCTCGACCAAAATGTTCATTCTGTGGGCGAGATGACCACTTTGAGACGTCCTGCTATCGGAAGCCTGAGAATCCTCCTCGTCCGACTGCCGCTGCTGTTACTGATGACAGCCCCTCGGTCTCCCGCGCCGATCTTGACGCTCTCCGCCTATAGTTCCAAGAGCTTCAAGGGATGATGTCCCCACCTGCCTCAGTCGCCTCCCTCTCCAATTTAGGTATAACCTGTCTCTCAACAAGTCCACGCTGGATAGTGGACTCTGGTGCTACTCATCATATCACATCGCTACAACCACCAACGTATTTGAATTCTCCTCATCCGAAGTGTATCACCGTGGCCAATGGGGAGACGGTTCCAATCTCTGGCTCGGCTGACCTCTCTCTTAGCCCCTCCATCTCTCTCCGCTCGGCTCTTCATGTTCCTGGATCCCCGTTCAATTTACTTTCTGTTAGCCGTCTTACTTCGGACCTGGATTGCTCCCTGACATTTACATCCTCTTCTTTTCTGATACAGGATCGGCGGACGCGGACTACCATTGGTAAATGGCGACTGCGTAGCGGGCTCTACCTTCTCGACGACTCTCCCACTATCCTCTCATCGATCTCCTCTGCTGAGTGGCATCAGCGTCTTGGACATGCTCCCCTCCCAGTTCTCTAGAAGGCACTTCCCGATGTATCTTTTCCAGATTTTATATGTGATTCTTGTATTTTGGGCAAACAACCGTGTTCTTCGTTTCCTGCACATTGTACTCGGAGCTCTGCTCCTTTTGATCTATTACATTCTGATATATGGGGACCTTATAAAATTACTAGTATTTCTGGGTTTCGATATTTTCTTACGTTTATTGATGACTATTCACGAGTTACGTGGTTATACTTACTTCGCGATCGCTCGGAGCTCCCCCGCGTCTTTCGGGCGTTTATCCTTGAAACTCGAACACAATTCTCCACCACCATCAAAACTCTACGAACCGATAATGCTTGTGAATACACAAACAACGAGTTTGCAAATTTATGCTCTGAATTCGGGATTATCCATCAGACTTCATGTCCCTACACCCCACAACAAAATGGTGTGGCTGAACGGAAGAACCGACACTTACTTGATGTTGCCCGCTCTCTCATGCTTCACATGAACGTTCCCGAAGCCTATTGGAACTTTGCAGTCTCCACAACCTGCTTTCTTATTAACCGTCTTCCATCCTCTGTCCTCAACAATGCCACTCCTTTCAGTCTCCTCTTTCCTTCTACTCCGGCCTTTCCCCTCACACCTCGAATCTTCGGGTGTACGTGCTACGTTCATATTCTGGGATCGTCTACGGACAAGCTGGATCCCAGGGCGGCCAAGAAAATTTTCGTTGGCTACTTACGTACACAGAAGGGCTACGTCTGTTATTCTCATACTACTCGCAAAGTCTCTGTGTCGCCGAATGTTACCTTCCGGGAGGATCAACCATTCTTCTCTGCTCTAGTACCCACACCTACGCCAATACCTACCCCACTGCCTGTCCTCCGCCCTATCATTCCCGTTCACACACCAGCTCCTCCTTCCCCGAGTTCTGCTCCTGCCCCCTCCAAGCCACCTCTCATCCATGTCTATTCTCGTCGCACTCGAACTCCCGTTGCCCCTACGCAGTCGGCCTCAACCTCGGGTACTCAGCGTCTTCCTGATCCGGTAACAGAATCAACCGCTCATCCAATGGCGAACTATGTTTCCCTACATCGTCTCCTCCTCAACTCCAGACACTTGCTACCTCTTTGTCCACCATTGCTATTCCTAACTCTGTGCAGGAGGCTCTTCAACATCCTGGGTGGCGTGCTGCCATGGAGGAAGAAATGACTGCTCTTTGGGCTAACAAGACATGGAATCTGGTACCCCGTCCTCCAGGACAGAAACCCGTTGGGTGTAAATGGGTTTTTGTTATCAAGCATGCTCCTGATGACACCATTGACTGGCTGAAAGCTCGCTTGGTTGCTCGTGGCTACACTCAACAACAGGGTATCGACTATGAAGAGACCTTCTCTCCGGTGGCTAAACTCAACACTGTTCGTGTGCTTATCTCCGTAGCCATACATCGTCAGTGGCCATTATTCCAGCTCGATATTAAGAATGCGTTCCATAACGGAGATCTCCATGAAACTGTTTTCATGGAGCAACCTCCCGGGTTTGAGACCACAGGGGAGTCCTCTCTGGTCTGCCGTCTATTGCAGTCTCTGTATGGTCTCAAACAATCACCTCGCAACTGGTTCGACAAGTTCAGCAAGGCTCTTCGGGAGATTGGCTTTACTCGAAGCTCGGCAGGCTTCTCCTTGTTCACTCGTCAACAGGCAACGGGAACAGTTATTCTTTTGGTTTATGTGGACGACATCATAATTACCGGAGATGACGCCAAAGGAATACAGCCGGTCAAACAACATCTAAGCTCTGTATTTCAGACAAAAGATCTGGGTCACCTTCACCACTTCTTGGGTCTGGAGGTCGCCAGAAGACCAGATGGCCTTGTCCTCTCTCAGAAAAAGTACTGTCTCGATCTCCTTCATGATGCAGGATACTCAGGCTGCAAACCAAGGAACACCCCAATGGATGTCAATCACAAACTGTGTGCTCAAGCTTCCGACTCAGACCTGCAACTACAGAACCCATAATAGTATCGTCGTCTTGTTGGAAAATTAATCTACCTAACGATAACGAGACCTGATATATCCTTCGCCGTGGGGATGGTCAGCAAATACATGCACTCCCCTCGGAGATCTCACCTTCAGGCCGTCGAAAGGATTCTTCGGTATCTCAAAACAGCTCCTGGTCAGGGACTGGTTTATAAAACATCATCGTCAACTCCAAGATTGGTGGCATACTCTGATGCTGACTATACTGGGTCCCTGGACGATCGACGGTCAACAAGTGGGTTCTGCACATACTTTGGAGGACACCTGATTACCTGGCGAAGTAAGAAGCAAGCTGTTGTTGCAAGATCATCAGCTGAAGCAGAATACCGGGCAATGACATCTGTGGTCTCTGAACTCACATGGCTTGAGAGCCTCCTGACCGACCTTGGTGTAAAACTTCCTTCACCAGCTCTCCTCTTGTGTGATAGTCAAACTGCTATACACATTGCCAAGAACCCAGTCTTCCACGAAAGAACAAAGCACATTGAAGTAGATTGCCATTTCATCCGGGAGAAAGTTCAAATGAAGAAGCTAGAGTTAAAGCATCTTCCGGGTATAGAACAAGTGGCGGATATCCTCACAAAGGCCCTATCCAGTACTCTCTTCTATCAATGCCTGTCCAAGCTTGGATCCTATGACTTGTACGCTCCAGCTTGCGGGGGAGTGTTGGAATAACCCATATAGAGGGCCCGTATTTGGGCCCATGTATTCTTCCCCTCTTTAGTCCCACATCTTGTATAGGAATATCTCTCCTCTCTCCTATATATATGTACTCACTCTCTGTATTTTTAAATAAGAAAAGGAATATACGAGCTTCAGTTTTTCTCTACACAAGTCAAATAAGCATTTTTAGAAAAAAATGATCTTATAATTAATATATTCTAACTACCTAGAAAAGGTTAGCCCTATAACTAGGAAAATGGGGGTATAGAGCTTTCCAACTACGGAATGGATCTGATGGAGATTTGTATGTGGCAGGAGATGGGATATGAAAAATAAAACAAAGGTATGATTCATATCACTGAAATATATTTCATTATTTTTGTTTAATTCTTACAAGATTGTGATACAGTCAAGAACGACCTTTAGATCTTTTCTACAAAATAGATCTTTAGTGTAAATATATTGAGTAATTTGAATTGAATTTGGGTAGCCTTTCAGACTATTAGTTGTAAATAAATTAACTAAAATGAATTCAAATGGTCTCCCTACCCTGATTGGAGCTGGCAAGGGGGAGAGTTGGCCAAGGTCATAGATGAGGTGGCTAGATGGTTGACCTCCTATGATGACCATTTCATCACTGAAATGGAAATGAGGTAAAGGTGGTACAGGATGTGACATGGAGAAGGAGGTGGCAGTGGATGCCAAAGAAGGTAGACATGGATTAGTGAAGTTTTCATATTCACAAATTACAAATTTTCTCCACTTCTATGGACAGACACTTCACTAGTCCACCGCCTCCGTATGCTACTGGCTACCTTCCGTCAACTCGATATGCTTTAGCCTTCTTTCCTGCTACATTAATAGAAGATTTAAACTAATTCAAATGCAGATTTTGCCAATGGATGTTATGCTATGATTATGTGTTGAAATTGATTCGATAATTTGAATCTTTTTTTACCTGCAATTGTGTTTTACTTGCCACCAAATGTAGTTAGCTGTTAACGGGGAAATTAAATTCTAATTGCAACAAATCCATCCAGGCAAGCGACCACCCTGAGCATTACGGTTTTGTTTGAACATCTTAAAGTAGGATGACAAACATTCTAATCTACATCCATCAAATCGTTATGCTTTAACCTTCTTTTCCCTTAATTTAATTTCTCAGCAGCTAAGAACCTGTTTGCATATGGTTCTGCTTTTATTCATTCTAAAGGTTTATCAATCATGCCTTTTATGCGCATAACTGTTTTTGTTGGAAAGTTTTGTTTAATAATTTCATTTGGCATGTTACGATTATGTGTTTCTCCCACAACCTTATTTGATACAATAATGCATTGTACAATAGCTAGTTTAAACATACATTTGTAATTGACTGCCAAAAAGAAAGTAGTTTATATAAGCAATGCTACCAAATTTTCTACCTTGTCTAATTGTCCTTAACAACTTATTTATTTTCTAAACACAGATAGGTAAAGTTGCATTATATTATGATTTAACTGTTTCCATTTTGTATTAATATAGACAAGAAAGAGCAAACTTTCAGGCAAACAACACAGCAGATGGAAATGAAGGGCCTTCTAATGGCCACGAAGTACACGGTGAATTAAAAAAAGAATCAAAGTTGGAGCTATTTGGTTTTGATTCTCTTGTCAATATCTTGGGACTCAAGAGGTACTGGACTGAATTCACTTCAGTATTTTCAAGTTTAAAATTTTCTGAGCTATTTAGTCTAACGGGCCATCATAAACAATTACAGCATGTCAGGGGAGCCAATTCCAGCACCTTCTAGCCCAAGAGATGGTGAAGATGTTGCTATTACACTAGGTCACCCTAAGGTATATGTGAAGAGAGAATCCTTTGAATGGTTAATTAAGTTACAAGTGGTCTTCATATAGCCAAAAGGGGTCCATAATTACATGATTGTCCTTACTCCAACATTTAATAGTAACACCCCTCATGTTAAATATGGAGATTAGGCATACCATGCTCGAATTCATTTGCCAAAACATGGTGTTCGACTATGCATTTGTTGTATTTATTGTTTATAAGTTGTATTTATTGTTTATAAGTTGTATTTCATTCTGTACTTTATTCCATTTATATCTTTCTTTGTCTTTGGGGAATTTTGTAATTTTGAGGTATTTCCTGCTGTATGTTGTACTAGAAGATGCTTATGTGAATGAATAAGATATCTTTTCATTATATTAGAGCAGGCTTTTCAACCCTAGCTGCGCGCTTCTTTCAAAGATTCATTGTCTTCCATTTCCTACTATCATTGTTGTCGCTAGGAAATGTCAGTAAAGAATTATCGCCCCTTCTGCCGCTCCCGTCGTAGAGAACTTTTCAATCTTCTCAGTCACACTCCAATCGCATTTTGACACAATCTTCTCAGTTGTAGACTGTTGTTGTCGTAAGGAGCTCCTTTGGTGTATATTTCTTAACAAATATCATACTTCACAATTCTCTGATGCAATCACAGTTCGTAGATGCACTTTATATGAGGTCATTTGTTTTAAAAGCAGTTGTGTGGTGTCAAAAAATTCCAGTAACAATAGATTTATATCAAAGATCATCGAGTCCACATCTTGTTTATTAGTTGTAGAGATCCTTACTAAAAATATCCAAAACAAAGTGCCCTGGTGAGTGTTTTTTGTAGATGATGTCATTGTAATTAATAAGACATCTATTGAATGAAAAGAAACAGAATAATAGAGATATTTAAATGCTTGATGCTTCAATTTAGTTGAGCAAAGATCAAATACATAATTTGCAATTTTAGTGGTGGCGATATTAACAATTATCAAGTTATCTAATTGGAAGATAAAGAGATTCTTTGAAGTGTAGTTGAAGTACATGGATCAATTATTTATAAAAGGGGGACGGCCCAGTGCACAAAGCATTCCCTTGCAGCGAGGGTCCGAGGAAGGGTCCCACGACAAGGGCGAAATGTAGGTAAACTTTATCCTGCATTTTTGCAAGAGGCTGCTTTCAGGACTCGTACCCGTGACCTCAAGGTCACAAGACAACACCTTAATCGGTGCACCATTGCTCCCCTTCTCTAGAGTTAAAATGTACTTTCTAGAGTTAAAATTGAGTGGTTAAAATGTAGAAGCTCCTTGAGAATGCTGTGTTATGAGGATATAATGGAAATTTAAAGGTAAATTTTATAAAACCTCTTAGGCCGACAATGTTGAAAAGATCTGAAATACAAGAAGTCGTCGATATTTAAGTTGAATGTGTCTAAAACGAGACTCCTAATTAAATGTGTGAGATTACTAGAAAAGATAAATTTAAGAATGATTATTATATAAGAACAATGGAATCGATATCTACTATAGATAAGATAACAGAAACTTGGGTAGTTTGAGCATGTAGAACAAATGTTAGAAAATACACCAATTAGACAAGTATATAGAGTTTGCATCGAAGGATAAGTAGGGGAATGAGTAGACCCATGATAACATGGATGAAAGTTGTTCAAGATGATTTGATTAGTCTTTATTTACCATCTTAGGTAGCATTCGATAAGATCGAACTGAAAATGTTGATTCATAAAGCTGATCCCATGTAGTTGAGATAAGACCATTGATAATGATGAATAACAATCATACTGGAAGGTTTCTAAGTATAATACAATTGATAAATTTTCTATACTCTCGATTGTTTATCTTGCTTTTTTCCTTCATTTTTTTTGCATCATTTTCACTTGCAAATAATTTTGTCTATAGATATTAGCTTGGGTTTAGTGAGACAGATGACTGCTTTAAAACATTTTTGTTTCTACAGGAAACTGGTCTTAAACTGGGAACTATGATGGGTGTTTTTGTCCCTTGCTTGCAAAACATACTGGGCATTATCTACTACATTCGCTTTTCCTGGTAATTTCTAGTTCATCTCTCTCTTAGTTTTACGTAGAAAATATGATAAATCTTTTAGATTTTTTTCTTGTTCTTTAGATACTTGGTAAACTTTTATAATTTCTAGTTCATCTCTCTCTAGTTGTTTCTTTTGAACAAGTCGCTCATGAAATGCCAATTTCCACAGCTTCCAAGCTAGAATAGGCCTATGTAGATTGACTGTGTTTGGGCCCACTGCCTTCAATATTAGTGAAAATATCTTTCAGACCAGTGACCAATTAAGAAGTTTTTTTTTGCTGAAAATTAAACTAAAACTACAAAATAATAAACCCTCAAGTTGTTTTTCACCAAACCGAAGGAAATATGCGATTTCTCAAGCATCACCTTACCCATTCTCAAATGTCTTTCATCCTCAACATCCATAGAAAAAAAAATTCGTAGAGAAGAAACTCGATTTCATCATCAATTATCGATCATCATTATCTAATTACAAGCCATATATTCCTACTTATTGAAATATGTGTTACATTATAAATTTGAATTCTAATCTCATGTAAACTAAAACTAGATAAGATTAAAAAAGTCTTATCCTTATTTTTATTTAAATTAATTTAAATTAAGAAAATGAAATTCGGCATAATAAATAATGAGCATTGTTATATGCAGGCCACAAATCGCTAAATGCAGGCCATTGATATGCAAGAAAAATTTTATACATGCATGCCAAATTTTATATATGCTTGGCCTGAGCTTTTAATTCAATGTCCTTATGATATCCGACAGAGCAGAGATTTAGATTGAGCAAGGTCTTGCAGAGCTTGGAAGCTCCAAGGCAGTCGGCGGAGGTGGCGTCGGCGAGGTGATGGTGACAGATCTGGGTGAGCAGGATAGGTGGAATCCCTCTCTAACAACCACAACCGATCAACCATTCATCTTCCCACTGTCGCCGGCCAAACATCTCACTACTTCGGGTCAATCTCCTAGACGGCCCCAAGCCGAGCTCGACTGAGCTCCGGCTCGAGATCTCTCTGGGACCAATTGTTTTCCAGGAAGAGCAAATGGAGCTCCACAATTTCCCGCGTACAACCCCCCCCCCCCCCCCCCCCCCCCCCCCCATTTAGTTTACCTTCCTCTGTTTCTCACAAGGAATTGGTTCTCTAAAAATTGGAGAAACCTAAACAAATTTACAGATAGTTTTGTTTGTTTTCTTATTCCTCTGTTCTGACAAACATCACACTGCTCTGTGGAAGAAGAATTTTCACTGCCTCAGTTCATCTGTTGTTACAAAGAGACAGTTTTATATAGAGCTAGCAAAATTTGAAATGCCTCTCCCGTTGCCTCTTCTTTATTTGTTGACAAAGTGTCAGTTCTATCTGTAAGCAGAGGAAGCTCAGAAAGCTTCAAACAGTTTCCATGGCATCCATTCACTGCCTCAATTCGTTTGCTGTTCAAAACTCTTGAAAGACACTGTCCACAGCCCAGCTCCGCCGACCAAGCTCCTTTAGCGCGGCTGCTCTGGCAGCACACACACACAATCCTCCGACGAAGCAACAGTCCCTCACCCTGGCATCTTTGCTCTCCCTACAAGCAACCCTCCCTTTATTCTCCAAGAGACGGAAAGGGCACTCATGGTCTAAGACCATCCTTTTTCTCCTCGAGCTCATCTCCGGGAAGAAATCCATCGAGAAACTCGCAGTGGGGTGAAGCGGAGTCGTCGATCTAGTTCACGAAGGAGGAGGCGCGTTTGGATCGGCGGGAAGGAGTAGCGTCAAACTACTTCAGAGTGGCGGGGGAGAAGCACTGTGGCGACAAGAGGAATGTTGTGGCCAAATGCAGCCTGCATATAACAATGCTCTAAATATAACTACTTCAGAGCCTGCATGTGGCCAAATGCAGCCTGCATATAACAATGCTCTAAATAATGGCTCTAGAAAGACTTGAAAACTAGTCCAGTTCAGCTCTTTTGAGGTCTGACTCGATTCTTTTGTTTGCCCTCTATGTGACTGAACTTTCTTAGCTAACCATAAGTTATATCCAATTCGTTTCGGCTGTGAAGAACTCTTCTTCAGTGAAGTTGTAGAAAGTGTTGTAGGTGGTTGTGCCACAGTCAGACCATCTAATGGATGGGCAGCTAAGGTGCAGTTGTGTTTTTTTATTGATATTTCTCTCACTTTGCATTGATTTATTTGATGAAAAGAAAAAAATTGAAGTTTGTGAATATTTTGAATGTTTTATAATTATGTGGAGACCCAATTTGGTAGCATGATAAAATTGCTCATAAGTAGAAAATTACTAAACCTTAAGTGATAGTAAAGGAGAATTCACTCATGAGGATTTCAACTTTTGTAGGATTGAAGGAGACTATTTTTCAAACATCCTGTCGTGTGACACCTCAGCAGAATGAGGCAGTTGAGAGGAAGAATAAACATATCTTGGATACTACCAGGTGTTTGTTATAAGAAATGCAAGTTCCAAAAAGGGTTCTGAGATGATGAGCTTTGTACAACTATATTTATGATTAATCACATATCATTAGATACTTTAGGAGGAAAATATCCTTTACATGGCTTGTTGCTCTCCTCTCCTTAGACTTCCTTCTAAAGTTTTTGAGTGTGTTCTTTGTTCACATTTTGGATCTAACAAATAGAAACTTGGACCCTAAGCCATCAAGTGTATCTTTCTAGGTTATGCATCTAATCAAAAGAGAGATAAATGTTAATCCCCACAAATGCATATAGGATTTATATATATAAATGTTACTTTTTTGAGGATATTCCTTTTTATCAGACCAAGAAATAAGACTTACTATCCTTTATGATGAACATTTCCCTAATAGTCTAACACTTCTATTACTCTTCTCATTTTGGTTGATGACTTGTTGCCCGTCAAGAAGTGCAAGTTACCGCTTATTATTTGCTTTTGCGCGATGCCCATCAAGTTGTGCTTGATATTGATATCTACAGGTATAGGTTGTTAACAGAGAAACTCAAGCCTCTTAGAAACAAAAAAAGGGGAAGGACTTCAAATTCATACCTTTCAGAGACCAAAGATGTTTCATGTCTGTCATCAAAGGAAGCATACGCGTGTTTAGGTTGAGCAGACCATTACTCACTATCTACTATCCCTGAAGCCAATCGAGAATTGCAAGATACTAACTTATTCCTTATTTTTACTTGATGTCCATTAATTTGTGCTAGAAACTGGTATCTCGAGAGTATAGGTTGTTAATAGAGAAGATCAAGCATTTTAGAAACGGAAAAAGAGTCAAGGCCTTCAAATTCAGGCCTATCAGAGACCAAAGATGATTCATGTTTGTCATCAAAGGAAGCAACCTCGTGTTTAGGCTGAGAAAACTAAAACTCATTGTCTACTATCCTCGCCCCGTCCACCAGGTCCCGAGACAGTTTATGTTTGTTGCTATTCCTCTTTTCCCTATCCTCAAAAGTGAGTGAACTTGTTACCTTATTGATCATCATGCTGGTTATCACTCTCTCTTCCTCATGACAAATTTATCTTAAATCTTTTTCCACTATTATTATTCTGACCATTTTTTTTGAAATCGTCTCCAATCCACACTGGAAGAATGCAGTGGAGGTCGAGATAGAATCTTTATGGTTACAATACACTTGGCTATCCTCACACAACGGTTAGCCAACGATATCTTTTGAATTCAAAATAAAATTATTGAAAGAGCTAGTAGGGTCTGGAAATTCAAATAATAAATGAGTGTTTCAAGTCTTCATTGAAAGGAAGAAATGACGATGAAATCAATTCCATATTACCTATTTGAGATCTCTAGAAAGAATATTTATTTTTTTCGTTAAAAAGGGCCCTTCTTTTATGCTATATTCTTATCCAAAGACTTCTTATAGTAGAACAAAAAGGACCGGTCCATCTTTATTTTTCGTATTGCTATACCTTCAAATAATTGATCAAGTTGTGGGCATTCTCACAAAAGGGTTGTATTTTAATCAGTTTGAGATACTAGGTGGCAAGCTTGCTATGGAAGATTTTGGAAGAGGAAACCAATATATTAAGCTTTGAACTAAACATTGAGTAATTCATATATATCTATATCTATATATATATGTATCTCTCTCTCTCTCTATATATATATATATAGATATAAATGTGTGTGTATTGTTGGAGTTATCGCATTTATGAGTTAATATCGTTGTTCTGTCTATGTATTAAAGTCTTCAGGTTTATGTTTATTTGGTTCTTTAAGTGTAGTCCCTCATGGCCTATCAATGTTTTTTGAGTCTTTGTAGTCCTTTAAATACCCCATAAAGGGAAGAAGGTGAGACCGCGGCTGGAGGCGAGCTGGGAAACGCTGGAAAGAGGCGAGCTAGTCGATCTAGCGGGTGTGCTGTCTTGCGAGGGAGAAATCTCGGAGAGGATCGTCGCGACCCTTCCTCGACCTAGCCTTCCCATTGGCGGGAGATACAACGGGAGCCAAGCTCGACCAAGAGAGGGGAGGGAAAGGAAAGCCTTGCTCAACCCTAGCACTAATCAAGAAAATGAGGGAAGGACGAGGAGATTCAAGAGAGATGATTAGAGTTTAATTTTTCATACCATCAAGCTCGCTTTCCCCTACCTATATAGTGAGAGGAAAGGGTATAACGAAAAGTACCAAATATGCCCCTCATCCGGACTACATAAAGCGTGATAAATAAAGTGTGCGAAAATAAGAAGAGAATAACAGTGCGCGACAAATTAAGATACAATGTACTAGAATATACACATCCTCCCGGACATGCGTCGTAACCCCCTGCGGGGCCCATAACTTATCCTCCCCACCTCAGGTCAAGCTTGCTCTCAAGCTTGAAGTATGGGAGTCCCACCGAGCCATTATTCTCGTCCTCGTCATTCGGGGGATCGTTCACTTCGAGCGAAAAAAGATTATTGCACCTGTGTCCGGCTGAGTATGGTTCATCATAGTTGAAACAAAGGCCCTGTGCACGATGTTCTGCTATCTTTGCCCGTGATAGTTGCTTGATGATAGGGGTGGCACTTTGGATTCCTTACCCCTAAGTGGGGTGGACAGACTGCTAGAACGAGGAGTGTGTGTGTCCTTACACCGACTGTCCCCGTATCCCCCATAGTGGCCGCCAGCTGGGGCGTCCATGAGGAGACACTTCTCAGAAATGCGGGTGAAGCTCATGGCCGTGCTAAGGTCCGGTGGGGATTGAAACTCCACATCGAGGCACAACCGGTCGTGCAGGCTTGCAGTGAAGATATGAACTGGTGCTCTGGCAAGATTGAAACTCCCCATAGTGGCCGCCAGCTGGGGCGTCCATGAGGAGACACTTCTCAGAAATGCGGGTGAAGCTCATGGCCGTGCTAAGGTCCGGCGGGGATTGAAACTCCACATCGAGGCACAACCGGTCGTGCAGGCTGGCAGTGAAGATATGAACCTGGTGCTCTGGCAAGATAGAAGGAACATGGGCCAGTAACATCTGGAAGCGCTCCAAGTGACCATCCACAGATCCAGATTGCTTGAGATTAACGAGCCCCCCTAGGAATTGCTGCAGAGAGGTGGACCAAAATGCAGATTGCAGGCGTGCTTGAAGGCGGCCCAAGTCAAAGTAGGGTCTTCTCGAGCGAGTTGGCCATACCATATCTGTGCCGAGCCCAAGAGGGAAGGAAGCCAACCCGATGCAATCGTCCAATGGTGTGAGCTAGTTGGCGAAAAAAATTCCCACAACATGTGAGCCATGCCAGGGAACCGCTCTTTCCGTCAAAGAGGTGAAAATCCAACTTCACATAACACAGGACACTGCCTCCTGTGGACCGAGGTGCGTGGATATCGGAAGGCATGACAGGTGCGCCCTGCTTAGAACTCGTCGTGAGGTGGGGGATGGCTGGGAGGTTCCCGGTATGGGAAGACCCTCTAAGAGGGTAGTCAAAGCCGCAATGGAGGCTTGTTGTTGAACCTGAATAGCCATTCGTTGTTGCGTGGTCTCCATGATGTGCGCGAGGGTAAGACCACCCTCTTCCATGGTCACAAGAGCTGCGTGGGGACTGTCCGGAGGTGGAAGAAGTGGGGGTAGCGGGCTGGAAACCCGGACGTCGTTGATTGTATTATTGTACACGCTGTTGGGCGTGTAAGTAACGGACCAGCAGCGTGGGATGGCTGGGATGCCTGTCAGAGGTAGGTGAGAGCGGTTAAGTGAGATGGAGAAGGTGAGACCGCGGCTGGAGGCGAGCTGGGAAGCGCTGGAAAGAGGCGAGATGGTCGATCGAGCAGCTGCGGTGCTATTAGGCCAGAAACTGGCGTGTTGGGTACGCTGGTGCGCGCGGTTTCGGCAGAGGTGTGATCGAATGACAATGGCGTCTCTGTCAGAATGGAAAGAGCGGCGACGGGATACGTCGATCCCTCTGATACGAAAGTCGAAGCTGCCGCCAAGGTCGATCCCGATTTTGTAAGGAGACGATGGTTGGGAGGGGTCGTTTCCTCTAGTAGAGATGGGAACGACTGCGAGAGCTGGTTGCGGAAGCAAGTTGGCGTCGGGTTGTTGTTATCGGCAGGGAGAAGGGAGGATCAGAGTCTCTGATACCAAGATGTTACGAGCCTCCGATTGCGAGCGGGTGTGTGGTCTTGCGAGGGAGAAATATCGGAGAGGATCGTCACGGCCTTCCTCAACCCAGCCTTCCAAATGGAGGGAGATACAACGGGAGTCAGGCTCGACCAATAGAGAGGAGTGAAGAGGGGAGTATTGCTCAACCCTAGCCCTAGCCAAGAAAATGAGGGAAGGAGGAGGAGATTCAAGAGAGAGGATTAGGGTTTAATTTTTCATACCATCAAGGGCACTCTTCCCACCTATATATAATGAGAGGAAAGGGTGTAACATAAAGTACCAAATATACCCCTCACTCAGGCTACCTAAAGCGTGAGAAATAAAGTGTGCAGAAATAAGAAGAGAATAACAGTGTACGACAAATAAAGATAGAATGTACAACAAGATACACATCCTCTCGGACACGCGTCGTCACCCCCGGCGTGAGCCCATTACATAAGCTTGCACCTTCTATTTTCCTCAGTATTTCAATATGGTATCAAAGCGGGAATTAATTCCTCATAATTTCTGTCGCTAGAAACCCTCGCTGCTTCACCTGCATCTTGCAGGAGCCTGATTCCTTTTCTCTCCGATCGAGTAAAGCGGCGTCTATTTGGATTTCTGCTGCTTCTTGCTTTCCTTTATTGATCCCAGGGAGATGGAGCAAAAGGGTGATTAAAGGGGACTGTGAAAGTGGTTTGTCGCAAGTTTCTAAATTTCATCCAGCGCTCCTCATCCACTACGTATACTCCCACACCATCGAGAGCTCGATTTCGTTTGATCAGAGATATGATCCAGTCGTTGCTTCGTGCATGACACATCCTCATCCCGTTTTTTTCGCCGGCAACTCCAGATCCACGACATCTCATCCCGTCAGTTTGTTCCAGCCTCTACCACTCTGTTTGTAACACCCCATCTTTTTATACCCTAGAACTTTTATGCATTGCTTTACAGACAAGCATCGCGCGTTGAAAGCTCAACAGTTGAGTTGAATTCAGTAAAAAATGTTGAATTTCTTCAGACACTACCAATGTGTTTTTTCGCACAATAGTGTTTTTTTAGCAGTTTCGAAAAGAGCAAATTTCCAACAATCCAAAGATGATCATGTGTTTTTATGTACGACCGTGCGTTTGGTGCGCGAAGAAATCTGCAGGTAGTAGAATTTCCTTTGTGATGATTTACGCACGATCGCGCGATCAACGTAGAATAAAGATTTTAATGTTTAATCTGAGCCATGGATCTCGATCCAACGTCCCAGATCGCTTGCCCTCGACTTAATAGCGTGGGAGGGACGAACCGAACCTTCATTCACTCGATCTTGTCGTGGAAGAGAGGGGAGAGGAGAAGATGAAGGGGAAACAGCTAGGGCTTGGAGTTTTCTCCATTAGAGAAGGATTTGGAGCTTCCATCGAAGGACCGAGACCGGATTCATGAAGAGTTCATCCCTGTCGTGCTCCACCCAATTTTGCAAAGTTTCCATAGCGCCAATGAGAGCTCCAATGGTAACAATTTCTCTCCCCGGTCTTAGGACCATTTGTATGCCCATGTTTTTCAATTTCTTGCATTAGGAGAGCCTCCTCTCACTAATTAGTGGAGGGTATTTTCTCCCCGGTTTTAGGACCGTTTGTATGCCCATGTTATTCAATTTCTTGCATTAGGAGAGCCTCCTCTCACTAATTAGTGGAGGGTATGAACTCATTTGGTTTGTTAGAACCCCGGGGCGTGAGATTACGACATCGACATGATTTTGCATTAGAAGTTTGATGCTCAAGTCCGGATTAGGCATGGTGTGTGAAGTCTCTCCGTGGTCGTAGGCCCGGATCAGTGATGTTGATATGCCATTGCATATAGGGAAACTCTAGATTGCGTGCCGAAGGATTAATCTGAGATAAACGTCGTAAAGAATGCGGGGTTTGGGTATTTCGGGGGATTTTGAATATTACTAAAAAAGGCCCATGTTGGTGGCCGCTAAAAGGCAAAATTGTGGTTTCCACGGTGCAAAGATATTTAGGACGTGATCATCGTTCAATTGGCCGTGAGGGTAGTGTATGTGATGGTTAGATTAAATGTATGATTTGCAAACCGGATGTGTGTTGCATATGTTATGATATGGTCGTTGAGATGCCCCAACACCTCCTACCATGATATTGGGTAGTTGGGATGACCCTAAACTTCCCACTAACTGGTTGACATGATTCTATACTTCTCTTAATTATGTATGATAATCAAGACGACCCTAAACCTCTTATCATGATATTTGGTGGTAGAGATGACCCTAAACTTCCCACCATGAGGTTGAGATGACCTTATACCTCCCTTGATGTTATATGTTTGAGAATGAGAATTGGGTGGCCATGATTGCCCTTAATCCATGTGTTGATTACATGATTGCTATGCTAGTCTCCTGCGATGGCGTGATCGGGGGTTGTGGTAAACTTTTAGGTGAATCCTGTTGAAGCCATGCGGTCTCAAAGAGTTGAAGCCGAGCGGTCTCGTGCCAGCGGTCTGTGCGGTCTCGTGCCAGCGGTCTGTGCGGTCTCCCAGAATCAGACCGCGACTTCTCCTCAGATGTGCGAGATCGCACCGTATGAAGATCAGCAGTCTCCAGCTCCATCAAATAACGGTCTGATAACCGCAGTCTGTGCGGTCTCCCAGCATCAGAACGCGCCTTCTCCTCAGAAGTGCGAGATCGCGTTGTATGCAGATCAGCGGTCCCCAGCTCAATCAAATAATAGTTGGATGACCGCGGTCTGTGCGGTCTCCCAGAATCAGACCGCCATTTCTCCTCAGGAATACCAGATCGCTTCATGTGAAGGGAAGCGGTCTGGTACCCCCGACATCTCCTTTACGGGGGAGCGTTCGCCAGAGCGGTCTCACGATCTGTTGGCCTTCTCTGTCACACGACCTTCCTCCTGTCGTGTGACCGCCCGTCTTCTCTCCAGACCGCGGAGGTCGCTGCGGTCTCGTTCTCCCTGACCGCCTGACCGCCCAGCTCACTTTGTGTATTGTATTTGTATTTAGTCCCACATTGTGTATTTGATTTTTCCTCTTTCCCTCCTAGTCTATATAAAGGAGGCAATACTCTTGTAATACTTAGTTTTTTGGAAATAAAAATTCTGTTATTTTCAAATTCTCACATGGTATCAGAGCGAGCAACAATCCTTGTGTTGTGAGCTCTCTCTCTTCGGCCGGTCTCTCTTTCTCCAGACCGCGCGATCTCCCTTGTTTTTCGGCCTTCTAGCCGCGAGACCGCGCGATCTGCCTTTCCTCCTGCCGATCTCTTCTCATGGGTACCCCTTCTGAGAATGTTCTCACATCCACTCCTGTGGCCACTCCAGCCTCTACCTCTACTACCTCTATCTCTACTTCTGGCAATCTTGGCACCTCCTCCAAGCTCACTGGCTCTAATTATCCTGATTGGAGCGTCTCCTTCACCTCCCTCTTACGCTCTCAACGCAAACGACATCATCTCGCCGATGATCCTCCTCTCAAAGAGTCTTCTACCTTTGATGATTGGGATGCTAGCGATGCTCTGGTCCGCACCTGACTTGCTAACAGTCTATCTGATGAGTGTCTTCCTATCATTCGTCATGATGAGACCGTCAAAGCAGCTTGGAACCATCTTGCTGCCCTTTACTCCAAAGGTGCCAAAACCTCCCACATCTACACCTTGTATGCTGATCTCTTTGCCCGCCCAACCATGGATCCCACCACAACATATAAAGAGGTTCAGGCCTTTGGGGCTGAACTCCTTCAGCATCGTCCCTTCTCTGCTGATCTTGCAGAGCAGCATAAACACTTCCAGGAGCTCCTAGTTGTGTGTTACCTTCTCTGTCTTCCTGAGTCCTATGATATGATCCGACAACAAATTCTTGGGGAAGTTGTCTCTCCAACTCTTGATGCCACCGATGCTAAGGTTTCTGCCGTTACCTCCCTTCTCCAACCACCCTTGTTATCCTCTCCTCCTCCTCCAGAGAGCTTTGCTCACCGGGCTGATCGTGGTCACCCCGGTGGCCGTGGCGGATCTATTGGTGGCCGCGGACCTCCTCGGTACATCTGTTCTCATTGTGGTCGGAAGGGTCACACTATTGACCGCTGCTATCTCAAGCATCCTCACCTTCGCCCCGCGACTGCGACTTCTCATCCTGGTACTATACAACCGTCTGCTTTTGTTGCTACCTCCTCAGGTAACGTGCATGTGGTTACTGAAGGTAAGTGGCTTATTGATTCTGGAGCAACAAATTATATGACAGGGAACCCTCGCATTTTCTCACAGTTACTAGAACACAAGAATTTGCCCCCAGTTCTAACAACAAATGGTTCTCCCTCACATGTGCGTGGGACTGGAATAGTTCAAGTCACTCTGACTATCTCTCTTAAGAACACTCTTTATGTGCCTACATTTCCTTGCAATTTACTATCAGTCAAGGCTCTATCTCAACAGTTATAATGTTCTATTATATTTACTCCGACTAACTGTTATTTTCAGGATCTGCACACGAAGGAGACAGTTGCTACTGGGACTGAGAGTGGAGGCCTCTACTTCCTTGTCGTTCTTGCTGCTCATTCTGCTTCCACAGCCTCTGATTCTCTCCATCAATGACACCTCCGTCTTGGTCACCCTCCACCTCGGCTGCTGTATCAACTTCTACCTCACCTCACCAACGATACCTTTCCTTTCAACTTCGAAGCTTGTCAACTAGGAAAGCACCATCGAGCTTCCTATCCTGCCAAGCATGGTCGTAGCTCGACTCGTCCCTTTGATCTAGTTCACTCCGATGTCTGGGGTCCTTCTCCTACCAAGACTGTGGGTGGGAGTAGTTTATATTTTGTTACTTTTATTGATGATTTTTCTCGATGTACTTGGTTGTATCTTTTAAAAGAACGCTCTGAACTGTTTACTGTTTTCTCCACCTTCTATAATGTAATTTTCACTCAATTTGGAGTGTCTATCAAAGCTATTCGCACTGATAATGCTAAAGAATATATTTCTCATCATTTTTCTGAGTTTTGCATGAATCATGATATTATACATCAAACTAGTTGTCCTTATACTTCTCAACAAAACGGGATAGCGGAAAGTAAGAATCGTCATCTCCTTGACATGACTCGCACCTTACTCTTCCAGATGAATATGCCCAATAGTTTTTGGGCATATTCATCTGGAAGAGTAAGGTGCGAGTCATGTCAAGGAGATGACGATTCTTACTTTCCGCTATCCCGTTTTGTTGAGAAGTATAAGGACAACTAGTTTGATGTATAATATCATGATTCATGCAAAACTCAGAAAAATGATGAGAAATATATCCTTTAGCATTATCAGTGCGAATAGCTTTGATAGACACTCCAAATTGAGTGAAAATTTCATTATAGAAGGTGGAGAAAACAGTAAATAGTTCAGAGCGTTCTTTTAAAAGATACACCCAAGTACATAGAGAAAAATCATTAATAAAAGTAACAAAATACAAACTACTCCCACCCACAGTCTTGGTAGGAGAAGGACCCCAGATATAGGAGTGAACTAGATCAAAGGGACGAGTCGAGCTACGACCATGCTTGGCGGGATAGGAAACCCGATGGTGCTTTCCAAGTTGACAATCTTCACAGTTGAGAGGAGAGGTATCGTTAGCGAGGTGAGGTAGAAGTTGATACAGTAGCCGAGGTGGAGGGTGACCAAGATGGAGGTGCCATTGATGGAGAGAATCAGAGGCTGTAGAAGCAGAATGAGCAGCAAGAACACCAAGGAAGTAGAGGCCTCCACTCTCAGTCCCAGTAGTAACTGTCTCCTTCGTGTGCAGATCCTGAAACTAACATCCTGGTACTACACAACCGTCTGCTTCTGTTGCTACCTCCTCAGGTAGCATGCACATGGTTACTGAAGGTAAGTGGCTTATTGATTCTGGCGCAATAAATCATATGACAGGGAACCCTCACCTTTTCTCACAGTTACTAGAACACAAGAATTTGCCCCCAGTTCTAACAGCAGATGGTTCTCCCTCACATGTGTGTGGGACTGGAATAGTTCAAGTCACTCCAACGATTTCTCTTAAGAACACTCTTTATGTGCCTACATTTCCTTGCAACTTACTATTAGTCAAGGATCTATCTCAACAGTTACAATGTTCTATTAAATTTACTCCGACTAACTGTTAGTTTCAGGATCTGCACACGAAGGAGACAGTTACTACTGGGACTGAGAGTGGAGGCCTCTACTTCCTTGGTGTTCTTGCTGCTCATTCTGCTTCTACAGCCTCTGATTCTCTCCATCAATGGCACCTCCATCTTGGTCACCCTCCACCTCGGCTACTGTATCAACTTCTACCTCACCTCGCTAACGATACCTCTCCTCTCAGCTGTGAAGCTTGTCAACTTGGAAAGCACCATCGGGTTTCCTATCCCGCCAAGCATGGTCGTAGCTCGACTCGTCCCTTTGATCTAGTTTACTCCTATATCTGGGGTCCTTCTCCTACCAAGACTGTGGGTGGGAGTAGTTTATATTTTGTTACTTTTATTGATGATTTTTCTCGATGTACTTGGTTGTATCTTTTAAAAGAACGCTCTGAACTGTTTACTGTTTTCTCCACCTTCTATAATGAAATTTTCACTCAATTTGGAGTGTCTATCAAAGCTATTCGCACTGATAATGCTAAAGAATATATTTCTCATCATTTTTCTGAGTTTTGCATGAATCATGATATTATACATCAAACTAGTTGTCCTTATACTTCTCAACAAAACGGGATAGCGGAAAGTAAGAATCGTCATCTCCTTGACATGACTCGCACCTTACTCTTCCAGATGAATATGCCCAAAAACTATTGGGGTCACGCCATCCTCGTCTCCTGCTATCTCATTAACCGCATTCCCTCCACTCTTCTCCAAGGCTCCACACCTTTTTCTCTTCTATATCCTACCTTGAAACCTTTCCCGTTACCTCTCAAAGTTTTCAGTTGTACTGCGTTTGTCCACACTCCTTCACCAGGTCGGGACAAACTCTCCCCTCGGGCAGTTAAGTGTATCTTTGTTGGTTACTCTCCCACTCAAAAAGGTTACCGATGCTATGAACCCCTTCTTCGCAAACAATATGTTTCCGCTGATGTCACCTTCTTTGAAAATATACCATACTTTTCTCACTCTTCCACCTCTCTGCCTCCTACAACCCACCCAACACCTCTAATTCACTCCCCACCAACAACACCTCCTCTCCCAACTCCACCACCTCCTCCTTTTACTCCACCATCTACAGAGTCTCCAACCGTTTGTCCTCCCACTCCGGGGCCTCCTCTCCCAACTCTTAGGCCAGCACTATCTTCTTCCGATGATGACTCTCCTGCTAATACAGTCACTATTGCAGACCTCCCTATTGCCCTTCGAAAGGGAGTTCGCTCATGTACGCAATATTCTATTCATGATGTTGTGACCTATGCTCAACTCACCCCCTCTGCTAGGGCGTTTGCTATTGCTATTTCAGATACTGTCATTCCAGCTAATTATCAGGATGCTCTTGCTATCCCACAGTGGAAGGCCGCCATGGATGAAGAAATAACCACTCTTCAAGACCGTGGCACGTGGACACTTGTTCCTCCACCTCTTAGGGTAGATGTTGTTGGCTGTAGATGGGTCTTTGTGATCAAATACCATGTCGATGGCTCTGTCGACCGGTACAAGGCTCGCTTGGTTGCCAAAGGTTTTACTCAGACATATGGCGTTGACTTCTTTGACACTTTCTCCCCTGTTGCTCGTCTTACAACCATCAGGGTCCTCTTCTCTGTGGCCGTCAACAAAGGGTGGCAACTCTCTCAATTGGACGTCAAGAATGCCTTTCTTTATGGTGATCTTCAAGAGGTAGTTTTCATGGAGCAACCTCCAGGGTATGTTGCTCCAGGGGAGACTCGTGTATGTAAGCTAAAGAAGGCTATCTATGGTCTAAAGCAAAGTCCTCGTGCCTAGTTTGAAAATTTAACGAAGTAATCAAGGTAATTGGATTTGTCCGCAGCTCTGCAGATCACTCTCTCTTCATTCGCAAGAACTTTCATGGAATGGTAGTTCTGGCTGTCTACGTTGATGACATCCTTTTCACTGGTAATGATATTGAAGGTATCACCCTTACAAAGAAACATCTCCTTCAACACTTTGTAACCAAAGACATGGGGACTCCAAAGTATTTTTTGGGTATTGAGATCTCAAGAAAACATAGTTCTGTTGTCCACTCACACCGTAAGTATGCTATTGACCTTCTGAAGGAAACAAGTCTTCTTGGTGCTAAACCTGCTAAGTATCCAATGACAATAGGACTAAGTTATCAAAGGCGCAAGGCGCACCGAGGCGCAAAGGGGTCCTGGAGCCTAGGCGCAAGGCGCAGGCGCGCGCCTGAGGCACGTGAGGCGCAAAAATGAATTGGGTGCCCAATTCACTGAAAATCAGCGAATTGGGCACCCATTTCACTGAAAATCAGTTAATTTGGCATCTTATTCATTGATTTTCAATGAATTGGGTGCCAAATTCACTGAAAATCAGAGAATTGGGCATCCAATTCGCTGATTTTCAGTGAATTGGGTGCCCAATTCGCTGATTTTCAGTGAATTGGGTGCCCAATTCATTGAAAATCAGGGAATTGGGTGCCAAATTCACTGAAAATCAGCAAATTGGGCATCCAATTCGGTGATTTTCAGTGAATTTGGCACTCAATTCACTGAAAATCGGTGAATTGGATGCCCTAGTGCGCCTAGGTGTGCCCCGGGTGTGTCTGAGATCATGTTTTTGCCCCCTCCCAAAAAAACATGTTGAAGAATATAGCTTGAAAAGCCCAGGCGCGCCTTTGGTGCGCCTGGGAGTTGATAAGGCGCGCGCCTAGGCGCGCCTGGGCGCGCCTGAGGCGCGCCTGAGGCACGTCGCCCGCCTCTGCCTTGTAGAGGCGCTGGCCGGTGCGCCTGGTGCGCCCGACGCCTCAGGCGCGCCTAGGCGCGCGCCTTGATAACGTAGCAATAGGAGACAACAAACTCTGGAATGACAACTCTCCACCTCTACCTGATAGCACTAGATACCGCCGTCTTGTAGGCAAACTCATCTACCTAACTGTAACAAGACCTGATATTTGTTATGCCGTTGGGAAGGTCAGCCAATTCATGCAAGCCCCAAGGGAATGTCATCTTCAGGCTGCTCTAAAGATATTGGAATACGTTAAGGGATCTCCAGGAAAGGGACTTTTGTTCCAAAGAAACAACCATCTCAAGATAGAAGCCTACTCAGATGCTAGCTACGCTGATGATAAAGGAGACAAAAAATCCACGTCTGGGTTCTGTACATTCGTGGGATGAAATCTTGCGAGCTGGAAGAGCAAGAAACAAGCAGTAGTATCCAGATCAAATGCTGAAGCCGAGTACATGAGCATGGCCCAAACTACATGTGAATTGAAGTGGTTACGAACTCTCCTTCTAGATTTTGGAGAAATTTACAACCATTCATTGCCAATGTTCTGTGACAATAAAACTGCAATCTATATATCTCAAAACCCAGTCTTTCATGAGAGAACCAAACACATTGAAGTGGACTGTCATTTTATCAGGGAAGAAATCTTGAAGAAACAAATCTGCACTCCATTTGTAACTTCAGATAAAGAGCTGGCGAATATCTTCACCAAACCCATATTTTCATCCTTCTCTGATGTATGCAACAAGCTAGGAATGATTGATATATATGCTCCAGCTTGCGGGGGAGTGTTGAAGCCATGCGGTCTCAAAGAGTTGAAGCCGAGCGGTCTCGTGCCAGCGGTCTGTGCGGTCTCCCAGAATCAGACCGCGACTTCTCCTCAGATGTGTGAGATCGCACCGTATGAAGATCAGCGGTCTCCAGCTCCATCAAATAACGGTCTGATAACCACGGTCTGTGCGGTCTCCCAGCATCAGACCGCGCCTTCTCCTCAGAAGTGCAAGATCGCGTTGTATGAAGATTAGCGGTCCCCAGCTCAATCAAATAACAGTTGGATAACCGCGGTCTGTGCGGTCTCCCAGAATCAGACCGCCGTTTCTCCTCAGGAATACCAAATCACTTCATGTGAAGGGAAGCGGTCTGGTACCCCCGACATCTCCTTTACGGGGGAGCGTTCGCCAGAGCGGTCTCACGATCTGTTGGACTTCTCTGTCACACGACCTTCCTCCTGTCGTGTGACCGCCCGTCTTCTCTCCAGACCGCAGAGGTCGCTGCGGTCTCGTTCTCCCTGACCGCCTGACCGCCCAGCTCACTTTGTGTGTTGTATTTAGTCCCACATTGTGTATTTGGTTTTTCCTCTTTCCCTCCTAGTCTATATAAAGGAGGCAATACTCTTGTAATACTTAGTTTTTTGGAAATAAAAATTCTGTTGTTTTCAAATTTTCACAAATCCAACCATCATGATTATTGCATATATATGCTCTTCTTATTTTATTGCTCAACATAGAAGATTGTATGATGTCTGAGCCTTCACTTGTGCAACATAGCTCTTGTACTTTCTTCTTTGGATACATATTACTTTCCCTACGTTGCATACTTGCAGGTGTGCGATCACTCTCCCCGGAATCCGCTACGATGTCCGGGGGGGGGGGGGGGGGAGACCGTTATGTGGTTTGGGACAACTCATAGATGACCCTCGTTTTCTCTGACTTGTATTTGGATGCATGTGGCGTACGACATATCGGTGCATAGCGGGCAAGCCCAAGCTGTGCAAAGAGAGGATTGCAACAAAGTTCATTTTACTATTTTGCCTCTTGTAGTTTTGGCCTGCGTGTCGATGAAGATATTGTATGGTTGTACTCTTGTATGCGTTATATAATGTACATTCCATTTGGAGATTATTATACTATGTTGCTTCCTGCTAGCTAGTAGACTTTGCTGTAGTAGTTGTTTTAATTCAGTTTCATCTTCTAATATTTAGCTTGTGAAAGTTGTATGCTGTGGGGGCCTGACCGGACCCATACTATATTGCATTTACAGGTGGAACGTCACAATTTGGTATCAGACTTTAGGTATACGGTCACATAGTCTTTAGGTTCGTGGACCAACCCTTTTTAACAGGTGGTATGCACATGTAGTGCTAATATCTAAACAACTAATTAGGAAGAATGTCCACTGAAGGAAAATGTACTTGTTATGTATGTTGCTTGCTTCGGAACCTGAGTATTTCATGTTTGTTGTGTATTCGGTCGCTATGTTTCATGTTAATAGGAGGTTAGGAGCGGTGCAGGTCCTCCTCAGCCCTGTGACGCTGGAGATAGCAGTATGCCTGCCTCACTGTTGTGAGTCCTCCATTTGCAAAAATGTGTAGGATGATTACTGATGCTGTGATTGCCGCACTGAACGCACAACTAGTGAGGCTTGCACCAAATGTTGTACCTCCCACTTCTGATGTGGCTCCAATACCAGATGTTGTTGCAGTTCCTTTGGGTGCCCCCGCACACGTGGGCACTAACTGAAGTATATTTGAGTTTCAATTCCCCGTCATTCTGGAAGAGAAACTCCAACTGAACCTGAAGATTGATTGGCTAGAGTGAAGAAGATCCTGGTAGCCACCGATATGGAAGAGGAGAAGATGGTAACATTGACCACCTTCCTACTGATTGGGGAGGATAGACTTTGGTGGGATGAAGAAGCTGGATGTAGTTTTGGTGGGCGTCGTTTGACACAGATCCCCATGAAAGACTTCTCTGAGTCTTTCCAGTGGAGATACATTCTCTCCGCTACTCGTTTGACATTGCAGGGACAATTCTTGCGCGTACATCAGAAAGACATGAAAGTGGATGAGTATTTGCATGAGTTCACATGACTGAGCCGCTATACAGGCAGGCTGATTGAGGATGAGGAGACAAAGACACAGATTTTATGAGGGTCTTTGTGATGACTTGAGGTTGAGGCTTGTAGGATCCAAGTCCCTTGGATTTCGTACTCTGGTAGAGACGGCAAGAACTTTGGAGATGGATGGTGTGTTAGAACTCCTAGTTAAAGTGGTGTTGCTGCTTTCTGCAACTACTACGAGATCCTATCTTCTAATGTAGCTGAGCGTATGTCTTTCGAGGGTGTGAGCTTTTGTTGTGTAAAGGATGGGACTTGCGGATATTTCTATCTTGGTTGGCTCATCAGTGCTTGTCTAATGAGTAAATGGTAGCTGCTTCTGAAGACTTGGGAGGATGGTAGCAAAACTTTGAAGACCCTTAACTTCATGACCTTTTGGATTTCTCATGTTTTTAGAGTGGGAAACAGACTAGCTAACACTTGTACGAACTTTAGTGTTTCTAGGCGATGTAATGTTAATTTTCCTGGTGAACATATATCATCTGATATTAGGGGTGTGCTTAGAGGGAGTGCTTAGCCTCTCTGAGGATGTTATTCAAACCTCTATAGATGGTATGTAGGTTGCTTTTCTTTTTGTTGTGAATGTGGGGTGTGTTCTTATTCATATCTTTTTGTTTTATATTTATAAAGTTAACTAGCATGATGGATGAGGGCCATGATTCTCTCCCTCTGTCTACTAGTGTTCCAAAAAAGTGTGGGTCATGATTTCCTTTCCATGCAGAATTTTCACCACCTTTGTTTTCCATGTTTCTTAAGTCTTTGTAACCTCCACCAAATTATGAGAAGTGCCAGTCAACATAAATATTTTTTACTTATTATTGCAGAAATTTTCTTACCACTCTATTTGTATCTTACCCTTTATAGGATTGTGGGTATGGGTGGCATTGGGGATTCACTTTTGCTGGTTTCTTTCTGTGGAGCTTGCACATTTTTGACAGCGATATCATTAAGTGCAATTGCTACAAATGGGGCAATGAAGGTATCTTTTTTTCCCTTCTATGTATCAGGCAGCTTTATAAATCCTTATTTTTCATTCATTTCTGGTGGTTGTTGGATGAGCTGTCGACTCTAGATTGTGCAGTTAAAAGTTCATATTTGTCCAATCAGATATTGATTATGAAAAGTTCATCTGGGAACTTGTTGACATGAAAATTGGCACACATTTATTTTAAAGAATTACGATCAATTTTACTATGTTCGTGAAAAGGAAATTAAATTTGTTGACCCCATTCATTCCAAAAATGTGAACAAGTTATTTTCTAGCTGCATACATTCATGAGTATTAGTATGTTCTTTTTGCACTTGTGTTATTCAAAATGGTCTAGGTGCTCAGTTGAACATGTACTGTTACACTTGTTCATATTCTCCATTTTCTTGCAGGGTGGGGGTCCATATTATCTGATTGGACGTGCCCTTGGTCCAGAAGTGGGCGTTAGTATTGGTTTATGCTTTTTCCTTGGGAATGCTGTTGCTGGAGCTCTGTAAGTGTTTTAATACTGTCTCATATAGTTATGTTTTAGCGGTAGCATTCTAGGGAGGAACACAAATTTATGGGAACGTGCATCAAGGCATCGATGCCTAAAATTGTAGAGAAAGGCACATTGTTAGGAACGAAGTGGGAGGGAGAGAGAGATCTAGAGAAATAGAGAGAAACTAGGGTTTGAAGGAGAAGGAGAGAATTACCTGAAAATATTCTTGCATAAACCATCCAAAAGGGGGTTCCGGGCTATTTATACCCGGAACCAAGGGGGGCCGGCCAAAGAGGGCTGGCCGGCCAAAGAGGGCTGGCCGGCCCCAATAGGGGCTGAATTGGTTTGGTTCAACCCCGAATAGCCGATATTTAGAGAGTGGGGGCTGAACCAGTTGGTTCAACCCCGTTGCCGCCTTCTTCCTGTCGTTGCCGACGCTTGTATTGTCTCCCAAATAGCCGCGACTCGGCCCCGGGCGTAACATTCCCTTCCCCATCAAGAACCAGCTTGTCCTCAAGGTGGTAGTCGGGATAAAGCTCCTTGAAATCCAGCAGATTAACCCAAGAATTATGTGCCGCCGATAAATTCTTCCACTTGACCAACAGCTCTGGACGGTACTCCGCACCTCGCCGCTTCCACTTGAGCAGCAGCACATCCTCAGGAAGTTGGCGAAGTTCGCCCGCACCGGTGACCTCAGGCAACAGAGCACTTGGCTGCACATTGGCACCCACCTTCTGCTGGAGCAATGAGACATGAAACGTCGGGTGAATGCGAGAACCCGTAGGAAGATCCAGCTTGTAAGCCACCGGCCCCACCCTGCTGAGAATACGAAAGGGGCCGTAATAGCGAGGAGATAACTTCTGGTTGAATCGGCGTGCTACAGACAGTTGACGGTACGGTTGGAGCTTGAGAAAGACTTCATCACCAACTGCAAATTCCCTCTCCTTGCGATGCTTGTCGTCCTGGAGCTTCATACGGTCCTGGGCAAGGCGGAGGTTGTCGCGTAGTGTCACCATCATACGATCCCGATCCCGAAGAGCCCGATCAACTGCGGGCAAAGCCGTGCTGCCCGGCTCATAGCTGCTCAGAGTCGTCGGAGGACGGTCGTAAACAATCTCAAAGGGGCTCATCCTGCTGGCCGAATGATAAGACGTGTTGTAACAATACTCTGCCCAGTGCAACCAATCGGGCCATGTGCGGGGCTCGTCCATCACAAAGCAACGCAAGTATGTCTTGAGGCCCCGGTTTAAAACCTCCGTCTGCCCATCAGACTGGGGGTGGTGTGTCGTGCTGAAGCGTAAACACGTCCCCTGCAAACGAAACAGCTCCTGCCAAAAATGACTCACAAAGGTCGGTTCCCGATCAGAAATAACAACACGAGGAAGACCATGCAAGCGAATAATCTCCCGAACAAAAAGTGCGGCTACCGACTCGCCGGTATAAGGGTGACTCAAAGCTAGAAAATGCCCGTACTTGGAGAGTTTGTCCACAACCACCAAAATCACTGATTTACCCTGAGACTTGGGCAATCCGTCGATGAAATTCATGGAAACGGTGTCCCAAATCTGCTGCGGAATCTCCAAAGGAACAAGCAGTCCAGCTGGAGAAGTCGTCTCGTACTTCTGCCGTTGGCAGATTTCACACTGTCGTACAAACTCCTGTATGTCTCGCCGCATTCCGGTCCAAAAGACATTGACTCTGACCCTCTGAAGGGCACGAAGCACACCTGCATTCCCGCCCGCAGGTGAAGAGTGAAACTCATGCATCATGATAGTCTTCCAAGCTGAATCTGGAGGAATAACCACCCAGCCCTGATGGTAAAGACGACCATTCTGAAGATGATAACCGGCTTCCACGGTCTCGCCACGCTGCAAGGCCTCCACTAATGGACGTAGCGTGGAAGTACGCATAACTTCCTCCTGTATCTCATCCAAGGAGTCAACAAGTGGCCCGGTGATGTGAGCAACAGTAGCTTCAGGGAGGCGCGAGAGAGCGTCTGCTACTACGTTCTCTTTGCCCTGCCGATAGGTAATCTCATAATCATAACCCAAGAGCTTAGTAACCCATTTCTGTTGAAGGGGCGAAGACACCCGCTGGTCCAGGAAATGCTTCAAACTCTGATGGTCAGTGCGTATCTTAAAATGCCGGCCAAGCAGGTATGACCGCCACAGTGCCACAGTGTGGATGATGGCCAACAGTTCCTTCTCATAAGCAGACATCCCCAATGTCCGTGGGGCGAGGGCCTTGCTGTAGAAAGCCAACGGTCGCCCCTCTTGCATCAAAACGGCCCCGATGCCCACACCCGATGCATCCGTCTCGAGCACAAACTCCTTCGTGAAATCAGGTAAAGCGAGGACCGGAGTGGTGGTCATAGCCCGCTTGAGCGCCTGAAATGCCTCCTCAGCCTCCCCTTGCCAAGAGAAGGCGTCCTTCTGCAACAATTGAGTCAATGGCCGAGCAATCTTCCCATAATCTTTCACAAACCGCCGGTAATACCCAGTCAACCCGAGGAATCCCCGTAGTGCTCGAACTGTAAGTGGTCGTGGCCATGAAACCATACTCTGAATTTTCCGAGGGTCGGCTCTGACGCCGTCACCGGAAACCAAATGTCCCAAATATTCAACCTCCTTCTGACCAAAGGAGCACTTGGAGCGCTTGACGTAGAGTTTGTGTTGACGGAGAATGACGAGGACCTGCTCCACATGGCCCACATGATCCTCCCAATTGGCGCTGTAGATCAGAATATCATCAAAGAAGATCAACACAAATTTGCGGAGGAGTTCTCGGAAGATCTCATTCATATTTGCCTGAAAAGTGGACGGCCCGCCGGTCAACCCATTGGCCATGACTAGGAACTCGTAGTGGCCATCATGTGTCCGGAAGGCTGTCTTGTGGATGTCCTCCTCCCGCATCCGAATCTGGTAATAGCCGGAACGTAATTCCAGCTTGGTGAATACGAATGCCCCATGTAACTCATCCGACAACTCCTCCACTAGAGGGATTGGGAATTTATCCTTCACCGTGATACTGTTCAGAGCTCGATAATCAACAC
Organism: Dactylorhiza incarnata; assembly: GCA_033032865.1. Classification (NCBI taxonomy): domain Eukaryota; kingdom Viridiplantae; phylum Streptophyta; class Magnoliopsida; order Asparagales; family Orchidaceae; genus Dactylorhiza; species Dactylorhiza incarnata. Next base: position 2,729,946 of record JAWHQI010000337.1, read on the forward strand.
AGAACCGCCCACGACCCATCCTTCTTTTTCACTAGAATGATCGGCGCTGAAAAGGAACTAATACTGGGACGGATAATTCCCGCATCCAACATCTCCCGAACACTACGCCCGATCTCTGCCTTCTGAATATGCGGATAACGATAGAGTCGAACATTGATTGGCTCTGTCCCCGCCTTAAGCTGGATCTGATGATCCCGGAACCTCGTGGGTGGTAGTGTGCGGGGCTCCTGGAAAACGTCAGCATACTCTTCAAGAAGAGTCCGTAACTGGATCGGTACCTCCGACTCGCCCGTAGTCGATGCCTGAATCGCCATAAGTACTGCCATCAGATTGCCTTCCTCTCCCAGCCGCTGCATGCTACGTAGAGAGATCTCCTTGATCGGCGATGATTTGAGACCCCGCAGGCAAAATTGTTTCCCGGTCTGGTGGAATTCCATAGTCATGTGCTCCCAATCAAATGTGACCCGGCGCAACTGTCGTAGCCAATGAACTCCCAAGACCATGTCAGAGCCCCGGATCGGCAAGAGATATATGTCGGTGTAACCCGTATATCTTTGCATCCGAAGCGCCACACCCTTCAGCACCCCTTCACACTGTAACTTGCTTCCATCCGCTACCATAACCTGGAAGGCAGACCCGGTATCCACAATGTGTCCAACGCGCCGCGCTACCGCAAGGTGAATGAAATTGTGGGTGCTCCCACTATCCACCAAAATGGTGATCTTCTCTTGATTCAACCAGCCTGTAAGCCTCATGGTGAGTGGCGGACTGCACCCCTCCAGAGCATGTAGAGACACCCCGAGTTCACTCAAATCCAACCCCCCGTCCAATTCCTCCTCAGGCACCGTTTCCCCTTCCTCATCCTCTTGCAAGATGAATACTTGTATTTTCTGACACTTATGGCCCGGTGTGAATTTCTCGTCGCAATTGAAACACAGGCCCTTCTCCTTCCTGGCTGCAAGCTCACTCCAAGAAAGTCGTGTCACTGTCGGCTTGCTACCAGTTGGCGGATCCCGCCGTGCTACTGTTGGTGCCGCGGGTGGCCTTCCCACAACTCGAGCTCTCTGTCTATTGAACCGTTCCTCCTGAATGCGTGCCAACGTAATGGCGTGGTTCAGTGTACGGGGCATGTGCGACTGCACCTCATCACGTAGATGCTCCTTGAGTCCCGACACAAAACAGCTGAGCAGCGTGCGCTCCCCCCATTGCACCCGGTTGGCCAACTTCTTGAACTCGGTGCGGTACTCCATCACAGTTCCCTTTTGTCGAAGTTTCTGCAAAAGAGCCTCGAAATCCTCGAACTCAAGTGGCCCAAATCGGGCTGTAAAGCCCTCCACAAATTCTGCCCACGGCACAAAGTCGCGCCCCCGTAGGAACCACTGTGCCCACTGAAATGCGTCGTCCTCCAAATGGAACGAAGCTAACTTGACCCACTGCCCCTCCGACACATCCTGATAGCTAAAGTAAAGTTCCGCCTTTTGTACCCATTCCAGTGCGTCCCCCCCACTAAAACGGGGAAAATTTATGCGTGTTAATTTTGGAGGAAGGTACGCCCGCGGTGCGCCTGCTCCCCTCCACCCTTGATCGTATCCGGCACCCGGATATCCTTGTTGATACATTGGTCCCCATGGAGGATGCTGTCCGATCCCAGGAGCCCCTGGTCCGATACCTCCGACTGCTCCAAATCCCCGGGGGTGAGGAAGAAGACCCCCCATGCCTCCTGGAGGGACAACCGCCTGCACTGGAGGCCGACCGAGCCCCATCGGGTCCTCCCCAGTTCGCCGCCACGCGTTGCCGCCTCCTCCGAAGTCGCCAGGGCCACAACGGCCTGTCCCGATGTCGCCAGGGCCACAGCGGCCCATCCCGATGTCGCCCGAGCCGGAACGGCCCGCTCCGATGTCGCCAGGGCCACAACGGCCCGTTCCGCTGTCGCCAGGGGCGTATCGGCCTGTTCCGATGTCGCCAGCCCCCGCACGGCCCCCGCCGAAGGCACCATAGCCTCCCGATCCCGATCCAGTCCAGTGCGTCCGGCCCCGATCTGCTCCTGTCGTCGCCGCTACCGCCGACATGAGCCCTCCCGTGGCCGCTTCCACCAGAACCGGCGCCGATGGGTGAGATCCGGCGGTTTCGGAAGCCGGGTTCGTAGATCCGCCATTCTCGCCGGCTGCCGGACTCTTCCCCTTCAGATTTTGCGCTAATAGGGCCTTGATCTCTTCCATGCTAGCCTCGATTCGCTCTTCCAAACGTTGCGTAGACGTTCTCATACTCTCCTCGATGGACGCCACCGAATCTGATAGCCCAACGAAGTTTTCTTCTAGGGCTTCCAGACGAGAAGCCTCTTCTTGCGTGCGAGTGGTAACCATGACGAAGGAAAGTGCTCTGATACCAAATGTTAGGAACGAAGTGGGAGGGAGAGAGAGATCTAGAGAAATAGAGAGAAACTAGGGTTTGAAGGAGAAGAAGGAGAGAATTACCTGGAAATATTCTTGCATAAACCATCCAAAAGGGGGTTCCGGGCTATTTATACCCGGAACCAAGGGGGGCCGGCCAAAGAGGGCTGGCCGGCCCCAATAGGGGCTGAACCGGTTTGGTTCAGCCCCCAATAGCCGATATTTGGAGAGTGGGGGCTGAACCAGATGGTTCAGCCCCGTTGCCGCCATCTTTCTGTCGTTGCCGACGCTTGTATTGTCTCCCAAATAGCCGCGACTCGGCCCCGTGCGTAACACACATTTTGTCACCAACATTTGTCAAATCGGGCACTAACTTATTTAAGTATTATAATGAAAATTAATGGTGCACTTCTATATTATATAGGGAGCTGATACCCGTGTCATATTCAATGCAATGCGCTAGAGTTGCATAAGATCAGAGTTCGTCCACATGCATGCCATAGTATGTATCTGTCTCATAAACTAGTAAACGAGGTAATATGATTTATCAAACATGTATTTACTACGAACTGAGAAAGTGTTCGAGACGTGTAAGATAGAAAGTAAAAAAAAGAGAATCAAAGAGAGTTTGATTTTTAATTTTTTGTAATGGATGGAGAGGATAAAAGAAATTAAAGAATACGGTTTTACAAATGAAATTACTTTTATTTTGACCCTGTAGCCAGAACAGTGAAAAGAAAGATAAAGGAGGAGATTTTAGTAAAGAAGGGTTCAAACCATCTAGTAAGCAGTAGCGTCTTAACATGGACATAATTAAAACCTTTGATCTCTATTCAATTAGTTTTTAAGGTCCTTTTCCTTTAAATTTCAGATCAATATCATTGATATTGATCTACAATCTATGGCAAACTTGTTCATCTAATTTAATTGTTTTGTAAGACTATTGGACAGTATACAAATGAGATAAAGAAAGGCCCGTCTTGTGATTACCCTCACTAAATACTACTCTATAAAATTTAATGCAATGAAATTCATTGTGATAATTCTAAATGTCATACTTGCTAAAACATCAATGTCCGTCCACATCATGCATATTATGTACTTTGAAATTGACTCAGCTAAATCATTGATCATTCTTTTTAATGTATATACATATATTGACTCCACATCCCTTGATGATTTTTCCTAAAATTGTATCTTCAATGATTTTCTTATTTTTGTTTTTTATGAATATTGGACCATAAATAAACTAGATAAAAATGGACGGCTTGTAATTCCCCCCACTAAATAATACTCTACAAATAAAAATAAAAAAATTTGTTGAGGTAGTTCTAAATGTTGCCAAGACATCAATGGCCATCTGCATCATGCAAATTTTTATCTATATTATTTAATAAAAAGTTAGTTGTTGAATAGTAATTGTCGCGGACGATTGCGTATCCGGGTTTTGGAACCTGAGCGTGATTGCAGCTTCATTTTTTTGTAAACAATGAAGGGGAGCCTTGGCGTACTAGTTAAGGTGTTGTCGTGTGACCTTGAGGTCACGGGTTCGAGTCCTGGAAGCAACCTCTTGCAAAAATGCAGGGTAAGGTTTGTCTACATTTCATCCTTGTAGTGGGATCCTTCCCCGGACCCTCGCTGCGCGGTGGTGCTTTGTGCACCGGGCTGCCCATTTGTTTCTTAAACAATCACACACACACACACACACACACATATATATATATATATATAATTTATAGATTATATTGGTATGCAGAAGTTAGGCGGATGAACAATGGAGCGGGTCCACTGTTCATCCTCCAACTAATAGATATCTATATTTTTATATAATATATATTATAATTTATAATAATATAAGATAAAAATGTTATTATATATAATATATGTTATAATCTATTATATAAAATGTTATTATATTTACAAGAGACGGTGCACGGGGACCCTCTGTGCGGCTACGACAATATCCCAACACGACGATGCTCCCGCCACTGACAGCCCCCCGGTGCGCAGTATCCGGTTGTTGCTTAAAGTTCTAATGCGCTCTGGGGGGGGGGGCTGCGAGTGGCTGGAGCACCATCGCGTCGGGGCAATGCCGTAGCCGGGTACTGTCGCGGACACACGAGGAGCCATCGTGCAGTCTCGCGTATTCTAAAAATGACTCATCTGAATCATTGATCATTTTTTATAACACACACACACGCACAATCTAACGCACACACAAGCTAACACCCCCTGGTGAGACTAAGGTAGCTTGACATTCAACGCCCCCTTCAAGCTAGCACCATAAGCATCCATCATTCCAAGCCTGAGAGAGAACGTGTGAAGGGTTTTACCAGAAATAGCTTTCGTGGACATATCAGCAAGTTGGTCCCCAGAAGGCACAAACACAATAGTAATGGTTTGGTTCTGAATTTTTGCCCGCACAAAATGTCAATTGATTTCTATATGTTTAGTCCTCTCGCGAAAGACATGATTGTTGGCAATGTGGATAACAGCTTGATTATCACAGTGCAAGTTTATGGCCTCCAGGACTGGGAAACCCCATATCACCCAAAATAGATTTAACTCATATCAACTCACATGTTGCCATGGTAATGACTCAATATTCTGCTTCAGCAGAGGATCGGGAAATAACATTCTGCTTCGTACTCCTCCAGGAAATAAGATTTCCACCCACGAAGATAGAATATCCACTCGTAGTTCTTCTATCAGAGGAGGAACTAACCCAATCAACATCACAGTAGACGTGAACTTTAAGATGACCATGATTTTGATGAATGATACCTTTTCCAGGGTCCTTTTTTAGATACTTAAGGATCCGAAGAGCAACATGATAGTGATTAACTTTAGGACTGTGCATAAATTGTCTTATCAACCCAACCGCAAATGAGATGTCAGGTTTGGTGATAGTTAGCTAAATTAACCTCCCCATAATGCGTTGAAAGTCCAACTTTCTTTCAAGATCAGGGGAATCATCTTTGTGGATATCAATATTAGCATCCACGGGACTATTCACAGGTTTCACTCCCAAATATCCAGTGTTACTGAGAAGATCCAAGACATATTTTCGTTGGAAGATTATAATCTTCCCCGAAGATCTAGCAATCTAAATTCCAAGGAAATATCGAAGGAGACTCAAATCTTTAATTTCAAAAGCAGAGGTCAATTCTCTTTTCACAAGAGCAATGTGTTGAGTATCAGTTTTGGTGATAATGATATCATCTACGTTGACAATAAGAATATCAGTACATTGCTTCTTTTTGTAGATAAAGACTGAGTTATCATAAGTACAACGAGAGAAATCCAAACTCAAGAGTTTGACATTTAGCTTTTCAAACTAGGCCCGGGGCGATTGTTTATAGCTATACAAATCTGTTAGGGGTAAGGCCTAACCCGTACCGGTGGGCAATACCAGCTGCTCAAATACCGCACCGCGCGAAGCAGTCCACGGCAATGATCCATAGTGGCCCCCAATCCGGAGCCCCTAACAGGGCCGCGGCCCCCACACCCCAACCCGTCTCCTCAACTAGTTTAATTGAGGCGGGTTGTTGAGGCTGGGATTCGATCCCCAGACCTCCTTGATAAGGAGCCTTCAACACGGCTCTCATCACCAACTGAGCCGCGGCTTAGTTGGTGATGAGAGCCGTGTTGAAGGCTCCTTATCAAGGAGGTCTGGGGATCGAATCCCAGCCTCAACAACCCGCCTCAATTAAACTGGTTGAGGAGACGGGTTGGGGTGTGGGGGCTGCGGCCCTGTTAGGGGCTCCGGATTGGGGGCCACTATGGATCATTGCCGTGGACTGCTTCGCGCGGTGCGGTATTTGAGCAGCTGGTATTGCCCACCGGTACGGGTTAGGCCTTACCCCTAACATAAAAGTGCACTTTTATTTGTAACGACCCAGGCCCGACTCGTCAACACGAGATCCAGCGGGACCCAGCCAGGCCGCTACCGGGCTGCAGCCCAAGCACCCCAAAGCCTCTCCGCGCCACTATTTCTCAGCAACGACGCATTGTTGAGGCTGGGTCTTGAACCCGCAACCTCCTTGATAAGGAGTTTTCAAACCACTCCTCATCACCAATTGAGCTGCACTTTTATGTTAGGGGTAAGGCCTAACCCGTACCGGTGGGCAATACCAGCTGCTCAAATACCGCACCGCGCGAAGCAGTCCACGACAATGATCCATAGTGGCCCCCAATCCGGAGCCCCTAACAGGGCCGCGGCCCCCACACCCCAACCCGTCTCCTCAACCAGTTTAATTGAGGCGGGTTGTTGAGGCTGGGATTCGATCCCCAGACCTCCTTGATAAGGAGCCTTCAACACGGCTCTCAAAATGTTATGAACGAAGTTCTAAACGAGGGGGAAAAGAGCGAGAAAAGCTAAAGACGGCTAGAGGAAATTAGGGTTAGGAGGAGGAAGAAGAGGAATACCTTGATAGTCAATAACATAAGAACCAAAAGAGGGGGTCCGGGTATATTAATACCGGACCCCGGACCGGCCAGCAAGGGGCCGGCCGGCCCAATGGGGCTGAACCGAAATCGGTTCAGCCCCCTTTGGCCGATATCAGCAAGAGGGGGCTGAACCGCTTGGTTCAGCCCCGTTGTCGCCTTCGCCGTGCCTTTGCCTCCGCTTGTACTGACGCCCAAATAGACGGGCCTCGTCCGGGGGCGTAACATTCCCCTCCCCATCAAGAACCAGCTTGTCCCCAAGCTGGTAGTCGGGGTAGAGCTCTCGAAACTCCAGCAGGTCGACCCAAGTATTATGGTCGGAAGAAAGATCCTTCCACTTGACCAACAGCTCTGGACAGTACGCCGTGCCACGACGCTTCCACTTGACCACCAAAACATCTTCAGGAATTGGGCGCAGCTCGCCCCCAGTAGCAGCTTCAGGCAACACCGAACTTGCCTGAACAGCATCGCCAATCTTCCGTTTCAGTAAGGAGACATGAAAGGTGGGGTGAATCCTCGACCCCTCCGGTAAAGATAAAGTGTAAGCGACGGGTCCGACCCGCCGAGTGATCCGGAAGGGACCATAGTAACGGGGTGCCAACTTCTGATTTGTCCGCTGGGCGACGGACAGCTGTCGATAGGGACGAAGTTTGAGAAAAACCTCATCCCCCACCTGAAACTCTCGCTCCGTCCGATGCCTATCCGCCTGAGCCTTCATCCGATCCTGAGCTGCCCGTAGATTCTCCCGCAAGGTGGCTAGCGTGCGGTCGCGATCGCGGAGGGCGCGGTCAACAGCGGCCACCGCGGTGCTACCCGGCTCGTAACTGCTCAGAGATGGTGGCGGTCGACCGTACACCACCTCAAATGGGGTTAACTTGCTCGCCGAGTGATAGGACGTGTTGAAGCAGTACTCAGCCCAATGTAGCCAACTCGTCCAGGTACGGGGCTCCTCCATAACGAAGCAGCGGAGATATGTCTCCACGCTCCGATTCACGACCTCCGTCTGGCCGTCCGTCTGCGGGTGGTGCGCTGTGCTGAAGCGCAAAGAAGTCCCCTGTAAGCGAAAAAGCTCCCGCCAGAAATTGCCAACAAAAGTAGGATCCCGATCCGAAATAATCGCCCGAGGGACGCCATGTAAGCGTACAATCTCCCGAACAAACAAAATAGCCACGGACTCCCCAGTGTACGGGTGGCTCAGGGCGAGGAAGTGACAGTACTTGGACAACTTGTCCACAACCACCAAAATAACCGACTTACCCTTCGAACGCGGTAGCCCGTCAATAAAATCCATGGAGACCGTATCCCAGACCTGGTGTGGAATTTCTAGGGGAGTAAGAAGCCCGGCAGGAGAAGTGGTCTCATACTTCTGCCGCTGACAAACATCACATTGGCGAACAAACGCCTGTATATCCTTCCGCATGCCCTTCCAAAACACATTAGCCCTGGCCCGCTGCAAAGTGCGGAGAACCCCAGCGTGGCCTCCCGTCGGTGTAGAATGGAACTCGTGCATCATTACCGTACGCCAAGTGGACTGAGAAGGTATGACCACCCGACCGTGGTAGTAGAGACGATCCTGCTGCAAATGATAGCCGGGGGTGGTCGCCCGGTCAGACCGCAAGTCCTCCAGAATAACGCGTAACTCAGGATCCCGCAGCACTTCCTCTTGAATCTCATCCAAAGACTCGAGCCGCGGTACTGATATGCTGGCCAACGCTCCCTCAGGCAACCTGGAAAGAGCATCCGCAACCAGATTATCTTTCCCTTGCCGATAGACAATCTCGTAGTCGTACCCCAAGAGTTTGGTAACCCACTTCTGTTGAAGAGGGGAAGAGACCCGCTGATCCAAGAAATGCTTCAAGCTCTGATGGTCTGTCTTGATTTTAAAATGGCGGTCCAGCAGGTATGGCCTCCAGAGTGTCACCGCATGAATAATGGCCAGCATCTCCTTCTCATACGCCGAGAGGCCCAATGTCCTGGGAGCCAATGCTTTGCTGTAGAAAGCAATCGGCCGCCCCTCCTGCATCAAGACGGCTCCCAGCCCAACTCCGGAGGCGTTCGTTTCCACGACGAACTCCTTGGTGAAATCCGGAAGTGCAAGGACCGGGGTAGTCGTCATCGCCAGCTTGAGTGCCTGAAAAGCCGCCTCTGCCTCATCGTGCCAAGAAAAGGCATCCTTTTGTAAGAGCTGTGTCAGTGGACGTGCGAGCTTCCCATAGTCACGCACGAAGCGCCTGTAGTAGCCTGTGAGGCCCAAGAAGCCCCGTAAGGCCCGAATGGTCTGGGGCTGCGGCCACGAGACCATACTAGCAATCTTCTTCGGGTCTGCCTTAACCCCTTCCGCGGAGACCAGATGGCCTAAATATTCAACCTCTTCCTGTCCAAAAGAGCACTTCGACCGTTTAGCAAATAACCGGTGTTTACGTAGGATGGAGAATACCTGGGCAAGATGGTCCACGTGCTCCTCCCATATCCGACTGTAAATCAAAATGTCATCGAAGAAAATTAACACGAAGCGACGAAGAAGCGCCCGGAAGATTTCATTCATATTGGCCTGAAAGGTGGATGGACCACCGGTCAATCCGTTGGCCATCACTAGGAACTCGTAGTGACCATCGTGGGTCCTGAAAGCCGTCTTGTGGACGTCGTCCTCCTTCATCAGAATCTGGTAGTATCCCGACCGCAGGTCCAATTTAGTATACCGGGTCGCACCCTGTAACTCATCCAACAGCTCCTCTATCAGTGGGATCGGAAACTTATCCTTCAGCGTAATACTGTTGAGGGCCCGGTAGTCAACACAGAACCTCCATGATCCATCCTTCTTCTTGACTAGGATAATAGGTGCCGAAAAGGAACTCGTGCTGGGTCGGATGATGCCAGCGTCGAGCATCTCCAGAACACTGCGCTCGATCTCTGCCTTCTGCATATGTGGATATCTGTAAGGTCGTACATTTGTCGGCTCTGCTCCAGTCTTGAGCACAATCTGATGATCGCGGAATCGTGATGGCGGAAGTGTATGCGGCTCCTGGAAGATGTCGGCATATTCTTCAACCAACGGCTGCAACTGGAGAGGTACCTCCCCTTGCCCGTGCTCGTCTGACCGCACCCCAAGAAGAACGGCCATTAGACTTCCTGTCTCTCCAAGCTGTTGTAGGCTGCGAAGACCAATTTCCTTCACGGGCGCTGATGTGATACCCTTCAAGCAAAACTGGTGCCCACCTTGCAGGAACTCCATCGTCATCTGATCCCAATCAAAAGTAACCCTCCGTAATTGTCGTAGCCACTGGACCCCCAGAACCATGTCTGACCCCCGAATGGGTAAGAGGTAGATATCTGTGCGGCCCACGTAGCCCTGCATCCGCAACTCCACTCCCCGCAGAACACCCTGGCACTGTAACTTACTGCCATCTGCTACCATGACTTGGAAGGCAGCCCCAGTATCCACCATGTGCCCCACCCGCTGAGCGACCTCCGGATGAATGAAATTGTGAGTGCTCCCGCTGTCCACCAGGATGGTCACCCGCTCCCGTTGGACCCTTCCCCCGAGCCGCATAGTGAGTGGTGGGGGGCTACACCCCTCCATGGCATGCACCGAAACACCAAGCTCCGTCAGGTCCAAGTCCCCTTCCAAATTCGGCTGCTCCTCCGAACTCAACTCGCCCTCCTCCTCCTGGTGTAGCATAAACACCTGGACCTTCTGACATTTGTGACCCGGCGTGAATTTCTCATCGCAGTTGAAACAAAGTCCCTTCTCCTTCCGTGCCTGTAACTCGCCCCACGAAAGTCGTGTCACCGTCGGTTTCCCGGCTCCCGCCGGCTCTCTCCGGGCTGGTGCCGGCGTGGCAGCAGTCCTTCCTGAGTTGCGGGTCCGTTGCCTGTTGAACCGCTCCTCGTGGATGCGGGCCAAACTAATGGCGTGGTTCAGACTTCGTGGCATGTAAGCATGAATCTCATCCCGCAAATGTTCCTTCAAGCCCGACACAAAACAGCTCTGAAGTGTCTTCTCCTCCCAGTGTACTTGGTTTGCCAGTTTCTCAAACTCAGTTCGGTATTCTGTTACCGTCCCCTTCTGTTGCAGCTTCTGCAGAGTGGCCTCTACATTCTCGTACTCCAAAGGCCCGAACCGAGCCGTAAACCCCTCCACAAAATCCGTCCATGGCACAAAGTCTCTGTCTCGGAGGAACACTGAGTCCACTGGAATGCGTCACCCTCCAGATGGAAGGACGCCAATTGTACCCACTGCGCTGCCGGAACATCCTGATAATTAAAGAATAATTCGGCCTTGTGAATCCATTCCAACGCGTCCCCTCCGTGAAAAGTTGGAAAATTCATACGCGTTAATTTCGGAGGGAGATACGCCCTTGGTGCGCCTTGTCCCCGCCATCCTTGATCATAACCCGCACCCGGGTGGACTTGATGTTGTCCGATCCACGGTGCTCCCGGTCCCATATGGCCGCCGCCGTATCCACCCGGCCTAGGGTTCGGTAGGAGTCCCCCCGCACCTCCCGGAGGAAACCCCGTCGCCGCCGCCCGACCAAAAGCGGCCATGTTGCCGCCGCCAACCTCGCCGAACCCTCCAGGTGGCCCACCGAAGTCGCCGTGGCCGATTCGTCCCTGTCCGACCCCGCCATAGCCGGATCGGCCCCACCCGAGATCGCCCGGGCCGCAGAAACCCCCGCCCGAGTCGCACGCTGCTCCGCCGCCGCCGCCGCCTGTTGCAGCCCCGATCCCGCCCGCGCGGCTTCCGCCGGCCTCGCCCGAGCCTCCTGGCTGCTGTACCGGCCCGATCCAGGGACTACGCCCCTATCCCGCTCCTCCTTGGAGGCCCGGCGGAATTTTCGGGTGATATCCTGAGTTATCGGACCCCGGATGCACCGATCCGCCGTTCTCATCGGCCGCCGACCCTTTTCCTCTCAGATTTTGCACCAAGAGTGCTTTGATTTCATCCATGCGAGCGTCCATGCGTTCTTCCATTGATGTCTTCATGTGTTCCATCGAATCGGACAACCCCGCAAAATTTTCCTCTAGGGTTTCCAACCGCGAGATTTCCTCTTGCGTGCGAGTGGTAACCATGGCGGAGGAGATCCTCTGATACCAAATGTTATGAACGAAGTTCTAAAAGAGGGGGAAAAGAGCGAGAAAAGCTAAAGACGGCTAGAGGAAATTAGGGTTAGGAGGAGGAAGAAGAGGAATACCTTGATAGTCAATAACATAAGAACCAAAAGAGGGGGTCCGGGTATATTAATACCGGACCCCGGACCGGCCAGCAAGGGGCCGGCCGGCCCAATGGGGCTGAACCGAAATCGGTTCAGCCCCCTTTGGCCGATATCAGCAAGAGGGGGCTGAACCGCTTGGTTCAGCCCCGTTGTCGCCTTCGCCGTGCCTTTGCCTCCGCTTGTACTGACGCCCAAATAGACGGGCCTCGTCCGGGGGCGTAACAAAATCCTTCTTAAGAAGACATTCATGCCCTTTTAAGTACTTCCATGCCCGGCAGGGGATCATGTAGATTTCTTCCTTTAATTCACCGTGGAGAAATGCATTTTTCATATCAAGTTGATACAAGGGTCAAGACTTGCGGGCAACAATCGATAGCAGGATTCTAACTTAGTTGAGTTTAGCAATGGGCGCAAACGTCTCATGGAAGTCAATCCCATCAATCTGAATAAAGCCTTTAGCAACAAGCCTTGCTTTATATCTATCAAGAGTATCATCCTGAAGATATTTGATAGTATATATCCATTTACATCCGATGGTATGATGCCCATGAGGGATATGAACAATTTCCCAAGTATTTTGGTGTTGGAGAGCATTCATCTCTACCTCCATAGCTTTCTTTCAGTGGGGATTAGACATATCATTTGAAAAATTGTTAGGGATAAAAATAGAGGAAACTTATGCAAGATAAGATTTCAGTGATGGAGAGATAGAGTGATACCCAACATATTTATCAATAGGGTATCTGGTACGACCACTATGAATTTGGAGAGGAGAAGTCGAGAAGATGTATCTCCATGTGTGTTCTCAGTGTTTAGATCTGGCGGATTGGTGGTGGAACATGAGTATGACTCTCTTGCTCAGTTCTTCTTACACGCTTCCATTGGTAGACTTGAAGATTCTTCCTTCTGTTATAGACACGCAAACCATTTGTATACACTTTCCTTTCAACTGGAACATTCGAGCTACCAGTAGATAGAACATCTACGAGAGCGGGGAGAGATAGCATCATACAACCTTCATCTTTGTACTTTTGTTGATAAGTAACATTCTTCCCTTTTTTGGAGTAATATGGAGTGTGCTAAAAAAGGTAACATCTTTAGATATAATCCTTCTATGCAATGACGGTGAGTAACACTTATACCCCTTTTGGTTAGCAAAATATCCAACAAAGACACATTTAATAACTTGAGGACCCAATTTATCCTTATGTGGTTCCACAATATGCACAAAGACAACACATCCAAAAACTTTGTGAGGGAGAGTAAATAACGGAAAATTTGGACAGAGAAGTTTTAGAGGATACTTCCCTTCCAAAGTATCAGACGCCATCCGATTAATAAGGTAGACAGAGGTGAGAACTCCATCCCACAATCCCTTAGGGACATGCATCTCTTATAATAAACGAGTAGTTTCAATAATATGACAGTTTTTTTTCTTTATGCTACTCCATTCTGTTGAGGAGTCCCAGTGCATGAAGTTTGAAAAATAATGTCATGATCACCTAGGAACCTCTGAAGATCCCAGCCTGTAAATTCACCTCTACTGTCACTTCTAAGAATTTTAATTTGAGCATTAAACTGGGTCTGCACATAGTGATAAAATAACCGAAATATATCATACACTTCATTTTTCTTTTTCATATGTGTTGAAATAGCCCATGTATTTGGCCCATTTGGTGGCCCATTTACTCCTCTTCTTTATCTCTTTAGTCCCACATTGTATATAGGATTTCTCTCTCTCATCTCTCTCCTATAAATATGTACTCTCCTTTTTGTATACTAAGTGAATATACAAAGAAGCTTAAGCATTCTCAACATGGTATCAGAGCTAGCGGTCTCTCCCGTCTTCTGACCGCCCGCCTCAATTTTCTCGACCGCAGCCTGTGCGATCTATCTCTCTTCAAAGATCGCAGCCTCTGCGGTCTATCTCTTCCAAGACCGCAGCAAGCACCCCGCTCCACTGCAAGGTCCCCCCCCCCCCCGCCCATCGTCTGCTCTTCGTCGCTTTTTATAAGCTTCGCAGCCTGTGGGGCCCTCCGCTGATCTCACAGCCCGCACCGTCTGCTCTCCCAGCTCTGCCGAGCTCTCCCATTTTCACTGCCGACCTCCCTGCTGTTCTCGCAGACCGACGGGCTCTCTCACCATAGCGGTCTCCTCAGTCCGAAGCTTCCTCTAGTCGCGGCCCTGTCCGCGGCTTCTTATGATCGCTGATTCCTCTTGCGGCTTCTTCCAGCGCCCTCCTTTATCTAGCGACCTCTTCTAGTCGCTCAGTCCGCTAACCCTCCTACGGTCTGTCTCCAGTCCAAGCGTTCCTCTGGAGATCTCGCAGACCGCCCGAGCCCGCCAACAGCGATCTCTCAGCCCGCTAATCTCCTGCTACTCCAGACCGGTACTCCAGTCTCACAGCTCGCGCGATCTCCTCGTCAGCAGCCCGCCAGCGCTCTTCTGCGAGCTCATCTCACGCGATCTCCTACTCGCAGACCGCCAGTGCCTGCGCTTCTTCTGCGAGCTCATCTCGCCAGCGCCAGCGATCTTCTCCTCTCCATCAGCGAGCTCTTCTCAACCCCCCGCGGTCTCGGAAACCCGTGCGGCCTGCTCTCCTCAGACCGCCAGCCAGGGTCTGTTGCTCGCACGGCCTGCTCCTCTGTCCGCCAGTCCGCTGCCTCCTCTGTGCTAATGGGCTCGTCTGAGAACTCCTCGACTTTGCCTCCTGGGACCGCACGACCTGCTCCTGAGACCGCCCACCAGCACTCTCCTAGTGAGCTCCGTGATGAGCTGCGGATTACTACCATCTCCCTCTCTGGGAAGAAAAACTTCATGCCCTGGATGCACTCTGTCCGCCGCGTCCTTCAAGCCAAGGGCCTTGCTTCTCATCTCACCCAGGATCCCCCAACTCCAGTCACTGAGGAATGGCTGCGGGACGATGGCCGCGTTCAGACATGGATTCTGAACTCGCTGGATGGCGAACCTTATGAAATGTCCATGTACCTTGAGACGGCCAAAGCCATGTGGGACGAGCTCCAGTCCCTGTACTCCGAAAAAGATAGCCTCCAACGTCTGTTCGATATCATCACCGACCTACAGGCTCTGGACACCACCGGGTCTAACATGACCTCTATCGTTGCCCGTGTCAAATCTCTGGCTGAAGCATGGATCCAACATCAGCCCTCAACAAATGATCATGCTACTCAGCGGGCTTAGAAGGAGGCAGTCTGCATTGCTATGCTCATGGCCCGGGTCCCTCCTCATCTTCTGGGCCTTCGGGCTCAGATCTTGGCCTCAGCTACCACTCCGTCTCTATCAAGTGTGTGCTCCATGCTCCTCCGAGTCACACCACCTCTTGATATCACGGCACCTACCTCACCGGCCCTCCTCCAGCACGCTCCTGCTTCTCCTTCTCTTCCTCCTCCACCTACCCGGGGAGGCCGGTCTGGCACCCGGGGAAGAGGTCGGGGTGGCCGGGGGAGACCCAAGTGCTCGTTCTGCGGTCGTGATGGTCATTATGAGGCCACATGCTTCCGTAAACATGGACATCCTCCTCGTCCTACAACATCCCTTGCCACGGAAAGTCCAACCACCTCAAGCAATCCGGTGGACCTTGACGCAGTCCGCCTCCAACTCCAGCAACTCCATGGACTTCTTAGCCCTACTTCTGCATCTGTCGCTTCCGTCTCCAATGAAGGTATGACTTGTCTCTCCACTAGCCCAGGTTGGATAATGGACTCCGGCGCTACTCATCATATTACCTCGCGGCAACCGACTCAATATTTGGATACTCCTCATCCAAAGTGCATCACTGTGGCCAATGGGGATACTGTTCCCGTCTCCGGTTCTGCTGACATCTCGCTCACCTCCTCTCTTTCTCTTCGCTCGGTTCTTCATGTTCCGGGCTCCTCCTTCAATTTACTTTCCATTGGTCGTCTTACTAATGACTTGGATTGTTCTGTCACATTTAACCCCTCGTCTTTTTTGATACAGGATCGACGGACGCGGACTACCATTGGTAAAGGACGATTGCGGAACGGACTCTACCTCCTTGACGACTCTCCCACCATCCTCTCCTCTGTCTCCTCCATAGACTGGCACCGACGCCTCGGGCACCCTCCTCTACCCGTCCTCCAGAAGGCTCTCCCTGATGTACCTCTTTCTCAGTTTAAATGTGAAACTTGTATTTTCGGCAAACAGCCGCGTTCTTCTTTTCCCGCACATTGTACTCGGAGCCCGACTCCTTTTGATTTAGTGCACTCCGATATTTGGGGGCCATATAAAACTACTAGTATTTCTGGATATCGGTATTTTCTCACTTTTGTTGATGATTACTCTCGGTTAACGTGGCTATACCTGCTTCATGATCGCTCTGAGCTCCCTCGTGTCTTTAGAGCGTTTGTCCTCGAGACCCGTACGCAATTCTCCACTACCATCAAAACCTTACGCTCCGACAATGCTCGCGAATACACAAGCCACGATATCGCCACTCTATGCTCAGACTTCGGAATCATCCATCAAACATCCTGCGCTTACAACCCTCAACAAAACGGTGTGGCCGAGCGAAAGAACCATCACCTTCTCGAGGTTGCCCGCTCACTTATGCTTCACATGAACGTTCCCAAAACATATTGGAACTTCGCGGTCTCCACTGCCTGCTTCCTTATCAACCGTCTACCTTCATCCGTTCTCCATAATAAAACTCCGTTCAGCCTTCTTTTCCCTTCTACTCCAGCCTTCTCTCTCACACCCCGCACCTTTGGGTGCACCTGCTATGTCCACATCTTGGGACCCTCCACGGATAAGTTGGATCCTCGTGCTACCAAGTCCATCTTCGTCGGCTACTCTCGAACTCAGAAAGGTTACGTCTGCTACTTCCCTACAACCTGTAAAATAACGGTCTCTGCCGATGTTACCTTCTGGGAGGATCAGCCGTTCTTTTTTGATCCTGGATCCACCCGTGCACCACCACCCGCTCCGCGACCTGTCATCCCGGTCAACGACACTTCCGTTCCCGTTCCTCCATCTCCGGCTCCTGATATTGCTCCCACTCCAACCTCCATTATCTCTAAACCACCGATTATCCGAGTCTACACTCGTCAACATCCTCGTTCCGATCCGACTCCGCAGTCCGACTCGACCTCCGGTGCTCCGTGTTCTGCTGATCAGGTAACAGAATCGACTGCCCATCCTTTGGCGAATTATATGTCCTTACATCGCCTCTCACCCCACCTTCATACTCTGGCCACTTCTTTATCGTCCGTTGCAGTTCCTAACTCTGTGCAGGAGGCTCTTCAACATCCTGGCTGGCGTGCCGCAATGGAAGAAGAAATGGCCGCGTTGTGGGCAAACCAGACCTGGCAACTGGTGGATCTTCCCCCTGGCCAGAAAACTGTTGGTTGCAAATGGGTCTTTGTCATCAAGCATGCTGCGAATGGGACCATTGACCGCTTAAAAGCTCGACTGGTGGCTCGCGGCTACACCCAGCAACAAGGTTTGGACTACGACGAAACCTTCTCTCCCGTCGCCAAACTGAACACAGTACGGGTTCTTCTCTCCGTTGATGTGCACCGTCAATGACCCTTACATCAACTGGATATTAAGAACGCCTTCTTAAACGGTGATCTCACTGAAACGGTGTACATGCAGCAACCGCCCGGGTTTGAGACCACGGGGGAGTCTAGGACCCCGAAAGTCTGTCATCTTTTGCGGTCTCTCTATGGTCTCAAACAGTCTCCTCGAGCATGGTTCGACAAGCTCAGCAAGGTCCTTCGTGAAGCAGGGTTTACTCGGAGCTCGGCTGACTTCTCCATGTTTACTCGCCACCAGGCAACATGCACCGTTCTCCTTTTTGTCTATGTGGATGATATCATTATCACAGACAACGACTCAAAAGGAATTCAGGCGATCAAACAACAACTCAGCTCCGTGTTCCAAACAAAAGATCTGGGGAACCTTCATTACTTTCTGGGCCTGGAGGTAGCCAGGCGACCAGATGGCCTTGTTCTATCTCAGAGAAAGTATTGCCTCGACCTTCTTCATGATGCAGGCTACTCCGACTGCAAACCCATCAATACTCCAATGGACGCAAATCACAAGATTTGTGCTCAGTCCTCTGACACTGATCTCTTGCTTCAGAACCCAGAATACTATCGCCGTCTGGTTGGAAAACTGATCTATCTGACTGTTACAAGACCAGATATCTCCTTCGCTGTCGGTATTGTCAGCCGTTACATGCACGCCCCTCGTTCCTCTCATCTTCAGGCTGTGGAACGGATTCTCCGATATCTAAAAGCGGCTCCTGGTCAAGGCTTGGTATACAAGACCTCATCCTCAACTCCAACACTGGTGGCATACTCTGATGCTGACTATGCTGGCTCTCTGGATGATCGTCGGTCAACCAGTGGATTTTGTACGTACTTCGGAGGACATTTGATTACCTGGCGTAGCAAGAAACAAGCAGTGGTTGCGCGCTCCTCAGCAGAAGCAGAATACAGGGCAATGACATCTGTGGTCTCTGAACTTACATGGCTTGAAAGTCTTCTCACGGATCTTGGGGTAAAACTTCCTGCTCCTGCTCTTCTACTTTGCGACAGTCAGGCTGCTATACATATTGCCAAGAACCCGGTCTTTCACGAAAGAACCAAGCATATCGAGGTCGACTGCCACTTTATCCGGGAGAAAGTACAAATGAAGAAAATCGAGCTAAAACATGTCCCTGGTACTGAACAAGTTGCGGATGTCCTCACAAAGGCACTGTCCAGTACCCTCTTCTATCAATGCTTATCCAAGCTTGGCGCATACGATTTGTACGCTCCAGCTTGCGGGGGAGTGTTGAAATAGCCCATGTATTTGGCCCATTTGGTGGCCCATTTACTCCTCTTCTTTATCTCTTTAGTCCCACATTGTATATAGGATTTCTCTCTCTCATCTCTCTCCTATAAATATGTACTCTCCTTTTTGTATACTAAGTGAATATACAAAGAAGCTTAAGCATTCTCAACAATATGGAAAATCCAAGTAAAACGAGGGTTATCATCGATGAAAGAGACGAAATAGAGAAATCCATTCATAGAGCAAATAGGTGAGGCCCAAACATCAGAATGTATCAAATTAAAACATTTAACACTTCGACTACTACTAGGAGCATAATTGGTTCTACAATGTTTTTCAAATTCACAAGATTGACAGTCAATTCTGGTTTCAACCACATCTAAAGGGTTGGGAAAAGCAGACATCAAAGTCTTCAAACTGGCATGCCCAAATCTTTTATGCCACAACATCAATCGATTAGTACTTAAGGATTTTTGAGCACCAAAAACAAGATTAGTGTCCATAACATAAACACACATGACTCATGTCTACCAATTGTCTTCCCACTCGCCAGATCCTGGAAAACACAATGAGAAAAAAAGAAGGTAATAGGACAATTCAGTTGTTTAGTTAAACTGCTCACAAAAAATAAGTTGGTTGAAAATGAATGAACAATAACTACAGATTTGAAGGAGATATTAGGTGAGCTTTGGATAATCCATTTACCAGTTACATAGGCAGAAGACCCATCAACAAGTTTAGCCCTGCCAGATGCAGCAGAGACAGAAGTAATCCCACTATAAGATCCTATCATATGGTCAGAAGCTCTTAAGTCAATAATCCAGGGAGTAGTCGGCTTAATAGCAGATATATAAGTGGTTTGAACATGAGCAACGGTACGAGACATTTCTGTACCAGAAGGTCTACCAACACTAGCCTTAAGGCCATTTAACTCCTTAATTAAACTTTTATTTTCCGTTATAAGGTGACCTGTATTCTCCAATGTGCCATACATAGTCGTTAGGGGTGCAAGCGGTTCGGTTTGGATCCAAACCGAAACAAAATTGAAAAGGGTCGATTATTTATTTACCCAAACCAAACCTAAACCGATCGGTGCGGTTTAAGATGGTTTTTCGGGGCGGTTTTTCGGGGTGGTTTTCGGTTTTATTAGAAAATTTTTTAAAACACAAAACTGATATTATTATTTTTATATTATACGATGTATAAGTATAATTGAAAATTGTGATAAACTAATATTCACTTTAAATTTACTATATGCATGTTTATTTCGATCAACTTATGAGTCAAGAATATTATTTTTGACAATATTTCTAAGAGAGAAAAGCATACCATACATAAGAAAATATTAGCAAATTTTGAATATTTAAAAAAATAGTGAAACTACAGAATGAATTTAAGACAAATATTGGTATTAATTCTGAATAGTCGTGAAAATAAAATGCAAAAATTTATGTCTCATTGCTTCTCAATCATCATTCTACAACTTATCATGCATCAAATCAACATATAAATTCAATGCGTTAAATTTATTAACATACACATGTAAGCAATGCTGATATAATTGGGTCGTGAGAGTTTGAGAAAAATACTAAAAAGGCGTGAAAAAAACTTAATTCGACTTTTGTGAAGGCTGGCTATATGATTAGAGTATAGACTATAATGTATTTATGTATTATTAATTTATTTTGGTTCGGTACGGTTTTATCGGTTTTTGAAAATCGAAAACAGCTTCGAACCGAAGTAAGGGCGGTTATCCTAAATGAAAAACCGCACCTACACCGAACCGAGCGGTTCAGTGTGGATATCGGTTCGGTTTGGGCTGTTCGGTCGGTTTGGGCGGTTTTCGATTTTTCGTGCGCACCTCTAATAGTCGTTGGTGATCTCACATACCTTCCATCAGTGACACGACTCCAACCCGGAGGTGCCAAGTTGGGATGCAAGTCCCAACACTTGTCCTTCCCATGTCCCTTCTTCCCACAGTGGGGACACTTCTTACTTTTATCTTCGTGTTTTATGTTTCTAGAATTCCACTTTTTTTGTTCAACTACAAGGGCAGATTTCTCATATCCCACATGCACATCAGTATAAAGAGAGTTTATACGAATAGCTTCTCCTCAAATGTAATGGGCAACGGTCTCCAAATCTGGAACAAAATCTCTTCCTAACATTTGAACTTTTTAGAATTCAAGTTCTGAAGAAAGGCCAGAGAGCATTTCAAATACCCTGCGTTGCATAAGTTCAGTCTTGTAATCCTCAATGGTTTAAATGACCAAGTATTGATCAATTTCTGCCCACTTATGTTTCAGCTTGCTATAATACTCCTCAAAGTCATTCATACCCGTCATATGTATCTGTTCAGTTTGAAGTTGATAGATTCTTGTTAAGTCCTTTTTTTTGAATAATTTTGTTCAATTAATTCCCACATTTTCTTAGCAGCCTGACAGAATAGGAACTGACTAGCAATCTTGGATTCCATAGAGTTGACAAGCCAATTGATCACGGTAAGATTATCACCTTCCCATTCCTCATAAGAGGGGTCGGCCGTGCTTGGAGCAGGTTTGGATCCAGTAATAAACCCAAGTCTTCGACGGATCCCAATGAATATCCGCATAGACTGCGCCCATAGGAGGTAGGTTCTCTCATTCAGCTTGATGTGAGTCACGCCATGAGTAAAATCCATATTTGAACTTCCTCCGTCATAGTATTTAGGTTGATCAACAACCCCTTCAGGGGCATTAACACTCCTTGATTTACCCTCCATAAGAGCACACAGAAATAAGAACTCCCTTCAGGAAGCTTATGCACAAACAATTGGAAGTGAAAACAAAAGGATAGACAAATGCAGCAGCCGGAAGAAAAGAAGAAGCAATCGAAAGAGTTGGCACTAGATCAGAACAATTAAAGATTGAGGGGAAGACAATCTGCCCTCATCCTGCTGTGAGTCTGGTCCCTGTTAATGGAGCAGGCGGCTTTGCTGATGTAGCAACAGCCGCATGATCGAGCAGCGGGAATAGGACGAAACACCAGAGGACTCGACGACGCATAGGGACACGATCCAAGGGCTTGACAACGCATGCAACTCCTCCTCGGACCAGAAGAAAGACCCACCACTACTCGGTGAGGCTTCCCGAGGACGCAACAAGGCTCGGAACAACAATACAACGAAGGAGCGGCCAGAGATCGATCGAGGAAGACGAGAGAACCAGGGATGCGGCCGAACGATCGAGCCTTCAGGTGACATCGACGGGGGATTCACCGCCTCTGATACCATGTTAATGAGAAGAACACACCTTCTTAAGTTTTTTGGAAGAGCTCTCCCACCGTTCTTCACTTTCCAATAGACTTCCATTGTAATAATACATCAAAGCAAGAGATATAGCCCCCCCCCCCCCCCCCCCCCCCCCCCCCCCCGGTGAGATTAAGGTAGCTTGACATTCAACATGTGCGTGTGTGTTCACTTGTAATACCCAAGAAGACCCTAAGAGAATCCTCACTTCGCAACCTGTTGGGCAAGAAAGCGAGTATATCAACAAGAAGGTATTCCCCTCAATCATAATCATCATAAACACAAATATAGTTTATAAATATTTTATTTCATGATCAATGTGCTTGTACAAGGAGTCTATCAATAGTATGGACAAAATTTACATCATACATTTGCAATGTGCTTGCAACAATTTATACAATAAGATGATTCATTTCAAGAGCATTTAATTCATTAAACAAATATTATGGCAAAACTACAACACGTCACTTAACACATCAATATGAACACAAGAAACAACTACATATTAATATTGCATGATTGACAGTTAATTGAATACTATATAAATAATACTGCACATCAGCAGTAACTTTTTCTTGTTTTTTTCCGTCATAATGTGTTATATATGTTGCCAAGCTTTAGCACTCATTATATGTACGTAGCATTGAAGATACTTAAATGTTTGTTAATAAATACTGTATAAACGATGCTGCATATTATCAGTACCTCGTGTTTTCCCGTTCTAGTATGTTACTTCTGTCAAACTTTTGTACTAAATATATGTAAGTAGCATTCAAGAAACTTAAAATCTGATAATTGACTCATTAGAATGCACATTTACTACTGCAAATTGTACAGAAATTCTGCAAATTGTACTTAAAATCTGATAATTGTGCAGGCATTATGACAGTATTTTGCTTAATTTAACAATTAAAATGACAATTAATCTTCGCTGACAGAAGAAATTAATGATCAACGCCTTCCAGAATCTGCAGACTGTTAGGAAGCCATTGCATTTAAAGAAGTCTAGTAAGCATTAAGGGATAGGAAAAATATAAAGCAATTTCCGTGTACTTGTTTATGTTAGGTCTTTATTCTATATCATCCTCTTGGTCATATGATGAATGTTATAATTGCTAGAGGAACCATTGTACTCTTTAGCTTCAAATAGATCCATGATTTTTTTTCAGTTATGTACTGGGAGCTGTGGAAACATTCTTAGATGCTGTACCAAGTGCTGGATTTTTCAGAGGTAAACTTATTTCAAATATTCTCTTAATTTTTTCTGTAATACAACAATATTGAACGGTCCGGGATATATGTAATCTTATTCTATTTCATCTTCAAGAATTACTTTGATCTAACAAAAGTAAACACTTTTCTCACTTTGAAAGTAGCAGGTGCTATTCTGCGTTACATTTTCTCAAAATTTGATGTGTTTAGTTTGCATATAATTTTATAAAATATAATTTTAATAAAAAGAAATAGATGTCATTGTAAACAGGGTTTCCTTTTGTGGCATTTATATGTATCTGAGTGTCAATAGGTGAAATGCTAATGGTTTCATTAAATTTGGTTATAAGGAGGGTGTATATAGGATACCTTTGTTTAAGAAACTAATAATGTACTCTTCATATGTTTTGTTGATGCAGTGAGTTGATTTTATAACAAGCATTGTAGAAACTTGGATAAAGTTTATTTTATTTCGTTCATAAAATTTTTGTAAGTTATATCACTTTATAATCTAAGAACTTGAGGAAAGATGAGCTGTACATGAACTGTACTTTTTATTATTTTGTATAATCTAAACAAGCCATTTTTATGAGAAAAAGTTGTATTTTAATGATTATATGTAAATTCATTGATTCAGCTGTATGCTCTAATTGGTTGACTTTTTTTAAAATTAAAATAGTAGTTCTTTTCTCCAATAAGTTGACTCTTTGCAAATGGTCTATGTTACGCATACACTTTCCCGCAGGTGGAACCCCCGGATGGAGATCATCGACGAACGCGTATGGAAGCCGCCGCACTTAAATGGGGCACGCGCATGGAAGCCGCCTTGATGTTTTCTTTTTTGTATGTTAATTAATATTAATTAAATGAGATTTAATTAATATTATTTAATTAATATTAATTAAACATAAATTAATATTAAATGTATTGTCTTAATTTGTCTTATTTTGTGTGCCCTCCCTCATCTATATAAGAGGGAGGAGTAGGAGTTTGAAGGCATGCTTGAATGTATGAGAAATTTTAGGGTTGTTCCCTAGTTCATCTATTTTCCCTCCTCTCTTCGTCTCCCTCGCCACCACCGGCCCTCCCCTCGCCGGATTCTTCTTCTCTTCCCCGATCTCCATTCTATTCGGTAACAATGGTCCGACCTGCCGCTCCGCCCGCCTTTGTGCCGTCGGATCTTGCACCCATCACCCGCACCTACATCACCGAGGCTCACGGTGGACCCGTCAACCACCTCGCCATGCTCGACCGCACGACAGCCAGCCGCGTCGCCCTCCAGTCCTCCCTCGAAGCCATCCTCGCCAACCAAGTGCTCATACTCGAACGTGTCGACGCCCTCACGACCCCGCCAGCACCAGCGTCCTCAACAGGCGCACCCTCGTCAAACCGCAGCGAGCTCCTCGTTATGCGTGACCTCCTCCTCCAGAAACTCGCCGACAGCAAGCGCCTAAGGGAGCAACTCACTCGGCAAGACAACCGCATGGCCCGTGCCAGGAAACCGCAGGAGGACGAGTCTTCCCCTGCCAGCGCCGAGCAGCCCCCCCCCCCCCCCCATCGTCCTCTTCCTGCGTCGAGCAGCCACCTTCCAGCGTGGAGCCACAGCCACCGCCGCCGCCGCACCCCCTGCGTCATGCAGCACCCGCCGCCGCACCTCCCACACCCCCTCCATCCACCTCTGCTCCAGTACCACCTCCGGCAGCCAGCCTCACAATCGATTCCGCCGACCGCCAGCTCCAGCCCGCGCGGATTCTGGCCGCAAATCCAGCACGCCACGCCTCCAGCGCCCTACCGCCGCCCGTGCCGCCCGTGCCGCCCGGCGACAGCCCAGCGGTAGCCCTCCCTCCCTCCGACAGCGCCCTCCACCAAATTCAGCCAGCGCCATCTTCTGTAACGGCAACACGCGGCCGCACCCGACCCCCTCAGCGCTCCTCTTCTTCCTCTAATGCATGCGTCGAGGAAGACTCTGCCGCCTGCACCCATCAGCCTGCCCGCTCGCCGACACTTCTCCTTCTTGAGTCGCACGTCCTGTGTTTTCAGTTTCTTTTCTTGGAAACCTCACCATCACTCCCATCTCTCCCAACAATCGATGTACCATTCTGGCACCCGCAACCCCCACAAATATTTTATTCTTCTTTGTCCTACACGCCTCCTATCACTTCTGCTACTTGTCCTCCACAACAAGCCAAACCTCTCTTTTTCCTGACATCTGCCACTTTCCCCACTACACGCAAAAGTCCAATTTCTACAATTTCTGATCACTTTTTGGGTCAGCGGGCCCCACCTCACCTCTCCACAATTTCTGATGCCTCCCTCTCGTTAACTATCACCTTCTCTCCTAATTTTTTTTATTATTATTTCCTTCCCATTGACTGGCCACATCAAATTATGTGTCCTCTCTTTCTCTCTCCTCTTCCAAAAACAAGCCCACCCACTTTCTTCTATCCTTGCTGCCGCCCCCATGTTCCCACCCATCGAGCACCCACTTTCACCCCCACAGGCCCACCCACTTTTGTTGTCCCCCTTTCTTCTCACCGCACTCCTATACAACATAAATATGCAGCCCAAATTTTTCTTTGTTTGACACGTCGTTCTTTCTCCTCAAGGTACTCGCCACCGCCACTAGCAATACACAAGTCCTTTCTCGTCAACATTATTAAAGATCCCGATAAAAGCATAACACTCGACCTTGAGGGCAAGGTCGATTTTCAAGAGCGGTATAGTGTTACGCATACACTTTCCCGCAGGTGGAACCCCCGGATGGAGATCATCGACGAACGCGTATGGAAGCCGCCGCACTTAAATGGGGCACGCGCATGGAAGCCGCCTTGATGTTTTCTTTTTTGTATGTTAATTAATATTAATTAAATGAGATTTAATTAATATTAATTAAACATAAATTAATATTAAATGTATTGTCTTAATTTGTCTTATTTTGTGTGCCCTCCCTCATCTATATAAGAGGGAGGAGTAGGAGTTTGAAGGCATGCTTGAATGTATGAGAAATTTTAGGGTTGTTCCCTAATTCATCTATTTTCCCTCCTCTCTTCGTCTCCCTCGCCACCACCGGCCCTCCCCTCGCCGGATTCTTCTTCTCTTCCCCGATCTCCATTCTATTCGGTAACAATGAGATTTAATTAATATTAATTAAACATCAAGGCGGCTTCCATGCGCGTGCCCCATTTAAGTGCGGCGGCTTCCATACGCGTTCGTCGATGATCTCCATCCGGGGGTTCCACCTGCGGGAAAGTGTATGCGTAACAGTCTATGTTGAAATATTGTTGCATCAGGAGTTTTAGTAGTGTTAAAGTATGTTGATGCAACAGATGTATGAAAATTCAGCACGAAGCTTGAAAAGGAAATTGATGATGAAATTCTTTGCTTAATTTTTAATATTATCAAAAAATGTTTCTTCTTATAAAACAACAAGCAAAAGGACAGCAACAAATTCATTTCTTGCTGAAGAGATGCTAATATATAAATACTAATCCCCACAAGTGCGAATCACGAAAATGAGAATTGTTAATGAGTCAACAATTTTGCTTTAAAATTTCAATGTTATCAAAAGGATGTTTATTTTTGCATAATGACATGCAAAAAGTCATTAGCAATTCTGTTTTCTTGCAGAGTGCTTTTACACAATAACTAATGATCACAAGTACAAAGCGAAGAACAATAAGCTTTCGAGAAGAATACTTCCATAGCGAGGGTACTTGTAACAAGGTAACCAGACTAACTATCTCAGAATTACACGAACAGACTGTCATCACATTAGAGCCTTCTTCTTTGGAAGTCACCAAGGGCTGCACAACATCAGTTAAGAAGGTTCATTACCAAGGGAGAAGATAGAGCAAAGTGCTTTTTTACTCGAGGCATATGCGAATCATTCAATCAAATGTATCTCATTTCAAGATAAAAACCTTATATTGAGCTAGAAAGCTTATGTTGGAGTCTGTGACCTAGGAGCAATCAAAAGATTAATGTTATTGCCAAATGCCAATGCAATATAAACCTAAAGTGACGTACATTAAGAACATATTGAAATAAGAAGAATGATCAAGTTGGGTTTAATATAAGTCATACTTTAAATTAACCCAAACCCGAGATGTATTAATGGATAATAATTAGTTTAGAATTAACTAATGTCAGAATTATTAAATCGTTTTCGAACCGATTGAACGTATTCCACGTGTCCATTGTTCCTCTTTTAGTGTTTTTGAAACACTCTATCTCACTTAAGATATAAAAAATTATAGTTTCTAAAACTCGAAGTTACATTCTTCTACATTATATGAGAGAAAATCAAGAGAGATGAGAGGAGAAACCGAGTGACAAGTAGAAAGCAATCAGAAATAATAATTTTGAACGCAAATAACAGGGACTCCAACTCATATATATACATGAGTGGAGAAAATATACGCACCAAGTGGTCTTCGATGAATTGTCAATCAACTTCAACATGCTTGGTTCTATCACGTTGTACGGGGTTGTGAGTTATACTAATGATAGCTTTATTATCACAATATAAGGAGATAGAGATATACTCCCGGAATTGCGGATCCTATAACATAGATTGCAACCATAGTCCTTCACAGAGACATTGGAATATTGCTCGGTATTCAACCCCTACACTGGATCTGGCTACTACATTTTTGTTTCTTGCTTCGCC
Source organism: Dactylorhiza incarnata (assembly GCA_033032865.1). NCBI lineage: Eukaryota > Viridiplantae > Streptophyta > Magnoliopsida > Asparagales > Orchidaceae > Dactylorhiza > Dactylorhiza incarnata. The sequence goes on from JAWHQI010000337.1 coordinate 2,757,981, forward strand.
AGGTTACTAAATTTTCCCTAACAAATATGTAATGTCCCGTAGTTGACTTCATGTCATCACGACTTCCAGCCCAATCCACATCCGTGAAGACTTCAATCCTTAAGTGATTATTCTTAGAGAATAGGAGTCCTCGACCAGGCGCCTTCTTCAAGTATCTCAGCACTCGATGTGCAGCCTCTTGATGTCTGACTCCGGAAGCATGCATATATTTACTCAAAATACCAACCGCGTACGTAATTTCACGTCATGTGTGGGATATGTATATGAGCCTTCTGACCAACCTCTTATAGCTTGATATATCTATCCAATCACCATCACTGTCTTCTTCATTCTTGTGATTCTCTTCCATGGGAGTGTTTGTTGGGGCACAACTGAACATTCCAGTTTCCTTTAACAGGTCCAAGACATACTTACGTTGAGATATGAAGATGACTTGATTCAATTTTGCCACTTCCATTCCAAGGAAGTATCATAGTCTTCATAAATCCTTCACCTTGAACTATGTGGATAATTGAGCTTTGATGTTGGCAATCTCCTCAGAATCATCGCATGTAATGACTATGTCGTCCACGCACACAATGAAAACTATGATCATTTGATCACGTCTTTTAATGAACATAGTATGATCAAATTGTCTCAGCTTGTAGCCAAACTTGAGCATGGACTTGTGAAACCTACCAAACAATGCCCTGGGTGACTATTTTAGGCCATGTAATGACTTCATCAAGCGATAGCCAAGCAGAATACTTGTTCCACTACGCCTAAGTAGAAGGAATTCAACGATCACCCAACCCTCGAATACCTGTCACAAACGGAGATAGTGGAACGACGCCCACAGTGGCTTTGTTTTAACTGCGATACAGTCAGGCACATGTGCCGACGTATTTTTTGGCTAGAAATTGATGGTCCCCAGACGATGAGGATGCCAGGACGGCGAGAACCGCGTATCCTAAGCTTTATCCGCACGGGGGAGGTGATTATGTGCCCATGTATGGGGTGACGACGCGTGGCATCAGACGACTTGTATTTTCTTCTTTTTGCATTGATTCTTTATTTCTCGCATTTTACCTTTTCATGCACCTTAATTTACTCACGCATCATGTAGCCTGAGTGAGGGACATAGCAAAAATGTTGTGGAATTTTCTCCCACTATATATGTGAGTTATAGGGGGGGCGTAGCATGATTTAAACCCTAAATTTCTCCTCTTAATCCCCCCTTCTCATCTTCTGAAGCAAGCTAGTGATAGGATTGAGCAAGGCTCCCCTCTTCCTCTCTTAATCGAGCTCGACTCCCATTTTATCTTCCGCCATTAGGAAGGGTAGGTCAAGGAAGGGTCGAGACGATCCTCTCTGATACTTCTCCCTCTCAGGACCACACACCCGCTCGTAAGTTGTAACAGTCCTCTTACAGAATGATTTGTTGGAGACAGTGAAACCACAAGTGGTTATATTTGGGGAGCTTGAGTCTATCCATACAAGACACTCTCAATTTTTCTCTTTCTGGAGTATTTCACATGCTTATTAAAGAGTCATAGCCTTTGTTGCTAGGTACGAGGATGGGATATGAGATCTGATACAGATACGAGATTCATGATTTTCAAAGAACCTAGAATACGAGATGTGTTTTCGAATCTTCATTATTTCAATGCAAATACAAAATAATTTCAAGTTGAGTGAGATTCACGTCCTTCTCATTTTTAGTCATAATATCTCACATATCATATGCTAAGTGATGACACGGTTTATTTGTACCACAAAATTGTGCCAAATCATATATAAAAGATGCGAATAGAAGTATGTAACCCAACATTTTTATTATGTCTTTTTCCATATCATCATCGCAATATTGATAACATTTGAGCTTTTTCGAGCATACTCGAGTGTATCCAGGAGTATTCAAAAAGTATCCTGATTTTTATTTTTAAATTTAAAATTAAGAGTTGAAAAGTTTCAGAACGGGTTTCCGAAAATTTTTGGACTCTGAAACGCTTCTAATACGATACGTAAGGTTGTTGCCAAGCAGGGAAGCAATATATTCGACGGAGCCAAACTTCAAGATTTCATCATGAATCATTAGTAGAAAATAAGTGGGTTACTTTCCAGAAATCAATTCACGTACGCAGTAATGCCGAAAAATAGTAATTGATAAGGAATTAAATATCAAGGCGAGTTCAATCATGATGAACACATAACTAAGAATAGAGATACACAAATAGAGTGGAGCACAATAAAACTAAGGGGAGGTTTGGTGGAGCGGGTTTGTCGCCGTGCAAATACTTGCAAAGGCCACCGCGACTGCAGTCCTGGGCTACAGATCGTAATCCATGCGGATTCCACAAAAATGCACTGCTCGGATCGCGACCATGCGGTTGCAACCCCGCCAAACGAACGGCGGTCGTGACTGAACGGATCAGAGTTCTGCGCCGCAGCAGATCTGCCCAAGTAAACGTGGTCTAAGTGTAAAGATTACCTAGACACATGGTTGCAGTGCGAACTTGGATCCAATGTTGTATGTGCGCGGCTTGCAAGAACTAAAAAGTGGATGGCTATTTGGAACGCGGTGGAGCTTGCATTTGGGACGTGTGGCGTGTGGATCTGATGTGCGGTTGGCTATTAAGGTTTATGGTGTTTGATAGAGGTTTATGGGTGAAGTAGGAAGGTTATCGGGGCTGCGGAAGGGCATCCAACAAGGAAAAGGGCATCCAACAAGGAAATATTGACCGGCGGCTGGAATTGAGTTCTCCATCCCTAGGAAGGGCTGGAAAGGATGGATGGAATGAGATGGGGGCCTGGACTGGCGTTATGAAGGACTGGCGATATGAAGAACTGGCGATTAATCAGGAGGGCCGAACAACATGCTGAGGGGGAAGGGAACTGGCTGGATGGCCACATGCAGCTGGACTGGGCCTGGACAGCAGGTCGGCGGGTGGACTCAAAAGGTGGACAACCTCAGGTGGTTGAACTGGGGCGTGGACAGCAGGACGGTGGCTGGTAGCAAAGGGTGGGCAGCTTCAGGCTACTGGGAATATGGGCTGGTTGGGAGGTCAGGTGTAGGGCGGCTTGGGCTTGGAGAGCGGATTTCCTCCTCTTCAAGTTCTATTTTCAGCCTCCTTAATCTTATTTCTTTCCCCTGTTTTATAGATTTGATATCCAGGAATTTAGAAAGATATCTGATAATATTTTCTTGCTCCTTTCGCAATATCTTTATTTGATTTGATTTGATTGCTTGCCAATTTATTTGATTCCATATTAATTACTAGACCTATTTCTTTAAGGACTTGGTTGGTCGCGCCAATAAGATACCATACATGAAAATAATTGCAATACATTTGGAAACTACCAAAAATGGAAAAATGCCTAAAATGAAAAAAAACGAGAAAACATCGCTAGTGCTGGATTGATCCTTTTGTCATAGCTAGTGCGACATAGGGTACACCATGTGGTGATATTGGTAATATTGCCACTGATTGCAGAAAGACGGATAGTCACTTGGGAATCAACCGTTGATGGATGGAAACTAGCAACTTATTAAGGAAGAGTATCCGACCCATCCTATGATGATGAGAGTTTTGAGGAAGATGTGCTTTACAAGAAGATGCGATGCAGAGCAGAGGCGAGGACGAGCTTTGGGCCCATTCGGGGCTGATTTTGCAACTTTCCATATATGGCGTGCCCGGATCGACGATCGGACTCCGCAGATGTGTTCGGATTCGCGTTGCGAATCAATTTGATATATTAGTTTATTATTTTTGCACTTGTTTTGATGTATTTGGGTGGCCCCACCTCCGACAAATCATAGCCGTTGAAGGTGGGATGCCCTAACCTTTATTTTATTATAAATAGATAGGTAGTGGGCTGATTGGAGGCATTGCAGATTTTGGAGAAGAGAAATCCCGAAATCCGGCGATCCCTCCACGGTGCCAACTCCGTGGAACCCTAGGTGACGATTCCTAGGTTTGTATCTTCCTCCCCAAGGTATCCCTTTACCCTAGGCTCCTTCTTCCCCCTCCCACGCCTCTCTCTCAGCCCCTTGCACCCCCAAACAGCAGTTGTTTCCCCCCTACAACCACTATTCCCTATGCCCAGAAGAAATTCCTCTCCTTATATCTACTGTTGATTTATGAAATTTATTGTTCATAGCTATAGTTTATCCCCCCCCCCCCCCCCCCCCCCTCCCCGGTGAACTGGCGGCTGAAAAGCTCCAAGAGATCTCCATCGTCTACTTCTTCCCTCCCTGCTGTCCGCCTCCCTCCCCTCTGTCCGCCACTTTCTCCCTCCAGATCTACAGCCCCACCTCCCTCTACAGCCTCCCTCCCCTCTGTCCGCCACTTTTTCCCTCCAGATCTACAGCCCCACTTCCCTCTACAGCCTCCCTCCCAAGCCGTCAGTCCACCCCCTCCCGTGGATCCACCCTAGCAGCCCCTCCCGCACCCTAGCAGCCCGGATCTAGGCAAATCCAGCCCGGTTCCGGCTTTCTCCCCATCCATCCACCATTCCCTAACCCGGATCCGTTATCAAATCATCGGATCTATCCACCCCCGTCCGGATCTTTACCCACGTGATCGGATCCATCCATTTACGCTCCGTTTTCATCTCTCATCGTCGAGGACAGCCACCGCCATCATTTCCACGCCAACGGTTCCACCTCGGATCTCCGTTCACGCATCTCCGGATTCTTCAGTGCCTTGGTTAGCCCACTTTTGGTGAGATTTCGTTGTATTGGACTTATTATTTTCTGCATTATAATTATCAGTTGGATCGCATGTTTATTTGGATCTTTCGTGTTGTAATTGTTGGCTTTAGATTACTATTGTGATTTGCAGGGTCTATTCGCCGCGCGCTCTTGCTTTGGCCCTCCACGCGGAGGGAAGCCTAAGCCAGCTTCGCCCTAATTTAATTATTGCCTTGCCGTGAATTAGTTGCGCGTATGATGTTTAAATTTATTATTTAATTGTGGCTTAACCGTCGGACTTGCATAGCATGTAGGGGTATGTTGCCGATTATTCGCCACCTATAGATTCGTCCTGCGTCAAGATGTCGCAGAGTCTCTTGTCATTCGAATTATTTTTCTCACCCCAAGACAGGAAAGAGAGGAAGATTGATTGAGAACCAATATCTTTGAAACTAGTTGCATAATCAGAGATTAAGTATGGAAAGTGATTGTAGACATTGGAAGTTGTGAGAACTTCGTCTATCAAAAAGTAGTGACCAAGTTGAATCTTGTAGTTGAGAAGTGGCCCAATCATATAATTTGTCACGGTTGAAAGAAGGAAATAAAGTGACCATGCAAAACATGTGCTTAATATCCTTCTCAATTGACAAGAAATATTATGATGATGTTTGATGTGATGTAGTGGCTATGGATGCTTGCCATTTGCTTTTAGGCTGGCCATGGTAGTATGATTGCAATGCAATTCATGATATGATGAAGACACATATACTATTCTCAAAGGAGAATAACGGGTCATCTTAACCTTGATGAATGTAGCACACTTATCTAAGCCTGATTCAAGGAAGGGGGGGGGGGGGGGGGGGGGGGATATTAGCTTGCGAACCTTGATTCCCTTTACAAAATGAATGAAGTCTGGAGTGATTCTTACAGTTGCAGAGCAAATTGTAAAAGTGATAGACATATAACTTCATGAGGAGGTCCTCCTGTTGATAGAGTATAACATTGTTGTCCCCGCTGAGTTTCCTCTTGGGCTATCATATGAATCCTGCAGAGTATTAAGAGTTGAGGAGGCAAATGCGGGAGCTGTTTGATCAAAACAAGTACATGGAATTCCTTTTTTTCCTTTTTCATCTTTAGAATCAATTCATACTCTTCCTGTCTCAAATAACCCCCTCCTACATCTTCTCAATATTAACCTTCTACAATACTTAATCTATAAGGGATTATTTCACTAACACGCTTGGGCTACCTTTATTGTATGAAACTATTCATTATGAGCATATGTTGTAAGCACTTGTTGAAATGCATCAAAATTTATTTTTCTCGGTCTACCTTTATTATGTTAACTATAGAAGTATACTCAAACGTTGGAAGTACTTTATTATCAGCAAACCTAACTTGTCGAACCATATCAAAAGAAAATCTTTGGTGTTTATGTGGATTCAATTTTATTTTAGATTGCGTATGCTACTTTTAATTTATCATACATTGGGTTTGTGGTTCCAATTTGTTGTAGATTGGGCATTTAGAGAAACTTATTTTTTATTCGTAAGAAAGATCCTCATTATATAATAATGGATTGAATATAATGTCCTAGGATACAACCATATAAATGTAAGCCATACAATAAATATAACATACTTTCTTAATGGACTAATACCTAGGATGTCAACTGACGGCCCAAAGTCCGCCATAATTTAATTTCTTTCTTCTGAGCGGTTTTTCACAATTAAATGACGCAGCAATTCTAATATATACTACATGAGAGGTACTAAGAGACAAAATAAAATAATTTTTTTAATAAGCATAATTTACAACATGTCACAAAAATTCTAACCCGTATTCGAATCACATCCTTCTTTTACTTCCTTTCTGCCTCCGCAGGTACCTCCTAGCGGGGTCTAGCACACTCGCGGTCTAATCCTAAAAAGAGAGATCGACAACCAGTTATTTAGAAAACTAAATGAGTTCCTTACCTCTTCAACTGCACACATGCAATCACGAAGAGCCAACATCAATAAGTAGTTATATATTTCTATATGAACATGCGCAGAAGAACAATAAGTAAAGTAAGCAGGTAAAATACTATACAGTGAGCTAGTAGAATAGAAATAAATTATTTATGGTATCAAATTTCTTATTTTTTTTATTCTTATTCATTTCTGTATTCAGTTCAAGATTTTCATATCACTTTTCGTTCTTTCGAAATGATGAGGGTCTTTCTCAATTTTATCAAACATTTAGGCCCGCCGCATCAATGCCCGCTCTAGGGCGCTCAAATACGCATCAATCTTCCACGCCCCTTAGATTAGACAATTCTGTATCAAAATCTGTAGGAGTTCGACCCCCCTACGAGGTGTAAGAATTCTACCCCCTACTAGTCTGACCCTTAGCATTTTTATGCGTCGACGCACACTCAGTTTCTTATTCTTTTCATATTCAATTCATATTCATTTTCAAAATATGGGAAATAAGTATATAAATTTTCCATCATAGTTTCTATCGCTTGCTAATGCATGTTTAGCCTTTTAGCGATTTCATATTTTCAGTGATTTCAAATCTTCGAATTTCTTCAATTCAATTCATATTCTGTGTTCATGCAACGAAGTAGCTCAGAGTAAAGTAATTCTACATGTTCATAATTCAAAATAATTCAAATGTATACGTAATCAAAGCGGTAAAGATTCACCACAGCTTTCCTTTGCCCTTGTCCTTCATAGGGTTCTCGTCACGTCGATCGTCGGATGTCATCTTCTGCAGTATCAAGTAAATCATTTACTTTCTGTTTGCTCTGTTAAATAGTTACGAGCGGACTCCTAAGAAGGTCACAACTACGACATATAGGAGTTGCCTAGGGGAGGACTAGCTTAGGTGACTCAAAAAGAAAGCGTCAAAATCTGATTTTAGTTGCTACGGAACTACTCACAATTCAGCCATGAAACGACTCACAATTCAGCCATGAAACGATTCCAATTTCAGCCACTAAACACTTCAAATTTCAGCCACTAAACACTTCAAATTTCAGCCACTTTTGTGACCAATAAAAACCAAAGAAGGCAGCCTACAATAGCTAACAAAGGCAGCCCAACAGCAGCCTAAATGGCAGCTAAGAACACCACCAAAAGGCAACCAAATTATAATATAAATGGTAGCCAACAAAAGCCAACAAAAAGGCAGTTAACCACCATTAATCTGGGCTACACTTGCTGTCAACAGCAGCTCCAAAAGGCAACAATCAAGGGCTGCCAACAACAGCACTAAGGGCTGCCAACAACAGCACTAAGGGCTGCCTGTAACACCCCAAGAAGTCGTAGTTCAGCGAGTTAGGCGGAGAGGTGGTGCTGCGCTCGGAATAGGCTGGAAATGTCATAGCAGCTCTTCGCGCACGACCATTGTTCCTCTTCGCGCACGACCAGTGATCGTGCGCCAGCGATCGTGCGTTAATTCGCAAGAAAACAGAGTTCTGTTGCGGTAAGCGCGCACGATCAGTGGAGGTGCTTCGCGCACGACCACTGACCGTGCGCCGATGCTCGTGCGCCCTGTTTATTCTGCTCCGCGAATTTGAGCGGAGAAGGAGATCGGGCCGATCGAATCTCTTGGAATCCGATCCGACGGCTAGGATGGAATGCTGGAGGCTATTAGGGCTTATGAGAGGAGTGTAACCCTCATTATTTCTTAGCCCTTCTCTCTCCTCTCGCTCGATCTCTCTCTTCCGTCGCCTGGAGCAAGGAGCCGCCCCGATCTCTCGATCGCTCTCTTGCCGTCGGCCTGGAGCAGAGAAGCGAAACCCCCCCAACCTCTCTCTCTCTCTCTCTCTCTCACTCGCCGGTTAAAAGGAGGCCGACGCCCTCCTCTCCTCCCTTTCTCTCGCTGTTTTGGCGCTTGTCCGAGGATCTAGAGGAGATCTCTTGCGAGAGCCGTGTGTGGAGCCGAGTCGAGGCTAGATCCGAAGTAGGGCAGCGATTACCGTCTCCGTGGCGTTCAACCGATGGTTCAGAAACGACGTCTAAGGGTAACGATTCTCTTTACCCTCAATTGGACATGTTCTAGTCCGTTCCTTGCATCGTTGAGGCCCCCTACCCAAAAGGGTGAGGTCGTGGCCTCCGACGGGTCGATTCGTGTTATCCCCGTCAAATCTTGCATACATGTAGAGTCCATACGTGAAATGGACGTAGGCGCGCTGTGTGAAGCCCATCTGAGACGGTTCGTCCGGATTGGTGATGCTTTTGGTATTATGCGTGCCGGGGGAAAACTCCGTGTTGATATCCTGCTTCGTAGGACTAGAGGGTGCTACTGCATGCGCAAGCAACGCCTGGGGGTGTGCCCCGGGGAGCACCCCAAGTGAGAAACAGAAATGGGGTTTCTGTTCACTACCATCGGCGTTAGCGTTATCACCGCACGGTAGCTCCCAGACTGAGTTCTGGTGATGTTGTTGTGCCCACCTGTTGAGAGGACCTGAGGCCTTGTGCCCGACCCGTGAGGGTGTCCTGGTGGATGACTTAGCGGCCCGTAGAGCCGGCTAATTGAGAATACCTGGGCTGACGGGACGCCATACCCGCTCTTTGTGTTGTACAACGAGAGCTGTGAACAACGGGCATCTGGCGAACCTGAAACCGCACCATTGCAGCACCTGATTAGTGAGTCTCGTACAGCATGTCGGGAGGCAATGGGAAAGAGTCTTCGGACTACGGTATGTTCACAATTAAAGCACGGGGGTGCCCTGGTATTCGGGCCACCGACTTTAGCCTCGTAAGGCAAAGCCATCAAGAGTGGATGGCGGTGGAAGGCGGAGTACACCAAAGAGTGCCTGAGAGCACGAGACGTGGAGGCCATTCCCACGTTTGTGATTGTTGCATATGTATGAACTGTTGTGGGCTTTGCTAGTCGCACTCTTATATATATATGCTGCTGAGACTGTTTTGCAGGGATGGTTAGAACTGCCACCCCCTTGAAGGGGTGGGGTCGTTATATTTTGGTCAGCTTTAGCTGACCGTTGCCCTGTTTTGCCACCGTTTTGGTGGCTTGTTGTACAGGTGCTGGACCGAGCGGGAACATAGTGGGCTGAAGCCCTTGTGATGCTGCGGCCCTTGAAGGCCTTTTGATGTCCTTTGCTTTTCATGTATGGCCGGCCTGCGCGCCGATGTTGGTAAACTGTAAGGCTGTCGTGCCTCTTTTGTTGTGCAAAACCTTTTATTCCTATTATTATTAGTGGACATACTCGGGTACGGGTTTGGGGTTTATCCGGTCTCTCTCTCTTTTGCTTCCGCATAGAATGCTCTGAGTTAGGTTCGTTTTTTAGTGTCATTTGGTATTTCAATTAAGTGACGTTCCCGTTTGTTTGGTAGTATATGGCGTGGGGCCCCGGCCGGACCTTCTGTCATATGCTTCTTAACGGACGGGGGTGTTACAAATTGGTATCAGCTTCTAAGGTTTTCGTATCCTTCTAAGGAATTCGTGGACGAATTCTTTTAAGGGGTGGTGAGCACGTGTGTGCGCTACCGTCGAGACATAAAATAAACCCAAAAATGTCCACTTAGGAATAAAATGTAACAACAAACCAACAATAATTGCATGTTTATGGAACCTGAGTGTTCCTTTTGTTGTTAGTTGCGGCTGTGCTGTCGCCTAACTATGTGTTGCACTTGTGTAGGGCACTCGAAGTGCAGCGGGGACCGTCGCGTCCCCGTGATGTGGCTGAGAGTAGCGGGGTCCGCTGAAGCCCCTACAACTCCGTCTGCTGAGTTGGTTCGGCTAGTTACAGAAGCCGTTCTAGCTGCGTTGAATGGCCAGCCTGGAAGGCAAGGTCAACCGCTGGTGCAGGAAGTGGCCCCAGAGCCACTAAGAGCGGAGCAGGTCCCCGTGAGGCGTGCTGCTGACCAGCAACTGAAGCACTTCCTGGGATTTCGATCTCCTCCGTTTACCGGGGTTGAATCCCCAACTGAGGCCGAGGACTGGTTGTCGCATGTGGAGCGAATTCTGACAGCGACACAGTCGGATGAAGCGCAGAAAGTGACCTTTGCTTCTTACTTGTTGGAAAAGGAAGCCAGGCGGTGGTGGGATGAGGTAGAGAAGCGCCAGTTCGCGGGAAGGCGACTGGTTGATGTGCCGATGGAAGAGTTCTCGAAAATCTTCCTGGCAAGGTATGTGCCTCCGTCGCAGCAGATCATGATGGAGAACCAGTTCTTGGCTCTGACGCAGGGTGATAGACTGGTTGACGACTACCTGTACGAGTTCACCCGCCTCGGGCGTTACGCTGGGACTTCTTTCGATGACGAGGGGAGAAGGGTGAACAGGTTCTACGGTGGCTTGCGTAGTGAGTTGCGGTACCTTCTGACAGGGCCGTTGACGCAGGGTTTCACGACCCTCGTTGGTTCAGCCCGAGCGCTTGAGCAGGACATGCTCAGGGAGAAGGGCAAGGTGGCTGTGGCTGAGACAGTGCCGGAGAGCAAGGCGCCGAGTGCGGTGAAGTTGCGGAAGTTGAATCGCTGGAAGAAGGCTCGATTATCTGGGCCAGCTCCCTCTGCTTCGGGCGCGTCGTCTGGACGTGGCCCTCTTACTTGTTTTACTTGTGGCAAGCCTGGCCATTTCTCTCGAGATTGCCGCAGTGGACTTCCAAGGTCAGAGAAGAAGACTGGGCCATCTTATTCTGAGAAGGGGAAGGCGGCTGAGTCCACTGCCTCCCGTATGGCTCCCCCGCAGCCCAGAGTCTTCAACCTTGGTCAGCAGGAGGCTATCAAAGCCAAGGACGTCGTGACAGGTATAATTTAAAATACAGTCCTTACTGTTTTATATACCTGTTTTAGTGTTCATGCTAACCTTGTTTGGCGGCATAGGCTTTGTTTATGTTTTAGGCGTTCCCGCGAGAGCGCTTTTCGATACTGGAGCTTCGCACTCCTTCTTATCGTCGGACTTTCGTCCAACGTATTGGTGCGCCGTCGATTGCTTCTGCAGATGGACTGGAGGTCCTACTGCCGAATGGATATTCGATGCGTGTGGAGAGGAGTTGCTGCGTGAAAGTTCTAGTTGGAAGTCAGGAGTATGACCTGAAAGCATCGTTACTCCCCCTGGTTGAGTTCGATGTAATTTTTGGCATGGACTGGCTGTCGGAACAGCGTGCGTGCATCGATTGCACCACCAAGGAGGTGAGGTTTGGGCAGTGTGCCGATCGTGAGACGGTCTTTGCGGGCATGCGTGGATCGAGCAAAATGCTGATGTCTGCTCTCCAGGTGTCCAATGCAGTGCGTCAGGGAGCAGAGTTGTTCTTTGCTCTAGTGGAGGCTCCAACGCCGAGGCCCAGCCTAGTGGATGTTCCGATAGTTTCAGAGTTCCCCGATGTGTTCCCTAGTGATCTCCCCGGTGCTCCACCACAGCGGGAGATAGATTTCACGATTGAGTTGGTGCCAGGCGCCAAGCCTGTGGCCCCGCTCGCCGTATCGTATGGCTCCGAAGGAGTTGTTGGAGTTGAAGCTGCAGTTGCAGGAGCTGCTTGAGCAGGGCTACGTGCGTCCGAGTTCCTCACCTTGGAGTGCACTGGTCCTCTTTGTCAAAAAGGACGGTAGCCTGCGGCTTTGCATCGATTGTCGGGAGCTGAACAAGCTGACCGAGAAGAACAAGTATCCTCTTCCGAGGATAGACGACTTGTTCGACCAGCTCGTTGGTTCGACAGTATACTCGAAGCTGGACTTGAAGTCCGGCTATTATCAGGTGCGGATCAGAGAGTGCGACATCCCGAAGACTGCCTTCAGTACAAGGTACGGGCAGTATGAGTTCACCGTGATGCCGTTTGGGCTGTCTAATGCGCCTTCGGTGTTTATGGACTTGATGCACCGGACTTTCCGAGAGTACCTCGACCGGTTTGTGGTCGTCTTCCTTGACGACATACTGGTCTACTCTCAGTCCGAGGAGGAGCACGGTGATCACCTGCGAGTAGTCTTGGAGGTTCTGAGGAGGAACCAGCTGTATGCCAAGTTCTCGAAGTGCGAGTTCTGGCTACCTTCCGTGGCGTTCTTAGGCCATGTGGTTAGTGGAGCAGGTGTAGCGGTAGATCCGGTGAAGGTTGCGGCCATCAGGGAGTGGCCTGTTCTTTCTACTGTAGCGGAGGTCCGTAGCTTTCTCGGGCTGGCTGGCTATTACAGGCGCTTCGTGGAGAACTTCTCACGGATCGCGCTGCCTCTTACGACGCTGACACGGAAGATGCAGGAGTTTATTTGGACGGCCCGCGTGTGCGCAGGCTTTTCGAGGAGTTGAAGCGGCGGCTTACCACGGCCCCGATCTTATGTTTGCCTTGCGGCACGGAGGGCTACGAGATCTACACCGACGCTTCTGGGAGCGGCCTTGGCTGTGTTCTGCAGCAGCAATGGCAAGGGTTATAGCGTATGGCTCTCGCCAGCTGAAGGTGCACGAGCGGAACTATCCGGGTCCACGACTTGGAGTTGGCGGCCGTGATATTTGCCCTGAAGCTTTGGCGGCATTATGTGTATGGCTTGAAAGATCGACATCTTCACGGACCATAAGAGTCTGAAGTACCTTCTGACGCAGAAGGGGCTGAATATGCGGCAGCAGAGGTGGATGGAGTTCCTTGGGGACTACACCTTTGAGATCCACTACACTCCCGGGAAGGGGAATGTGGTCGCAGATGCACTCAGTCGCAGGGCTCCAAGCGCAGGCCAACTGGATTCAGATGCATGATGAGCACCTGATACGTGACCTGGAGGCCTTGGGTATTTCTTGTGTAGAGAAGAGGAGCAGTGCCGGTGCCTGTTTGAGTTGGACTGAGGTACAGTACGACCTCGCAGATAGAGTCCGCCAGGCTTTGGAACTCGATCCGAGTTTAAAGCGCTATGCGGAGGAGGCTGGTGGTGGCCGGATGCCCAGTTTCAGGTGCGTGACGGGTTGCTGTGGAGAGGCGACCGTTTGTGCGTCCCAAGGTGGGTGAGCTGCGCGATGAGTTGATGTACGAGGCGCATCGTACCAGGTATTCAGTTCATCCGGGGAGCACGAAGATGTACAAGGACATGAAGGTCCTTTTCTGGTGGCCGGGTATGAAGAGGGACATCGCTCACTACGTGGCCAAGTGCCACACTTGTGCGCTAGTGAAGGCGGAATGTCAGAAGCCCGGTGGCTTTTTGAAGTCATTACCAGTTCCAGAGTGGAAATTCGATGATGTTTCCATGGATTTCGTGCATGGGCTGCCGAGGTCGCAGAGCGGGAACGATGCAATCTGGGTAGTCGTAGACCGGCTGACAAAGGTGGCGCACTTTATCCCCAACCGGAGGATGACTCGGTGGAAAAGTTGGCAAAGCTGTATGTTGATACACTAGTACGACTGCACGGGGTGCCCCGTAGCATCATCAGTGATCGAGATGGACGCTTTGCTTCGAGCGACTGAGGCTAGTCAACCGTCTATTGGGTACGAAGCTGCAGTTTAGCACGGCCTTTCATCCGCAGACGGATGGCCAAACTAGGCGTACCAATAGGACGATGGAAGACATGCTCCGGATGTGCGTCCTAGATTTCGGCAAGGGGTGGGAAGATCACCTCTTTCTTGTTGAGTTCGCGTACAACAACAGCTACCAGGCGAGTATTCAGATGGCGCCTTTCGAGGCCCTCTATGGCAGGAAGTGTCGTACTCCCTTAGCTTGGGCGGAAACGGGCGAGACGAAGCTCTTCAAGAGGAAAGACGTCGAAGAGGCGACTTCGACGATGCGTATGATCCGGGAGAGGCTTTTGGTTGCGCAGAATAGGCAGGCGAAGTACTATAATGCGAAGCAACCGCGACGTCCAGTTCGCCGTTGGCGATTGGGTTTACTTGAAGATCATGCCGTTCAAGGGTGTATCCAGGATTCGAACGCTTGAAAAAGCTGAGTCCGAGATACCTTGGACCGTTTGAGATAATCGAGCGCGTCGGTGAGGGCGGCTTATAGGCTTGCACTATCGACGGAACTGAGCGGGCTACACGATGTCTTTCACATCTCCGGTGTTGCGGAAGGCGGTGCAAAGAGCCTACGCATGTGGTCGCGGCGAATCAGGTGCCCGTGGATAGTGGGCTTAAGACGGCGGTCAGGCCCGTTAGCATCGAGGATGCCGAGGTGCGTCAGTTGCGGAACAGGGCGATCTGTATGGTAAAGGTCCGTTGAGACAACTGCGGTCGCGAGGAGCTCTCATGGGAGCATGAGCAGACCATGATGGAGGAGTTCCCCGAGCTGTTTCGGTGACGTTTATTCTCTTTTTTTCCCCCTTTATGTAAAGACCTTTTTTTGGATATATATATTTATATGCCTGTTTTTACAAATTTCAGGACGAAATTCTTTTAAGGGGGGTGGAGTTTGTACACCCCAAGAAGTCGTAGTTCAGCGAGTTAGGCGGAGAGGTGGTGCTGCGCTCAGGAATAGGCTGGAAAATGTCATAGCAGCTCTTCGCGCACGACCATTGTTCCTCTTCGCGCACGACCAGTGATCGTGCGCCAGCGATCGTGCGTTAATTCGCAGAAAACAGAGTTCTGTTGCGGTAAGCGCGCACGATCAGTGGAGGTGCTTCGCGCAGCGACCACTGACCGTGGCGCCGATGCTCGTGCACCCTGTTTATTCTGCTCCGCGAATTTGAGCGGAGAAGGAGATCGGGCCGATCGAAATCTCTTGGAATCCGATCCGACGGCTAGGATGGAATGCTGGAGGCTATTAGGGCTTATGAGAGGAGTGTAACCCTCATTATTTCTTAGCCCTTCTCTCTCCTCTCGCCCGATCTCTCTCTTCCGTCGCCTGGAGCAAGGAGCCGCCCCGATCTCTCGATCCCTCTCTTGCCGTCGGCCTGGAGCAGAGAAGCGAACCCCCCCCCCCCCCCCCCCCCCCCCCGACCTCTCTCTCGCTCTCTCTCTCACGTCGCCGATTAAGAGGAGGCCGACGCCTCCTCTCCTCCCTTTCTCTCGCTGTTTTGGCGCTTGTCCGAGGATCTAGAGGAGATCTCTTGCGAGAGCCGTGTGTGGAGCCGAATCGAGGCTAGATCCGAAGTAGGGCAGCGATTACCGTCTCCGTGGCGTTCACCCATGGTTCAGAAACGACGTCTAAGGGTAACGATTCTCTTTACCCTCGTTTGGACATGTTCTAGTCCGTTCCTTGCATCGTTGAGGCCCCCTACCCAAAAGGGTGAGGTCGTGGCCTCCGACGGGTTGATTCGTGTTATCCCCGTCAAAACTTGCATACATGTAGAGTCCATACGTGAAATGGACGTAGGCGCGCTGTGTGAAGCCCATCTGAGACGGTTCGTCTGGATTGGTGATGTTTTTGGTATTATGCGTGCTGGGGGAAAACTCCGTGTTGATATCCTGCTTCGTAGGACTAGAGGCTGCTACTGCATGCGCAGCAACGCCTGGGAGTGTGCCCCGGGGAGCACCCGAAGTGAGAAACAGAAATGGGGTTTCTGTTCACTACCGTCGGCGTTAGCGTTATCGCCGCACGGTAGCTCCCAGACTGAGTTCTGGTGATGTTGTTGTGCCCACCTGTTGAGAGGACCTGAGGCCTTGTGCCCGACCCGTGAGAGTGTCCTGGTGGATGAATTAGCGGCCCGTAGAGCCGGCTAATTGAGAATACCTGGGCTGAGGGGACGCCATACCCGCTCTTCGTGTTGTACAACGAGAGTTGTGAACAACGGGCATCTGGCGAACCTGAAACCGCACCATTGCAGCACCTGATTAGTGAGTCTCGTACAGCATGTCGGGAGGCAATGGGAAAGAGTCTTCGGACTACGGTATGTTCACAATTAAAGCACGGGGGTGCCCTGGTATTCGGGCCACCGACTTTAGCCTCGTAAGGCAAAGCCATCAAGAGTGGTTGGCGGTGGAAGGCGGAGTACACCAAAGAGTGCCTGGAGAGCACGAGACGTGGAGGTCATTCCCACGTTTGTGATTGTTGCATATGTATGAACTGTTGTGGGCTTTGCTAGTCGCACTCTTATATATATATATATATGCTGCTGAGACTGTTTTGCAGGGATGGTTAGAACTGCCCCCCCTTGAAGGGGTGGGTCGTTATATTTTGGTCAGCTTTAGCTGACCGGCGTTGCCCTGTTTTGCCACCGTTTTGGTGGGCTTGTTGTACAGGTGCTGGACCGAGCGGGAACATAGCGGGCTCATAGCGGGCTGAAGCCCTTGTGATGCTGCGGCCCTTGAAGGCCTTTTGATGTCCTTTGCTTTTCATGTATGGCCGGCCTGCGCGCCGATGTTGGTAAACTGTAAGGCCGTCGTGCCTCTTTTGTTGTGCAAAACCTTTTATTCCTATTATTAGAAGTGGACATACCCGGGTACGGGTTTTGGGGTTTATCCGGTCTCTCTCTCTTTTGCTTCCGCATAGAATGCTCTGAGTTAGGTTCGTTGTTTAGTGTCATTTGGTATTTCAATTAAGTGACGTTCCCGTTTGTTTGGTAGTATATGCGTGGGTCCCCGGCCGGACCTTCTGTCATATGCTTCTTAACGGACGGGGGTGTTACACTGCCAATAGTCGTCCACTTCCAAGGCAAACCCCCACCAAAACAGCCGGCCAACATAAGTAAATAAAGAGGCTGCTAATCCATAGCAGCAACCAAAGTCCAATCAACATATAGTTAGGTCATAACATGCAAAACCAGCCCACTGATTTCATAATTAGCAAAGCCCCCTATCAGGAACCCTAGCCGGCCAAAATTGAAATCAAATCCCCCCCATTTGCAAACCCTAACCAGCAGCTATTCACATGCAGAAGGAATAAAGGGAGAGGGAGAAGAGAAGAGAGTGAGAGAAGCTCACAGTGGAGGAGAACTGCCAGCCTAAGCAGAAAACCAGTCCACCGACTGCACAGAACTGCAACAATACCACTAAAGGAGAAGGCCACAGCCTCCACTCCAGTTTGCCCAGCCTCAACGAGAAGAAAAGAGCAGCTGTCGAGCAAGGGAAAGGAGAGTCGAAGGAGCCCTACGTAGATTTCAGCCCGTCAAATGTTCCAGGCGAGAAAGAGAATAGGTATCGGGATACAAATAGGTCCAACAGTCACCGCCTCCCCTTTAATTCAGCGACTTAATTAAATCAAAAGCTAAACTTCATAAGAATAAGCTAATTATCAAATAACCGCCATCATCAAAGCCTAAAGCAGCCACCAACCTAATTTTGAAAAACAGCCAATTATGAAGATGTGACCAGCCGGCCCACTAGTGACCTCAAAAATCAAATTAATTCAGTCCTCATCAATTGAATCAAAATCCACCTCACAAATGAATTCATATTTATTTCGAAAACGAAAATAATTATGAAACGAACGTCACAAAGTCTCTGAAAATCTTTCAATAAAATCAAATGTGCGGCGTTGATCAACACTGAATTCTGTTTTCATCATCGGGGATTTCTTTTATTCTTATTCTTATATATTAAAATATAATAGTAATAATATACAAGATCAGGTTCGGGTCTTACATCAACCCCCCTCTATTCTTCTATTAGAAATAATTAACCTTATTTTAATTTTTAATATTGTATATTACCCTCTACTATATATAGAGGGTGTTGTTATTATTCAAGTAATGAAAAATAAGTTTTACTGTTTGACATGGTATCAGAGCTAGGTTGCCCTAGCCGCTCTCGTCGTTCTCGCCTCTGCTCGATCCCACAGCCCCGTCGTCCATCCCCCCTCCCTCTCCTCTCTCCCTCAATCACAGCCCTCCTTCTCCCCCTCCTCTTTCTCTCCTACAGCAGCAGCCACGATGTAGTCCATCCGCGCCCGCCGATCGGCGCACGACCCGATCGATCCCCACTGGATGCTCCTCCTCCGGCAACCGTCTAATGTGCCCGATTTTTCTCAGAAAAGTTTCGCTTTTCTCTCCTCTACCTTATACAAGGGGATCAATTGATCGCTCCACCGGATCGGCCTAGATCGTTGACTTGGCTTCATTTGGTTGAGCGATTGCGGTTGTAAAAGCAGCTGTTGTAAATGCAGGTTTGTAAATGGAGCTGTTGGAAACTTGTTGCTGGAAATGGAGTTCTGTTTGGTTATTCTGTGTTTGCAGAGCTGTTCAAAACAGAGAACCGTTTGGTAAAACTGCGGTGGCGTTTCGTAATTATTATTTTTTTTATAATTTTTTTATTAGAGGTTTTTTGAAATTATTTTCGAAGACTATTTGTAGATATTTTTGAAATAATTATTTGGAAAGAAATACTTGTAAACCTCAAACATACAAGAACTATGCAAACACATACAGGAACTCATAAACACATACAGGAACTCAAAAAACGTTCAAGCTCGGTGTAGTTGATCGGCAATGGAGTCACGCAATGCCACCATCTCATCCACCCCTACTCGAATCCCCTAACATGGTCTCCACTTGAGCTTTCAGTACTCTGTCCTGTTCTTCTCTGAAGGCCCGCCGGGTAAATGAAATGCTCGTCTTCATCACAAGCACGAAAATGATTGTCTGAGTGGGATGGGTGTTTGCGAATATATTATGCAAAGTCATTGTTGCAATCACAATGTCTCGTTGCTTTGTCAAACTGTATGGCGGCATATCTCTAAGTATTTTCCACTTCTTTTTCCATACTCCGAATGAACGTTCTATGACGCTGCGCAACGACGAGTGAGCTTGGTTGAATACTTCCCGGCGCCCTTGTATAGGCCTATTGCCCCTTCTAAAATCTGGTAAATGATACCGTGTACCTGAATACGATTTTAGAAAACCACGTTGTAGTGGATATCCGACATCTACTACGTAATATTTGCCTGCAAAATTATACAGTGCAATCTATGTGTGAGTAATAGCAATCATAACTAACTATCTTAACGATTTTTAAAAAAAAGAGGTCTCAAGTAGTGAAAGGCTAACCAGGTGGCGGGTACGGAAATTGTAACTTGGGTCCATAAGAGCAAGCTGAAATATACGGCTATCATGAGTAGAGCCCTCCCAACCTGCTAATGCGAAGGTGAAACACATGTTGAAATCACAAACCGCCATAACATTCTGCGTTGTTGTGCCATGCCGGCCAATGTAGGATGCCTGTTGATCAGCAGGAACTCGAGCATCCAAATGTGTTCCATCAATAGCTCCAACACAGTCTTTAAAGAACGGCATGTATCGAGCGTCATTCAATATTTGGGGAGGAATATCATTGAAAAGGGGGTCTACAGGGGTGATGACATCCGAAGATAATCTCTTTATAGCAGTGATACCCTTTACAAAAAATCTACTTATAGTTTCTGT